>JBBGZY010000806.1:1387500-2587500 GCA_037952925.1 Lithobates clamitans
CGGTCAGGCAGCTAGACTATTTACATTTAGTACAGTGCGTCCTGCTCACAGTTTTGAGCTAGATCCGTTCCTGTTATCTTCCTACTGACAGGCAGGCTTGTCTTGTTACAGTATATAAAGCTACCTGAAGAAAATTACTGGTGTTCTTTTGATCCTATTAGTACCACGGTCAGGCAGCTAGACTATTTACATTTAGTACAGTGCGTCCTGCTCACAGTGTTCAGCTAGATCCGTTCCTGTTATCTTTCTACTGACAGGCAGGCTTGTCTTGTTACAGTATATAAAGCTACCTGAAGAAAATTACTGGTGTTCTTTTGATCCTATTAGTACCACGGTCAGGCAGCTAGACTATTTACATTTAGTACAGTGCGTTCTGCTCACAGTGTTCAGCTAGATCCGTTCCTGTTATCTTCCTACTGACAGGCAGGCTTGTCTTGTTACAGTATATAAAGCTACCTGAAGAAAATTACTGGTGTTCTTTTAATCCTATTAGTACCACGGTCAGGCAGCTAGACTATTTACATTTAGTACAGTGCGTCCTGCTCACAGTGTTCAGCTAAACCTACAAGTTAGTGGGGTGCGTCCACCTCACAGTGTTCAGCTAAAGCTACCTGTAGAAGGTTGGTGGTGTTCTCATACTACAGGCAGGCAGTTGATTTTGCTAGCTGCAGTATCAGTACATATATATATATATATATATATATATATATATATATATATATATATATCCCAGCTTAGTGCAGCTACAGGCCATTAGTATGTCTGGAAGGCCAAGAAGGAGAGGCAGACAGTCACAAGCCAATAAGAGAGGGCAAGCAGGCTCTGTGTCTAGTGCTGGTCATGGAGACGGTGCATCCTCATCAGCACGTGGCCATGGGACACGCTTGGCCTTTTTTTCGGCAGCTGGCCGTGTTGAGCCGCAACATGCAGAAGACTTGGTCGAGTGGATGACCAAGCCGTCCTCATCCTCCTCATCCTCTCTCACCCATGCCCAGGGTGCTTTGTCTGGCAAAGCAGCCGCCTCTTTCCTCAGCTCAATGTCATCAGTGACTCCTTCTCTAGCTCCACCATGTCCTCCTGAGGAGTCCCTCGAACTGTTTGACCACAGTGTTGGGTACATGCTCCAGGAGGATGCCCAGCGTTTGGAAGGCTCTGATGATGATACTGAGCTCGATGAAGGCAGTAACATGAGCATGGACAGAGGGGGTGCCCAAGAAGGACAGCAATCTGGCAGTCATGCTCCCCCTGCTGCAGCATACTGCCAGGTTTGCTCCAGTGATGAGGAGGGAGGGGATGATGAGGTCACTGACTCAACGTGGGTGCCTGATAGGAGAGAGGAGGAGGAGGAGGAGGAGGAGGAGGAGGCGGCACATCACCAACGAGGCAGGATGCCCTCCAGGGGCCAGCCTAAGGGCAGCACATTGACTGCATCACACCCCAAAGCTCCACATGTGCAGGGCGCTGCAGTCTCTGCGCGTTATTCAAAAAGTTCTTTGGTGTGGGCCTTTTTTGAGACGAGTGCATCAGATCGCACCGCTGCTATTTGCAACATATGTCTCAAGCGTATCTCACGTGGCCAAAACATCTCCCGCTTGGGTACCACATGCTTGACCAGACATATGTTGACCTGCCATGCAGTTCGTTGGCAAGCGTATCTAAAAGACCCACACCAAAGAACAAAGAGGACCTCTCCTTGCTCCTCATCAGCTGAGATTTCCAACCCCACTAGACCTCCTGTCCTCTCTGAGACCTGCACTGAGAGGAATGAAGGTGTAGAATTAGGTGTGTCACAGCCAAGTACTTGTGGGCAATCTGCTTTTGGTACACCGACGTCAGATTGTACCAGGCAAATTTCCCTGCCCCAGCTGCTGCACCGCCGGAAGAAGTTTGCTCCCAGCCATCCACATGCCCAGCGGTTGAATGCTAGCTTGGCAAAATTGCTAGCACTTCAACTGCTGTCTTTTCAGTTGGTAGACTCTGCCCCCTTCCGTGAGTTTGTGGAATGTGCGGTTCCTCAGTGGCAGGTACCCAAACGCCGCTTTTTCTCACGGAAGGCGATTCCGGCTCTCTACCGGCATGTGGAAGGCAATGTCCATGCCTCGCTGGACAGGGCGGTCAGCGGTAAGGTGCATATTACCGCTGACTCATGGTCCAGCAGGCATGGACAGGGACGTTACCTAAGTTTCACGGCGCATTGGGTGACTCTGCTGGCAGCTGGGAAGGATGCAGGACAAGGTGCAGTAGTGTTGGAGGTTGTTCCGCCACCACGCCTCCAAAATGCTAATGATTGTGACACACCGCTCTCCTACACCCCCTCCTCTTCTTCTTCCTCCATGGCCTCTTCCTCGGAACCAGCGGTACTCCGTAGTCGTTCAAGGTGCTACGCAAGTACGCAGGCCAAAAGATGCCATGCGGTGCTTGAGCTGGTGTGCTTGGGGGACAGGAGCCACACTGGGGCAGAGGCTCTGTCAGCTCTGCAGGGGCACTTTCAGAGGTGGTTGACACCACGCCAACTTAAGGCAGGAATGGTGGTTTGCGACAATGGCACCAACCTCCTCTCTGCCCTCCGACAGGGACAAATGACCCATGTGCCCTGTTTGGCTCACGTCCTTAACTTGGTGGTGCAGCGGTTCTTGGGCAGGTACCCGGGCTTACAGGATGTCCTGAGGCAAGCCAGGAAAGTCTGTGTGCATTTCCGCTGGTCATATAATGCCAGTGCTCGGCTGACGGACCTCCAAAAGGAGTTTAACCTGCCCAAGAACCGCCTAATCTGTGACATGCCCACCAGGTGGAACTCAACGTTGGCCATGCTGCAGCGGCTGCACAAGCAGCAGAGGGCCATCAATGAGTACCTGTGCGACTATGGCACCAGGACAGGGTCAGGGGAGCTTGTTTTTTTTTCCCCACGCCAGTGGGCCATGATCAGGGATGCATGCACTGTCCTGTCACCATTCGAGGAGGCCACGAGGATGGTGAGCAGTGACAGTGCATGCATCAATGACACTATCCCCCTTGTCCACCTGTTGGAGCACACGCTGCGTGGAATAATGGACAGGGCACTTGAGGCAGAACAGAGGCAGGAAGAGGAGGACTTCCTTAGCTCTCAAGGCCCCCTTTATCCAGACAGTGTTCCTGCGTGCCCGCCGATCACACAGGAAGAGGACGAGGAGGAGGAGGAAGATTGTGTCAGTATGGAGGTGGAGCCTGGCACTCAGCATCAGCAGCAGTCTTTAAGGGATCAGTCCCAAGAAACACATGGACTTGTACGTGGCTGGGAGGAGGTGGCTCCGGACATTGTCCTCCTTAGTGACCCAGAAGACTTTGGACCGAATGCCTCAGCAAACCTACGCTGATGGCCTCCCTGATCCTGCAAAGCCTGCGTAAGGATCCTCGTATTCTTGGTATCAAGGAGAAGGACCAATACTGGCTGGCAACCCTCCTTGATCCACGTTACAAGGGTAAGGTTGCGGACCTTATCCTGCCATCGCAGAGGGAGCAGAGGATGAAACATCTTCGGGAGGCCTTGCAGAAAGGTCTGTGCAACGTATTCCCAGAGACTGGGAGGTTACAAACTCCTGTTTCTGGACAACGTGTTGCTGAGGCTTCGGTCAGTCAAAGAAGGAGCGGTGGAGAAGGTGGCCATCTGACCGATGCGTTCAGACAATTTTTTGGTCCGCAGCCCCAAGGTATGATCGGTTCCAGCAACCATCGCCAGCGTCTGTTTTACATGGTGCAGGAATACCTAGGGGCAAGATCAGACTTGGACACCTTTCCCACCGAAAATCCTCTGGGTTACTGGGTCTTGAGGATGGATCACTGGCCAGAGTTTGCACAGTATGCAATTGAGCTACTGGCCTGTCCTGCATCCAGCGTTCTTTCGGAACACACATTCAGTGCTGCTGGAGGCGTGGTAACCGATCACAGGGTGCGTCTGTCCACCGACTCGGTCGATCGACTGACCTTCATAAAAATGAATCAGTCTTGGATCACCACCAGCTACCAAGCACCTGATGCTGATGTAATGGAATAATTTTTTTGAAATCTCAGATCCCTTCAAAGACTGCCTATGCTGATGCTGAGTGACTATCCCTGAGTAATTATCCTCTTCCTCCTCAATCATCACGCTGATAGCTTGTAAGAACATTTTTGGTTCTGGGCGCCACCACCAGTGCCTAAGGCACAATTTTTCAGCAGGGGCGTGTAATTACAATTTTTGATGTAATACTTTGCAGCAGGGCTCGTTCCTGCATTCCAACTAGAGTGTCTGTGAGGGGTTGCAGTGTTGTGGCACCAGCACCAGTGCCTAAGGCCCAATTTTTCTGCCCCTGTCTAACAGGGGCGTGTAATTACAATTTTTGATGCAATACTTTGCAGCAGGGCTCGTTCCTGCGTTCCAACTAGAGTGTCTGTGAGGGGTTGCAGTGTTGTGGCACCAGCACCAGTGCCTAAGGCCCAATTTTTCTGCCCCTGTCTAACAGGGGCGTGTAATTACCATTTTTGATGCAATACTTTGCAGCAGGGCTCGTTCCTGCGTTCCAACTAGAGTGTCTGTGAGGGGTTGCAGTGTTGTGGCACCAGCACCAGTGCCTAAGGCCCAATTTTTCAGCCCTTGTTTAACAGGGGCGTGTAATTACAATTTTTGATGCAATACCTTGCAGCAGGGCTCGTTCCTGCGTTCCAACTAGAGTGTCTGTGAGGGGTTGCAGTGTTGTGGCACCAGCACCAGTGCCTAAGGCCTAATTGTTCAGCTCCTGTTCAACAGGGGCATGTAATTAAAATTCTTTATCTAATATTTCACAGCAGGGCCCTGTGAGGGCTTACAGTGTTGTGGCCACAGCAACACCTAAGGCCCAAATTTCTGCTGAGTATATAGGGCAGGACCCTACTTTCAAACATCTAACTTACAAACGACTCCTACTTGCAAACAGAAGGAGACAACAGGAAGTGAGATGAAATCTACCCCTAGGAAGGGAAATTCTCTCCTGTAAGAGTTAATATGGGAAAAAAAATTCTCCTTTCCACTGATGCTTTCCAATCCTTCTTCCACAAAAAAACCCAAATTTTCAAAAAACATTTTTCATTGGGACAAAAAGTGAGGTGAAATCTTCTGAAGAGGAGGAAAGACAGCAAAACACATGTCACAGGGGTGATAACCCTTCCCTATGTTTTCCAAAAAGCTTAAAAAACATTTTTTGGCTGGAGCTAAACACGTTTAAAATGTACCCGTTCACAATCACAAAGAGATTCTACTTAACAACAAACCTACAGTCCCTGTCTTGTTTGCACCGCCTGTATACTGCTGTTCAGAGTATATAGGGCCTGGTGGCCCCACACCTTTCCTTATTTTAATTTGGGTGCGGGGTTCCCCTTAATATCCATACAAGACCCAAAGGGCCTGGTAATGGACTGGGGGGTACCCATGCCGTTGGTCTCACTGATTTTCATCCATATTGCCAGTACCCGACATTACATTAAACCCGCAAGCAGTTTTAAATGAGATTTTTTCCTTTGAAAATGACATTTGGTGCAGGGACTGTTCTAAACACGGGAAACACGCGTCACTTTACAGGCATACTATAGACACCCCCCAGGTACGATATTTAAAGGAATATTTCACTTTTTTTTTTTTACTTTAAGCATCATTAAAATCACTGCTCCCGAAAAAACGTCCGTTTTTAAAAGTTTTTTTTGCATTGATACATGTCCCCTGGGGTAGGACCCGGGTCCCCAAACCCTTTTTAGGACAATACCATGCAAATTAGCCTTTAAAATGAGCACTTTTGATTTCGAACGTTCGAGTCCCCTAGACGTCAATGGGGTTCTAACGTTCGTGCGAACTTTCGCTCCGTTCGCAGGTTCTGGTGCGAACCGAACCGGGGGGTGTTCGGCTCATCCCTAGTGGCTAAATATGTTTGGCACCTGCTTGAAACAATTAGGGTGTTTGATTAGACTCTTTTATTAAAGAGATGTATTCACCTTGAATTTGCTAGTCATGAGAAGCAAACTGTGTGTCATTGATGAACCCAAAAAAATATACTAAAACTATGTCCTTTTTTTATACACAGGATGAGTCCATCCAGGAGGAATGTGGGGAAAGTGGCAGGCAGGAGAAGACCGGGCCCATGGACAGCCTGGAGGAGGCCGGATTCACCATCATCCTGGAGAAGGCTGGGCCCAGTGTCAGGCAGGAGGTGGCTGCCCCCAGTGAGGTGGCTGGGCCAAGTGAGGTGGCTGGGCCCAGTAGGAGCCTGACCGAATCCCAAGTGCCTCCCCTCCACCTTCCCAAAAAAAGGGCCAGGAGGAGGACGGTCACACAGGAGGCATCCCTGCGCCTCATGCAAGAGGCCACCCATTTTTTAGGGAGCCCCCCCGAAGCGGAAGAGTCCTATGGCTGCTACTTAGCCAGCAGGCTTCTTCAAATGGATTGGGAGCAGCGCCTCATTTGTGAGCGACTATTTGTGGAAACAATCCAGAAGGGGCTGCAGGGCACGCTAACACGAAACACCCAGTCTGGGTTCAGTCTGGTCTGACAGAAGACGCAGGCTGTTGTAGTACCACAGTCTGGGGACATCTATATCATCTGCTGGTGCTGCTGCTGGTGGTGTTGATCTCTGGGATTCTTGGACCAGATTGTGCTCCCTCTTATATGGACTCCTCAAGATCCCCATTTTCTTGTACACATACTTTTTCCAGCGTTGACTTCCTCTTTATTTTATTTAGACCATAAATAAATGGATCTTTTTTGAGTTTAGGTTTTTTATTTTAAATCATAGATTTTAGACACAATGTTAAATTAACAAGGGACAACAATCTCATTGATTTTGCAAAAACACACCAAAAATACATTAAAATAATGTTAATAATGTTCGAGTGGTAAGTATTTAAAAAAAAAAAGATACATAACCAAAAACGGTTCTTTGGGTTAACTTTATATAAAAAAATAACAAATCACTATAAAAACAAAAATTATAAAGGGTTCTTTGTGGTAACTTTACAAACATTAAAAAAAATACAATACAAACATAAAAAGAAAAATGGTTTCTTTGTGGTAACTTTACAAACACCAAAAAAAAAAAATATATATATAAAAATGGGTTCCCTGTGGCAACTTTACAAACAAATTTATAGATAAACAGAAAAAAAGTTCCACAACAATCATAAAATAAATATCTGGATAAAAATTACAAGAAAAGATGACTCCACCAAAAAAAAAAAAAAAAATGTAAAAAGTATTATTAGTATGGAAACATTGTTTTGAAAAAGCATACCATGTCATTCATGAGATCAAAGAGAAAAAGAATCCAGAAATCTGTTTGGGAGAACTCTGTTTGAATAGGAACAGCAAAACATCTTCGTTCTTTATAGTATTCGTAAAGAAGACATTAAATGCGCTGCATTCAACGATCACAGATTTTGCAGCGTGAGGAATGTGCTTCCTACAATATGAACACTAGTTTTACTAGACCGAGTGCTTCCGTTTAGTTTTTGCTTATGAGCATGCGTCGTTTTTTTGTCCATAGGACTAGCATACAGACGAGCGGATTTCGGGGTCCGTCGTAGTTACGACGTAAAGATTTGAAGCATGTTTCAAATCTAAAGTCCGTCAGATTTGAGGCTGAAAAAGTCCGAAGAAGCCCACACACGATCGGATTACCAGCCAGCTTTAGTCCGTCGGCGTACGTTGGACTTTTGTAGACGAAAAGTCCGACCGTGTGTACGCCCCATTAGAGTCCTGTCCATGGCCCTCTGAAATGTGGCGGGGGCATTTTGCAACTCAAAAGGCATTTTTTTATATTGAAAGGAACCCTCCGGGGTCACAAATGCAGTCTTCTCTTTGGCGCTACCAGTCAGGGGTATTTGCCAATAACCTTTTGTCAAGTCCAAAGTGGTCAGATAGCGAGCCTTGCCAAGTCGGTCTATAAGTTCGTCCACTCTGGGCATTGGGTACGTGTCAAACTTTGTCACTGCATTAAGCTTCCTGAAGTCATTACAGAACCTCCAAGTGCCATTCGGTTTTGGGACTAACACGATGGGGCTAGACCAGTCACTATTGGATTCCTCAATGACATCTAGCTCCAACATTCTTTTAACTTCCTCGCTGATGTCCTTTCTCCTCGCTTCAGGAATTCGGTATGGTTTGAGCTTGACACGGACCCCGGGTTCAGTAACAATATCATGCTGAACTGCTGAAGTCGTGCCAGGTAACTCTGAAAATTTCTCTCTATTTCTTATCAGGAATTCTCTAGTTTCCTGCTTTTGAGAATATGACAGGGTGTCTGGAATCATGACCTTAGGGATCAGAGGGGACTCAGTACCCTTAGGCGTTACCGGGAGGGACCTCGCAGTTAACGCCAGTCTATCCTTCCAGGGCTTTAACAGGTTTGTGTGGTAAATCTGTTCGGGCTTCCTTTTTCCTGGTTGATATATTTTGTAATTGACCTCCCCAACTCTTTCAATTACTTCAAAGGGACCCTGCCACTTAGCCAGGAACTTGCTCTCAACAGTGGGAACTAACACCAGGACCCTATCACCAGGTGAGAAAACACAGAGTTGGGCCCCCCTGTTTTATATCCTCTGTTGAGCTGTTTGGGCCTGCAGTAAGTGTTCTTTTACCATCGGCATGATTGCTGCAATCCTGTCCTGCATTTGAGCGATATGCTCAACGACACTTTTATGGGGTGTCTGCTCCCCCTCCCAAGTTTCTTTGGCTATGTCCAAGAGTCCCCGAGGGTGTCTCCCATAAAGCAACTCAAAGGGAGAGTACCCCGTGGAGGACTGGGGAAAATCCCTGATGGCAAACATCAAGTATGGTATCAGGAAGTCCCAGTTTTTCCCATCCTTGTCAACAACCTTTTTTAACATGCTCTTTAATGTTTTATTGAAGCGTTCCACCAAGCCATCCGTTTGAGGATGGTACACCGAGGTTCACAATTGCGTCACCTTAAATAACTTGCACAGTTCTCTAGTTATTCGTGACATAAATGGGGTGCCCTGGTCTGTCAGGACTTCTTTAGGGATTCCAACACGACTGAACACCATAAACAGCTCTTTGGCAATGTTTTTAGCAGACACGGTGCGTAAGGGAATGGCCTCTGGGTAACGGGTAGCATAATCCATGATTACGAGGATATGCTGATGACCTCGGGCAGACTTGGGGAGTGGACCCACAAGGTCCATGGCAATCCTCTCAAAGGGCACTTCAATAATGGGCAAGGGCACTAAAGGACTTCGGAAGTGTTGTAGTGGGGCTGACATCTGACACACAGGACAGGATTGACAATAATTCTCAATATCCTTCTGTATTCCGGGCCAATAAAACCTGCGCAACACCCTTTCAGTAGTTTTCTCAACCCCTAAATGACCTCCTAGCAAGTGCCCATGGGCAAGTTCCAACACCACCCGTCTGTATGGCTTAGGGACCACCAACTGTTCAACCACTTCATCATTTTTTTTACATACACGATACATTAAATCCTCATTGCTGCTAAAATAAGGAAAACAGAGCCTTTCCCCTGATTCAACAGGTACATCATTAATCTCCATTACATTTTCCCAGGCCCTGGCAAGGGTTGGGTCTTTTCTCTGCTCGGTACTAGGGATGAGCTTCGTGTTCGAGTCGAACCCATGTTCGACTCGAACATCGGCTGTTCGGTCGTTCGCCGAATTGCGAACGATATGGGCCGTTCGCGCCAAATTCGTGTGGTGCGTCACGGCCCATAATTCACTGCGGCATCGCAGTGCAGTGCTTGCTGATGATTGGCCAAGCATGCACTATGACCCGCATGCTTGGCCAATCACAGCGCCGCCTGAACAGAGAGCCGTAATTGGCCAAAGCCAAGGAGGCTTTGGCCAATTATGGCTCAGGGGATTTAGTACACGCCCCACACTATATAAGGCCGCCTGCACGGCGGCCCTGTGTAGTGTGTGTTCCGGCGTTGAAAGAGATAGAGACAGTGTTTGATTTGAGTTAGATAGATTAGGCAGAACAGTCAGTCAGTTAGCTGCACTTACAGTGTATTGTGTATATATATGCATCCCAGGTGTTGCATATATATATATACACTGTACTCAGTTTAGCTAGATCCGTTCCTGTTATCTTCTAGACTATTTACATTTAGTGCAGTGCGTCCTGCTCACAGTGTTCAGCTAGATCCGTTCCTGTTATCTTCTAGACTATTTACATTTAGTGCAGTGCGTCCTGCTCACAGTGTTCAGCTAGATCCGTTCCTGTTAAATTCTAGACTATTTACATTTAGTGCAGTACGTCCTGCTCACAGTGTTCAGCTAGATCCGTTCCTGTTATCTTCTAGACTATTTACATTTAGTGCAGTGCGTCCTGCTCACAGTGTTCAGCTAGATCCGTTCCTGTTATCTTCTAGACTATTTACATTTAGTGCAGTGCGTCCTGCTCACAGTGTTCAGCTAGATCCATTCCTGTTATCTTCCTACTGACAGGCAGGCTTGTCTTGTTACAGTATTAACAGCTACCTAAAGAAAAACCCTAGTTAGACTTACCGGTAACGGTATTTCTACGAGTCTTTCAGGACAGCACCTGGAGAGAGCGCAGCTCCACCCACTTTCCCAGGAAACACTGCAGTCAGTTTCTTTAAAGACCGGACACTTCCACCATGGCCTCAGTTGTTCATAGAGTACCTCCAGCCATGCTGAAATTAGATAAGCAGAACACAGCAATAACACATCTTACAACCTCAAAACTTAGGGCGGGTCATCTGCGCTGTCCTGAAAGACTCGTAGAAATACCGTTACCGGTAAGTCTAACTAGGGTTTTCTCCCTTCGTCTTTCAGGACAGCACCTGGAGATGATAAAAGAGTACTTACTCTAGGGTGGGACCACCGCCTGCAGGACCTTCCTGCCAAACGACTGTTCCGCTGCTGATAGCAAGTCCAATCTGTAGTGGCGGGTGAAGGTGGAGAAACTTGTCCACGTGGCCGCTTTACAGATCCGACCCGGGGAAGCCCCTGCCCTCTCTGCCCAGGACGTTGCTACTGCCCTTGTTGAATGGGCTACTACCCCCTTAGGGGGCTCTGCTCCTGAAGCTTTATAAGCTTCGCTGATGGCCATTCTGAGCCATCTACCTATGGTGCTTTTGGATGCTCTATACCCCTTCCGTGGACCAGAGAAGAGAACAAAGAGCGAATCTGATCTTCTAAAATCTTTCGTTATCTCTATATAGTGTAATAAACACCTTCTCACGTCCAGGGAATGGAAAGACCTCTCCTTAGCACTGGACGGGTTAGGACAAAAGGTAGGGAGAATTATCTCTTGATCCCTATGAAATGCTGATGCCACCTTTGGCAAGAAACCCGGGTCAGTTTTTAGCACTACCCGGTCTGGAAAAATATAACAAAAGGGTTCTCTTATGGAAAGAGCTTGTAACTCGCTTACTCTCCTAGCTGAAGTTACTGCTACTAACAGGACTATCTTTAACGACCATAGCCTGATTGATGCTTCCTCTGGAGGTTCAAAAGGCCCTTTGATTAGACCCCGCAGAACCACAGACAGGTCCCATCTAGGAAAAAACTTAAAAGGTATTGGCCTAGCTCTGGCCAATGCCTTGAAAAACCTAATAATAAGCGGCTCCCTTGATAATTGTCTCTCAAGGAAAACCGATAATGCAGCTACCTGCACTTTTAGGGTGCTAGCTGCCAACCCAATCTCCATTCCCTCATGGAGAAACTCTAGCACTGGAGGAATTTCCTGTGGCGAAAGTATCCTAGTCGCACACCAGCTATTAAATCGCTTCCACGTTTTGAAGTAGATGGCCCTGGTAACCTCCTTACGACTATTCAGCAGGGTAGAGACCAGTTTATCTGAAAGGCCCTTATTTTTTAACATCTGCTCCTCAGTAACCAACCTGTCAACCTGAGATGCTGGGTATTTGGGTGATGAAGGGGGCCCTGCGTTAGGAGGTCCTTCCGAAGCGGAAGCTCCCAATAAGGTTCCACCGCCATCCCCTGTATTGTTGCGAACCAAGCCCGTTTGGGCCAGAAAGGAGCCACCAAAATCATAGTCGTGTTCTCTTTCTGTAGCTTTCTTAAGACCAAGGGGATCATCTGAAAGGGGGGAAAGGCGTAGCACAACTGGAATTTCCATGGCTGCGCTAATGCATCCAATCCCTCTGCCTGATCCTGCCTGTTCAGTGAGAAGAAGGCCTCTACTTTTGCATTCTTTTGGGATGCGAAAAGATCTATTTGGGGCACTCCCCATCTTTCTGTTAGTTGTTGGAAAGTCTCTACATTCAGACTCCATTCTGCTTCCAGTATTCTTTCTCTGCTCAGAAAGTCTGCTAGAAGGTTTAAATCTCCCTTCAGATGTATCGCTGTTATGGAGTTTAGCCTGTTTTCTGCCCAGGCTAGAATCTGGAGTGCCAAGGATAGCAGAGCCCTGCTCCTTGTTCCTCCCTGCCTTGATATATAAGCCACCGCTGTGGCATTGTCCGATAGGACCTGAACATGATGGCCCCGGACTGTTCTTTCGAAGGCCCATAGACCCAAGAGAATAGCCCTCAGCTCTCTCCAATTGGAGGACTTTCTGGCTTCCCAGTCTGTCCAACTCCCCTGAGCCATCTGCTCGTCCAGGTGGGCGCCCCAACCCCAGGAACTTGCGTCTGTTGTTAATCTTTTCTGCAAAGGAAAACTCCAGAGCAGACCCCTGTTCAGGTATGAGTGATTTCTCCACCACCAAAGCTTCCTCTGAACCCGCGCAGGTATGCTTATTAATTTTTCTAGGGACTCTCCATAGGACCAACTCGTTAAAATTGTCTGCTGGAGCTCCCTTGCATGTAGACGTGCCCACTGCACCGCTGGAATAGTCGCAGTGAGTAGTCCTAAGACCGACATAGCTGCTCTTATGGAGATTGGCATATTTGTCTGCGTCTTCTTCACTGCCCCCTGAAGCTTCTCCCTCTTCCCTTCGGGGAGAAAAATTTTCTCCTGGATGGAATCTATCGTGTAGCCCAAGAATAGTATGGTCTGAGATGGAATCAAGTTTGATTTCTCCTCGTTGATTATCCATCCTAGACCCACCAGGTGTCTCATTGTCTTTTCCAGATCTCTCACTAACAGGTCCCTTGTTTTGGCAAAAATTAGTAGATCGTCTAGATAGGGCAGGACTGATACCCCCTCTACTCTGAGTGGGGCCAAAGCCTCCGACAGGATTTTTGTAAAAATCCTCGGAGAGGATGACAGCCCGAAAGGGAGAGCTCTGAACTGGAGATGAAGGGTAGATTCCCCTAGTTTTATCGCAAACCTTAGGTGTTTCTGAGATGTTGATGCTACTGGTACATGTAAGTATGCATCTCTCAGGTCTATGGAAGCCATAAAACATCCCGGGGTCAGGAGATTCTTCACTGAGAATATTGTGTCCATCCTGAACTTCTTGTACCTGATAGTCTTGTTTAGAATCTTCAGGTTCAGGATGAGCCTGAATTTTCCCAACGGTTTCTTCACAAGAAATATGTGTGAATAGCACCCCTGTTCTAATTCCCCAGGGGGCACGTTCACGATCACCCTTTGTAGCATCAAGTCCTTCAGGATAGCTGTCATTGCTAGTGACTTTTCTGAGTCTCGGGGAGCCTGGGTTATGTAAAAACGCACAGGAGGAGGTTGAGAAAATTCCAGCCTGTAACCCTCCAAGATGGTCTTGAGGATAAACTGGCTGCTTGTTATAGTCTTCCACTGTAAAAAGAAGGTCTGTAACCTTGCTCCCACAGTTGGGTGACCGTCACTGGGTTTTTGGGCTTGTGGTTGGGGGGCGAAAAAGTACTCCTGACTTACCCCTCCCTCTTTGAGACTTCCAAGGCCTTTTGTAACCTGCCTCTTTGGTATCTGGGGTTTTCCAAAAAGCACGAAAATTTTTGTTGCCTTGCGGAAGTACCTTCTTCTTTATAGGGAAAGCCTTCTTTTTGTCACCTGTTCTGTCAAGAATAGCTTCCAGC
The DNA here is from genome assembly GCA_037952925.1 of Lithobates clamitans. Classification (NCBI taxonomy): domain Eukaryota; kingdom Metazoa; phylum Chordata; class Amphibia; order Anura; family Ranidae; genus Lithobates; species Lithobates clamitans. Next base: position 1,401,459 of record JBBGZY010000806.1, read on the forward strand.
CCAGGGCCAAACACTAGATCACCTTCAAAGGGTAAACCGCATAATTTTGTCTTTGAAGCAGTATCCCCTGTCCATGTCTTGACCCATAACGCCCTGAGAGCTGAGTTTATCAGAGCTGTGGATCTGGCTGACATCCTGATTGACTCCGCTGAGGCATCTGCTATATACCCTACCGCCTTTGATAACACCGGGAGCGTATCTAGCAGATCCTTACGAGGCGTCCCTGCCTCAATGTGGACTTTCAGCTGCTCCAGCCAGTGTTCCAGATTTCTGGCTACCACCGTTGAGGCCATGGCAGGCTTCAAATTTGCTAAAGAAGAATCCCATGCCTTCCTTAATAGGGAGTCTGCCTTTTTGTCCATGGTATCTTTAAGGATACCCATGTCCTCAAAGGCCAGGTCAGTATTCCTAGATACCTGGGAAAAAGCTGCGTCCAGTCTTGGCTTTTTATTCCAAATATGCGAGCTATCCTCATCAAACGGAAACCTTCGCTTGAGGGATTTAGAAAAGAAGGGGGTTCTCTCTGGATCCTTCCACTCCCTCTTAATGGTCTCTGATAGGAATTTATGTACAGGAAAAACCCTGTGTTTTTCCTCCCCGAGGCCTTGGAACATCTTATCGTGTAGGGATAGCTGAGCCTTATCCTCTGTGATGTTAAGGGTAGTATGAATTGTTCTTAGTAGATCATCTACCTCCTCAAGGGATAACTTGTACCTAGAAGAAGGAGAAGAAGCTTCATTTACTTCTTCTGCTTCCTCATCCGAATTTAGTAAAATGTTACTTTCCTCCTCCTCTGAGTCGCTGCCCCCTCTGGATGCTGAAACAGAGGATTGAGAATGTGGCACCACACTGCTATGCGCCGTTGGACGCCTATCTAGGTAGGACCTGAAGGACTCAAAGGTGTCTGCCAGTTCCTTCCTGAAAGAGCTTAGCAATTCGCTTTGCTGAGCTGCAGGACTAGCAGGAGCTGTCTCCTCCTTAACTATGTCCGTAATGCAAGATTTGCATAATATTTTGGGCCAGGAATCCCTCAGTAACCCCTTACAAGAGGGACATTTCCTTTTAACAATAGGGGAGACATGCTTGGTCTTTTCTTTAGCCTTCTGCAATATCCCAAGGGAAAAAAGACAATTGCTGAACCATGTTTCACAAACAACAGTTTACATGCTGTATAAAAAGGAACACAGAAAAAAACACCACCAAGGAAGTTAACCCTTTAACACCTATGATCTGTTCCACAGCCGGTGAATCACCCCACAGATCCACCTTAAAACATAATTAATCACTTATCCCTCCTTTAGTACTCAGGACCAAGTGATCTGCAGGCTCCCCTTTTTTTTTTTCTTTTTTTTTTTTTAGGGAAGGGATAATATATAAACATTATAAATGCACATAGAGTAAAGACAGAGACCAGTATCCCTGCTTACCTGAGCCTGGCTGATTGTTGTGGCTCCTGCTCCTGCCACCGCCGTCTGATCGTCCTCCATTATTGACAGGACACACAGCGGCGTTTGTGCTCTTTTATTTGATTTTCCCGCTGTGAGGGCCGGAAATGAAATCAGCCGTGGAGACCGCCCCCTCCTCCTGCGTTCCAGCGGCCGGAACCAGAAACCGCGTCGCGCCGCTCGAGGCCCCGCCCCGGTCGGAAATGACGCGCTTGCCATCCGAACCCGGAAGGCGTGCGGCCCGTGGAATAGACGCCGCTCTACCCCAAAGCCCTGCCACCGGTCTGTAGGAGCGGGACCCTCGCAGCCTGGCTCTCGCCGAGCATGAAGAGGAGGAGGCACCGGAGAATCCCCCACACGTCAGGGAGGATGCTGGGCTGTCTTAGGAAAAGAAGAAAACGATCCGGTATGCCCATACTTTCACCACCTGGAGAAAGCGCAAGACACCCCTGGTTCCCTGCAGCGCTTCCACCATGGCGGAGGAAACACTACAACTGAGGCCATGGTGGAAGTGTCCGGTCTTTAAAGAAACTGACTGCAGTGTTTCCTGGGAAAGTGGGTGGAGCTGTGCTCTCTCCAGGTGCTGTCCTGAAAGACGAAGGGAGAAATTACTGGTGTTCTTTTGATCCTATTAGTACCACGGTCAGGCAGCTAGACTATTTACATTTAGTAAAGTGCGTCCTGCTCACAGTGTTCAGCTAGATCCGTTCCTGTTATCTTCCTACTGACAGGCAGGCTTGTCTTGTTACAGTATTAACAGCTACCTAAAGTAAATTACTGGTGTTCTTTTGATCCTATTAGTACCACGGTCAGGCAGCTAGACTATTTACATTTAGTAAAGTGCGTCCTGCTCACAGTGTTCAGCTAGATCCATTCCTGTTATCTTCTAGACTATTTACATTTAGTGCAGTGCGTCCTGCTCACAGTGTTCAGCTAGATCCGTTCCTGTTATCTTCCTACTGACAGGCAGGCTTGTCTTGTTACAGTATTAACAGCTACCTAAAGAAAATTACTGGTGTTCTTTTGATCCTATTAGTACCACGGTCAGGCAGCTAGACTATTAACATTTAGTGCAGTGCGTCCTGCTCACAGTGTTCAGCTAGATCCGTTCCTGTTATCTTCCTACTGACAGGCAGGCTTGTCTTGTTACAGTATATAAAGCTACCTGAAGAAAATTACTGGTGTTCTTTTGATCCTATTAGTACCACGGTCAGGCAGCTAGACTATTTACATTTAGTACAGTGCGTCCTGCTCACAGTGTTCAGCTAGATCCGTTCCTGTTATCTTCCTACTGACAGGCAGGCTTGTCTTGTTACAGTATATAAAGCTACCTGAAAAAAATTACTGGTGTTCTTTTGATCCTATTAGTACCACGGTCAGGCAGCTAGACTATTAACATTTAGTGCAGTGCGTCCTGCTCACAGTGTTCAGCTAGATCCGTTCCGGTTATCTTCCTACTGACAGGCAGGCTTGTCTTGTTACAGTATATAAAGCTACCTGAAGAAAATTACTGGTGTTCTTTTGATCCTATTAGTACCACGGTCAGGCAGCTAGACTATTTACATTTAGTACAGTGCGTCCTGCTCACAGTGTTCAGCTAGATCCGTTCCTGTTATCTTCCTACTGACAGGCAGGCTTGTCTTGTTACAGTATATAAAGCTACCTGAAAAAAATTACTGGTGTTCTTTTGATCCTATTAGTACCACGGTCAGGCAGCTAGACTATTTACATTTAGTGCAGTGCGTCCTGCTCACAGTGTTCAGCTAGATCCGTTCCTGTTATCTTCCTACTGACAGGCAGGCTTGTCTTGTTAAAGTATTTACAGCTACCTAAAGAAAATTACTGGTGTTCTTTTGATCCTATTAGTACCACGGTCAGGCAGCTAGACTATTTACAGTTAGTGCAGTGCGTCCTGCTCACAGTGTTCAGCTAAACCTACAAGCTAGTGGGATGCGTCCACCTCACAGTGTTCAGCTAAAGCTACCTGTAGAAGGTTGGTGGTGTTCTCATACTACAGGCAGGTAGTTGATTTTGCTAGCTGCAGTATATATATATATATATATATATATATATATATATATATCCCAGCTTAGTGCAGCTACAGGCCATTAGTATGTCTGGAAGGCCAAGAAGGAGAGGCAGACAGTCACAAGCCAATAAGAGAGGGCAAGCAGGCTCTGTGTCTAGTGTTGGTTGTGGAGACGGTGCATCCTCATCAGCACGTGGCCATGGGACACGCTTGGCCTTTTTTTCGGCAGCTGGCCGTGTTGAGCCGCAACATGTGGAAGACTTGGTCGAGTGGATGACCAAGCCGTCCTCATCCTCCTCATCCTCTGTCACCCATGCCCAGGGTGCTTTGTCTGGCAAAGCAGCGGCCTCTTCCCTCGGCTCAATGTCATCAGTGACTCCTTCCCTAGCTCCACCATGTCCTCCTGAGGAGTCCCTCGAACTGTTTGACCACAGTGTTGGGTACATGCTCCAGGAGGATGCCCAGCGTTTGGAAGGCTCTGATGATGATACTGAGCTCGATGAAGGCAGTAACATGAGCACGGACAGAGGGGGTGCCCAAGAAGGACAGCAATCTGGCAGTCATGCTCCCCCTGCTGCAGCATACTGCCGGGTTTGCTCCAGTGATGAGGAGGGAGGGGATGATGAGGTCACTGACTCAATGTGGGTGCCTGATAGGAGAGAGGAGGAGGAGGCACATCACCAACGAGGCAGGATGCCCTCCAGGGGCCAGCCTAAGGGCAGCACATTGACTGCATCACATGTGCAGGGCGCTGCAGTCTCTGCGCGTTATTCAAAAAGTTCTTTGGTGTGGGCCTTTTTTGAGACGAGTGCATCAGATCGCACCGCTGCTATTTGCAACATATGTCTCAAGCGTATCTCACGTGGCCAAAACATCTCCCGCTTGGGTACCACATGCTTGACCAGACATATGTTGACCTGCCATGCAGTTCGTTGGCAAGCGCATCTAAAAGACCCACACCAAAGAACAAAGAGGACCTCTCCTTGCTCCTCATCAGCTGAGATTTCCAACCCCACTAGACCTTCAGTCCTCTCTGAGACCTGCACTGAGAGGAATGAAGGTGTAGAATTAGGTGTGTTACTGCCAAGTACTTGTTGGCAATCTGCTTTTGGTACACCGACGTCAGATTGTACCAGGCAAATTTCCCTGCCCCAGCTGCTGCACCGCCGAAAGAAGTTTGCTCCCAGCCATCCACATGCCGAGCGGTTGAATGCTAGCTTGGCAAAATTGCTGGCACTTCAACTGCTGCCTTTTCAGTTGGTAGACTCTGCCCCCTTCCGTGAGTTTGTGGAATGTGCGGTTCCTCAGTGGCAGGTACCCAAACGCCACTTTTTCTCACGGAAGGCGATTCCGGCTCTCTACCGGCATGTGGAAGGCAATGTCCATGCCTCGCTGGACAGGGCGGTCAGCGGTAAGGTGCATATTACCGCTGACTCATGGTCCAGCAGGCATGGACAGGGACGTTACCTAAGTTTCACGGCGCATTGGGTTACTCTGCTGGCAGCTGGGAAGGATGCAGGACAAGGTGCAGTAGTGTTGGAGGTTGTTCCGCCACCACGCCTCCAAAATGCTAATGATTGTGACACACCTCTCTCCTCCACCCCCTCCTCTTCTTCTTCCTCCATGGCCTCTTCCTCGGAACCAGCGGTGCTCCGTAGTCGTTCAAGGGGCTACGCAAGTACGCAGGCCAAAAGATGCCATGCGGTGCTTGAGCTGGTGTGCTTGGGGGACAGGAGCCACACTGGGGCAGAGGTTCTGTCAGCTCTGCAGGGGCAGGTTCAGAGGTGGTTGAAGCCACGCCAACTTAAGGCAGGAATGGTGGTTTGTGACAATGGCACCAACCTCCTCTCTGCCCTCCGACAGGGACAAATGACCCATGTGCCCTGTTTGGCTCACGTCCTTAACTTGGTGGTGCAGCGGTTCTTGGGCAGGTACCCGGGCTTACAGGATGTCCTGAGGCAGGCCAGGAAAGTCTGTGTGCATTTCCGCCGGTCATATAATGCCAGTGCTCGGCTGACGGACCTCCAGGGTCAGGGGAGCTTGGTTTTTTTTCCCCACGCCAGTGGGCCATGATCAGGGATGCATGCACTGTCCTGTCACCATTTGAGGAGGCCACGAGGATGGTGAGCAGTGACAGTGCATGCATCAGTGACACTGTCCCCCTTGTCCACCTGTTGGAGCACACGCTGCGTGGAATAATGGACAGGGCACTTGAGGCAGAACAGAGGCAGGAAGAGGAGGACTTCCTTAGCTCTCAAGGCCCCCTTTATCCGGACAGTGTTCCTGCGTGCCCGCCGATCACACAGGGAGAGGAGGAGGAGGAGGAGGGGGAGGAAGATTGTGTCAGTATGGAGGTGGAGCCTGGCACTCAGCATCAGCAGCAGTCTTTAAGGGATCAGTCCCAAGAAACACATGGACTTGTACGTGGCTGGGAGGAGGTGGCTGCGGACCATGTCGTCCTTAGTGACCCAGAGGACTCCGGACCGAATGCCTCAGCAAACCTACGCTGCATGGCCTCCCTGATCCTGCAAAGCCTGCGTAAGGATCCTCGTATTCGTGGTATCAAGGAGAAGGACCAATACTGGCTGGCAACCCTCCTTGATCCACGTTACAAGGGTAAGGTTGCGGACCTTATCTTGCCATCGCAGAGGGAGCAGAGGATGAAACATCTTCGGGAGGCCTTGCAGAAAGGTCTGTGCAACGCGTTCCCAGAGACTGGGAGGTTACAAACTCCTGTTTCTGGACAACGTGTTGCTGAGGCTTCGGTCAGTCAAAGAAGGAGCAGTGGAGAAGGTGGCCGTCTGACCGATGCGTTCAGACAATTTTTTGGTCCGCAGCCCCAAGGTATGATAGGTTCCAGCAACCATCGCCAGCGTCTGTTTTACATGGTGCAGGAATACCTAGGGGCAAGATCAGACTTGGACACCTTTCCCACTGAAAATCCTCTGGGTTACTGGGTCTTGAGGATGGATCACTGGCCAGAGCTTGCACAGTATGCAATTGAGCTACTGGCCTGTCCTGCATCCAGCGTTCTTTCGGAACACACATTCAGTGCTGCTGGAGGCGTGGTAACCGATCACAGGGTGCGTCTGTCCACCGACTCGGTCGATCGACTGACCTTCATAAAAATGAATCAGTCTTGGATCACCACCAGCTACCAAGCACCTGATGCTGATGTAACCGAATAATTTTTTTTGAGATCTCAGATCCCTTCAAAGACTGCCTATGCTGTTGCTGAGTGACTATCCCTGAGTAATTATCCTCTTCCTCCTCAATCATCACGCTGATAGCTTGTAAGAACATTTTTGGTTCTGGGCGCCACCACCAGTGCCTAAGGCACAATTTTTCAGCCCCTGTTTAACAGGGGCGTGTAATTACAATTTTTGATGTAATACTTTGCAGCAGGGCTCGTTCCTGCATTCCAACTAGAGTGTCTGTGAGGGGTTGCAGTGTTGTGGCACCAGCACCAGTGCCCAAGGCCCAATTTTTCTGCTCCTGTCTAACAGGGGCGTGTAATTACAATTTTTGATGCAATACTTTGCAGCAGGGCTCGTTCCTGCATTCCAACTAGAGTGTCTGTGAGGGGTTGCAGTGTCGTGGCACCAGCACCAGTGCCCAAGGCCCAATTTTTCTGCTCCTGTCTAACAGGGGCGTGTAATTACAATTTTTGATGCAATACTTTGCAGCAGGGCTCGTTCCTGCATTCCAACTAGAGTATCTGTAAGGGGTTGCAGTGTTGTGGCACCAGCACCAGTGCCTAAGGCCTAATTTTTCAGCTCCTGTTCAACAGGGGCATGTAATTACAATTCTTGATCTAATATTTCACAGCAGGGCCCTGCGAGGGCTTACAGTGTTGTGGCCACAGCAACACCTAAGGCCCAAATTTCTGCTGAGTATATAGGGCAGGACCCTACTTTCATTCATCTAACTTACAAACGACTCCTACTTGCAAACGGAAGGAGACAACAGGAAGTGAGATGAAATCTACCCCTAGGAAGGGAAATTCTCTCCTGTAAGAGTTAATATGGGAAAAAAATTCTCCTTTCCACTGATGCTTTCTAATCCGTGTTCCACAAAAAAACCCAAATTTTCAAAAAACATTTTTCATTGGGACAAAAAGTGAGGTGAAATCTTCTGAAGAGGAGGAAAGACAGCAAAACAAATGTCACAGGGGTGATAACCCTTCCCTATGTTTTCCAAAAAGCTTAAAAAAGATTTTTTGGCTGGAGCTAAACACGTTAAAAATGTACCCGTTCAAAATTACAAACAGATTCTACTTAACAACAAACCTACAGTCCCTGTCTTGTTTGCACCGCCTGTATACTGCTGTTCATAGTATATAGGGCCTGGTGGCCCCACACCTTTCCTTATTTTAATTTGGGTGCGGGGTTCCCCTTAATATCCATACAAGACCCAAAGGGCCTGGTAATGGACTGGGGGGTACCCATGCCGTTTGTCTCACTGATTTTCATCCATATTGCCATGACCCGACATTACATTAAACCCGCAAGCAGTTTTAAATGAGATTTTTTCCTTTAAAAATGACATTTGGTGCAGGGACTGTTCTAAACACGGGAAACACGCGTCACTTTACAGGCATACTATAGACACCCCCCAGGTACGATATTTAAAGGAATATTTCACTTTTTTTTTTTTTACTTTAAGCATCATTAAAATCACTGCTCCCGAAAAAACGGCCGTTTTTAAAAGTTTGATACATGTCCCCTGGGGTAGGACCCGGGTCCCCAAACCCTTTTTAGGACAATACCGTGCAAATTAGCCTTTAAAATGAGCACTTTTGATTTCGAACGTTCGAGTCCCATAGACGGCAATGGGGTTCTAACGTTCGTGCGAACTTTCGGTCCGTTCGCAGGTTCTGGTGCGAACCGAACCGGGGGGTGTTCGGCTCATCCCTACTCGGTACCAAAATTTTCCTTGTGTACATTAAGGTCAGCAAACTCCAACGTAGGCTCAGATTCAGCAGATGGCTGTCCAGCTCCACTGGTTGTGGGGCCCTCCTCAGGCTCCTCCAGCTCTCCTGCCATAACTGAGAAAGGAAAACCCGGGGAGCCCTGAGAAGAGTCCCCTGAACCCACATTGTCAGTAGCGGCCAGGAGTTCTGGCTCTGTCACTGAGTAAGCTACTGCGACCGGGTCGGGACGATCCCACAGTTCCCAAAACTTAGGGAAGTCCCTACCAACGATGGCCTTGTGCACCAATTGGGGCACAAGTCCGACCGGATGGGTCACCGTACCTAAGCCAGTTTTAAACTGAACAGTGGCTATAGGATACTCGCGGGTATCCCCATATACACAGATCACAGCAACTTTTTTAGCATGCAAATTCACAGTTTCAACCATCTCAGCTGTAACCAAAGTCAGTAGACTTCCAGAGTCCAGCAAGGCCGTAATAGGCTTATTATTAACAGTCATTTGGCACATGTGTTTTCCCATACTTGGTGCTGCAGCGCATGAAACAGCAGCAAACATAGACTGCCTTCTAATAGATAGATCACACTGCATTGGTTCATCTGTCAATGGACAGTTTGCTGCAACATGTCCCAGTTTTTGGCAACGAAAACACCTGATGTTTCCTCAGTTTGGTTTGCTGACAGGCAGTAGCTACCCTTGTTTGGGACGCCAAACTTCAGTCCTGGCACCAAATATCCTCCCCCCTATTTCCTTGCCATGCTTACCACCCACTTCCCCTGGAACAGTCTTACCGGTTGCCTGGGGAGACCGTGGCTTTGGGTGGAAAGTCTGTGCGGCTGTAGGGGTGGTGACCAGGCTCTCTGCAGCAAAGTACCTTTCAACGAGTTCCACGAGGTTGTCCGCCCAGTTGCACTTGTTTTATATACATGTTGGTGTGACTTGGTTTGTTTGTGTGTCAGCTGCTGTTCACTTTATTGATAATTTTTGGGGAGGTCAGCGCAGCATTTCTCCTTTTTCACGATCCATGGTACCAACGGGGGAACGATGGATAGATCTAGTAAATAATATGCTAATACAGGAAAAAATCACCTACCAACATAGATATGTCCTTAAGAAATTCTACTCAATGTGGCAAACCTGGCTGGACACTCCCGGGCTAGGTCCAACCCAACTGGTTAAAGATCGACTATTACAGATGTAACCGGTTAGTAAAAGGAGGTAATGCAAGGATGATTGTGTAACTCATTGCTCCTATAATAATAGCATGTGGAGGAACCATGGTGAACAATCACAAATGCATAAGGCGAAAGTGACATCACATTTTCTTGCTTTCTATTTAAATGCGGGTTCATGTTATTAGATCTCATACATATCGGGTTATTGTTATATGTACAAATTTTATAGTACTTCATATGATTCAGGACACGCAGTCTAGATCATCATTAATTGAAATTGAAAAATTATACAACACTGTTATAATAACTGGTATTACATACATACAGCCAGATGATCTACTATGCAAATCCATGTGTCACACACCATATGCTACCTGAGATAACTGCTGTATTGGAATTCTTGGCTGCAATGATAATGTGTCTAAATGTATTATTGTTTGGTTTTTCAATAAACTCTTATCTGATTTAAAAAAAAAAAAACAGGGCGATAAACAGGTGGATTTGTTTACAGACATTAGTGTTCACAATAGCTGCTTTATCCAGTGGTGTTTATAAATGACACCGGGCAAATACCTGTTCACCACTTTGCCCTTTATGTCCGGCCATAGTACATAAATGGCAAGAAGGGAGCAGCACCAATGCGGGTGGACGTACCCATACATCCCTCCACATTAAAGGCTCATGCACAGCTTCTAGAGCATGCACCCACAAGCCTGGTGATCAGTGTGTCAGCCGGACAAAGTGCAAATAAAATTGGTACTATACCATGTGATTGCTGTTTCCAATCACAGCACAGTTGAAATGTAAACAAGTGCCTAATGGTGCAACTTCCAGCTTTTTCTCCTCACACATGATCACATGCACAGCCATTGCACAGTGTCCCTAATCACTGCCACCCTGTCACCAGCGCTGCTAAGAACAGTGTCCCTGGTTGCAGTGGGTCTGGATTACACCATAACACTGTGTCCTGATCACCATACCAGTATGTCCTGATCACCACCATACTAGTGTGTCCTGACCACTACCATACCACTAGGTTGATTTACTAAAACTGGAGAGTTGATTTACTAAAACTGGTGCAGCTGTGCATAGAAACCAATCAGCGTCCAGTTTTTTTTGTAAAAGCCCAAGGCCCCTTTCACACTGCAGTGCTTCTAAACCGCCAGTAAAACACAGCACTTTTAAAGAGCTTTTCAGGCACTTTTGAAGAGCTTTTCAGGCGCTTTTTTCTATTCACTTCAATGGAGAGGAGTGTTTTCTCACCACCCTGCCAGCTCACTGCCCCAATGTGAAAGCATTCATTGATTGTAATGGAAATAGGTTTTCGTGAGCTTTTCTGGGTGCTTTTTTTGGCGTGAAAGTGTCTGAAAAGCACCTCAGTGTGAAAGGGGTCCTATTGAATTAGCTGAAGTTAGAAATTCTGATTTTAGTAAGTCAACCCCAGTGTGTCCTGATCACTGCCATACCACGTCCTGATCAATGCCATACAGTGTGTCCTGATCACTAGGGATGAGCTTCGTGTTGGAGTCGAACCCATGTTCGACTCAAACATCGGCTGTTCGATCGTTCGTCGAATTGCGAACGATATGGGCCGTTCGCGCCAAATTTGTGTGGCGCGTCACGGCCCATAATTCACTGCGGAATCGCAGTGCTTTGCTGGCTGATGATTGGCCAAGCATGCACTATGACCCGCATGCTTGGCCAATCTCAGTGCCGTCGGTAGAGAGAGCTGTAATTTACCAAAGCTAGGGTGGCTTTGGCCAATTATGGCTCAGGGGGTTTAGAACATGCCTCACACTATATAAGGCCACTATATAAACTGTATTCAGTTTAGCTAGATCCGTTCCTGTTATCTTCCTACTGACAGGCAGGCTTGTCTTGTTACAGTATTTACAGCTACCTGAAGAAAATTGCTTGAGTTCTTTTGATCCTATTAGTACCACAGTCAGGCAGCTAGACTATTTACAGTTAGTGTAGTGCGTCCTCCTCACAGTGTTCAGTTAAAGCTACAAGTTAGTTTAGTGTGACCTCTGCACGGTGTTCAGCTAAAACTACAAGTTAGTGTAGTGCACAGTGTTCAGCTAAAGCTACACTTTAGGCTAGTGCATTCTCCTCAAAGTGTTCAGCTAAAGCTTCAAGTTGGCGTAGTGTGTCCTCACAGTGTTCAGCTAAAACTACAAGTTAGTGTAGTGCGACCTCTGCACAGTGTTCAGCTAAAGCTACAAGTTAGTGTAGTGCGTCCTCCTCACAGTGTTCAGCTAAAGCTACAAGTTAGTGTAGTGCGTCCGCCTCACAGTGTTCAGCTAAAGCTACAAGTTAGTTTAGTGTGACCTCTGCACAGTGTTCAGCTAAAGCTACAAGTTAGGGTAGTGCATCCTCCTCACAGTGTTCAGCTAAAGCCACAAGTTGGTGTAGTGTGTCCTCCTCACAGTGTTCAGCGAAAACTACAAGTTAGTGTAGTGCGACCTCTGCACAGTGTTCAGCTAAAGCTACAAGTTAGTGTAGTGCGTCCTCCTCACAGTGTTCAGCTAAAACTACAAGTTAGTGTAGTGCGACCTCTGCACAGTGTTCAGCTAAAGCTACAAGTTAGTGTAGTGCGTCCTCCACACAGTGTTCAGCTAAAACTACAAGTTATTTTTTTGCGAGCTCTAAAGCTACCTGTAGAAGGTTGGTGGTGTTTTCCTGATCCTATCACTACTGCAGGCAACTAAATAAGCTACAAGTTAGTGTAGTGCGAGCTCTGCACAGTGTTCACCTATATCTACCTGTAGAAGGTTGGTGGTGTTTTCCTGATCCTATCACTATCGCAGTCAGCTAAATAAGCTACAAGTTAGTGTAGTGCGAGCTCTGCACAGTGTTCACCTAAAGCTACCTGTAGAAGGTTGGTGGTATTTTCCTGATCCTATCACTACCGCAGGCAGCTAAATAAGCTACAAGTTATTTTTTGGCGAACTCTGCACAGTGTTTACCTAAAGCTACCTGTAGAAGGTTGGTGGTGTTTTCTTGATCCTATCACTACCGCAGGCAGCTAAATAAGATACAAGTTAGTGTAGTGCGAGCTCTGAACAGTGTTCACCTAAAGCTACCTGTAGAAGGTTGGTGGTGTTTTCCTTATCCTATCACTACCGCAGGTAGCTAAATAAGCTACAAGTAATTTTTTGGCGAGCTCTGCACAGTGTTCACCTAAAGCTACCTGTAGAAGGTTGGTGGTGTTTTCCTGATCCTATCACTACCGCAGGCAGCTAAATAAACTACAAGTTAGTGTAGTGCGAGCTCTGCACAGTGTTCACCTAAAGCTACCTGTAGAAGGTTGGTTGTGTGTTCCTGAGCCTATCACTACCGCAGGCAGCTAAATAAGCTACAAGTTATTTTTTGGCGAGCTCTGCACAGTGTTCATCTAAAGCTACCTGTAGAAGGTTGGTGGTGTTCTCATACTACAGGCAGGCAGTTGATTTTGCTAGCTGCAGTATCAGTACATATATATATATATCCCAGCTTAGTGCAGCTACAGGCCATTAGTATGTCTGGAAGGCCAACAAGGAGAGGCAGACATTCACAAGCCAATAAAAGAGGGCAAGTAGGCTCGGTGTCTAGAGGCAACAGTGCTGGTCGTGGAGATGGTGCATCCTCATCAGCACGTGGCCGTGGGACACGCTTGGCCTTTTTTTCGGCAGCTGGCTGTGTTGAGCCGCAACATGTGGAAGACTTGGCTGAGTGGATGACCAAGCCGTCCTCATCCTCCTCATCCTCTCTCACCCATGCTCAGGGTACTTTGTCTGGCAAAGCAGCTGCCAACGCGGTTTCTTCCCTCGGCTCAATGTCATCAGTGACTCCTTCCCTAGCCCCACCATGTCCTCCTGAGGAGTCCCTCGAACTGTTTGACCACTGTGTTGGGTACATGCTCCAGGAGGATGCCCAGCGTTTGGAAGGCTCTGATGATGATACTGAACTAGATGAAGGCTGTAACGTGAGCACGGACAGAGGGGGTGCTCAAGAAGGACAGCAATCTGGCAGTCATGCTCCCCCTGCTGCAGCATACTGCCAGGTTTGCTCCAGTGATGAGGAGGGAGGGGATGATGAGGTCACTGACTCAACGTGGGTGCCTGATAGGAGAGAGGAGGAGGAGGAGGCACATCACCAACTAGGCAGGATACCCTCCAGGGGCCAGCCGAAGGGCAGCACACTGACTGCATCACACTCCAAAGCTCCGCATGTGCAGGGTGCTGCAGTCTCTGTGCATTATTCAAAAAGTTCTTTGGTGTGGGCCTTTTTTGAGACGAGTGCATCAGATCGCACCGCTGCTATTTGCAACATATGTCTCAAGCGTATCTCGCATGGCCAAAACATCTCCCGCTTGGGCACCACATGCTTGACCAGACATATGTTGACCTGCCATGCAGTTCGTTGGCAAGCGTATCTAAAAGACCCACACCAAAGAACAAAGAGGACCTCTCCTTGCGCCTCATCAGCTGAGATCTCCAACCCCACTATACCTTCAGTCCTCTCTGAGACCTGCACTGAGAGGAATGAAGGTGTAGAATTAGGTGTGTCACAGCCAAGTACTTGTTGGCAATCTGCTTTCGGTACACCAACGTCAGATTGTACCAGGCAAATTTCCCTGCCCCAGCTGCTGCACCGCCGAAAGAAGTTCGCTCACAGCCATCCACATGCCCAGCGGTTGAATGCTAGCTTGGCAAAATTGCTGGCACTTCAACTGCTGCCTTTTCAGTTGGTAGACTCTGCCCCCTTCCGTGAGTTTGTGGAATGTGCGGTTCCTCAGTGGCAGGTACCCAAACACCACTTTTTCTCACGGAAGGCGATTCCGGCTCTCTACCAGCATGTGGAAGGCAATGTCCATGCCTCGCTGGACAGGGCGGTCAGCGGTAAGGTGCATATTACTGTTGACTCATGGTCCAGCAGGCATGGACAGGGACATTACCTAAGTTTCACTGCGCATTGGGTGACTCTGCTGGCAGCTGGGAAGGATGCAGGACAAGGTGCAGTAGTGTTGGAGGTTGTTCCGCCACCACGCCTCCAAAATGCCACTACTAATGATTGTGACACACCTCTCTCCTCCACGCCCTCCTCTTCTTCTCCCTCCATGGCCTCTTCCTGTGCTTTGTCCTCGGAACCAGCGGTGCTCCATAGGCATTCAAGGGGCTACGCAAGTACGCAGGCCAAAAGATGCCATGTGGTGTTTGAGCTGGTGTGCTTGGGGGACAGGAGCCACACTGGGGCAGAGGTTCTGTCAGCTCTGCAGGGGCAGGTTCAGAGGTGGTTGATGCCAACGCCAACTAAAGGCAGGAATGGTGGTTTGCGACAATGGCACCAACCTCCTCTCTGCCCTCCGACAGGGACAAATGACCCATGTGCCCTGTTTGGCTCACGTCCTTAACTTGGTGGTGCAGCGGTTCTTGGGCAGGTACCCCGGCTTACAGGATGTCCTGAGGCAGGCTAGGAAAGTCTGTGTGCATTTCCGCCGGTCATATAATGCCAGTGCTCGGCTGGCGGACCCCCAAAAGGAGTTTAACCTGCCCAAGAACCGCCTAATCTGTGACATGCCCACCAGATGGAACTCAACGTTGGCCATGCCGCAGCAGCTGCACACGCAGCAGAGGGCCATCAATGAGTACCTGTGCGAGTATGGCATCAGGACAGGGTTAGGGGAGCTTGGTTTTTTCCCCACGCCAGTGGGCCATGATCAGGGATGCATGCACTGTCCTGTCACCATTTTAGGAGGACACGAGGATGGTGAGCAGTGACAGTGCATGCATCAGTGACACTGTCCCCCTTGTCCGCCTGTTGGAGCACACACTACGTGGAATAATGGACAGGGCACTTGAGGCAGAACAGAGGCAGGAAGAGAAGGACTTCCTTAGCTCTCAAGGCCCCCTTTATCAAGACATTGTTCCTGCGTGCCCGCCGATCACACAGGAAGAGGATGAGGAGGAGGAGGATTGTGTCAGTATGGAGGTGGAGCCTGGCACTCAGCATCAGCAGCAGTCTTTAAGGGATCAGTCCCAAGAAACACATGGAGGAGGTGGCTGCGGACCATGTCATCCTTAGTGACCAAGAGGACTCCGGGCCGAATGTCTCAGCAAACCTATGCTGCATGGCCTCCCTGATCCTGCAAAGCCTGCGTAAGGATCCTCATATTCGTGATATCAAGGAGAAGGACCAATACTGGCTGGCAACCCTCCTTGATCCACGTTACAAGGGTAAGGTTGCGGACCTTATCTTGCCGTCGCAGAGGGAGCAGAGGATGAAACATCTTTAAGAGGCCTTGCAGAAAGGTCTGCGCAACGCATTCCCAGAGACTGGGAGGTTACAAACTCCTGTTTCTGGACAACGTGTTGCTGAGGCTTTGGTCAGTCAAAGAAGGAGCAGCGTAGAAGGTGGCCGTCTGACCGATGCGTTCAGACAATTTTTTAGTCCGCAGCCCCAAGGTATGATCGGTTCCAGCAACCATCGCCAGCGTCTTTTTTACATGGTGCAGGAATACCTAGGGGCAAGATCTGACTTGGACACCTTTCCCACCGAAAATCCTCTGGGTTACTGGGTCTTGAGGATGGATCACTGGCCAGAGCTTGCACAGTATGCAATTGAGCTACTGGCCTTTCCTGCATCCAGCGTTCTTTCGGAACGCACATTCAGTGCTGCTGGAGGCTTTGTAACCGATCACAGGGTGCGTCTGTCCAATGACTCGGTCGATCGACTGACCTTCATAAAAATGAATCAGTCTTGGATCACCACCAGCTACCAAGCACCTGATGCTGATGTAACCGAATAATTTTTTTTGAGATCCCTTCAAAGACAGCCTATGCTGATGCTGAGTGACTATCCTGAGTAATTATCCTCTTCCTCCTCAATCATCACGCTGATAGCTTGTAAGAACATTTTTGGTTCTGGGCGCCGCCACCAGTGCCTTAGGCCCAATTTTTCAACCCCTCTTTAACAGGGGTGTGTAATTACAATTTTTGATGCAATACTTTGCAGCAGGGCTCGTTCCTGCTTCCCAACTAGAATATCTGTGAGGGGTTGCAGTGTTGTGGCACCAGCACCAGTGCCTAAAGCCCAATTTTTCAGCCCCTGTTTAACAGGGGCGTATAATTACAATTTTTGATGCAATACTTTGCAGCAGGGCTCATTCCTGCGTTCCAACTAGAGTATCTGTAAGGGGTTGCAGTGTTGTGGCACCAGCACCAGTGCCTAAGGCCTAATTTTTCAGCCCCTGTTTAACAGGGGCGTGTAATTACAATTTTTGATGCAATACTTTGCAGCAGGGCTCGTTTCTGCGTTACAGGGGCTTACAGTGTTGTGGCCACAACAACACATAAGGCCCAAATTTCTGCTGAGTATATAGGGCAGGCCCCTACTTTCAAACACCCAACTTACAAACGACTCCTACGTGCAAACGGAAGGAGACAAAAGGAAGTGAGATGAAATCTACCCATAGGAAGGGAAATTCTCTCCTGTAAGAGTTAATATGGGAAAAACATTTCTCCTTTCCACTGATGCTTTATCACCATTCCTTGTTTCACAAAAAAACCCACATTTTCAAAAAACATTTGTCATTGGGAAAAAAAGTGAGGTGAAATCTTCTGAAGAGGAGCACAGACAGCAAAACAAATGTCACAGGGGTGATAACCCTTCCCTATGTTTTCCAAAAAGCTTGAAATAGATTTTTTGGCTGGAGCAAAACACGTTAAAAATGTACCAGTTCAAAATTACAAACAGATTCTACTTAACAACAAACCTACAGTCCCTGTCTTGTTTGCACCGCCTGTATACTGCTGTTCAGAGTACAGAGCCTGTATACTGCTGTTTCCTTTTTTTAATTTGGGTGCAGGGTTCCCCTTAATATCCATACAAAACCCAAAGGGCCTGGTAATGGACTGGGGGGTACCCATGCCGCTTGTTCCACTGATTTTCATCCATATTGCCAGGACGCGACATTACATTAAAGCCGTAAGCAGTTTTAAATGACTTTTTTTCCTTTAAAAATGACATTTTGTGCAGGGACTGTTCTAAGCACGGGAAACATGCGCCACTTTACAGGCATACCATAGACACCCCCCAGGTACAATATTTAAAGGAATATTTCACTTTTTTTTTTTTTTTTACTTTTAAGCATCATTAAAATCACTGCTCCCGAAAAAACGGCCGTTTTTAAAAGTTTTTTTTGCATTGATACATGTCCCCTGGGGCAGGACCCGGGTCCCCAAACCCACACCAGTTTGTCCCGATCACTGCCACACCATGTCCTGATTATCACCATACCAGTGTATCCTGATCACCACCACACCATGTCCTGATCACTGGTATACCAGTGTGTCCTGATCACCGTCATAACACATCCTGATCACTGCCATACCAGTGGGTCCTGATCACTGCCACACCATGTCCTGATCACTGCCGTACCAATGTGTCCTGATCGCCATACCAGTGGGGGTCATTTACTATAGCGCTGCACGCCAATTAGTGCTAAAATACCCCAATTGTGGTGATTAGCGCTAAAACAGAATTCACTATAGCGCTGGTGCAAAAATACTCCCAAAATCGAATTTACTATAGCTCCCAGCGCCCAAATCCTTACTTTTGTTAGGATCTATGCAAACAATGTTTAGAGCATGTAGTGAACACCTAAATGGTACTGAATAGGGATGAGCCGAACACCCCCCTGTTCGGTTCGCACCAGAACATGCGAACAGGAAAAAAATTCGTTCGAACACGCGAACGCCGTTAAAGTCTATGGGACACGAACATGAATAATCAAAAGTGCTAATTTTAAAGGCTAATATGCAAGTTATTGTCATAAAAAGTGTTTGGGGACCCGGGTCCTCCCCCAGGGGACATGAATCAATGCAAAAAAAAGTTTTAAAAACGGCCGTTTTTTCAGGAGCAGTGATTTTAATAATGCTTAAAGTCAAACAATAAAAGTGTAATATCCCTTTAAATTTCATACCTGGGGGGTGTCTATAGTATGCCTGTAAAGGGGCGCATGTTTCCCGTGTTTAGAACAGTCTGACAGCAAAGTGACATTTGGAAGGAAAAAACACATTTAAAACTACCGCGGCTATTGCATTGCCGACAATACACATAGAAGTTCATTGATAAAAACGGCATGGGAATTCCCCACAGGGGAACCCCGAACCAAAAAAAAAAAAAAAAAAAATGATGTGGGGGTCCCCCTAAATTCCATACAAGGCCCTTCAGGTCTGGTATGGATATTAAGGGGAACCCCAGCCAAAATTTAAAAAAAAAATTGACGTGGGGTTCCCCCTAAATTCCATACCAGACCCTTCAGGTCTGGTATGGATTTTAAGGGGAACCCCGCGCCAAAAAAAAAAAAAAAAAAAAGGCGTGGGGTCCCCCTAAAAATCCATACCAGACCCTTATCCGAGCACGCAACCTGGCAGGCCGCAGGAAAAGAGGGGGGGACGAGAGTGCGGCCCCCCCCCCCTCCTGAACCGTACCAGGCCACATGCCCTCAACATTGGGAGGGTGCTTTGGGGTAGCCCCCCAAAACACCTTGTCCCCATGTTGATGAGGACAAGGGCCTCATCCTCACAACCGTGGCCGGTGGTTGTGAGGGTCTGCGGGCGGGGGGCTTATCGGAATCTGGAAGCCCCCTTTAACAAGGGGACCCCCAGATCCCGGCCCCCCCCCTGTGTGAAATGGTAAGGGGGTACTTACCCCTACCATTTCACTAAAAAACTGTCAAAAATGTTAAAAATGACAAGAGACAGTTTTTGACAATTCCTTTATTTAAATGCTTCTTCTTTCTTCTTTCTTCCTTCATCTTCTTCTGGTTCTTCTGGCTCTTCTGGTTCTTCCTCCGGCGTTCTCGTCCAGCATCTTCTCCGCGGCGTCTTCTATCTTCTTCTCCTCGGGCCGCTCCGCACCCATGGCATTTGGGGGGAGGCTCCCGCTCTTCTCTTCATCTTCTTCTCTTCTTCATCTTCTTCTTCATCTTCTTCTTCTTCTTTTTCTTCTTCTTCCTTCTTCTCTTCTTCTCTTCTTCCTGTCTTCTCCGGGCCGCTCCGCAATCCATGCTGTGGCATGGAGGGAGGCTCCCGCTGTGTGACGGCGTCTCTTCGTCTGACGGTTCTTAAATAACGGGGGGCGGGGCCACCCGGTGACCCCGCCCCCCTCTGACGCACGGTGACATGACGGGACTTTCCTGTGGCATTCCCCGTGACGTCACAGGGAAGTCCCTCAAGTCACCGTGCGTCAGAGGGGGGCGGGGTCACCGGATGGCCCCGCCCCCCGTTATTTAAGAACCGTCAGACGAAGAGACGCCGTCACACAGCGGGAGCCTCCCTCCATGCCACAGCATGGATTGCGGAGCGGCCCGGAGAAGACAGGAAGAAGAGAAGAAGAGAAGAAGGAAGAAGAAGAAAAAGAAGAAGAAGAAGATGAAGAAGAAGATGAAGAAGAGAAGAAGATGAAGAGAAGAGCGGGAGCCTCCCCCCAAATGCCATGGGTGCGGAGCGGCCCGAGGAGAAGAAGATAGAAGACGCCGCGGAGAAGATGCTGGACGAGAACGCCGGAGGAAGAACCAGAAGAGCCAGAAGAACCAGAAGAAGATGAAGGAAGAAAGAAGAAAGAAGAAGCATTTAAATAAAGGAATTGTCAAAAACTGTCTCTTGTCATTTTTAACATTTTTGACAGTTTTTTAGTGAAATGGTAGGGGTAAGTACCCCCTTACCATTTCACACAGGGGGGGGGCCGGGATCTGGGGGTCCCCTTGTTAAAGGGGGCTTCCAGATTCCGATAAGCCCCCCGCCCGCAGACCCTCACAACCACCGGCCACGGTTGTGAGGATGAGGCCCTTGTCCTCATCAACATGGGGACAAGGTGTTTTGGGGGGCTACCCCAAAGCACCCTCCCAATGTTGAGGGCATGTGGCCTGGTACGGTTCAGGAGGGGGGGGGGGGCGCACTCTCGTCCCCCCCTCTTTTCCTGCGGCCTGCCAGGTTGCGTGCTCGGATAAGGGTCTGGTATGGATTTTTAGGGGGACCCCACGCCTTTTTTTTTTTTTTTTTTGGCGCGGGGTTCCCCTTAAAATCCATACCAGACCTGAAGGGTCTGGTATGGAATTTAGGGGGAACCCCACGTCAATTTTTTTTTTAAATTTTGGCTGGGGTTCCCCTTAATATCCATACCAGACCTGAAGGGCCTTGTATGGAATTTAGGGGGACCCCCACATCATTTTTTTTTTTTTTTTTGGTTCGGGGTTCCCCTGTGGGGAATTACCATGCCGTTTTTATCAATGAACTTCTATGTGTATTGTCGGCAATGCAATAGCCGCGGGTAGTTTTAAATGAGTTTTTTCCTTCCAAATGTCATTTTGCTGTCAGACTGTTCTAAACACGGGAAACATGCGCCCCTTTACAGGCATACTATAGACACCCCCCAGGTACGAAATTTAAAGGGATATTACACTTTTATTGTTTGACTTTAAGCATTAATAAAATCACTGCTCCTGAAAAAACGGCCGTTTTTAAAACTTTTTTTTGCATTGATCCATGTCCCCTGGGGCAGGACCCGGGTCCCCAAACACTTTTTATGACAATAACTTGCATATAAGCCTTTAAAATTAGCACTTTTGATTTCTCCCATAGACTTTTAAAGGGTGTTCCGCGGCATTCGAATTTGCCGCGAACACCCCAAATTGTTCGCTGTTCGGCGAACTTGCGAACAGCCAATGTTCGAGTAGAACATGAGTTCAACTCGAACTCGAAGCTCATCCCTAGTACTGAAATATGCGGTATATTTGTTAAAGATAATCTGCTTTTAAAGTGTGTGAAAAAGTGATTTCTACACTGAAATATCTTTAATAGTCTAAGAAGAGATAAATTCTCTGTCTCCTTACAGCTAGGTGCCAGCACACCTGAGCATGCTCAGACACGCAAACTACTCTAATTTTAACTCCCATGGCTTTTTTACCAAGAGTTATAGTAAATACCAAAATAAGCGCTGGGTTGAAGTGCATTTTTTGGGAGTGAAAATTAGAGTTATGTAGCCCAGTGCAAGTTTTAGCCATTGATTCTAATGGTACAATTGTAACTTCCCCAAAAAATCCTTTTCATGTGGAAATGAAATGTATCTTTCTCTAAAAGAAATTGTCCTTGTAACAACGTTGCTTCTTCATCATCTATTTTGTTTTTAAGAATGCTAGAATGTAGAAGGTTTTTGCTCCAGCAATTCCTGTTATAATGTGTCAGGAGGGAGGAGCCGAATGTGGGCGTCAGGCTGGATCCGATGCCAAGCCCGGGACGCCTAGAGACCCTCTTCCTGTGATGTCGGCTTTTGCCTAGGTAAAGGCCGCCGTACCTTGGTCCCCCATCACCCCCCCTGGCCCAATGCTCCTGTTCCCTTTGTTCCTCCACTGGGCGTGCTGCCACTGAGAGACGGAGCGGCTCACTGGAGTAGGATCCGAGTGGTCGCACCAGGCGAAAGCCAACGCTTCCCCGTTCCGTCCTGCCAAGCCTGTCTAAGCTGTCTGAGCTCAGTACAAACTACTGACAAGGCATAGGGAGCTTGTGATAATGGAGCTGAGAGGTTAAGCTGCATGTGGGGAGAACCTGAGAAATGACTGTAAACCAATCGATGGGGTAAGTGCATTATAAGGAGTTATTGGAGACACCGGACATAATAACACCTGCACAACGGACATATGAAGAGCGGCAAGTAGTGCAAGTTTAAAATACTTTTTGTCTAACCTCGTTTTCCTATAACTTAGAGTAACTTTGTGTTTGACATGCAGGGTTAATTTATAGAGTCAAGTTAACCCAATAACAACCATCTATAGCCCTTAGACTGCAATGGGTATTTTTTGTCATCTCCCTGGGTAGTACACCCCATAGATCCCCTATCAACCTGTGAAGGTTTGAGGAGGTAAGTGAGCCACAGGAAATAAGGGATCCTGCGACTTCCTGACTAGCGAACTTACGGAAAACACACGGAAAGACTGGCAAGTAAACTCAATTTCAATCAATATTAATAATGGATCAATTTTGATTGTCTATTGTTTAAGGAGACTTTATGTTTATTGCACAAGGGTAACTGCACAAGGGTAATTTTATAAAGTCAATTTAATTACCTGCAGAGCACAGACTGTATTACGTACTATGAAGATTAGCGGAAGCTCTTGTCCTGGCATTTAATTTTCATCTTAAAACCTCCTTGTTATACAAGCCACATTCATGCCATACATCCACCACAACCCTGCATACTGTTTGCACGTTTACTTAGTAAAAATATATACTGCCTGCGGAAGCATGTCGGACTGGATTTGTCTCACTTTGTGAGTGCAGTGTCACGGAGTTGCACATTGCTACAAGTGAAGTCAAATCCATAACAAACTCATAGTACTACAAAAGGGCTGTGAAAATAAGGTTCTGTTGCGCCATTTCACTGACAACTGTGTGGACTGTGGGACTGTCGTATGGATTTCTTGGTCCGAGTCGCGGAACGCTAAGTAACGCAGGGCAACGCGGTGCTACACGGTGTAAGCAGGCGGGCAGGTACATCAGGTGCAAAAATACTTACTTGGGAACTGACTGCCATATGACTATGTTGTTCTAACTTATGGTAGTCATCTGTCAAAGTCCGCTAAAGTGAGATAATATCTCTGAGGAAAAAAAAATATACATATATACATATACAGGGGAAATAACATCAGTGATTACAGTGGTACTATAGCATCATCGGTTGCTAGAGTCGCTTCTTCCCACATAAACCGCCACAGGTGTACAGCCTACAAGAGGACATAAATCTGGAATTTGGAATCTTCACTTTGGCAAAAGTGGGCATTCCCTGAGAACTTCCCTGGGAACTTTTCACAAATTCTTCCTACAACATACCCAAAAGCCTACTCCAGATGAGGTAATACCAGAGGGAGCCTGCCCGGGACCAAGATTGGAGGAACAGAAGAGGGAGGAAGGGAGGGTAAGGAAGAGTAGGCAGGGAGTGGGCGCCGGAATCAGCTGAGTAACCAGGAAGAAATGAGGGGTAAATCAACAAAGGGGGGTAACAGTTAACCCAGCTAACCCACCTAGGACAAGTGCAAGCTCGGGAACCATCAGAAAATACAGGGTGCATGATAGCGGCAAAGAAAGTCCGGGTAAACAAAAGCAGACTAAAAGTAAAACCCCAGAGTGTCTTTCAAGGATAGGGACGAGAAGACAGCTAGCCAAGGCCGATACCCACACAGCAAGCAGCGAAGCACTAGAGGAAATAACAATGGAACCCCAACAAAAAAAAACTGCTACCAACAAAAGGCAAAATGGCAGAATTGTTCGCAAAACTCAAAGTATCTGTAAAGGGGGAAATAGGCTCCCTTCGTGAAGATATGAATCATATTCTAAAAAGAGTTGAAGATGCAGAAACAAGGATGGACAAGCAAGAAGATGAGATAAAAGGACTTAAATCTCAGATGGAAGAGATACAGAAAGAACAGAGAAATTTACGGTACAGAATGGAAGACCAAGAAAACCAGAATAGAAGGAAAAACATACGGATCAGAGGCCTACCAGAGACACAAGGGGAAAAAGAGTATTTAGAAGGAATAATGGATGAAATCTTTGGTGGTATGATAACCCCCCCCTTGATACAAGTAGCAAAATAAAGTTCGAAAGAGTCCATAGGATCAGAAAGCCTGCTGAAATAAGAGGGGAGGTCCCAAGAGATGTTATTGCAAGATTCCACAACTTTAATGATAAAGAGCAGATTACGGCTAGTATGAAAAGAATCATCCAGTGAAGTTTGGCGAGATAAATTTGCAGATTTTCCCGGACCTGGCAGCAGAGACGTTGGCCAGGAGAAGAATCCTGAAACCTCTACTGGAGCAGCTTAAAGCACACGAAGTTCAATACTCTTGGGGCTTCCCAGCCTGCCTAATAGGATGTAAAGAAGGCCGTTCAGCAACCTTAAGATCCCCGGAAGAAACAGAAAAGTTCTGTAACGCTTAGATGTGCCAATAGTGGAAATCCCAGGTTGGTGAGAAAAGATAGTAGACAGTAGGGATGAGCTTCAAGTTCGAGTCGAACTCATGTTCTACTCGAACATTGGCTGTTCGCAAGTTCGCCGAACAGCGAACAATTTGGGGTGTTCGCGGCAAATTCGAATGCCGCGGAACACCCTTTAAAAGTCTATGGGAGAAATCAAAAGTGCTAATTTTAAAGGCTTTTATGCAAGTTATTGTCAAAAAAAGTGTTTGGGGACCCGGGTCCTGCCCCAGGGGACATGGATCAATGCAAAAAAAAGTTTTAAAAACGGCCGTTTTTTCAGGAGCAGTGATTTTATTAATGCTTAAAGTCAAACAATAAAAGTGTAATATCCCTTTAAATTTCGTACCTGGGGGGAGTCTATAGTATGCCTGTAAAGGGGCGCATGTTTCCTGTGTTTAGAACAGTCTGACAGCAAAATGACATTTGGAAGGAAAAAACTCATTTAAAACTACCCGCGGCTATTGCATTGCCGACAATACACATAGAAGTTCATTGATAAAAACGGCATGGGAATTCCCCACAGGGCAACCCCGAACCAAAATAAAAAAAAAAAATGATGTGGGGGTCCCCCTAAATTCCATACAAGGCCCTTCAGGTCTGGTATGGATATTAAGGGGAACCCCAGCCAAAATTTAAAAAAAAAATTGACGTGGGGTTCCCCCTAAATTCCATACCAGACCCTTCAGGTCTGGTATGGATTTTAAGGGGAACCCCGCACCAAAAAAAAAAAAAAAAACGGCGTGGGGTCCCCCCAAAGATCCATACCAGACCCTTATCCGAGCACGCAACCTGGCAGGCCGCAGGAAAAGAGGGGGGGACGAGAGTGCGCCCCCCCCCTCCTGAACCGTACCAGGCCACATGCCCTCAACATTGGGAGGGTGCTTTGGGGTAGCCCCCCAAAACACCTTGTCCCCATGTTGATGAAGACAAGGGCCTCATCCCCACAACCCTGGCCGGTGGTTGTGGGGGTCTGCGGGCGGGGGGCTTATCGGAATCTGGAAGCCCCCTTTAACAAGGGGGCCCCCAGATCCCGGCCCCCCCCCCTGTGTGAAATGGTAAGGGGGTACTTACCCCTACCATTTCACTAAAAAACTGTCAAAAATGTTAAAAATGACAAGAGACAGTTTTTGACAATTCCTTTATTTAAATGCTTCTTCTTTCTCCTTCATCTTCTTCTGGTTCTTCTGGCTCTTCTGGTTCTTCCTCCGGCGTTCTCGTCCAGCATCTCCTCCGCGGCGTCTTCTATCTTCTTCTCCTCGGGCCGCTCCGCACCCATGGCATGGGGGGGGAGGCTCCCGCTCTTCTCTTCATCTTCTTCTCTTCATCTTCTTCTTCTTCTTCTTCTTCTCTTCTTCCTTCTTCTCTTCTTCATTTCTTCTCCGGGCCGCTCCGCAGCCATGCTGGCATGGTGGGAGGCTCCCGCTGTGTGACGGCGTCTCTTCGTCTGACGGTTCTTAAATAACGGGGGGCGGGGCCATCCGGTGACCCCGCCCCCCTTTGACGCACGGTGACTTGACGGGACTTCCCTGTGATGTCACGGGGAATGCCACAGGGAAGTCCCGTCATGTCCCGTGCGTCAGAGGGGGGCGGGGTCACCGGGTGGCCCCGCCCCCGTTATTTAAGAACCGTCAGACGAAGAGACGCCGTCACACAGCGGGAGCCTCCCACCATGCCAGCATGGCTGCGGAGCGGCCCGGAGAAGAAATGAAGAAGAGAAGAAGAGAAGAAGAAGAAGAAGATGAAGAAGAAGATGAAGAAGAGAAGAAGATGAAGAGAAGAGCGGGAGCCTCCCCCCCCCATGCCATGGGTGCGGAGCGGCCCGAGGAGAAGAAGATAGAAGACGCCGCGGAGGAGATGCTGGACGAGAACGCCGGAGGAAGAACCAGAAGAGCCAGAAGAACCAGAAGAAGAAGAAGATGAAGGAAGAAAGAAGAAGCATTTAAATAAAGGAATTGTCAAAAACTGTCTCTTGTCATTTTTAACATTTTTGACAGTTTTTTAGTGAAATGGTAGGGGTAAGTACCCCCTTACCATTTCACACAGGGGGGGGGCGGGATCTGGGGGTCCCCTTGTTAAAGGGGGCTTCCAGATTCCGATAAGCCCCCCGCCCGCAGACCCCCACAACCACCGGCCAGGGTTGTGGGGATGAGGCCCTTGTCTTCATCAACATGGGGACAAGGTGTTTTGGGGGGCTACCCCAAAGCACCCTCCCAATGTTGAGGGCATGTGGCCTGGTACGGTTCAGGAGGGGGGGGGCGCACTCTCGTCCCCCCCTCTTTTCCTGCGGCCTGCCAGGTTGCGTGCTCGGATAAGGGTCTGGTATGGATTTTTGGGGGGACCCCACGCCGTTTTTTTTTTTTTTTTGGCGCGGGGTTCCCCTTAAAATCCATACCAGACCTGAAGGGTATGGTATGGAATTTAGGGGGAACCCCACGTCAATTTTTTTTTAAATTTTGGCTGGGGTTCCCCTTAATATCCATACCAGACCTGAAGGGCCTTGTATGGAATTTAGGGGGACTCCCACATCATTTTTTTTTTTAAATTTTGGTTCGGGGTTGCCCTGTGGGTAGTTCCCATGCCGTTTTTATCAATGAACTTCTATGTGTATTGTCGGCAATGCAATAGCCGCGGTAGTTTTAAATGTGTTTTTTCCTTCAAAATGTCATTTTGCTGTCAGACTGTTCTAAACACAGGAAACATGCGCCCCTTTACAGGCATACTATAGAAACCCCCCAGGTATGAAATTTAAAGGGATATTACACTTTTATTGTTTGACTTTAAGCATTATTAAAATCACTGCTCCTGAAAAAACGGCCGTTTTTAAAACTTTTTTTTGCATTGATTCATGTCCCCTGGGGCAGGACCCAGGTCCCCAAACACTTTTATTGACAATAACTTGCATATTAGCCTTTAAAATTAGCTCTTTTGATTATTCATGTTCGTGTCCCATAGACTTTAACGGTGTTCGCGTGTTCGAACAAATTTTTTTCCTGTTCGCATGTTCTGGTGCGAACCGAACAGGGGGGTGTTCGGCTCATCCCTAGTAGACAGAGATGCTACTGGGGAACAGCACACTTGGAAACCAGTATTTAAAATGAAAAGATCATAAGCAAAGAAGAAATATGCTCTAGGGAAATAGAAAACAAGCATGGGCCTCTAGATTTACTAGAGGGTGAAGCCAGGGGGGCATGGGGAGGGGGGCGGAGGGGGGAAGGGGGGGTTGGACAGGCATAGGAACCTCCCAATTACAGGGGGGAGCATTAGATTTAGGGACGACCAGTCCGAGCTCAACCTCCAGGGGGACAACCGAGGGGCCGGGAGGTGTCGGTGGGGCCACGGTTTTCTAGGCCATGGGAAGGCCTGTTACCCCCAATAGGGTAGGGGGGTGGGGGGTTAGTTGGGAGGAAGGGAGAAGGAGGGAAAGGGAGGTGGGGGTGGGAGTTGGTTAAGATCAAGAAAGAATACCTACCGGATTAACATACCATATAAGTACTTAGACCACCACTCTGTTGCAGGGCCCATGACAGATACTTCCAGGCAAGAATGCCTAACTTAAAAATACTATTGTATAATATACGTGGTATAAATTCCCCCATAAAGTGTGCTAACATCTTGCACAAACTAAAATTCCTTGGAGCTGATGTGGTTTTGCTGCGGGAAACACACTTATTCCTGGGCAAGAACCAAAAAATCTTCTCTAGGGAATTTCCAGTTTGGTTCTACGGAGACTCGCCTGTAACCCGTGCAAAAGGTGTAGCCATAGGGTTCGCCTGTGGAATAAGGTTTGACCTGCATGAGAGAAGGACGGACCCGGATGGACGGTACTTGTTCGTGAGCGGGAAATTAAATTAAATTGATTGTTCACTGGCAAACGTCTATGGCCCAAATAAGAATCGAAATAGTTTTTTGATAGAAAGGCTGGCAGAATTTGTGGAATTTAAGAAAGGACTGGCCATAATGGCTGGCGACTTCAATCCCTGTTTGGAACCAGGAAAAGATAAATCGTCCCATGCACGGGGGACGGGTACGGCTTGGCACAATAAAGTGAAACAGCAACTGCATCAGTATCAATTTGTAGATGCATGGAGGTCGCAGCATATTAACTGCAGGGACTACACGTTCTACTCCCCTGTGCATGGGACCTATTCCAGACTTGATTTTTTTTGATTGAACATCGATGGCTTGAAGCTGTCACTAGTTCAAATATTGGAATAACGACCTTTTCCGACCACGCGCCCGTAAGCCTAACACTGAACATAGGACAGATTCAAAATAAGAGTAGTAGTTGGAGGTTAAACGAAGAATTATTAAGTGATAAAGTGGTAGGAAAACTTATAAAAAATGAATTAGAATTTTACTTTAAAACTAATGAAACAGTGGAGATATCAGAAGCCACCGTGTGGGAGGTCCACAAAGCCTATATAAGGGGGATCCTGATCAAAGTCGGTGTGGAAAAAAAAAAAAAGATCAAGGAAGACAAATTCAGGTTAACAAAAGAGATATTTGAACTTGAGCAATTGCATAAGTCAACTGGAGGGAAGGAGACGCTCTTAAGACTCCACCATAAAAGAGAGGCCATGAGAGACTTAGTTGAACAAGAAACACGAGCGGCCTACTATCTAACAAAGAAGGAGAGGTACGTGGGGGGGGGGAATAAACCAGGGAAGTATCTTGCAAAGATACTAAAAAAAAAAGAAAACTAGCAACTATATTGAGAAAATTAAGACAACAGATGGGGATACGAGATATAGAACTAGCGAAACCACCAAAACCTTCCATGATTATTACGAGGGACTATATTCCATCAATAACAAAATTACAACAAAACGAGGCGGACAAGAAAAGGGCGAGGACCAAAGCTTTTGTTTAAAGATTTAGGATTAAATAAAATAGCAGAAGATAAATTCAGATTGCTAGAGGTCCCCATAACAGAAGACGAGATAAAAAAATATTGAAAGAAATGCCGGTAGGGAAAAGCCCCGGCCCTGGCGGCTTTAGCGTATTATATTACAAAAAATTCCAGGACCTACTAATTCCCAAATTATGCTCATACATGAATGGGATAGGAGTAAAATGGGAGATGGGGAAAGAGGCATTAGAGGCCATCATCACTATTATCTTGAAAGAGGGAAAAGATAGCACACTCTGCTCTAGCTACAGGCCTAAAGCACTCCTCAATACGGACACAAAATTGTTCGCGAATGTATTGGCCGGGAGAGTGAAGAATATATTGAATGACAGGTAGGGTTTATCCCCTGTAGGGAAGGGCGGGACAACGGTATAAGAACACTATTGGTAACGCAGAGAATTAAAGATAGTGGAGCCCCAGGTCTACTCCTGTCAATTAACGCTGAAAAAGCCTTTGACAGGGTAGACTGGGGCTTGTACGCTGGAGGAGATTTTGGGCCTAACGTGATCAGATGAATAAAGGCATTATATGTTCGTCCTTCTGCGAGAGTTAAGGTCAACGGAACACTCTTAGAGTCATTTGTAATGTCTAACAGAACTAGACAGGGATGCCCACTTTCCCCCCTTCTGTTTGTGCTCACGCTCGAACCCCTTCTAACAAGGATTAGGCAGAATCCGGATATCATGGGAGTAAATGACGGGGAAGAGGCACACAAATTGTCAGCTTTTGCAGATGATATTTTATTTTATATCACCAGACCAAGGATAACCCTCCCTTATCTGCCTAAAACCTTAAAAGAGTATGGAGAAATATAAAATTTCAAGATTAACCCGG
Source organism: Lithobates clamitans (assembly GCA_037952925.1). Taxonomy (NCBI): domain Eukaryota; kingdom Metazoa; phylum Chordata; class Amphibia; order Anura; family Ranidae; genus Lithobates; species Lithobates clamitans. The sequence continues at coordinate 1,431,799 of JBBGZY010000806.1, forward strand.
CCAAATCAGAAATACTAGAAATAAACGAGATTGAAAAAGGGGACCGTTCTGTTTACAGGGAGTTCCCATTTGTGTGGGGGAAAAAAGAGATTAAATATCTTGGGATTAAGATAACTAGTTCAAGAGAGTCTCTGTACCAGGCTAATTTTGTTCCTCTCCTTAACGAGATCAAAGAGGAGCTGAGCAGAATTACAAGAGCACAGTTATCATGGGGGGAAGAATTAACATCCTTAAGATGGCAATTTTGTACAAAATTGCAGACACTTTTTTAAAATTTATCTGAAGAGGAAAAAACCCACGTATAAGATTTGCAACACTGGTTAAAGATAAGGAGAAGGGGGGCTGGGGGGCACCAGATATTAGATGTTACCACGAGGCAATTATTTTATCATGAATAGTAGAATGGGCAAAAAGCAATAAGGAAAAGCGTTGGGTGAAAATGGATAACACGATTAGTAAAGCAAAAATGGGTAAAGTAATATGGATTCCTCCACCTTTTAGAAAACTCAGCACTGAGACACATATTATCACTAGATACATATTAAAAATTTGGGATAATTTGCACAAAAGGGAGAAATGGGAGTACAACTCTCCTTTAATCCTCTGAAGGATACAGAATTTTTTGCACCTGGAATGGAGAATTTGAGTGGGAGATGGATCTTGCAAGAAGAAGCACAATTAAAGGATGTGATGGAACGGGGTAAACTTTGTACATACCAGGAGCTAAAAAATAAAAGTGATCTTATAGTCATCGACAGTTGGCGTTATATCCAATTAAAACACTTTATTGAAACTCTCCCTCAACCCATTAGATCGGTCGATAACTTTCGCCCCTTAGAGCAGTGGTTCTCAACTCCAGTCCTCAGGACCCACCAACAGGCCAGGTTTGCAAGATAGCTGAAATACATCACAGGTGATATCATTTGCTGCTCAGTGATTGCATTATTCTAGTCTGCAACTCCCCAAGGTAATACTTAAAATCTGGCCTGTTGGTGGGTCCTGAGGACTGGGGTTGAGAACCACTGCCTTAGAGAAATTATGTGTCGATAAAGTAGGGAAGAAGGGGATCTCGAGGATTTATAAGGTATTAACAGAACTGAAGGGAATAGAAATGCCGGTATTTATCAAAAAGTAGGAGATTGAATTAGACTCAAAACTCACAGACTCCAAGGCTATGATCTTACTAAAGCGAGTACATATAACATCAGTAAACTACAAGGTGTCTGAGCTAAACTACAAGTGCTTGGCAAGATGGTATATTACCCCAGATAGAGCATCTAAGTTTCAGAGCGAAACCTTGCAATATTGCTGGAGGGGATGCAAAGAGATCGGGACAATGGCGCACATCTGGTGGCATTGCGCAGAAATCAAAAAATTCTGGGGTGTGATCAGGCAAATCATCGGTGAGATAAGTCATATTGAGGTCCCTGATGACCCATGGGTGTGCTTATTTCATGGTTTTATGTGAGAACACTCTTACCACAATTTTTGAACGCAGCCAAAAGTCTTATACACAGATACTGGCAGGAAAGAAGATGCTAGAATGTGAAATGTTTGGGTCAAATATTTTTTTTGTCACTTTCACTTGTTGCTCTCCATCTCACAAAAAATCTTTACCCAAACTCACACAGGTATCTTTACAAACCACATACAATACCATTGCTGATGCAAATTTAAAATGAGTCACAATGTCGTGTGTTTTTTTATAATTTCCAAATGATCCTAATTTGAGTCCAAAAAATGTGATATGTGTACCAACATCAAAAATAAAAATGTAATTCCCAAAAATCAGAGGGTATCGTCAATATTCTACACTCACACTCCAAGAATCCCCAAATATCACAGAATAAATCAAGAAGAATAACTCCTGACTAATGTAATTCCACCACCTATATGTCCAAAGAAATGCAGCGTATAGTTCCAAATGTGGCAGCTCGGTGGCTTACAGCTTAGCAGAGCTGAGGTGCTGGGTTTGATTCCCAAACATACCACTTCATGTAGAGAAGTTGTCTGTTCTCCCTATGGTGTTAAACATAACTCCTGACTCAGGGCCTTATATAAATTATATCTAAATGTAGTATTTATGTGTAGGGGGGTTCCACCACCATTGTAAATTGTGTCATATGTTTCCCATGGGCAAGGACTCTAATCAGCCTTTACATTTCCCCACCAGCACTAATTACAGCCTCTTACCAAGCCAAAACCCACAAAATGACAGCTGTTGCAGTGCTCATGCGCGGAAGTTCTGAGATGGCCACCTGAGCCCGGAGCTCCGCATCACACCAGAGGCGCCCACAGTGCCTTCCAGCACTACCCAGGGCCACACACAGTGAGGGGTTCGTTCCCCCAGACCACCGGAGAACACCGCCGAATGAACAACTCGCCATCAGGCAAGATCTGGGGCCAGATTTTGAAGCCTCCACTCGGACTGGGTGCACCAAGATGGCCACTGCAGCCACACAGCCTCATGCTCCCAGCATGGAAGGAGAGCCAGAACAAAGGCAAGTGATAGCCCCTGCAACCCTAAATTACACCCCAGCGACTCTTGGGAACAGCCAGCAGGCTCTGACACCCTCAACTGCATCCACAGATTCCCTACTCAGCCGCTCCTTTGGAGACCATGCTTTTTTCACCAGTAGGGCCTGCTGCATCCACCTATACTGACTTTTCTACCCCAGGCATCCCAGCCCAAAACCATAATTTTAATGCAGCTGATCTATACTACAAATTATCAGCCCTCCTGGACAGGGGATTGGTAACTACAGCTGACAAAATCAAAGGGGATATAAAATCTGACCTCCAAAATCTAGGCTCCAGGATGGAAGCAATTGAAAACAAACGGGATCAGACCATAGCCGTATCTAACTAGAACTCTGACCTTATCCAAACCCTCCATGAACAACTGGACACTGCTCTATCTCGCATATATGACTTAGAAAACAGATCCAGAAGGTACAATTTCCGAATCAGGGGCCTACCGGAGACAATCATGAATGTCACGGCGGTGACCCAAGACCTAATAAAAACACTGATCCCGAATACCCCACAACAGTGTCTGGAGCTGGACAGAGCCCATAGAGCCCTGGGACCCCCCAGGAAGGATGGCTACTCCAGAGACATCATAGCCAAGCCCCACTTCTATGCAGTTAAAGAAGCCGTCATGAAACAATCCAGCACCATGACCCAGGTGACATGCCAAGGCCACCCGGTGCAGATTTTTGTGGATCTTTCACCCTTTACTTTCCAGCGCAGATAAACCATAAAACCACTACTGTCTGCTGTAACCCAGAAGTACATCAATTACAAATGGTATTTCCCTTTTGCAGTGAAGTCTTCCTGTAAAGGCCAAAATCAGGCCTTCTCCAGCTTCTCAACAGGAGGAAAACTCCTACTAAGCCTGAAAATATTCTCCCAAGAAACGGATATGGAAACGTCAACCTCCACTTAAGGATCCTCCAAAAGACCAGCACCTGCAAGTCCATTGACCCCCCTCTGGAGCAAGACAAAGTCAAGATCTACGAACAATGGTCCCCCCTGAATAACCTTTTTCCGTGAAGTTCCGGACTCTTTTGTCTGTTTTTCCCAACATTACACCACTCACCATTTGGATTAGATTATATCCTTTAACATGGAGTTATCTCTCCTTTGTTCCTCCTATGTTCCTTCGTCAGTTCTATATTTGTTAGACAGTTCTCCTTTGGCCCCCAGAAGCGGGCATCTCTGCAGTCCACTCTACACTACTTTGGGGGAAAGGCCTGCTCATGGAACTGTCTAAAGATCTCTGCACTGGAGCACTATGGGTTAAACTTACTGGCTCACCCAGTCCACCCCCCACCTTTAATATCCAGGTGGGGGTACCACCTAAGTTGGATCCTGGGGTCAATTTATCCCCCATTACAGTCATATAATTTTTGTCTGTTAATGGTTGCAGTTTCTGACCCAGTTATTGTCTTTGAGACAAGCTATATTGCTATTTTTCTAAAGGTCGCCCTGGTCTAGGGTTGCTCCCATGTGCCTTCTCCTATCCCTTAGATTCCTACTGGTCTCCGGGGATAAGATATTCGAGCCTATCTAGTTCAGATTTATTTTTTCTCTCTTCCTTGTGAGATGGTCCCCAGGGATTTTTTCTCCCTCATGGGTCCAGATACCTGCTTAGGGAGAAACCCCCCTCTCTTACTGTCTTTCTTCTTCTCTCTCTTTTCTATCCCCTCTCCTATTATGCCTCTCCTAACTGTTTTGTCTCTTGCAGAAAATCACCTTGTCTGGCCCGTGCAGTTTACTAGATTTCAAATGCTCCAACATGGAATCCCCTCTTCATGCATCCACTGGAAAAGATACCCTGAGGTAGGTGACCGTAGATCTCTCCACACTCCTCACTTCTGGTTTCATGGCTAACATCACACAGAACACTCTAAGGGTAGCCACTCACAACGTTCAGGGAATAAATTCACCTCTCAAAATCAGAAAAGTTTTTAACAATCATAAATCTTTGAAACTGGATGTAATCATGCTTCAAGAAACACATTTTGCAGCTTGGTACAGTCCCAAGTTCCTACACTCCCAATTCCCAAATTTTTACCTAGCTAACACAAACACAAATAAAACAAAGGGTGTAGCCATCATATTTTCAAAATCATGCACATTTAACTGGCTCTCAGACACTAGAGACCCGGAGGGCAGATTCATTTTAGTTAAAGCAGAGGTTCACACAAAAATTGAACCTCCGCTTTTCGGAACCCTCCCCCCCTCCGTTGTCACATTTGGCACCTTTCAAGGGGGAGGGGGGTGCAGATACCTGTCTAAGACAGGTATTTGCACCCACTTCCGGGCATAGACTCCCATGGGAGTCTATGCCTCTTCCCGTCCCGCCGCTCTGTCTGCAGGGGCACACACGGGTCCCAGAGACAGCACTGACCATTCAGATTGTGTTGCGCGACTCGTGCATGCGCAGTAGGGAACTGGGAAGTGAAGCCGCAAGGCTTAATTTCCTGATTCCCATACCGAAGATGGCGGCAGCAGCATCCGAGGACCAAGGGACGGTTCGGCCTTGGGTGCCGACATCGCTGGACCCTGTGACAGGTAAGTGTCCATATTTTAAAAGTCAGCAGCTGCAGTATTTGTAGCTGTTGACTTAAAAAAAAAAAAAAATTGGCGGGACTCCCTCTTTAAGGGCACGATCGAGGGCCACTTATACTCCCTGATCTCATACTATACTCCCAACAAAGGACAAGTGCCTTTCTTCAGACATCTCCTTGACAACTCCTCTCCTCTTACCCCCCTCTGGGCGGGGAACAATTATACGTAGGGACTCCAATGTAGCCTTTGATCAGAGGTTAGATAAATCGAAACCACTCGGAACCCAACTGACCCGCCCGAGCAAAGTAAACCATAAAATAGCAAAGCTAATACATACTCAGGGCTTGGCAGATGTCTGGAGAAAACTGAATCCCTCTACATGAGAGTTCACACACTGTTCCAATCCACACAATTCATATGCTAGAATCGATCATCTTCTGGTCCCTACTCACATTATCCCTCTTATCTTAAAATATCATATTAAAGACACAGTCCTGTCTAACCACTCATTAGTGATAATTGTCAATTCGCCTAAAATCCCCAAAATCCGGTCAAAGGCACCGGAGACTGAATGAGTACATCCTCTTTGACCCAATTAGAGTTGCCATGATAGATAAATAATTGCAAGAATACTTTCACTTCAACAATATTGATGGAACCTCTGTGGAGACTTTGTGGGCACCCCACGAGGTCTTCATCAGGGGGGAAATCATTCGGATGACCATTCAAAATAAATGAGAAAGAACGGCCGAGAAATTAGAAAAAGCTTACACAACGTTATGGGCCCAACACAAAAAGTACCCATCCGCCACTACAACGGACCAACTCGATAAAGCCAGGCTGGAACTCAATTTAGCACTCATGGTAAAAGCAGAAAAACACATTCACTGGAACAAAAACTAATTTTATACCCAGAAGGACTAGCTGGGTTCCATGCTGGCAGCCAAATTGTCACCCTGGATACAGTCCCATGTAATGCCAAAGATAAGAATTCCCGGACAAGGCACTACAGCTAACCCCTTGAAAATTTTAGAGGCATTTCATGATTTCTATGCCAATCTGTATAGCCCCCACACCTCATAATGATTTGAAAATTCTGACCAAAATTCTAGCCAACCGCTTAGCTTCCTTTATTAATACTTAAATCCACAAAGATCAAGTGGGTTTCATCCCAGGCAGACAGGGCCCTGACCAAATTAGACAGGCAATTCACATAGTATCCATACTCCAAACTAATTGGGAAGGGGGGGCCTAAACAATCAGGCTTGCTACTCGTACACAAAGCCTTTGACTCAGTTTCCTGGCCCTATATATTTTCTCTTCTGGAACGCTGGGGCTTTGGAAGACGCTTCATGGGCTTAATTCAGTCTCTCTATTCACAACCAAAAGCACACATTCGCCTTCAGGGATACTACTCCAAACCAACACATATAGCCAACAATAAGTTGTCCACTCTCACCGCTAATTTTTGGTTCAGCAATTGAAACCCTAGCCATCTCAATTTGCCAAAACCCAAACATAAAAGGGGTATCACGTGGCCCCCAAACCCATAAATGTGGTCTCTTCGCGGACGATATTCTTCCTATTCCTCACCTCGTCTATAATCTCACTGCCCAATTTATGCCATACATTGGAAGAGTTCTTTACGATATTGGGCTTTCAGGTTAACTACTCCAAGTCTCATGCACTGAATATATATATCTCTACAGCCAGACACAGTTGCCCACTTACAAAAATCCTTCAAATTCAAATGGAGTGAGTCTTCCATTAGATATCTTGGAATCAATTTGACAGCTAAGACTGAAGCCCTCTACGCTAGTAATTACCCCCTATTTACCGTAAACTTGAATCAGACCTTAAGACTTCGTCCAAAAATAACCTATCCTGGCTGGGAAGGATAAACTCTATAAAAATGAGACTGCTCCCCATACTGCTTTACCTGTTCCGTTCTCTCCCCATCCCAATCTGGAGGGACCACATCACATCCTTTCAAAGCAAGCTTCTGAAATTCACCTGGGGAAGGGCTGGCTATAGAAACCCTCAGCAAGCCTTATACTCTCATAGGAGAAGGGGAGGCCTAGGCTTACCTCAATTACACAAATACTATCTAGCTACCAGACTTGCCCAACTATCAATAGTATATTCCAGATTTGAGAAACTGGAACGGGTACAAATAGAAAGACAAGCAGTTCCACACTATACTTTGGACTTCTTGCTCTGGTGCCCCCCTGAAAAATCATCTTCTGATTTTGGACCCTAATTTATTTCATTCTTTTGCCCCATGGAATGTTATGCGCACGTCGACAGCCCTGGTGTCAGCAAGCAAGCCGCTAACACATTTGTTTAACTACCCAGACTTTCCCCCGGAATGAATATTATAGCATTTAAATGGTGGTCGGACAAGGGACTGTACCGAATTGGACATTTTTTCACATCCATGGGTCCTCTCACCCTCAATCACTGCATCAGTAAGCTGGACCTACCCGCTCTGAACACTTCAGATTTGGACAAATATCACACTTCTTACACTCACTCTGGATAGATAAACCACTCCCACCGAGGTTCACAGCTTATGAACTTTGGTGTGGACAGACTGTGGAACATAATGGGGGAGTTTAGATCATCTCGTCACTTACTCTACCTACCTCTAAATCTTCCTCTATGACTTCCTGGAAGTCTGATTTCCAATTCCAATGGGACCTGGGGAGCTGGCAGACGGCTTGCTTCAAATTCTTTCAGAGTATGCTAAATACATCTCTGACAGAGGCCAGTTTGAAAGTTCTATCTAGATGGGATTACACCCCCTCTAGACTGGCCTCTATATTTTCTTTGGCAGACCCTCTATGCTTTAGAAGCTGCCAACTCTTAGGTACAATGGCCCACATCTGGTTGGAATGTTGTAAAATACGCTCCTTTTGGAAAAAAATCTTTAACCTAACTGACAGGCTGGATGGTTGCCAGATCCCCAGAATCCTAAATGGTTGCCCTTCTTAATGCCCAGATACCAAAGATCTCCATGCCCACCCGCAGGCTAATTCACTTTATTCTATTAGGAGCTAAACTTACTGTTGCTAAAGCCTGGAAACACCTGAAAATCTCAGCAAGGGCTGCAAAAAGGAACATCTCCTGGATAATGTCTCAGGAAAAGTTATCAAGCATATTACCAGACACAGTCCATAAATTTGAGGCTACCTGGGAACCCTGGGCCCTCTATGTAGGCATCTCCTTTGTCACTAGTATCTCGCCAGAATAAAATAAATTCAGCGCTTAGTGATAGGCATACTCTCTTCTCTCTTCTCTTCCTCATCTTTCTTTTCCGTTTTTCTCACCCTCTCTTCCCTCCCATTTCCTTCACTTCATTCTTCCTTAATACTTGAAGTATTACAGTTTAGTGAGAAACTCAGAGTTAAAGTAATTCTGAACTTAAGTAGTTAGCAATTATCCTCTTGTTATTCCCGTATTCAACGGTGGGTTGAGGGTCAGAGACGGGGTCAGAGATTCCCCTTCCAGCACAGGTTGTTCCCATTAGGGGCGATGGGAGACAGGGGATCCTCCCCCATTGGGCCTGATCTTACCATGACAGTCCTTGGCTTGAAATAAACTGGAGGACCAAAATAGCTCATGGGTAATAGGCTGCAGAGGCAGGCTGCATGAGGCTTCACGAGCTGTGTTTTCATAATGTCTGTTCTCTACCAACTTTTTAAGTCATCCTTCGAATGGGACTCCGATTCAGCGCTGAGTTTGCAATTATCATATTTCATCATTTCTCTTATTGTTTACTTGTATATGACTTTCATTCTTCAAAAAAGAAAACTTTTTGAAATAAAAAATGACAGCTGTTTAGCTCTCAGCATGCTGTCAGTAATCAGCCATAACCAGCCTTCCAAACAGATGGCACATGTCAAAAACAGTTTGTTCACTGGCTTTCTGGCCTTCCACAGTACATCTGCATTGATTAACTTCTTGCATCCCCGGGACTTAGGACAGTTTGACACCACAGAGACGCAGCCTAAAAACATGTGGCCGCACAGTGGCTAATGAGTTAGCACTTCTGCCTACCAGCCCTGGGTTTGAATCCCAATCCTGCTACCTAGTGTTGTTGGGGAAATGTAAAGGCTGATTAGAGTCCTTGCCCATGGAAAACATATGACAATTTTATGGTCCAGTTTATTGAGGCCCCCAACCAGGAATGATGCTTCGTTGGACCTGGTAATCTCAAACCATGCAGTGTTTATTACTAATGTTCATATAAAGGAACATCTGGGAAGCAGTGACCATAACATGAGTTAATTTGATGCCCTATAAACACGGTCGGACTTTCCGATGGAAAATGTGCGATCGTAGCTTGTTGTTGGAAATTTCGACCATGTGTAGGCTCCATCTGACTTTTTCCAGTGGAATTTCAGACACACAAAGTTTGAGAGCTGGATCTAAAATTTTCCGACAACAAAATCCGTTCGTGTAATTCCGATCGTGTGTAGACAATTCCGATGCTCAGAATCAAGCAGAAGAGCAGCACTGGCTATTGAACTTCACTTTTCTCGGCTCATCGTACGTGTTGTACGTCACCACGTTCTTGACGTTCGGAATTTCTGACCAACTTTGTGTGACCGTGTGTATGCAAGCCAAGTTTGAGCCTTCATTCTTCTGAAAAAATCTGATGGATTTTGTTGTCAGAATGTCCGATCATGTGTACAGGGCATAAGAGACCAAATTTTCCAAGGCTGAGGGCTACTCTCCAAGACTTAGACTGGGAGGAAATATTGGCATTGATGAACACAGAACAGAAATGGGATACCTTCAAAAAGACTTCTTGCAAACTCACTACAAAGTATATTCCCTTTGGCAATAAGTTTAAAAGGCTAAAAATAAAACCTATGTGGCTCAGGACCAAAGTTAAATAAGCTATAAACAATAAGAAAAGAGCTTTTAAAAATATAAAAATGAAGGAAAACTATTGTCGTTTAAATGTTACAAAGAATATAACAAAATATGTAAATAGGTAATCAAGGACGCAAAAACTCAAAACAAATTACAAATTGCAAAAGATAGTAGGACTAACCCCGAAAAGTTCTTCAAATATATTAATAGTAAAAGGGTCAAGGTCTGAGCATGCAGGCCCTTTACAAAATAATCTAGAGTGGGTGACTGGGGACAAAGAGAAGGAAAATGTATTAAATACATTCTTCAGTTCTGTGTATACAAAGGAGCACGGTGAAGCTCATGTCCATAATGGGGATGGTATTGACACAACCCCAGATGATCCACAATGGCTCAAAAGTGATATAGTCCAGAAATATTTAGACAGAATAAAGGTGGATAAAGCAACTGGACCAGAAGGCATCCACCCACTGATCCTAAAAGAATTGAGCTCTGTCATTTCAAAGCCATTGTATGAAATTTTTAGGAACTCATTAATGACTGAAATATGGCCACTGGACTGGCATAGGGCCAATGTGAACTGAATTTATTCTCTCTTGAGAAGAGGAGATTAAAGGGGGATAAGATCAACATGTACAAATATATAAGGGGTCCACATAGTGAACTTGGTGTTGATTTATTCACTTTACGGTCAACACACAGGACAAGGGGGCACTCTTTACAAGTAGAGGAAATGAGATTTCAGCTCCAAATACGGAGAGGTTTCTTCACAGTAAGAGCTGTAAAAATATGGAATAGACTCCCTCCAGAGTTGGTTCTGGCCAACTCAGTAGATTGCTTTAAGAAAGGCAAGGATTCTTTCCTTAGGAGGAAACACATACACAATATTGGTATTCAGCTGATGTTCAGCGCTAAACCATCTGATGAAAAAGATTAAAGTTTAAAATTGAAAAAGGCATGCATCTACATGCTGATACATGAGGGTGCATGTGAATGGTGAGTGGATTGAAAGTTCTGGGGGATGAACTCCTAAAAATTAGTCTCTAAAAAAGTTTCTAAATAGAGGCTGTAAAGGGAGCAAGGCTGTTTCAGGCGCAGGCTGGGGAACGCGATCACTGTGAACAAAAGGAAAGCAAATTAAGAAGAGAGAAGCACCAAGCCAATCCTTTAAACAGCTTAGGAATTTATTCAGTATGTAAGTATAAAACAACAGTAAAAACTTGCGTAAAAAATGTTGGAGAACTTGCAGAATGCTAGAGCAGGTGGGAGCTTCCACGTGCAGTGTCACAGGAGAACAGGAGGACCGCTGGAAAGTCTCTATTGAGGGATCCACGAGCACCGTGTGTTAGCCGCAGCTGGAGACTCGATAAGCCTCATGGAGATGTCGGCTGTGTGTCTCTGGGTGGGAGTGGTCCAAGGCTGTCAAACTGGGGAGCCGCCCACACGCTGTCTGGTCAATCAGTTGGAGCACTCTGCAAGTGCTCCAACATTTTTCATGCAAGTTTTTACTGTAGTGTTGTTTTAAGCTTATATACTAAATAAATTCCTAAGCTGTTTAAAGGATTGGCTTGGTGCTTCTCTCTCCTCCTTATGGATTATTTTCCTAAATGGACAAAATATGACTGGGTACTAACATTTATAAGTATAGTTGATCCAGGGAAAATCAGATTGCCTCTCGGGGATCAGGAAGGAATTTTTTCCCCTGCTGTAGCTAATTGGATCATGCTTTACAGTTTTTTTTTTTTTTGCCGTCCTCTGGATCAACTGTGGGTATAGGATTGGGTACATGGGATTGTAGGATATTATTTATTTATTTATTTATTTTTATGGTTGAACTGGATGGACTTGTGTCTTTTTTCAACCTGACTAACTATGTAACCAACTATGTGAACTGGCTAGAGGTTTGTGTTCTGTGGTGTTTACACTAAATTGCAAAAAAAAAAAAAAAAAAAAAACATTTGAAAAAAATAGATTAATAAAACATGTTGCTTTAACCACTCTGCGCCCGCACTATAGCCGAAATATGGCTACAGCGTGGTGCTTATTTGCCGGAAGGGCATCCCTGGATGTCTAACTGTTTACTTCTTCCCCATCCTTTGCAGCAGGCGCGCATTGGGGGGAAAATCTGTGTTGGCTGTGTCCATTGGACACAGCCAATCACAGATCGTGCTAAATGGCCAATCACAGTGGCCATTTAGCACTCGATCAACGTGTCCAATGAGATATGATCTCAAATGTAAACATATGAGATTATCTCTCATTGCCAGCTCTTCCTCCTCACACAGAGACTGTGTGTGAGGAGGGAGAGCTTCTGTGCTGCAACATGAGTGAACACTAAATAAAACACAGTGCCCACAGTACCTATCAGTGCCATCTGTCCCAGTGCCACTTGTCCCCAGTACCATCTGTCCCCAGTGCCACCTGTCCCCAGTGCCACCTGTCAGTGCCATCTGTCCCCAGTGCCATCTGTCCACAGTGCCACCTGTCCCCAGTGCCATCTGTCCACAGTGCCACCTGTCAGTGTCACGTGCCATCAGTGCCACATATCAGTGCTATCTGTCATCAGTGCCACAACGGTGTCATCAGTGGCACGTATTAGTGCCATCTGTCATCAGTGGCACGTATTAGTGCCATCTGTCATCAGTGCCACATCAGTGTCTCATGTCATCAGTGGCACGTATTAGTGCCATCTGTAATCAGTGCCACATCAGTGTCTCGTGTCATCAGTGGCACGTATTAGTGCCATCTGTCATCAGTGACACATCAGTGTCACGTGTCATCAGTGCCACGTATCAGTGCCATCTGTCATCAGTGCCACATCAGCGTCACATGTCATTGTCCTGGTGCTCCAGGGCCTTCAAAAGTGTAATAGGTAGTAAACACGTTAGATGTGTAATATGCTCCTAGAACACCTGATGGTGCTCCCTGCATGTTGGGCCTCTCTATGTGGCTAGGCTGTGAAAAAGTCCCACGCATGTGGTATCGCCATACTTAGAAGGGGTAGTAGAATGTGTTTTGGGGCATCATTTGTGGTATACACATGCCATGTGAGAGAAATAACCTATTACAATGACAATTTTGTGGAAAAAAAATCTTCATTTTGCAAAGAATTCTGGGAAAAAATGTCAATCAAAACCCACACCATGCATCTTACTAAATACCTTGGAATGTCTACTTTCAAAAAAGGGGTCATTGGGAGGGTATTTGTACTTTCCTGGCTTGTTCAAGTCGCAAGAAATGAGATCATGAGAAATGAGAACATCAGGTGTGATCAATTTTTTATGATTTGCACCACAGCTTGTAGACTCTCCAACTTTCACACAGACCAAATAATATCCACTAATTTGGGTTATTTTTACCACAGATATGTAACAGTATAAATTGTGTCCAAAATATATGAAGAAAATTTAATAATTTGCAAATTTTTAACACAGAAACTAAGAAAAATTTGTTTTTTTTTCAAACTTTTCGGTCTTTTTTCATTTATAGCGCAAAGAATAAAAAACCCAGAGGTGATCAAATACCACCAAAAGAAAGCTCTATTTGTATGAAAAAGGGACAAAAAATAATTTGGGTACAGTATTACATGACTGAGTAAATGTCATTCAAAGTGTGAGATCACTGAAAGCTGAAAATTGGTCTGGGCAGGAGGGGGGTTTAAGTGCCCAGTAGGCAAGTGGTTAAGAGCTATGGGTGGAAGTGACATTTTGACTTTGCTTCTGCCCTGCAATGGTATGGAGCTGGGTGGGGGCCATCTTCCCCTCACTCAGCTCCATACCACAGAGGGGAGATGACACGATTGCGTCCACCGCTGCCAGGGGGCCTTCTCCCGCTGCCAATAAAAGTGATCTTGCAGCAAATCTGCTGCAGAGACCACTTTTATCTGTAAGAGCGAACCGACCCCTGACGAAGAGGATACTAGGGTTATGGCAGCTAGCTGCTGCCATAACAACAATTTCCCTCTTCAAAGTGCCGACGTAGAACGACGGCAGGTGGTCCAAAAATGGTTAAAGGCCTGCATTTGTTGCGGTTGTTTGGCCTAAGAACCTGATTTTTTTTTTGCAGTGTGTATATTGTGTTACAAATAGATATGGTTTTTGGGGGTGCATTATTCCTGACCCTCACCCCACTAATGCCCCGTACACACGGTCGGACATTGATCGGACATTCCGACAACAAAATCCTAGGATTTTTTCCGACAGATGTTTTCTCAAACTTGTTTTGCGTACACACGGTCAGAATTTCCGATCACCAAGAACGTGGTGACGTCAACCAAGTAGGACGAGACTAGAAAAGGCCAGTTCAGAACCAAGCGCGACACCCTTTGGGCTCCTTTTGCTAATCTCGTGTTAGTAAAAGATTGGTGAGAGACGATTTGCGCTTTTTCAGACTTGTGGCTTTAAGATCGTTTTCTGCAGTTCAGTTTGTGCTTGTGGGTTTGTATCTGCTTTTCAGTGCGTGCAGTCAGTTCATATCAGAGTTTTCTGTGCGATCTTGTCCGCTCGTTGCTGTTTTTCAGGTCGCTCTTCACAGGCCTTGCTGTTCTTCAGTGCGTTCTGTTACTTCGTTCTGAGCAGCCAACCGTTTTCTAGCCATGTTTCATATACGTACTCCTCGTAGAGTTCGTGCTGTGCGGGGGCTTGGTGTTGGGGTCCTGACCTTGACACAAGTCCAGTCCATGAACAGGGTGGGGAGGAGTTCATGGACCAAGAATTGGTTGCTTCAGCGTGACCAGTTCTGTCATATGCCTTTGCTCCGTGAGATCCGTGAGAATAATCCTGAAGATTTGAGGAACTTTCTCAGGATGAAGGACCCCATATTTCACCATTTGTTGGCTTCGCTGACCCCCTATATTAGCAGGCAGGATACCTGCATGAGGCAAGCCATCACTCCGGAGCAGAGGCTCGTCGCTATCCTGCGGTACTTGGCGACGTGGAGAAGCCTGCAGGACTTGAAGTTCTCGACAGGCATCTCCCCCCAGGCTCTGGGTATTATAATCCCAGAGACCTGTTCTGCCATCATCCAGGTCCTGCAGAAGGAGTATATGAAGGTAAGATTTTTATCCTTTTATATCACATTTTATTGTATTGAATGTTTGCTAATATATTGTATTTCTTTCCTCATTCCCTAATTACCATGATTGTAATATGCTGTGAATGTCCCCTTTGTCCTCATGCATGCTGTCATTTTATGGGGTTTTTTTTAGTCCTTCATACATATTTGCCTTCACTTACCTTCCCAGCATGCTCTCCTGGCCCTATATTTACCTCATGTAGTTACTTAACAATGTATTTTATCAGCTCCATAGTAGTGCTTTACCCCAAACACCCCTAAAATGTTTAGAAATGTGATTTGTGCTTTAAATTCAGGCAGAGTGCCAGAGGCTTTTTTTGTAATGTCCCCAAATCATTTTTATTAACCCTCCCTCCCCCAACTGCTAAGTCAGCTGATCCCAATTCTCTATCTATCCTCAATCATCTATCTGCTGACTTTGCCAAACCCATACACACTATACCCACCTCTTTTGTGGTCATATTTATGGATGAATTCCCCAAAGCATGTAGTGCAAGGGCCTGCCTGTATACTTTCAAATGGTACTGTTTAAAGTTTTTGTATCCTATTATTATCTTGATAGGTAATAGTAGACTTTCCAAATGTGCTCAAATGTGTACAATGTGTATTTATATCTTTGTATTATGGCACTTCTTACCTGTCCAGTGGGCTGCCAATAGTGTAACTAAGGAGGGGCTGTTCCAAGTAATACCCATTATTTAGGCATTCATCTCTCAATTAAGTGGAGAGGGTTACCTGTCCATGATCCCCCCCCCTATAATGTTAGAAATGGCCGATGAGAGGGGGGAAGGGGGAATATGATAGGTATACCTTATACTTTGGTGTTGTAAAATTCCCCTTAATAAATGTTATCTGGATGTTGGCCAAGAATGTTTGTGTCTAATCTGCTTTCCATGTTTATGTGCAAAAATACAATTTTTTTTTGGTTTTCCTAAACAGTTTCCTTCCACGCCACAGGAATGGCAGACTGTGGTCTCCCACTTTGCCCAGCGGTGGGACTTTCCTAACTGCGGAGGGGCAATTGATGGGAAACACATCCACATCGTCCCACCACCCAACTCAGGGTCATACTATTATAATTACAAGGGGTTCAATAGTATTGTGATGTTGGCAGTGGTGTCAGCTAAGTACGAGTTCCTGTATGTGGACGTGGGGAAGAATGGCCGGATGTCTGATGGTGGAGTCATCGCCCAGACAAAGTTTTACAGGCGTCTCCAGAATGGCAGCTTGGACTTGCCACCTCCAGAAAAGAATGTGGAAGGACTCCCATTCGTCTTCGTTGCGGATGAAGCATTTGCGCTAGGGGACCATCTTATGTGGTCATTCCCGATGAGGACCCTCACCCCGGAACAGAGGGTTTTTAATTACCGGCTGGCCAGAGCCAGAAGAGTGGTGGAGAACACATTTGGAATCATGGCCAGCCGGTTCCGCCTATTTCTTACACCCATCCATATGGCGGAGTATAAACTGAATCATATAACCCTGGCATGCTGTGTTCTACATAACTTTTTACGGCAACATTCTGCCAACTATGCTGGCTCAGTTGGGCCTGAGGCCGGAATTATAAATGAAACAACCCTGACAGCGCTTGAAAGTGGCCGTCCTGGCTTGCCCTCCCTGAGTGCCCCTATTGTCCGGTTAAGATACCTTGAGTTCTTTGCAGGTATGGGGGCCGTCAATATGCCAGACAATTTGTGAAACCTTGATCCAATAAAAAAAAATTGGAAAATCTTTGGTGACATTTACTGCTTGTGTTTGTTTTAGCTGACCCTGACCGAAATGGGTTGAGTCCAGAAAATGGCGTGATTGTGTAACCTTACAAAGCACTTTTGGGTGTTATTTACTAAAGGCAAAGACACTTTGCACTACAAGTGCACTTGAAACTGCACTGGTAGTGCAAAGAGGATTTGCCCTTGGGAAATAACCCCCATTGTCACAGAAAACAGCAATTACATCACCACAAAAGTGTTGTAGCGTTCAGACAATAATCAACACATTCTTGATTAACAATCTTTTTAATACCTGCACAATTACATGTGCATTTAGAAAAGGTTTTTAAAACAAACCAACATGTTTGTTGTATAACATTTTTTGGGGTGGCATTATCACAAATAGAAATGTCCATTTAAGATAGAACAGTCATGTGTAAAACCAACAAGAAACACACAAATCTTTGAACTTACAAAGTTCACATTTGGTAGAACTTGAAGGCAATATCAGACATGAGTATTTAGGAACTGTGTTTGATATTGCGTTCAGATGGGGTGAAGTCACCCCAGGAAAAGCCAAATTTGGAAGATGCACACAAATTTCCGATTGTCAACATGTGCGACCTGCCATCACGGGGGATCAAGGGACGTGTTTTGGGGGAGAAACCCCTTCCTCCCAGCTACTTTGTTATTGAGGAAGAGGTTGCAACCCCAAAACGCCTACATTGATCTCCCGTGATGGCAGATAGCACATGTTGGCACACTGTGTGCATCCTCCAAATGTGGCTTTTCTAAAAATCCATAAAACATTTAGAACATTGTAGCACACAAAAAAAGAAAGGGATTTGGAGGGGTTTTAAACTCTACCCAAAACATCAATGAAGTTCTTATTTTTTGAATAACATCATTGATGTTTTTCTTTAGGTTTTCCAATGCTAAATTACACCCCATGATCTCCCCGATCAGGATCTGGGCACTTTCCAAGGTGAAAGGATTTGGATCCACAACATCACGATCACCTAAAAAGAGAGAAACCAAACAAAAACAGGTATAAAAAATATGCCGGCATCCATCTCTTACCTGAGCCTGTGGTCGCAGACACTCACCTGTTGTGGTGCCAATTTCAACCACATCTTCTTCCTCCTGCTCTTCTTGGGTTAGGGGTATTTCACCTTCTTCCATAGGTGGGGGGTCTATGGTCTCCTCGGATGAGGGGTGTCCTCCGAGTCTTTTCTCCCCTATGAAAAAAAAAATGGTATACTTAGCACACAGATATTTGATGGAAGAACTATAAATAGTAAACATTGCTTGGAAGTGGGGTACAATTGTCTGTTTGGGCAGAGTTCCAAGATATCGAATTTTCGGTGTTGTTTTTCAAGCTTCAATACTTTACCTGTTTGGTACAAGCTTCACAGATGGAGACCCCCCTATAGTATACACTATAGCACCTGTGTGGCCCCCCTAATAAAAATGGTGTTCTGGTGTCCCACACTAGTGCTCCAGTGTCCAGAAGTGAAAACATCTGCTCAGTGTCCTCTCCTTACACAGAATCTAGTTGGCATTTCATTCTAGTAACAAAGCCATCTACAGAACCAAATTAGTTTCATACAAGTAGGGCGTCAAAAATGTGGCCAAATGCATATGGCCAAAACAATAGTGTTTTATAGGCCGAAAGAAAAATGTTTGATACGAACGAATAATGTGCCCATGAACATGAAAGTTGCCATTTTAAAATGTACACTTTTAAGAAAAGCACAGTGAGCAGCACGAACGTAATAAAGACAAAAAGAATAGGAACACAGCACAACTACTTACTTTTTTGCAGCACTCTCCGGATCTTTCTGTACTGCTCATGTTCTCGTAATTTGAGGTCCGACCACCGTTTCCTGAGCTGATCTTTTGATCGACGTACCCCAAAATTCCAGTGCAGACTTTTGACCACTTTCGCCATGATCTTGGCCTTTCTGACATTGGGGTTGGGGTAAGGTCCATACTTCCCATCATAGTCGGCCTTCTTCAGGATGTCCACCATCTCTAACATCTCCACAAAGGACATATTTGAGGCCTTAAATCGTCTCCTTCTGGATCAGGACGTCTCCGGATCCGGGCTTTCCTCCTCCTCCTCCTCCTCCTCGTTGCTGTAATTAGCACGCACCTGTTGTGTCTCCGCCATGTGCTCTTCCCCCACTGCGCAGAACGAAAAGGGGCGGGGAATAGACTAGAAAGAACGTCAGGGGCTGGTGGAGTTACACGCATGCACAGTGTGTATAAAGCGTAACACGCGTGCGTATTGCGTACGATCTGTGAGTGGAGGAAGGAGCATCAGAGGCGCCGATCGTGATAACGAAGATCTAAACTTGGGCCTATACTGCTTCAAAATTGAAGCCTATATTGTAACAAGATTAGGAGAGTTTGGCCTGACCTTAGGGTTTGTCTTGTGTTGTGTCTTGCAGAGAAAATGGATGGCTTCAATGACCACAATTTCCTCCCCCTGTTCATAGACAAGTACAGGAAGCTGCCCTGTCTGTGGCAGGTGAGACATCCCCATTATAATCATAAACAAAAGAGGCAGGCAGCACTGGAGAAACTGCTGGAGTTGGTGAAGCCGGTGGTCCCCACAGCAACCATTCCTTATTTAAAAACCAAAATTGGTGGCCTGAGGAGCACTAATCTTAGGGAGCGCAAGTAGGTCACGGATTCCCAGAGGTCCGGAGCTGGAGCAGATGATGTTTATGTCCCCAGACTGTGGTACTATGAGAGACTGTGATTTCTGTCAGACCACACTGAAGTCAGGGAATCCCTCTCTACTCTTCCTTCCACTCTTCCTTCCACCCCAGCTGAAGCTTCAGATGTCCAACCTGGGCCTTCCAGCCAGGAAGAAGTGGAGGAGCCCAGCTGGAGTCAGGTATAGCATTCCTCTACAGATTTCTGGTCAATAAAGAAATGATATAGATCAAAGTATAGGGAGTGGCGCTGTGTTAGGAGTATAAATAAGAATTAGCAAGAAATACAAGTGTATAAATAAAAGTGTAAAGGTAAAAAATGTGAAAAAAATTTTTTTGGTGTGATCCAAAAAAATTTTTTTTTTTAATTTATTTATTTTTTTTTTACTTACAAAAATTATTATATATATATCCTTGTGTTAGTGTGAAACACCTTGATCAGGTGAGAATTAGTATTATATGTGCAAAAAATCGCAAATACCAAGCAGCATCACTAAATACCATAAATACATCTTCACATGAATAAATGTCCAAAAACAATAATTGTCCACCAATAATGTGTAAATGTGCAATAGTTGTAAGCAATAAAAAATCATTGATAATGTGTCCAAATCGCAGCTAAAAATCGTAAAACCATATGTTGTTTGGTGCAAGAAAAGTTCATAGCAATTGTGCAGAAAAAAATCTTCTTAGGTAATAAAGTGCCGTGCTGTAACAACTGGTGGTCCCCCCAATGTGATTGCACTCACCGGAGCGCTCCACCCCTGCAGGGGTACGAGCATGTAATGTTGGTCCTCTCACTCCAATCCTATAGGTGTCTGTTTCCTTCCACGCGTCCCATTACCAAAACGCAGCTGTATACACTGAGAGGTGGGGACTTCCTGTCCCTTGGTATTGAAAGACCCCACTGGATATCCGCTGCAGCCTGGCAGGGACAATCAGCGGGGATCAGAGAGCACACAGCCGGCCATACACACAGAGGAAGGAGGGGATCACACCAAAAAAAATTTTATTACATTTTTTACCTTTACACTTTTATTTATACACTTGTATTTCTTGCTAATTCTTATTTATACTCCTAACACAGCGCCACTCCCTATACTTTGATCTATATTCCTTGGGGGATCACTTAGGTGTTCCCTTCTTATCTAGGGGGCTGCAGGTGTGAGTCAGTCTATGAGCGCGGATTTGTTGATATATTTATTAATAAAGAAATGATGTTTACTAGATGTTATTATTGATCACTAATTGCTGATTGCAAAAAGTGTTTTACATATCAATAGACAGTAGTGGGCACCCAAAATTGGGACAAGAATAAAAAATGCTGGGCTCAGAAGGATAGTCTGTTATATTTGTTAACATTCAATTTGCAACAGTCAGGAGGTGAAAATTGTTTGTGATTGATGAAACAAATACTAAAACAATGTCCCTTTTTCATACACAGGAAGACCTCAGCCAGGAGGAGGCTGTGGAATGTGGCAGCCAGGAGGAGGCGGGGCTAAGTTGCAGCCAGGAGGAGGCAGGGCTAAGTGTCAGCCAGGAGAAGCCTGGGACAAGTCAAAGCCTGACCGAATCGCAGGTTCCTCCCCTCCGCCTTCCATACAAAAGAGCGAGGAAGGCGACTCACATGCAGGATTCCGCGCTCAGGCTGATTCAGGAGGCTTCTGCATCCCTCAGAGCCTTATCCACTCCTGAAGAGGTCTTTGCCTGCATGGCTGCCACAAAACTGCAGGGCATGCAGGAGGGTCAACGGAAAATATGTGAGGACCTTCTGTATAAAATCCTAAGTAAGGGAGTGAGTGGGGAACTAACACCCAATACCCACCTGAGTGAGTTGGCCCCTCCTCCTCCTCTTGCTGCCACAACTCCACCACCAGAGCCACAGTGTGGAAGGAAGCGTGGAAGGAAGACAAGAGAGTGATGGCCATGGGTTCAGTCTGGTCTGGCAAAAGATGCAGTCTCTTGTATGACCACAGCCTGGGGACACAGATGACATCTGCTGCTTTTCGGATCTCTGGGACTTCTGGACCAGACTGCACTCCCTTTTAGATAAGGACTCTTCAGGCCACCAATTTTGCTTGAAAATAGTTGATGTGTGCCCTGGGGGTAAAAGGCTTCACCCATTTCTGCTGTTTCTCCAGCGTTGCCTCCCTCTTTGTTTAGTTGTGAGCCCTTAATAATTTTTTTTTTTTCTATTATACTCTCCTATGTGTGTTTTCATTCAAAAAGGACAGTTTGTTGGTGACGATTCAGGTACATTTCTAAAGTACAATGTGAATTTAACAAGAGACAACAACACCAAACAATCTCCTACAGATTAAATATAACAACATATCAATGGTGTTGTGGTAACTTGACACACAAAACACACACAAAAATATTCTGGAGTAAAACTAAAAATACAATAAAACAAAGATCAGCCTTGAAAAAAATACAAACCAAAAAAAAAAAAAATTCTGCCTTAACCACTTCAGCCCCGGAAGGATTTACCCCCTTCCTGACCAGAGCACTTTTTACAATTCGGCACTGCGTCGCTTTAACTGCCAATTACGCGGTCATGCAATGCTGTACCCAAACGAAATTTGTGTCCTTTTCTTCCCACAAATAGAGCTTTCTTTTGATGGTATTTGATCACCTCTGCCGTTTTTATTTTTTGCGCTATAAACGGAAAAAGACCGAAAATTTTGAAAAAAATGATATTTTCTACTTTTTGTTATAAAAAAAATCCAATAAACTAAATTTTAGTCATACGTTTAGGCCAAAATGTATTCGGCCACATGTCTTTGGTAAAAAAAATGTCAATAAGCGTATATTTATTGGTCTGCGCAAAAGTTATAGCGTCTACAAACTAGGGTACATTTTCTGTAATTTACACAGCTTTTAGTTTATGACTGCCTATGTCATTTCTTGAGGTGCTAAAATGGCAGGGCAGTACAAAACCCCCACAAATGAACCCATTTTGGAAAGTAGACACCCCAAGGAAATTGCTGAGAGGCATGTTGAACCCATTGAATATTTATTTTTTTTGTCCCAAGTGATTGAATAATGACAAAAAAAAAATTTACAAAAAGTTGTCACTAAATGATATATTGCTCACACAGGCCATGGGCATATGTGGAATTGCACCCCAAAATACAGTCAGCTGCTTCTCCTGAGTATGGGGATACCACATGTGTGGGACTTTTTGGGAGCCTAGCCGCGTACGGGGCCCCGAAAACCAAGCACCGCCTTCAGGATTTCTAAGGGCATAAATTTTTGATTTCACGCCTCACTACCTATCACAGTTTTGAAGGCCATAAAATGCCAAGATGGCACAAAACCCCCCCAAATGACCCCATTTTGGAAAGTAGACACCCCAAGCTATTTGCTGAGAGGCATGGTGAGTATTTTGCAGCTCTCATTTGTTTTTGAAAATGAAGAAAGACCAGAAAAAAAATTTTTTTTTTTCTTTTTTCAATTTTCAAAACTTTGTGACAAAAAGTGAGGTCTGCAAAATACTCACTATACCTCTCAGCAAATAGCTTGGGGTGTCTACTTTCCAAAATGGGGTCATTTGGGGGGGGGTTTGTGCCACCTGGGCATTCCATGGCCTCCGAAACTGTGATAGGCAGTGAAGAGTGAAATCAAAAATTTACGCCCTTAGAAAGCCTGAAGGCGGTGCTTGGTTTTCCGGGTCCCGTGCGCGGCTAGGCTCCCAAAAAGTCCCACACATGTGGTATCCCCGTACTCAGGAGAAGCAGCAGAATGTATTTTGGGGTGTAATTTCACATATCCCCATGGCATGTTTGAGCAATATATCATTTAGTGACAACTTTGTGGTAAAAAAAAAAAAAAAATTTGTCTCTTTCCCGCAACTTGTGTCACAATATAAAATATTCCATGGACTCGACATGACTCTCAGCAAATAGCTTGGGGTGTCTACTTTCCAAAATGGGGTCATTTGGGGGGGGGGGGTTGAACTGTCCTGGCATTTTATGCACAACATTTAGAAGCTTATGTCACACATCACCCACTCTTCTAACCACTTGAAGACAAAACCCTTTCTGACACTTTTTGATTACGTGAAAAAATTATTTTTTTTTGCAAGAAAATTACTTTGAACCCCCAAACATTATATATTTTTTTAAAGCAAATGCCCTACAGATTAAAATAGTGGGTGTTTCATTTTTTTTTTCACACGGTATTTGCGCAGCGATTTTTCAAACGCATTTTTTGTGGTAAAAACACACTTTTTTAAATTTTAATGCACTAAAACACGCTATATTGCCCAAATGTTTGATGGAATAAAAAAGATGATCCTAAGCCGAGTACATGGATACCAAACATGACATGCTTTAAAATTGCGCACAAACGTGCAGTGGCAACAAAATTAATACATTTTTAAAAGCCTTTAAAAGCCTTTACAGGTTACCACTTTAGATTTACAGAGGAGGTCTACTGCAAAAATTACTGCCCTCGATCTGACCTTCGCGGTGATACCTCACATGCATGGTGCAATTGCTGTTTACATTTGACGCCAGACCGACGCTTGCGTTCACCTTAGCGCGAGAGCAGGGGGGACAGGGGTGCTTTTTTTTTTTTTTTTCTTTACTATTTTTTTGCTTTTTTATCTTATTTTTAAACTGTTCCTTTCATTTTTTTTTTAAATCATTTTTATTGTTATCTCAGGGAATGTAAATATCCCCTATGATAGCAGGAGGTAGTGACAGGTACTCTTTTTTGAAAAAATTGGGGTCTATTAGACCCTAGATCTCTCCTCTGCCCTCAAAGCATCTCACCACACCAAGATCGGTGTGATAAAATGCTTTCCCAATTTCCCGATGGCGCTGTTTACATCCGGCGAAATCTAAGTCATAAAATGCTCGTAGCTTCCGGTTTCTTGGGCCATAGAGATGTTTGGAGCCACTCTGGTCTCTGATCAGCTCTATGGTCAGCTGGCTGAATCACCGGCTGCTTTCTCAGGTTCCCTGTTGAGACAGGAGAGCCAGAGAAAAACACGGAAGACGGTGGGGGGGGCATTCCCTCCCACTGCTTGTAAAAGCAGTCTAGAGGCTAATTAGCCGCTAGGATTGCTTTTATATGAAAGCCGACCGCTGGCTGAAAAGAATGATACCAAGATGATACCTAAACCTGCAGGCATCATTCTGGTATAACTACTCAAAGTTGTGAATGGCGTACCTGAAGACAAAAAAATGGTTAACAATAAAGCACAGTAAACTGTAAAGTATAAAAAATTGCATATCTGAAAAGCAAACATGATAAAACATAATAACAATAAAACATTGCAGAATAGAATACAGTAAAAAAGAGCAGAACAATAGAGAGAGAATAGAGAGAGAGAGAACAATAAAACAACAACTATTTTTTTTAATTTTTGTTTGTGTTTTTTTTGCAAACTTATAACTTTTATAACTGTAACCGGTTCCAGGTTCGGGTCTCTCAAAATGCGATGGCATCTTGGGAGACCCTGTGAAAGTGTGCCTAGTCTGTGCAGTGCTGTACCCTACGCTAATACTCAACTAGTGTATGGTAGCATTCAAAACATTCACCAATGCAAAGACCAGGATTGTCAGGACAGGAGGGACAATAATAGCGGGTGTCACGTCTATATCCGCGCTAGCTGCAGACACGACATCTATTTTGGGGGGGTTTGTTGGGTAGGAGTACTCGGGAGGACATAAAAATGCCTCTCATGCAGCCGACTGCATTTGGTTGGGGATGTGAATGGGGGAAGTACGGGCGCTGCAGAAGTGGTGGGTTCCCAATTAGGATTGGCGAATGCAGCAGGAAGGGCATTATGGGCACGACAGGCCTGTGTTTGTCTTTTTGGTGGCAGCGGGACACTACTTGTGCTTGCCACCTCACCAGCTTGAACTGCACTTATGGGACTCGCCACGTCACCAAGTGTTACTGCAGTGCTGGTTTGACTATGACCGGGGTGTACTAGGCCGCTGGCGCTTGCCAGTTCACCAAAACACTACCAAAAAAAACTGTTAGCGATCGCAGGGATCAGGCCTGACTCTGCGAACGCTGCAGTTATGCGTTTGGTGTTCTGTAAGTGACAGTGATCGATCGATACTGCACTTGGGTGGGCTGGGCTGGGCCGGGCGGAGGGGCAAAACGCAGGTGCTAGCAGGTATCTGGGCTGATCCCGCTAACACTGCCTTTTTGGGAACCCTAAACTGCTGGGGACGCTAGTATAGATCTGATCGGATCAGATATTGATCCGTTCAGATACTATACCACTAAGGGAGGTGTACGGTGCGTGCGTGGGGGTTAGCGGTACTGGCGCTAACCTGACGCTGCCTGGGGCTGGTGCTTACCAGTTCACCAAAACGCTACCAAAAAAACTGTTAGCGATCGCAGGGATCAGGCCTGACTCTGCGAATGCTGCAGTTATGCGTTTAGTGTTTTGTAAGTGTCAGTGATCGATCGATACTGCACTTGGGTGGGCTGGGCTAGGCTGGGCGGAGGGGCAAAACGCAGGTGCTAGCAGGTATCTGGGCTGATCCCGCTAACACTGCGTTTTTGGGAACCCTAAACTGCTGGGGACGCTAGTATAGATCTGATCGGATCAGATATTGATGCGATCAGATACTATACCACTAAGGGAGGCGTATGCTGCGTGCATGGGTGTTAGCGGTACTGGCGCTAATCTGACGCTGCCTGGGGCGACGCATATCACCGCCGGGCGATTAGGGGGCTAAACCTTTATTCGGTAATAAACGGCGGGTGCCCTGACACTATAAAAAATAAATGAACTAACCAGCGTCACCCGTAACAGTTATACGGTGATCAGTGGTGAAAGGGTTAACTAGGGGGCAATCAAGGGGTTAAAACATTTATTAGATAGTATATGGGGGTCCCTGTCGCTATAAAACGCTGACGGCGAACCTAAATATTTACCTCACTAACTAGCGTCACCAGCGACACTAATACAGCGATCAGAAAAATGATCGCTTAGCGACACTGGTGAGGGGGGGTGATCAAGGGGTAAAACTTTATTAGGGGGGGTTAGGGGGGTACCCTAGACCTACAGGGGGCTAATATTCACTGTCCTACCACTGCTAACTGTCACAAACTGACACTATGCAGTAATCAGAAAAAAAAAAACCTGCTTGGTGTCAGTTTGTGACAGGGGGGGGGGTGATTGGGGGGGGATCGGGGGGCGATCGGGGGGGGATCGGGGTGTTTAGTGTGCCTGGCATGTTCTACTGTGTGTGTTTGTGTTGTGCACTTACTTACATGTCATCTCCCCTCGGCGCTGGAACGGAAACTCCCGAGCCGAGGAGAGATGACATCACATCCTCTGCCTCTGTGTACTATACAGAGGCAGGGGATGTTTCTCATTGGCTGGGAGCGATCGCGAGGGGGGGGCCACGATCGGATGGCCTCCCCCTCGTCTCTCAACTCTCCCAGCCAAATGCCGACCGCAGCTGGCACCGGGGGGGGGTCCGATCGGACCCCCCACCCGCGGGAAGGCAATCACGTTCCAGGTACGTGATTTTGCCTGCCCGTGCCGCTCTGTTCACGTATATAGGCGTGAGGCGATCGGCAAGTGGTTAAAACAAAAAAACAAAACAAAATACAACACCAAAAAAATGTTGTCAGATGTGACAAATCAAAATATATTGAGGAAATCCCGATAAATAGTAAAGAAATAAGTTTGTGAGAAGTCTGTGTGAATCTGAGCAGCAAAACTACTTCATTCTTCTCACATTATAAAGAAGAAGAGAGTGCGCTGTATTAAACCATTTTTAACATTGCAGCGTGACGAAAGTGCTGTATCCATTGCGAATGCTAAGTTTACCAGACCGAGCTGTTCCGTCTCGGAATTTCTTCTGAGCATGCATGGCACTTTGTGCGTCGGAACAGGCCACACACGGTCGGAATTGACGCCATCGGATTTTGTTGTCGGAAAATTTTATAGCCTGCTCTCAAACTTTGTGTGTCGGAAAATCCGATGGAAAATGTCCAATGGAGCCCACACACGGTCGGAATTTCCAACAACACGCTCCGATCGGACATTTTCCATCAGAAAATCCGACCGTGTGTACGGGGCATATGGCTGTTTAATGATTGCTTCTCAATCTCACATGTTAGAATTACAACTGTTATGTAATGGTTGAGATGCAAAGGAAGGATCCTGCTAATTCATTCCTGCTGTGTGTCAATGTAGTTTGTGCACTGCCTTTTTGGCTTTTATATTAATTTTGTCTGTTTTTGCTTATGGTTATTCTGCCATGTAACTGCTGGAGCATAATTTCTATGCCTTTTTTTTGGGCCCAAGTACATTCATTTACCAGATGTTTATACTAATATGGAAATCAAAAGTTGATTATTTTTTGCTTTAAGTTTGATTTTTGCAGACTCTAAATACATATTTTAGAATTGAAAACAATCTATCCCCTTCAAATCTGTAGTAAATTTAGTTGCATACAAAAGTATTTGGTTGTGTAAGTCCTTGAGTAGAAAGTGTAATGGTGGGGAGGGGAAGAAAAACCCCAAAAAAACAAAACCTTGCTTCAAAGCTGAAATTCAGGGCTCTACTAATCATTTTGTGGACTAGGTAAGCCATGAAATGTGTCAACTAAATGTGAATTCTCTCTAAGCACCAAATTAAGAAAAAATACCCCAAAAACTATTGTTTACAAATAAATTGGTGTGGGGTTCCCCCCAAAATCCATATCAGGCCCTTTCGGTCTGTATTGATTTTAAGGGGAACTCAACGCCAAATAAAAGGTGTAGGGCCCCTCAAAATACATACCAGACCCTTATCCAAGCATACAGCCTGGAGGTCAGGATGGGGGGGGTGAGCGAGCACCCCCCCTCCTGAACCGTACCAGTCCACATGCCCTCAAACATGTTATTGTTTTTAAATGTCACTGTGTACCTTCTGCTGTGAACTGTATTACACTGGTTCCCTCCCTCCAGGCATTTGTATACAGGCCAGCCTGCCAGTCTGGATAAGACGTCACTGATTGGCCATTTTAAAGCTGTCATCCTACTCCCATTTCCCGCTCATTGTTTCTTTCATGTTTACCGGATTCCATTCGCCGGTATAAAAGCTGTTCCTGCCCCATGATTGGTTGTACTTGATAAAGCTGGCGGGGCCTCTGAAACACGATGTACACGCCCCCCTTCTTCCCATTGTATGACCAGTTCATTAAGGATGGCCGTTTACGCTGCTGCTGTTCCATCTCCATACAGTGGGTCTGGCTTCAAGTTTATGAAAGTTGCTGCCTGTCTGAAGATCATGCTTACTGAAGATCAAGCTTACCAACTTCCAAACGCCGGTATAAAGGCTGTTCCTGCCCCATGATTGGTTGTACTTGATAAAGCAAGTTTATGACAGTTGTTGCCTGTCTGAAAATCATGCATTCCACCT
Organism: Lithobates clamitans; assembly: GCA_037952925.1. Taxonomy (NCBI): domain Eukaryota; kingdom Metazoa; phylum Chordata; class Amphibia; order Anura; family Ranidae; genus Lithobates; species Lithobates clamitans. The sequence continues at coordinate 1,460,649 of JBBGZY010000806.1, forward strand.
TCAGCTGAACTGGTCTTCCCCTCCACGTCCAGGCTGCGCCTCCCTTGCTTTAATGTAAGAGTTGACACTTGTTTTTCTAATAAACTATACAATGTTTTTACTAATCCCTGCGTTTTGGCTACCTTGTTGTCCTCTACATTCATGATTTTGAGGATGAGAGTACTAGGAAACTCTCACAGTCAGACGCAGATTCTGAATATTATTATTATTATACAGGATTTATATAGTGCCCACAGTTTACGCAGTGCTTTACAACATTAGGGCAGACAGTACAAGTACAATACAATTCAATACAGGAGGAATCAGAGGGCCCTGCTCGTTAGAGCTTACAATCTAGGAGGGAGGGTCAAGTTATACAAAAGGGTAATAGATGTGGGGGATGAGCTAATGGAGAAAATAGTGCAGTTGTTAGATGGAGGCAGGATAGGCTTCTCTGAAGAGGAAAGTTTTCAGGGATCGCCTAAAAGTGGATAAATTTGGAGACAGTCTGACAGATTGGGGTAGGGAATTCCAGAGGATGGGCGAGGCTCGGGAGAAGTCCTGGAGGGGGATATGGGAGGAGGTGATGAGGGAGCTAGAGAGCAGGAGATCTTGGGAGGAACGGTGATGGCGTTTAGGTTGGTATTTTGAGACTAGGTTACTGATGTAGCTGGGGGCAGATTTGTGGATGGCATTGTAACAATGGAGGGATTGGCAGAGAGGGGTAGCAGACACTGAGCGGTTTGTAAGGTGGATGAGTCTGGCAGCCGCATTAATGATGGACTGAAGGGGGGATAGTCTATTTTAGGGATGAGCTTCGAGTTCGAGTCGAACTCATGTTCGACTGGAACATTGGCTGTTCGCAAATTCGCCGAACAGCGAACAATTTGGGGTGTTCGCGGCAAATTCGAATGTCGCGGAACACCCTTTAAAAGTCTATGGGAGAAATCAAAAGTGCTAATTTTAAAGGCTAATATGCAAGTTATTGTCATAAAAAGTGTTTGGGGACCCCAGGGGACCTGCCCCAGGGGACATGGATCAATGCAAAAAAAAGTTTTAAAAACGGCCGTTTTTTCAGGAGCAGTGATTTTAATAATGCTTAAAGTCAAACAATAAAAGTGTAATATCCTTTAAATTTCGTACCTGGGGGGTGTCTATAGTATGCCTGTAAAGGGGCGCATGTTTCCTGTGTTTAGAACAGTCTGACAGCAAAATGAAATTTTGAAGGAAAAAACCAATTTAAAACTACCCGTGGCTATTGCATTGCCGACAATACACATAGAAGTTCATTGATAAAAACGGCATGGGGATTCCCCAAAGGGGAACCTCGAACCAAAATTAAAAAAAAAAAAAAAATGACGTGGGAGTCCCCCTAAATTCCATATCAGGCCCTTCAGGTCTGGTATGAATATTAAGGGGAACCCCGGCCAAAATTAAAAAAAAAATGAGGTGGGGTTCCCCCTAAATTCCATACCAGACCCTTCAGGTCTAGTATGGATTTTAAGGGGAACCCCGCGCCAAAAAAAAAAAAAAAACGGCGTGGGGTCCCCCCAAAAATCCATACCAGACCCTTATCCGAGCACGCAACCTGGCAGGCCGCAGGAAAAGAGGGGGGGACGAGAGTGCGCCCCCCCTCCTGAACTGTACCAGGCCACATGCCCTCAACATTGGGAGGGTGCTTTGGGGTAGCCCCCCAAAATACCTTGTCCCCATGTTGATGAGGACAAGGGCCTCATCCCCACAACCCTGGCTGGTGGTTGTGGGGGTCTGCGGGCGGGGGGCTTATCGGAATCTGGAAGCCCCCTTAAACAAGGGGACCCCCAGATCCCGGCCCCCCCCTGTGTGAAATGGTAAGGGGGTACTTACCCCTACCATTTCACTAAAAAACTGTCAAAAATGTTAAAAATGACAAGAGACCGTTTTTGACAATTCCTTTATTTAAATGCTTCTTCTTTCTTCTATCTTCCTTCATCTTCTGGTTCCTCTGGTTCTTCTGGCTCTTCTGGTTCTTCCTCCGGCGTTCTCGTCCAGCATCTCCTCTGTGGCGTCTTCTATCTTCTTCTCCTCGGGCCGCTCCGCACCCATGGCATGGGGGGGAGGCTCCCGCTCTTCTCTTTTTCTTTTCTTCTCTTCTTCTCTTCTTCATTTTCTTCTCCGGGCCGCTCTGCACCCATGGCATGGGGGGAGGCTCCCGCTCTTCTCTTCTTCTTTTCTTCTCTTCTTCTCTTCTTCATTTTCTTCTCTGGGCCGCACCGCACCCATGCTGGCATGGAGGGAGGCTCCCGCTGTGTGACGGCGCTCCTCGTCTGACAGTTCTTAAATAACGGGGGGCGGGGCCACCCGGTGACCCCCCTCTGATGCACGGGACATGACGGGACTTCCTTGTGGCATTCCCCGTGACATCACAGGGAAGTCCCGTCAAGTCACTGTGCGTCAGAGGGGGGCGGGTCACCGGGTGGCCCCGCCCCCCGTTATTTAAGAACTGTCAGACGAGGAGCGCCGTCACACAGCGCCTGGTATGGAATTTAGGGGGACTCCCACGTCATTTTTTTTTTTTAATTTTGGTTCGGGGTTTCCCTGTGGGGCATTTCCATGCCGTTTTTATCAATGAACTTCTATGTGTATTGTCGGCAATGCAATAGCCGCGGGTAGTTTTAAATGGGTTTTTTTCCTTCCAAATGTCATTTTGCTGTCAGACTGTTCTAAACACGGGAAACATGCGCCCCTTTACAGGCCTACTATAGACACCCCCCAGGTATGAAATTTAAAGGGATATTACACTTTTATTGTTCGACTTATTAAAATCACTGCTCCTAAAAAAATGGCCGTTTTTAAAACTTTTTTTTGCATTGATCCATGTCCCCTGGGGCAGGACCCAGGTCCCCAAACACTTTTTATGACAATAACTTGCATATAAGCCTTTAAAATTAGCACTTTTGATTTCTCCCATAGACTTTTAAAGGGTGTTCCGGGGCATTCGAATTTGCCGCGAACACACCAAATTGTTCGCTGTTCGGCGAACTTGCGAACAGCCAATGTTCGAGTCGAACATGAGTTCGACTCGAACTCGAAGCTCATCCCTAGTGGCTACCTTTAAATTCAGGACCACTTACAGTCATCCCTATTTTTAGTGCATTCAGGCAGAAACAAAATTTTACACCTATTGACTTTTTACATTTATTTTTCTCAGAAGCTTTTTTGAATTCAGTTATGGACCAATGCAATCTTTATGATCAGCAATACATATATCCAAATCCCAGCCCTGTTTATTCCAGTCTATTTGAGTGGAAGCCCATCACAATTCAGGACTTTAAAGTGTTTTTCAGCCTCACACTAAATATGGGACTAAAAAAAAAAATGAATTGCAAGTTTATTGGCCCACAAATGCCACAAATAATATGCTGCTCTATTCTGCCATTATGTCCAGGATCTGCTATAAAATAATTGTAATTAAAAAAACGTACCCCAAATATGTCAAATGCAGCAGAGGGCTGTCAACGAGTACCTGTGTGAGTATGGCACAAGGACAGGCTCAGGGCAGCTCAGCTATTTTCCCCCACGCAATAGCTTCTAAAACATGCACTGTATTGTCACCATTTGAGGAGGCGACAAGGATGGTAAGCTGTGATAATGCATGCAACAGTGACACAATCCCTCTTGTGTTCCTGCTGGAGCATACTCTGCATGGCATTATGGACCACTCGAGGCAGAGTAGCCGGAGGAAGATGAGAACTTAGTTTCCTTTCAAGGCCCGCTTTATGCAGACACCATTCTTGCTGCACCACAAAACACACAAGAGGAGAGGGAGGAGGAAGATTCTGGCAGTTTTGGTGGCATAATAGCAGAGGAAAACTTATGTCAAACCTTAAGAAATGGTTTTCAGTCCCCAGAAACCTTGGGCTTGGGTATGTGGCTGGGAGGAGACAGCTCCAGATACTGTAATCCTCAGTGACTCCGAGTACTCTGCTTCTCATGCCTCCGCAAACCTCCGTTGCATGGGCTTCATTATTCTTAAAAGCCCGCATAAAGACCCGAAAATTTTTGGCATCAAGGATAAGGATCATTATTGGTTGGCAACCCTCCTTGACCACTGTTATGCCCCGTACACATGGTCGGATTTTCCGATGGAAAATATCCGATCGGAGCGTGTTGTCGGAAATTCCGACCGTGTGTGGGCTCCATCGGAAATTTTCCATCGGATTTTCCGACACACAAAATTGGAGAGCAGGAGATAAAATTTTCAGACAACAAAATCCGATCGCGTCAATTCCGACCGTGTGTGGCCTGTTCCGACGCACAAAGTGCCACGCATGCTCAGAAGAAATTCCGGCACGGAACAGCTCGTTCTGGTAAACTTAGCGTTCGCAATGGATACAGGACTTTCGTCACGCTGCAATGTCAAAAATGGTTTAATACAGCGCACTCTCTTCTTCTTTATAATGTGACAAGAATGAAGTAGTTTTGCTGCTCAGATTCACACAGACTTCTCACAAACTTTTTTTTTGTTTTTTTATTGGGATTCCCTGAATATATTGTTAGTTGTCACATCTGACAGAATGTTTTTTGGTTTTTTTTGTTTTTTGGGGGGATTTTAAGCCTTTTTTGTTTTAGATTTAATGTTTGTATTTTTTCCAAGGCTGATCTTTGTTCAATGTTATTTTTATTTTTACTGCTGAATATTTTTGTGTGTGTTTTGTGTGTCAAGTTACCCCAACACCATTGATATCTTTTATTATTTAATCTCCAGGAGATTGTTTGGTGTTGGTGTCCCTTGTTCATTTCACATTGTATATTTGAAATGTACCTGAATCCTCACAAACAAACTGTAATTTTTGAAGTAAAACACATAGGAGAGTATAATTTAAAACAAAAATCCTTTATTAAGGGCTCAGAACCAAACAAAGAGGAAGGCAACACTGGATCAACAGGAGAAATTAGCGAAGCCTGGGACCCCCACGGCAGACATCAATTCTTGAACATCAAAATTGGTGGCCTGAGGAGTCCATATGTAAGGGAGGGTAGTCTGGTCCAGAAGTCCCAGGGATCCGGATAGCAGCAGATGACATGTGTGTCCCCAGGCTGTGGTACCACAAGAGGCTGCATCTTTTGGCTGACCAGACTGGATCCAGGGTCCTCACTTTCTGGTCTTCCTTCCACGCTTCCTTCCCGGCTGTGGCTGTGCTGTTGGAGATGTGGCAGGAGGAGGAGTAGGACCTGGAGGAGGAGGAGGACTGGGAGGACCTGGAGGAGAAGGAGGAGGAGGACCTGCAGGAGGAGGAGGAGGACCATCGCAAAGGTGTGTCTGAGCTGTAATTTGGCCCCTTATACCTTTCTTAAGAGCCTCCAATATGAGCGACTCACACATGAGTTGTTGTCCCTCCTCCATCCTCTGCATTTTGTAGGCAATGGTGGCAGCAATGTCCTCCTCCACGGTGTGTGGTGCTCCCAGGACCTCTGTAGCCCTCCAAAAGAGTCCTCTGCCAGCCTTCTCTAGGGCACTCCCCTCCTGCCACTTTCTCTTTCCAGGGGGAGTGGAGGGACCTGCAGATCAGCCAGCCGGCTTGGCCCGGCCACCTCCTGGCTGAGACTTCCCTGTGTATGAAAAAGGGACATGGTTTTAGTTTTTGCTTCATCAATCACAATCCTAAATTAGTACTCCCAACTAACATCTAGTTAACATCATTGATTGGACAAGCAGAAATATTTACAGGAATGCTATATCTGGCTCAATCTGGGCTCCTCCACATGTTGCCTGGAAGGCCCAGGTTGGGCGTCAGAAGCCTCAGCTGGGGGGGAAGGAAGCGTAGAAGGAAGACTGGAGAGGGATGGCCTGGGTTCAGTCTGGCCTGCCAGAAAATGCAGTCTGTCATAGTACCACATCCTGGGGACATAGATGTCATCTGCTGCTCCGGATCTCTGTGAATCCAGGACTTTCTTGCGCTGCCTTACATATGTGCTCCTCAGGCCACCAATTAAGATCTTCAAATAGGTGATGTTTTCTGTGGGGATCACCTGCTTCACAATTTCACACAATTGCTCCAGTGCTGCCTTCCTCTTTGCTTGGTTCTTGTAATGTGGGTGGTTAACCTCCCACAGACATGGCAGCTCCCTTAACATATCAATGAATAGTGACATGAAGTCATTGTCTTTCACTAGCATATCCATGTTCACTGCAAGACACAACACTAGACAAAGCCTAATGTCAGACAAAACTCTCCTAATCTTGTTACAATATAGGCCTCAATCTAGAAGAAGTATAGGCCAAAGTTTGTCTCTGACCTTCGTTCTTACGATCGGCGTGTCCAATGCTCCTTCCTCCGCTCACAGATCGTACGTAATACGCACGTGTGCTATGCTTTATATACACTGCGCATGCGTGTAACTCCGCCCGCCCCTGACGTTCTTTCTATTCTATTCCCCGCCCCTTTTTGTTCTGCGCAGTGGGGGAAGAGCACATGGCGGAGTCACAGCAGGTGCGTGATAATTACAGGAACGAGGAGGAGGAAATCCCGGATCCGGACACGTCCCGATCCAGAAGGAGACGATTTAAGGTCACAAATATGTCCTTTGGGGAGATGTTGGAGATGGTGGACATCCTGAAGAAGGCCGACTATGACGGAAAGTATGGGCCTTACCCCAACCCCAATATCAGAAAGGCCAAGATCATGGCGAAAGTGGTCAAAAGTCTTCCCAGAAATTTCAGGGTACAACATCGAAAGATCAGCTCAGGAAGCGGTGGTCGGACCTGAAATTAGGAGAGCCAGAGCAGTACTGAAAGATCCGGAGAGTGCTGCAAAAAAGTAAGTAGTTGTGCTGTGTTCCTATTCTTTTTGTCTTTATTACGTTTGTGCTGCTCCATATGCTTTTCTTAATTGTACAGTTTAAAAGGGCAACTTTAATGTTCATGGGCCCATTATTCTTTCGTATCAAACATTTTTCTTTCGGCCTCTAAAACACCATTGTTTAGGCCAGATGCATTTTACCACATTTTTTAGGGCCTACTTGGATGCCAAATATTTGTTTGTGTAGATGGGTTTGTTACTAGAATGAAATGCAAACTAGATTCTATGTAAGGAGAGGACACTGAGCAGCTGTTTTCACATCTGGACACTGGAGCACTAGTGTGGGACACCAGAACACCATTTTTATTAGGGGGGCCACACAGGTGCTCCAGTGTATACTATGGGGGGGGGGCTACATCTGTGAAGCTTGTACTAAACAGGTAAAGTATTGCAGCTTGAAAAACGCCAAAAAAAAAAAGGACATCTTGGAACTCTGCTAAAATAGACAATTGTACCCCACTTCCAAGCAATGTTTCCTATTTAAAGTTCTGCCATCAAATATCTGTGTGCTAATTATACCATTTTTGTTTTACATAGGGATAAAAGGCTCGGAGGACACCCCTCATCCGAGGAGACCACAGACCCCCCACCTATGGAAGAAGGTGAAATACCCCCAACCCAAGAAGAGCAGGAGGAAGAAGAAGATGTGGTTGAAATTGGCACCACAACAGGTGAGTGTCTGCGACCACAGGCTTAGGTAAGAGATGGATGGTGGCAGATTTTTGATACCTGTTTTTGTTTTGTTTCTCTCTTTTTAGGTGATCGTGATGTTAGGGATCCAGATCCTTTCACATCTGAAAGTGCCCAGATCCTGATCGGGGAGATCATGCGGTGTAATGTAGAATTGCAAAACATCCAGAAAAAAATAAATGATGTGATTCAAAAAAATAATAACATCATTGATGTTTTGGGGCGAATTTAAAATACCACAAAATCACTTTTTTTATTGTGGTCCAATGTTTTAAATATTTTTGCAATGTTTTGAAAAGCCGAATTTGGAGGATGCACACAGTGTGCCAACATGTGCTATCTGCCATCATGGGAGATCAATGGACGCGTATTGGGGGTGCAACCCCTTCCTCAATAATAAAGTAGCTGAGAGGAAGGGCTTGCTCCCCCAAAATACATCCCTTGATCCCCCATGATGGCAGATAGCACATGTTTACAGTCGTAAATTGGTGTGCATCTTCCAAATTTGGCTTTTCCAGGGTGATTTGACCCCATCTGAACGCAATATCAAACACAGTTCCTAAATACTGATGTCTGATATTGCCTTCAGGTTTTACCTAATGTGAACTTTGTAAGTTCAAGTTTTTTGTCTTTCTTGTTGGTTTTACACAGGCCTGTTTTATCGTAAATGGACATTTCTATTTTTGATAATGCCACCCTAAAAATTTTTATACAACAAACATGTTGGTTTGTTTGAAAAACCTTTGGTAAATGCACATGTGATTGTGCAGGTATAAAAAAGTTTGTTAATCAAGAATGTGTGGATTATTGTCTCAACACTACAACACTTTTGGGGTGATGTCATTGCTCTTTTCAGAGAAAATGGGGGTTATTTACTAAGGGCAAATCCTCTTGGCACTACAAGTGCAGTTTCGGTGCAGTTGCAAGTGCACTTGTAGTGAAATGTGTTTTTGCATTTAGTAAATAACAGCCAACAGTGCTTTGTATAAGGTTACACAATCACGCCATTTTCTACACTCAACACATTTCTGTCAGTGTCAGCTAAAACAAACACAAGCAGTAAATGTCTACAAAGAATTTCTTTTTTTTTTTATTATAAAAAGGCTTCACATATTTGCTGGCATATTGATGGCCCCCCTACCCGCAAAGAACTCCAGGTAGCGTAACCGGACATCACGGGCACTCAGGGAGGGCAAGCCAGGAAGGACACTTTCAAGCGCTGTCAGTGTGGTTTGATGTATCATTCCGGCCTCAGGCCCAACTGAGCCAGCATAGTTGGCCGAATGTTTCCTTAAAAAGTTATGGAGAATACAGCACGCCAGTATAATATGGTTCAGTTTATACTCCGCCATATGGATGGGTGTCATAAATAGGCGGAACCGGCTGGCCAGGATTCCAAATGTGTTCTCCACCACTCTTCGGGCTCTGGCCAGCCGGTAATTAAAAACCCTCTGTTCCGGGGTGAGGGTCCTCATCGGGAATGGCCGCATCAGGTGGTCCCCCAGCGCAAACGCTTCATCAGGAACGAACACAAATGGGAGTCCTTCCACATTGTCCTCTGGAGCTGGCAAGTCCAAGCTGCCATTCTGGAGATGCCTGTAAAACTCCGTCTAGGCGATGACTCCACCATCGGACATCCGGCCATTCTTCCCCACGTCCACATACAGGAAGTCGTAAATAGCTGACACCACCGCCAACATCATTATACTATTGAACTCCTTATAGTTGAAATAGTACGACCCCGAGTTGGGTGGTGGGACGATGTGGACGTGTTTCCCATCAATTGCCCCTCCGCAGTTAGGAAAGTCCCACCGCTGGGCAAAGTGGGAGGCCACAGTCTGCCATTCCTGTGGCGTGGAAGGAAACTGTAGAGGAAAAAAAAAAACATTACTATTTTTGATCAGAAACATGGCAAGCAGATTAGGCACAAACATTATGGGGCAACGTCCAGATAGCATTTATTAAGGGGAATTTAACAACGCCAAAGTATAAGGTACACCTATCATATCCCCCCCCCCTCTCATGGGCCATTTCTAACATTATGGGGTGTGTGGAAATCTTTGACAGGTAACCTTCTTCACTTCATTGAGAGATGAATGCCTAAATACAGGGTATTACTTGGAACAGCCCCTCCTTAGTTACACTATTGGCAGCCCACTGGACAGGTAAGAAGTGTCATAATACAAAGATATAAATACACACTATACACATTTTAGCACATTTGGACATTCTGCTATTACCTAGCAAGATAATAATAGGATACAAAAATGTGAAACAGTACCATTTGAAAGTATACAGGCAGGCCCTTGCACTACATGCTTTGGGGAATTCATCCATAAATCTGAGCACAAAAGAGATGGGTATAGTGTGTATGGGTTTGGCAAAGTCAGCAGATAAATGATTGAGGATAGATAGAGAATTGGGATCAGCTGACTTAGCAGTTGGGGGAGGGAGGGTTACTAAAAATTATTTGGAGACACCACAAAAAAAAGCCTCTGGCACTCTGCCAGAATTTAAAGCAAAAATAACATTTCAAAACATTTTAGGGGGTGTTTGGGGTAAAGCACTACTATGGAGCAGAAAAAATACATTGTTAAGTGACTACATGAGGTGAATATAGCGCCAGGAGAGAACATGCTGGGGAGGTTATTGAAGGGCAAACATGTATGAAGGACCTAAAATAATAATTACATACAAATTCAGCATGCATGAGGACAAAGGGGACATTCACAGCATATTACAATCATGGTAATTAGGGAATGAGGAAAGAAATACAATATATTATCAAACATTCAATACAATAAAATGTGACATAAAAGGATAAAAATCCTACCTTCATATACTCCTTCTGCAGGACCTGTATGATGGCAGAACAGGTCTCCGGGATAATGATCCCCAGAGCCTGGGGGGAGATGCCTGTCGAGAACTTCAAGTCCTGCAGGCTTCTCCCTGTCGCCAAATACTGCAGGGTAGCAACCAACCTCTGCTCCGGAGTGATGGCTTGCCTCATGCAGGTATCCTGCCTGCTAATATAAGGGGTCAGCGAAGCCAACAGACGGTGAAACACGGGGTCCGTCATCCTGAGAAAGTTCCTGAAATCATCAGGATTATTCTCACGGATCTCACGGAGCAAAGGCATATGAGAGAACTGGTCACGCTGAAGCAACCAATTCTTGGTCCATGAACTCCTCCCCACCCTGTTCATGGACTGGGCTTGTGTCAAGGTCAGGACCCCAACACCAAGCCCCCGCACAGCACGAACTCTACGAGGAGTACGCATACGCAACATGGCTAGAAAACGGTCGGCTGCTCAGAACAAAGTAACAGAACGCACTGAAGAACAGCAAAGCCTGTGAAGAGCGACCTGAAAAACAGTAACGAACGAACAAGAATACAATGACTAATTAAAGTCACGCAGAACTTGCTTGCACACACTGAAGAGCAGATACAAACCCACAAGCACAAACTGAATGGCAGAAAACGATCTGAAAGCCACGAGTCTGAAAAAGCGCGAATCGTCTCTCACCAAACTTTTACTAACACAAGATTAGCAAAAGGAGCCCAAAGGGTGCCGCACTTGGTTCTGAACTGGCCTTTTCTAGTCTCGTCGTACGTGGTGTACGTGACCGCGTGGTTGGCGATCGGAAATTCCGACAACTTTGTGCGACCGTGTGTTCGCAAAACAAGTTTAAGCCAACATCCGTCTGAAAAAATCCTAGGATTTTGTTGTTGGAATGTCCGAACAAAGTCCGACCGTGTGTACGAGGCATTACAAAGGGAAAGTCCTGAAACTCATCCTGCCCTCCCAGAGGAAGCACAGGATGAGATATCTTAAGGACACCTTAAAAGAGGCGTTTATGTAATGCCTTTCCAGACTCTGGTAGGTTACAGTCTCATGGAAAAGCTTGTTTTCCTTGGCGCCCAGGGCTGTCAGCTTCAAGATCGTCTGCATCATATGGTGGAAGATTATCTAGGGTTAAAAACAGACAAGGTAAATAGGGTTCAATCAGCGCAAAAAACAGCAATCCCTAATTAAAAGCAGGTAAGCACTCAAGGTCAATATATATCAAATCCAAGGTAAAATTCATAAAAAGTCAGTGCAGCGCTAAGGAAATAAAAAACTAAAGAAAAACTTTACAGTTCATAAGCAGCCAATGCAACTCATAATTAATTCATATATGATTCATATGATACATATACAAACGTCAAAACAGCCACCAAAAATGAAGGGTGGCTGGTTTTTTTTTAATAAATTTTTTTTCATTGGGTTCAGTCACAGCTTGACATTCAGATATGACTTGTGTTTAATGGTGACAAACATTTTATCTTTTACAAGACAACGAAGAAGGAACATATGATAACAGAAGTGATTATGACATGAAGAAGGTTATTCTTAAGAGTAGGGTGAATGGCTTAAGTGTTCTTGCCAGTTATCTAATCCTGGTGCGTTCAAGATCACAGCTGTCCTCGTGGGAAAAAAGCCATCCCAGGTAGTTTCAGGGGCGTCCCTGCCCCGGCACCACACCGAAGGAGGGGTCCCATTTAAGGCCTCCAACTAACCTCCTCCAGTGTTTCACCTAGGCTCAGGCCACCCCCTGGCTCTTGGGCCACATTAGGGGAGGTCACAACATTAGCTCTATAATTTAGGGGCATATGTATGAGCCGTTGGTCTTGCTGCGCCTAACTATCTTAGCATTTCTAAGGCGTCTTAGAAGGGTGGCAGTTTTGACGTTTGTATATTAATGATGGTAATTTATAACTAGCTCCATAGTGATTGGATAATGTTTTTTATTTATCCTGTATGCAATTTTAATGAATGTATTTTTAATCAGTGAATTCCCTTCCTCTGTGGCACTTAGCCCAGTGAGATAGGTGATTCTCAGCAAGACAAATAAATGAAGATAATACTAGTTAGATATGTGTATTAGTTCTCATGGTAACCGATGAGGTGAGGCTTTTGCATCTCTGTCACCATGGTAATGATTATCCTGAGGAGGCGTTTCACATGTATTGATTGATGAGGTGGGGCTTATTTAACAAGGGTGAGGTACGAGCCTCCATAATCACTGAGGAAGTCCCACACACTGGGACAATACGCGTGTAGGAGGACTCTGTTATGTCATCTGCAGCCACCCTTCATTTATTTGTCTTGCTGAGAATTGACACTGAATTTATTTATTTTCCTAGTTGCTGCTGCACTGACTTTTTATGAATTTTATGAAAGCAGACATGGAAAGCTTTCCAGAAGACAATCCACTGGGTTTCTGAGTCATGATAATAGACCATTGGCTAGAACTTGCCCAGTATGCAATTGAGCTGCTGGGCTGCCCTGCATCCAGTGTGCTTTTTGAATGGGCATTTAGTACTGCCAGAGGTTTTGTGACAGATAAAAGAGCGTGTCTGTCCACAGACTCCATTGATCAGCTGACATTTGCCAAAGTGAATTACTCCTGGTTTAGCAGCAGCTATCAAGCCCCTGATGCCGATGTCACTGATTAAGTGTTATTGGGATCACAAATCTCTGCAAGACTGTATAGGCTGCCTAGCTTTGTGGGTGTTGATTTGATCTTGAAGTATTTTTTTATATAGATTTCATGGGCACAATTAACACCCAAGGACCAATTTTTCCGCCCCTGTTTGACAGGTGCATCAAATTTCAATTATTTACAGCAAGGCCAATGTTTGCTTTCATCAAGAATACATCTAGAAATTTATGGGGTGAAGGCACAACCAACACCCAAACATCAAATTTTCCACACCTGTTTGACCAGGGCATCTTGCTTTCATCAAGGCCAATTCTTGCTTTCATCAAGAGATATCTTTGGTATCCAGCAGCAGAACACTAAAACCACCATTTGGATATAAATCTGTTAAAATGGTAGCCAATGGCAGAATACCTGGGGACATCTTAAAGAAACCTAGAGTTATGTGAAACTCTAGGTAGATAAACCGTGCTTTGCACAGACACTTTTGTGTAAACTATATTACCCAAAATTATATACGTGCACAACTCATGAACTCTCTGTATCAAGCTCTATAATTAATATATATAGAAATATCTCGATTTTCAAATTAAGTCCATAAAAAAAGTGAAAAAAGTCCCATTAAATGTGCTTTTATGAGTGAAAGGAGATTCACAGAACACGGTGCTTCAAAGTGCTCTTTCCCACATGCAATATGCACTTCTTATTAGAAGGGCTGGATCTTAAATTATAGGGATCAAACTCACTCTCACAGGTATCCACCACCAGGAATATTTCACTCTTTATGGCTCCTATGAGGATGCTCTCTCCTTGTAAGAAGACTGCTCCACTTTATAATGAAGTATCCTGTGTATCCTCAATGTCTATATGGAACATCCACAATAGGTTCTCCCAAGCATGAAGGATTAAGAAGGAAGAGGCTTCATGATGCAGTACTTACAGTAAGATCAACATTTATTAACAGTAATTATTACACTTACAATGTAACACACACGATAAGAAGCAGGTCAGCAGTTAGGACTTTGTAATGGTGAGAGAATTTACATATGCATATCAGGGTGACTAAATCCGGCCAAATAAGGCACGCTGGTTGTACTGAAGTTGATCAATCAAATCTTGGCAAGTTCAGCAGGAACCAGCCGATATTTGAACCATACATAGGCAGGCAGGTTGTACTCAACTTGTTTGGTCAATCAACTTGGGTACAACCAGCCTGCCCATACATGGCTCAAATCTCGACAAGTTCCTGCTGAACCAGTTAAGATTTGGTTGGTCAACTTGAGTACAACCAGCCTGCTGGATTGTGCATGCAATTATTGCTAGCAGCTGTTATAGCCACTAGCAATACTCACTGTCTTCTCCTGCCAGGAGAACACAATGGCTCAGAGAGAGGGACTCCCCGATCAACACTGACTATGTTGATGGGGGAACCCATGGTTGCATTAAAGGAAATCACTCCATCTATGGCCGGCTTTAGCCCTTCATGCATTGTACTTGGCATTGGATATATTATCTGGTTAAGTAAAGAAAATTGTCAGACTGGAAACTTTTTTGTGCTTGTATGAAATATACTTATTGTGAAAAATAAAAAAAATACTGATGTAGATAACTACCAGATCTAAACATAGGTAAGCAAAAGTATATTAAAAAATGTTTCTTGGTTCTAGTTGCACGTTACCGGCTTGAAATAAGGACAACTGAATTTGATAGTAATATCACCGTAAAATGATTGACATCCCATACGTTCATGATATTTGTGTAAAGGGTTTTTGCCAAAGCTATCTTTTAGAAGTAACTGCAGTATAAACCATATCAGCACATCTAGTTGCATACAATTTTAAACTTTTCATCAAAAATGATAAATTGAGTAGACTGAAGTTTTTTGCAGGTGTAATTATATAGAACCATGGCAATTGTTCCTGGAAGATTATATGGAAGCCTACCATGCTATGAAAAAAAAGGGGCAGTAGGGGCAGTAGGTAAAAGAGGCACTCTTTTTTTAAAAAGAAGCCCAAAAATCCTACTTTAGCCCGCAGCCTAAGATGCCGTAGAGTATGCTGCTCTCAAAATAGAAATCCTGGCCAGGCTTGGGGTTACCATGACTGTCCAATGGCAACAAGTGTATAATTGAGAATATGATCCTAACAAGGTGATGAATGATTTTTCCACATTGCAAATAAGTGGTTGCAACTAGAGTTGCCCAACCCTGCTGCATTAGGCACACAGACCCAATGCATGTGGTAAGCTGGTGTCCCTGGTAGAGTGACATACAATATGACTACTGAGGACTATCCCCAGGATCTTCCTTTGAAGCTGGTCAACCCAGTGACAAGGAAAACATTAACCTCCAGTAAGACTGTCCTTTATTCAAAAGGATAAGCAGGCTCCCAGCATGAAAGGAGATTGTTCTTTGTAAAACATACGGCATATTAAGTGCTGGTGGTGCCAAGAACTGGGGCATATACCTATGGAATGTGACCTGAGGAGGCATTTATCATGATTTTCCAAGCCTAACCTGGCAGCATAGTTAGGAACTGAGACTGGGAGGCAAATGAGTCCTATTGCCATTAAGGTAAACCCAGTGGAGGCCCCCTACTTTAGACTCAGGAAAACTGTCATGTTGGTCTATACCTGTCTGATGAACCCTTCCAAGCTTGACTCAGACCATATGGGAGTGCTCTGTATACATGACAATGTCAAAGACTATTGCGCTCACAGTGGTGTCACCCATTGGAACCATAAGGCATATCATGGGTGTGGTTAGGAACTTGTTACACAGTGTAATACTGGGAAAATTGATGCACTCCTCCCAAATATTTGAGGTTTACTAGTATCCTTGCTTGTAATTAAGGTTCTTTTTGAATGATTGATGTGGGTGTGGTCAGGCCACTGATGAAGTTTGCTAAGGGGGCACCTGCATTTATTGGTCTTTGAATATCCCACCAGGTAGTTAAAAGCCGTCCCTCTCAGAAAAACATCCTCTAAGGATATAATGAACAATCTGTCTGACAGTTTTTCCTGTACAGATATGTGCTGTTTTAGTTGTTGTAAATGACCTGCCTACGCACCTCAGTTTACTATGCCTAAATAGACGGACTGGTAAAATGGTTCAGCATGAATGACTTTCTAAAAAAGTAATTGATAAGTATAGGAAAAACTGGGACTTCCTGTTGCCATGCTTGTCCTCTACACTTCTTTTCCCCACTAATGCCGCGTACACACAACCAGACTTTACGGCAGACTTTGTCCGGCGGACTTTTTGACAGACTTTACAACAGACTTTCCAAATGAACGAACTTGCCTACACACGATCAAACAAAGTCCGATGGATTCGTACGTGATGACGTACGACCGGACTAAAACAAGGAAGTTCATAGCCAGTAGCCAGTAGCTGCCCTAGCATCGTTTTTTGGCCATCGGACTAGCATACAGACGAGCGGACTTTTCGACTCGAGTCTGTCGGACAGATTTGAAACATGTTTCAAATCTAAGTCCGTCAAACTTTTGAGAAAAAAAAGTCTGCTGGAGCCCACACACGATCGAATTGTCCGACGGACTCCAGTACGCCGGACCAAGTATGCCGGAAAGTTTGCTCGTGTGTACGCGGCATTAGAGTTTTATTTGATAGACATCACAGGAGAAAAAAAAGATTAGCGCCACAGACAATAGACTGCATTGCTGACGGTGGGGAAGTCTCCTCGCAGTCAGAATATAAAGACACACAGGGGTAGGATTCCCCCATCCACATTAAGTGTGTGGATGGGGAAATCGGGTTAATTTTTTTTTTCATTCAACCTACTGATTGTACAAAAGAACTGACTCATTTATGGACAGCCTGAGTCTCAAGGTAAAACTTTATTGGTTACCTGAGGCTCAGAAAAAAGCCATTCCAGAGGGCATACAGAAAATGTTTCCTGGGACTCAGCAAGGGGTTGTTGTTGGACTGTCATACAGTATGGCTATAGTATGTTGGAAAATGCATTCTCCTTTTCACAGGTCTAAATATAGGGGGAAGGTACTGTATGTGAGACACTGGCTGGTATAATTATGGAGTATACATGTGTCACCTATGATTCTCACCTACATAGACTTGTGTCTTCAATACCCACTTTTTGTTTTCCCACTAAAACCCACTTTTTGTTTTCTTAAATATTAGTATATCTGGTCTGGGTCCTGAAACCTGGAGGATTGGTAGAAATGTGTGTAAAATAAAGTCATTATATTTACCATTATATTTACCAATGATAAAAGGAAGCCCCTAAAAGTGAACATAACTCATATCAATACAAAAATCCTAAAAACATAATGAAATATTTTAACATATACAGTATAACAAGTAACATATACAATCACTGTGAATCTCAATAAAAGTGTTTTTAATCTTGCTTCGCTGTCTTTCATATCCAAAAATGAATCTATGCATTCTGACCCACCAACTACAGAAAGCAACTCAAGATTATGCTGTGACCCCTATTTCTAGGAAGGTAAAAAAATTGTTGAAATCAGCAGCAATGTGACTCTGGATGTCAGAATCTTTACCATTGAATGGTAAGTAGGAGCTCATTTGCTAACCAGATTCATCAAGAAATCATTTGAAAGAAGAAAAACCACTATACATACTGGGCTGAACCATACCAGGCCACATGCCCTCAACATTGGGGGGGGTGCTTTGGAGAGGGGGGCTCAGCCACCCTACCCTAAAGCATGTTGTCCCTATGTTGATGGTGACAAGGGCCTTTTATCGATAACCCTGGACTGTGGTTGTAGGGGTCTGCGGGCAGGGAGCCCTTTGGAATCTGGAACAAGTGGGCCCCCAGATCCCGGCCCCCTCCCTATGTGAATGAGTATGGGGTACATTGTACCCCTACCCATTCACCAAAAAAGTGTCAAAAATAAATAAAGTCTGGCATCATTTTGACAATTGCTTTAACTTAAAAAAGTACCCCGATGTAGATTCATCGTCAATCACGATGCCTGCCACCATAGTTGGACCGGAAAGAAAATGAAATTGCCTGCGATGCAGGCTAACCACCAAATGCCTGCTCCGCCATTTGACAGTTCTTAAATAGGTAATGCCAGGGCAACCTGGTGATGTCACCTAGTGGCACCGCCCCCTTGTAATGTCACCTGCCAGTGCATGCTGGGTCCTTGATGTCCCAAGGGGGCAGCACCACCAGGTGATGCCACCAGGTGGCCCTGCCCCTTACCTATTTAAGAACTGTCAAATGACAGAGCAGACATTTGACGGTTAGCCTTTGTCAATGGGTTGAGCATTTATTTTTATTTTTTCGTGTGCGGCGGTGCAGCAGGCATCATGATTGACAATGTATCTGCAACAGGGACATCGTTTTTTAATTTTTAAAAAAAGGAATTGTCAAGAACTGCCTTGCTAAAGAAGCTGAGGGTAAAGGTGATGGACTGGCCAAGTATGTCTCCAGACCTAAACCCTATTGAGTATCTGTGGGGCATCCTCAAAGGGAAGGTGGAGGAGCGCAAGATCTCTAACATCCACTGGCTTTGTGATGACATAATGGAGGAGTGGAAGAGGACTCCAGTGGCAACCTGTGATGCTCTGGTGAACTCCATGTCCAAGGGGGTTAAGGCAGTGCTGGAAAATATTGGTGGCCACACAAAACTTCGGGCCCAGTTTGGACATTTTCACTTAGGGTTGTACTCACTTTTGTTGCCAGTGGTTAAAACATTAATGGCTGTGTGTTGAGTTATTTTGAGGGGACAGCAAATTTACATTGTTATACAAGCTGTACACTCACTACTTTAGATTGTAGCAAAGTTTCATTTCTTCAGTGTTGTCACATGAAAAGATATAATAAAATATTTACAAAAATGTGAGGGGTGTACTCATTTTTGTGAGATACTGTAGGTCTGTAGCCTCATCATCAATTTTACTTGCTTGCCCCCCCCCCCTTCCTGTCCTGCCAGACTGCAAGCTCAAATAAGGGTCTGTTGTGGATTTTGGGTGTGTGGGGGGGACACCACACCCCTTTTTTTATACAAATTGAGGTAGGGTTCCCCTTAAAATTCATACCAAACCAGAGGAGCCTTTTTTCACTTTTTTTCTATTGCCAACAATGTTTTCTTTTTTCATTCAGTTGTCAGCTGGGAAGCCCGTTGACAGCTGATGAATCGTCAGTTGTTAAGGATGCAGCGGCTTAGAATGCACTGTGCAATGTGCTGTGCATTTTGGGGTACTCGGCAGATGAACATTCTGCCAAGCGTCCTGCAAATTTGGGTGTTCACTGAACGGGGGAACACACAATGCTTGGCTCGAATGGTGCGCCCGACTCTAATAATAAATAGTGACAAATAAAGTGCTTTAACAATTAACCTATAACAGTGAAAACAATCTTGCTGCCTCCTTTATAAGAAATATATTTCTCCCATGACATCAAATTAATGTTATTAGATTCCAGAAGGCGCTAGAACAATCTAGCATTGTTCTAGCACCTTCTGGAATCTAATAACATTGATTTGATTTCAAGGGAGAGATAATCCTCATATTGCGTTGCCGACCTTCTGAGCTTTTCCTTTTCTTGTCAGGGGTAATGGTTAGTTGCTTCATATTTCTGTCACTCCTTCCTACTGTCTGCTTTTCTTTGCGTCTCGATGGAGGTGTCTTTGTGTAACGGGTGCTGCTGTCACTTGACTGTTCATCACCACAGTGCATGTAAGTTAGGTCTGTAGCCTCATCATCAATTTCAGTACTGCTATGAATGTAATTAACTTGAGTAGGAGTTGAATGTTGTTTTCATCTCTTCAATATTGGTCCTTTGTGAATCACCTTCTTTGTCACTCTCCAAGATGGTGGAAATTTATGAAAGACATTTCTGCTGAGACATTTACATGACATTACTAACATATTTACTTGTTTGACTTTACCATTCTCAGAGATTGATACTAAGCTTGCTTACAGTACAGTATGTTTCTTCTAGATGAACCAGGGTTTGAAGGCGATCAGCTGATTCCAGGATTGGTTTCTTCTCTAAAAGCATTGTCTTTGGGACATGGTAAAAAACACAAATATACTTTTAAGGATTTCACTTTGTGTTTGAGATGTCAACATTCCTTCTATTACCATAAAATTGGCTGGTATTATCAATCCCATCTTCACTGCAAGAGTTTTTTTTAATGCATCAACTACAATAGAATCACAAATCACAAAGTTGTGCAAAGTTAAGTGGATAAATGTGAAGTATGTTTATTTTTACAGGAGTAAATACCTACACAATATTACCTTAGGGCACTTAGTGAATTTCCTGCTCTGAGGTATTTTCCTTCTTGGCCTGTTCTGGAATGCATAGTTTGGGTGTCTATGAATGAAAGAAAGTGTACACGATTACCGTATGTTAACATGAAATTCCTTCAAACAACAATATACACATATTTGAAGCAAACTAATAAAATTGTACTTGAGAGAGCCTTGAAGTGACGTGGTTTAGGACTTGAGGTTGGGTTCACACTATTGCAAATTGGATGCGGGTTCTCCGCATCCAATTCGCAATAGCAGGAGATTTTGACATGCTTTATGGAGCTGATTTACATATCTCCACTGCAGCTCTGGTGTGAATTTGCACAGGAGCTGTGTGCGTATTTTGGTCTGTTTCAGGTCCGAATTCAGACAAAAATTTGGGCTGAAATTGGACCTGAAATTTAGAACAGGGACGCATCGGACCCCTGCTGTGAGCCGCATGCGAAGATAGTGTGAACCAAGCCTGAGGGAAGCTATCATGACTTATCTTTATAACATTATTTCTTGTTCCTGGGAAAACTTAGGATATAGCATCTATTGAACACAATATGTATTCATTATGTATTCCGCATATGTAGGAATGATTAGCAATATTTTACCATTGATATTTTAAAATTGCAGCACGTGACTTATGTTCTATATTTTCATCCTGTTTAACCACTTCAGCCCTGGAAAGATTTGCCCCCTTAATTAAATTTTATAATAAGGAACTGCGTTGGTTTAACTGACACTTGCACGGTCATGCGATGTTTTACCCAAACAAAATTGACGTCCTTTTTTTCCCACAAATAGAGCTTTCTTTTGGTTGTATTTGATCACCTCTGAAGTTTTTATTTTTTGCGCTATAGACAAAAAAAAATGCAATTTAAAAAAAAATTTTTTTTTTTTTACTTTCTGCTATAATCCACATCCCAAAAAAAAAAAAAAAAAAAAAAAACAATTTATTCAGTTTAGGCCAATATATACTCTTCTACATATTTTTGGTAAAAAAATTACAATAGGCGTATATTGATTGGTTTGCGCAAAAGTTATCACATCTACAAACTACGGGATAGATTTAGGGACTTTTATTTTTTTTAGTTTTTTACTGGTAATGGCGGTGATCTGCGATTTTTAGCGGAACTGCGACCTTGCAGCAAACACATTTGACCACATATTAAATTTTTTGGGGACCAGTGACATTATTACATTGATCAGTGCTATAAAACTGCACTGATCAATGTAAAAATTACACTGGCAGGGACCATCACTAGAGCTGGTGTCACCTGGTGCGGAAAAAATTGGTGTCAACCCCCCTCCACCAACTATCATCCCCCCTCAGTACAGACCCCCCTCCCTCAGTACAGACTCCCCTCCACTAACTACAACCCCCCTCCATTAAGTACAGAACCCCCTCCCGCAGTATAGATACCCCTCCCTCAGTACAGACCCCCCTTTACCAAGTACAGACCCCCCTCCATCAGTATAGACCCCCTCAGTGCAGACCCCCTCTCCATCAGTGCAGACCCCCCTCAGTGCAGAGTGCAGACCCCCCTCTATCAATGCAGACCACCCTCAGTGCAGACCCCCTCTCCATCAGTGCAGACCCCCCTCAATGCAGAGTGCAGACCCCCCTCCATCAGTGCCGACCCCTCAGTGCAGACTCCCTCCATCAGTACAGACCTCCCTCAGTGCAGAGTGCAGACCCCCTCAGTGCAGACCCCCCTCCATTAGTACAGACCGCCCTCAGTGCAGACCCCCCCTCCATTAGTGCAGGCCCCCCTTAGTGCAGAGTGCAGACCCCCTCTCCATCAGTGCAGACCCCCTCAGTGCAGACCCCTTTCATCAGTGCAGACCACTCCTCCATCAGTGCAGACCCTCTCCATCAGTGCAGACCCCCTCCATCAGTGTAGACCCCCCTCCATCAGTGCAGACCCCCTCAGTGCAGAGTGCAGACCCCCTTCCATCAGTGCAGACCCCCCTCCATCAGTGCAGACCCCCTCAGTGCAGAGTGCAGACTCCTCTCCATCTGTTCAGACTCCCTCAGTGCAGACCACCCCTCCATAAGTGCAGACCCCCTCAGTGCAGAGTGCAGGCTTCCCCTCCATCAGTGCAAACCCCCCTCAGTGCAGAGTGCAGGCCCCCCTCCATCAGTGCAGACCCCCCTCAGTGCAGGGTGCAGACCCCTGCATCATGATCAGTGCAGACCCCCCTCCATCAGTGCAGAGTGCAGACCCCCCTCCATCAGTGCAGACCTCCCTCAGTGCAAGCCACCCCTCCATCAGTGCAGACCCCCCTCAGTGCAGACCCCCCTCAGTGCAGAGTGCAGAAGCCCCTCTATCAGTACAGACCCCCCTCAGTGCAGAGTGCAGACCCCCCTCCATCAGTGCAACCCCCCCTGCATCAGTGCAGACCCCCTCAGTGCAGACACCCCCCCTCCTCCTCCATCAGTGCAACCCCCTCAGTGCAGACACCCCCCTCCTCCTCCTCCATCAGTGCAGACCCCCCTCAGTGCAGACATTAATCTTTAGTACAATAAAATTTACAGACCTCAGAACAGTGCAGGATACAGTGGTGTGTCCCTTGGACTCCCTCCTCCCTCTCACACAGTGGAACGAACCAAAGCCGCCTCACCCTCCTGTAGATGTAAACAGAGGAGGGGGAGGTGGCTTCGGTCCACTCCGCTGTGTGAGGCAGCCAGCGAGAGAACAGTGTAGGGGTGAGGACTGTGTGGCGTTAGCGATGCCGCTGCCCACAGGTGTCACTCCTCCGACAGGTGTCACCTGGTGCGGCCACTTCCCCGCCTCTCCTAACAACCCCACTGTTAACACTAGGGGGTGATCAAGGGGTTAATTGTGTTCGCTCAGTGTGTTCTAACTGTAGAGAGGTGGGCTTGCTGAAACATGACAGAGATCACTGCTCTCAATCACTGGGAGCAGTAGATCCCTGTCATGTCACTAGGCAGAATGGGGAAAACCCCTGTTTACATAGGCAAGTCCCTGTTCTGCCTCTCCTCACCACGATCAAGGGCCGCCAATGGACATAGAGTCTGTGGTACCTGCGGACACGCTCCCATGTTGCTTGATGCTGGCAGTTCATGCAGGAGAGCTGACCTGCCGCAGTATATCAGCGTGAGCAGGTTGACAAGTGGTTAACCACTTGCCTACTGGACATTTTTAACACCTCCCTGCACAGGTCAGTTTTCAGCTTTTAGTGCTGTCTCATTTTGAATGTCAATTGCACGGTCATGCAACACTGTACCCATATGAGATTTTTAGCATTTCACACAACCAGAGCTTTCTTTTGGTGATATTTAATCACCACTGGGTTTTTTATTTTTTGCTAAATAAACAAAAAAAAGACCAAAAATGTTGAAAAAACCTTTTTCATAGTTTGTTAAAAAATTTTGCAAACAGGTAACTTTTCTCCTTCACTGATGTGCGCTGATGAGGCTGCACTGATGGTCATTGATGAGGTGGCACTGATAGGTGGCACTAATAGGTGGCACTGATGGAATCTGATATGTTGCTTGATTTTTGGTGTAGATGGCCCTTTAATACAAGCTGGTTATTGCCTCTCCTCGCCTCACGTTGTGTTTACATCATGATCAGCTATGATTCGACACAGCTGATCACATGGTACAGAGGCGCTGATTGGCTCTTTACCTGGATCTATGATCAGCTGTGTCCTGAGGACACAGGGATCACAGAGCGTGCCGCCCACAGGCCACAGTGGGACT
Organism: Lithobates clamitans; assembly: GCA_037952925.1. Classification (NCBI taxonomy): domain Eukaryota; kingdom Metazoa; phylum Chordata; class Amphibia; order Anura; family Ranidae; genus Lithobates; species Lithobates clamitans. The sequence goes on from JBBGZY010000806.1 coordinate 1,484,628, forward strand.
GTGGCAGGCGGGAGGATGTCATATGACACCATCCCAGAACTGGCTGGCCGCGCTATAACCATCATTCGGCAGTCAGCAAGTGGTTAAAAGGAGATAATAAAATGCCTACAAGAAGCAGACAAATAATCTCAAGCACCCTTAATAACAATATTAAAAAAATAATAATTTAGAATTACAATATATGTTCACAGTAAAATGAACAAAAACAAATGTAATATAGGGTAACCAGACGTCTCTGATTTCCAGGGACAGTCGCCGAACTGAGGACACTGTCCCCAGACCAAGTCTGTCCCTGGTTTTGTTCCGGATTCAGGGCCAGATTAACATAGACAGGACACCCCATGCTGGCTGAGAAACAGCCTGGTGGCTAAGATGCTGATGTCCCCTGCTGGACGATCTCACTGCCACTCCTGCTGTTGTTCAGTAGAGGGGATGCAGAGCCAAAAATTGACAGTGGGGAGAGTTGAGGCTGGGAGGTGAGCAGATGGAGGGGGTCTGTTTGTACACAGGTGAGGGCAGTGGGGGAGCAGGGGTCAGAGCTGATGCAGCTGCATGGAGAGATGGAGAGTTTAGCTGTTGTGGGGGAAGGGCCAAGAGGTGTTAGCAGAGATAATCTGTGAGAGAAGGGTACAGAGGTGAGCTATTGTTGTAGGGGCAGAAGTGTCCTCTGTGCATAGCAAACCTCTGAACCCTGCACTCTATGCCTAGCACCCTCCTGTGTATTATGTAGTCCTGTGCCTACAGCTCTGTGTATCATGCAGTCTTGAACCCAGACCTCTGTGTTTTACATAGTCCTGTACCCAGCGCTCTGTGTATTATGCAGTCCTGTGCCCACCTCTCTGTGTATTATGTAGTCCTGTGCCCACTGCTCTGTGTATTATGTAGTCCTTTGCCCAGCGCTCTGTGTATTATGTAGTCCTGTGCCCAGATCTTTGTATTATGCAGTCCTAAACCCATCACTCTGTGTATTATGTAGTTCTGTGACCAGTGCTCTGTGTATTATGCAGTCCTGTGCCCAGCGCTCTGTGTATTATGCTGTCTGGAAACCTAGAGCTCTGTGTATTATGTAGTCCTGTGCCCAGTGCTCTTTTTATTATGCAGTCCTGTGCCCAGCGCTCTGTGTATTATGTAATCCTGTGCCCAGCACACTGTGTATTATGCAGCCCTGAACCCAGCGCTCTGTTTATTATGCAGTCCTGAACCAAACACTCTGTGTATTATATAGCCTGTGCGCAGTGCTCTCTGCATTATGCAGTCCTGTGCCATTTGCCAATAAAAAATGTCCCCAGATTTAATTTTAAAAAGCCTGGTTACCTTAATTTAATAGCATGTACATACAGCTGTGTTCATAAGTTTACATACCCTGGCAGATTTTATGATTTCTTGGCAATTTTTCGAGAATATGAATAACACAAAAACTTTTCTTTTACTCATGGTTAGTGTTTGGCTGAAGCCATTTATTATCAATCAACTATGTTTAAATCATAATGACAACAGAAACTACCCAAATTACCCTGATCAAAAGATTACATACCCTGGTGATTTTGGCCTGATAGCGTGCACACAAGTTGACACAAAGGGGTTTAAATGGCTATTAAAGGTAACCATCCTCACCTGTGATCTGTTTGCTTGTAATTATTATGTGTGTATAAAAGGTAAATGATTATCTGGACTCCTGACAGACCTTTGCATCCTTCATCCAGGGCTGTACTGACGTTTCTGGATTCTGAGTCATGGGGAAAGCAAAAGCATTGTCAAAGGATCTGCGGGAAAAGGTAGTTGAACTGTACAAAACAGGAAAGGGATATAAAAAGATATCCAAGGAATTGAGAATGCCAATCAGCAGTGTTCAAACTTCAATCAAGAAGTGGAAAATGAGGGGTTCTGTTGAAACCAAACTACGGTCAGGTAGACCAACCAACATTTCAGCCACAACTGCCAGGAAAATTGTTCGGGATGCAAAGAAAAACCTACAAATAACTTCAGGTTAAAATTCAGGACTCTCTGAAAACATGTAGTGTGGCTGTTTCAAGATGCACAATAAGGAGGTACTTGAAGAAAGATGGGCTGCATGGTCGAGTCGCCAGAAAAAAGCCATTACTACGCAAATACCACAAAGTATCCCACTTACAATATGCCAAACAGCACAGAGACAAGCCTCAAACCTTCTGGCACAAAGTCATTCAGAGTGATAAGACCAAAATTTAGCTTTTTGGCAACAACCATAAATGCTACATTTGGAGAGGAGTCAACAAGGCCTATGATGAAAGGTACACCATTCCTACTGTGAAACACGGAGGTGGATCGCTGATGTTTTGGGGATGTGTGAACTACAAAGGCACAGGAAATTTGGTCAAAATTTAAGGCAAGATGTATGCAGTATGTTATCAAAAAATACTGGAGGAACATTTGCATTTATGAGCCAGGAAGCTGCGCATGGGATGTACTTGGACATTCCAACATGACAATGATCCAAAACACAAGGCCAAGTTGACCTGTCACTGGCTACAGCAGAATAAAGTGAAGGTTCTAGAGTGACCATCTCAGTCTCCTGACCTCAATATCATTGAGTCACTCTGGGGAGATCTCAAACATGCAGTTCATGCAAAACAGCCCAAGAATTTACAGGAACTGGAGGCTTTTTGCCAAGAGGAATGGGCAGCTTTACCATCTGAGAAGATAAAGAGCCTCATCCACAAATACAACAAAAGACTTTAAGCTGTCATTAATGTTAAAGGGGGCAATACATGGTATTAAGACCTGGGGTATGTAACCTTTTGATCAGGGTCATTTGGGTAATTTATGTCATTATGATTTAAAAAGCGTAAACACAGTTGATTGATAATACATGGCTTCATCCAAACACTAACCATGAGTGAAAGAAAAGTTATTGTGTTATCACTGAAAAATGGCCAAGAGAGGGGCGTGGCTTAGCGATGGCCGAGTAAAGACGTGAGCTGAAGGAGCTCCGGGCCCGATCCGCGCTTCGCCTGCTAAACATCCCTCTTCTTCTGCAGGTGAACACGGCATGTCCACCTCTAAACACTACAGGACAAGAGCGACAACCAGAAGAACCGGAACCCCGATCCCACAGCACGGGATAAGAAGATTCCTCAGAGACAGGCAGGAGACATCCCCAGGCGCCATTGCAGCCGAGCCACGTGCACACTGTACGGAGAGGCTCCCTCCTGTGACACAGACACTCTCCCCAGCTAACGCTATGGAAGCAGATCCACACATGGGGACCCCAGCTGCATTCAGAGCTGTGCCTGCAACCTCCACACACAGCCAGATACGGATAGAAGATGACCTCCGCGCAATGCTGCAGGCTCTTCCTACCAGGGTTGATATCGAGGCCCTGATCCAACGTGTGGAAGAAGCACATAACAAGGACATACAGGAGATCAGGTCAGAGCTGCACATGATTAACCATCGAGTGTCCGCTGGGGAAACCCAGACTACCACATTGGAATCCAGAGTTCTATCCCTGGAACAAGCCCAAGAATCACACAATATGGAATTACAAGAAATGCAGCTGCATATCGAAGAAATGGAGGACCGTAGCCGCCGCAACAACCTCAGGTTACGGGGGATTCCAGAGGCAACGGGACCAGAGGACCTGGCGGAGACAGTAACAGCCATATTCCAGAGACTCCTGGAAAACCCCGCACCCTCTTTGTAAATTGACAGGGTCCACCGTACCCTAGGACCAAAGTCTATAGACCCGGCTAGACCCCGAGATGTCCTATGCCGCTTGCACCGGTATGCTCAAAAAGAAACCATCCTACGCAACGCCTGGGGCAGCGGAGACATAGAATTCGATGGAGCACAAATTCAAATCTTACCGGATATATCCAGAGCTACCCTTCAACGCAGAGCGATGCTAAAACCCCTGTTGGAAGCTGCAAGGCAACATGGATACACTTATAGATGGGGGTATCCTCTAGCAGTGATTTTTCGATCCAACCAGTCCTCATTCACACTGCGATCACCGGCGGATCTCCCTGCCTGCTTCACCTTTATGGGGTTTGACCCGATCCCAATACCCAACTGGCTGCTGAAAATCCCGAGACCGACGGGCCGCTCGGGGCCTCTACCGCCTGGATCCAGCCAGCCACCCAGATCCCAGAGGAATCGGGGCCGTTCTAGAGCCTCCAATAACAACGGTTCACGTGAGTCTTGACTTTTGTACATGACCAGTTAAAAAGACATGGGAAGCAGGCATAGTTATTGTTGCACCTTTCTCTGTTTAACCATGGGGGATCTCCCCCGGTATCAAGTTCTTCGGAATACTTACTCAGCACCCACCTTGCTTACCACACAGACCTGGTTGGGGCGAGAGGCCAGCACATTAAAGGCAGGGGAGAACGGAGGGTTTGGGAGCTGCCCCCCCTCATTGCCAGCTCCAATACATACACTGTAGGCCAAAGTTCTGAGTAATACCAGCAGCCTCCTATGCCACTGCCAGGTCACCCTGAATTACGAAAGGACCACGTGTCTGTTGCTATACTAGGGCCAAGTTACAGTTTAAGATTAGCCTGTGCAACTCCACACGGTCAGAAAGGGATGAGCAAGAGGGGTCCCTCCCTAACCCCCCCAGCATAAGATACACCTAAAGAATATCTCATGAGACACTGCATCTAGAGCAAGTACCCACAGTCAACCTGTCAGAGGACTTTTCCCACCCCAACACGAACTACGCGTCAAGATAGGAATTTCAAATGATGACATGCTCAAAGTGATCACGCTAACACACTATGTATAACGGAGGAGCACAGGCGGAAGATCTGACTCCTTCCACCTGGCAACTAACCCCACATCCCACAACTTGATTGCAGACCGTTCATGAAGCCTCACGACTGTTGTCAAGGAGTACCGTCGGTGTTTGGTTTCTGCACATACCAAAAATGTATATGATGGGACGCTGGCAAGGTTACAAACGGGAGAGTGGGGCTTCTCTGGGGTGGTCGTGTGTTGGAAGCTGATGAGGGAAGGGGATGCCGGGGGGTTTTCCCAGGACACGGTTCCTTCCCCCCGCCATTGGCCATTGACGCGCGAATTGCACGCTGCCAAGGGAGGGAGATGTTAGCGGGCGGTTGGTTGGGTCCCGGGGGGTGAGGGATATGAGATTTGTTCTAGTTACTGTTTTAACTACATGCCTGAACTGCTTTCCTATATTATCATACAAGTATTGCAGTCTGTATTAAGACATGTTAGCAATGTTATGTAGAAGTGTTGTTTTATGAGGTTATAATACATGTTCATTTCTTGTCAAAGACATGATTGTCAGTGTTACACCTGCCTGCAATTATTTACACACCAAGGTAGGGGGAGTGCGGTGCCCGGACGCCTCCCAGGTCCCTCGCTGATCACACTCCCACTTAGGCACACACTCAATACGCAGGCTTCCCTGCAGAGCGTATAAGCGAGTTTTTGCTACCCTAAATAGGAACTTGAGACTCTGATCGAGAGTCTCTTACTCTCACTTCTATTTCTTTTCTGATTTCTCATACTTATCTGTTTCTTCACTACTCCCTTCCTGCTCACACCTCCCCCATCTACTATCTCTTCCTGCCCCCCCCAATCCCCAGGATCATGGACGAACTCCACATTGTGACCTTAAACGCAAAAGGACTTAATGTCCCAGAAAAAAGAAGAATGCTACAAAATGATATGAGACGCATGAAAGCAGACATAGTTCTGCTACAAGAAACTCACTTCCGGGAAAATGCTTTTCCCATCTTAAAAAACAGACACTACCCGACGGTATACCACTCAACATATTCGGAGGCTAAATCAAGAGGGGTATCCATTCAGATATCGGCCAAAATACCCTGGTCAGACCATGCCCCAGTCATGATGCGCTATGCTTTGACAGACTTCTGCAAAGGACAAAGAAGTCCTTGGAGACTGAACGAGAGCCTACTGCAAGACCAGGAGACGCTTACAGCTGTCACCAGAGAGATAACACACTACTTCCAAGACAATCACACCACAGACAATAACAAGGGCCTCGTATGAGAAGCCCACAAGGCAGTGATAAGGGGTATCCTTATACAACATGGGTCACGAATTAAAAAGCAGAGGACTGAACAAATGACCCTACTGATAAAGAAATTACAGACACTAGAGACTGTACATAAACAGACCCAAACCAGACAAGTGGAGACTGAATTGGATACGGTTCGGGCGCAGATCACTGATCTACTTCATTATAAAGCTAAAGCTGCGATGCAAATTACCAGGAAAAGAGTATACGAATCGGGTAACAAATGTGGCAGAATGCTGGCACAATCCCTACAGACTCAAAGGACGGCGTCCTATATACCACATATCTATACACACCTAGGCCACAAAATGACACTTCCTCAACAAATTACAAATGAATTCAAATCTTTCTACGAAAAACTATACAATATCCCCACGACAAGCCCACCGACAGAGCGAATGAGAGAATATTTAACTAACTCCCTAATGCCCACATTGTCCAATGAAACACGCGACTTACTAGAGGACCCTATAACACTATCTGAACTACAAACAGCAATAGGCAGCACCAAACCGGGAAAGGCCCCGGGCCCAGACGGTCTAACAGTGCAGTACTATAAAACCCTTCTACCATCCCTGGGGACCCACATGGTGGAGCTGTTTAATAGCCACACAGGGGGGGTTCGGGTTCCATGACTCCTCCTTGCAGGCCCAGATCTCGGTCATCCCTAAAGAAGGGAAGGACCTGACCCAGTGCGGAAGCTACCGGCCAATTTCCCTGCTCAATACGGATATCAAATTATTCACTAAAATAATAGCATCCAGACTACAGCTACACCTCCCGCACCTAATACATCTAGATCAGGTGGGCTTTGTGCCCACTAGAGAGGCGAGGGACAACACCACTAAGGTGTTGAACTTAATTCACACAGCCAACCGCACAAAAACACAGAGTGTCTTCGTCAGCACAGATGCGGAAAAGGCATTCGACCGTGTAAACTGGGCCTTTATGTTCGAAACACTCAGACACGTAGGGGTTGGGAGGAAGATGCTAAGATGGATTATGGCAGTTTACGCGTCACCGTCCGCCAGAGTCAGAGCTAACGGGATGTTGTCAGACCCGTTCCCAATTACCAATGGAACGAGACAGGGCTGCCCACTTTCCCCCCTCCTCTTTGCCCTATCTCTCGAACCCTTCCTATGCCATGTAAGATTGAACCCCAACATTAAGGGGGTGGAGATAAATCAAACCCAATACAAGGTATCCGCCTATGCGGACGACCTCATGTTCTCACTTACAAACCCAACCATTTCCCTACCAAATCTACTGAAAGAGTTCGAACTATACGGCAGTCTCACCAACCTAAAGATAAACCTCGCCAAATCAGAAGCTATGGGAGTTAGAATACCACACCCACAGCTGGTGCACCTCCAATCCAGTATTCATTTGAAATGGAATAACAAGTCCCTAAAATATTTGGGTACACAAATTCCCCATAATCTATCACAGCTTTATGAACTAAATTTTCCACCACTGCTTAAAACGACAAGGGAGCTTCTAAACAAATGGGGCGCGGGCTTACACTCCTGGATGGGAAGGTGCAACATACTAAAAATGTCCATCCTTCCTAAATTCCTTTACCTTATGCAGGCGCTACCGGTGAACATTCCTGCACCTTATTTAAAAAAAGTACAATCAATGTTTTCGGAATTTGTTTGGGCTAAACAAAAACCGAGACTAGCTCACAAAATTTTGGTCCTCCCCAAGCAGTACGGTGGCCTAGCACTACCAGACGTTCGCGCCTACTACCAGGCGGTCCATCTGGGCAGATTGATCGACTGGTGTCGACACCAAGAGACCAAGCTCTGGACTAGCTTGGAACAAAACCAAAGCCAAGTCCCGCTCCGAAGAGCTCCTTGGTGTCATACGGCCATCCCAGCGGAGATTAAGAGACACCCACTAATAGGGAACACCATACTTGTTTGTGCTAGACTGCTTACAAGGACAAACCTGTCATCACTGAATTCCCCTTTATACCCAATACTAGGGAACCCGCTGTTCACACCGGGACTGCAAGATCAGGTATTTGGAAACCTGACTAGGTTGGACCTTTACCAAGCCTCCCACTTTAGTGCGGGTGGGCGCTGGAAAACGACCACAGAACTCACTGATCCTACAGGCACCTACAGACTAGACTTCCTGAGGGCACTCCAACTGAGTCATTTCCTCCAAACCATTCCACCCCCAACGAACGGACAGATACTCACCACGTTCGAAGACATATGCTCAACCCCGGGGGCTCTACCACACACACTCTCCCTGACCTACAACATCCTCAATACTCCCCAAACAGATTTTGTCCCACCGGGACTGACCAAATGGGAAAAAGAACTGAACTTAACATTTAGCCTAGCCAAGAAACAACAGATTCTGAAATTCACACACAAATCCTCTATATGTGCCAAAACTCAAGAGACGAACTATAAAATTCTATCACACTGGTACAGAACCCCAACACAGTTAAGCAGATTCTTCCCAGCAACATCTGACCTTTGCTGGCGATGCCAAACGGAAAAAGGAACACTATTACATATCTTTTGGTCATGCCCTGGTCTGACAATTTTCTGGCAAACCGTAAAGCAGACCATACAAAAATTTACAGAATATAATATAACTGATGACCCGGCCTTCTTCCTCCTGCATGCGGCGAACATTCCCATGAAAGCATATAAAAAGTCAGTGCTGTGCCATCTTTTAGACGCAGCTAAGGCCTGTATTCCACTATATTGGAAATCCACAACTCCACCACCCATAACATTATGGATTAAAAAAGTGGAGGAGATTAAACATATGGAAGATCTCATCCATACAGCGCAAAACAGACAAGAGAAATTTTCCAAAATGTGGCAGTTGTGGAACATGTTTATATACTCCAGTGAGGGACAGGCTTTACAAACAACTATGCCGATTTAACCCATTTTGCCGCATGCCGGACGCAGGGAATTCAGTGATGCTGCTACATTACATCACATTCGATCCATGATCCTGGAGACTCTCCCCCCCCCCACCCCTGCCTTCCCCTCATACTTCCCCACTCAATATCTCTTCTCTTCTTCTTCACTTTGCTACCCCTTTCTTTTCCTGCTTGCAGGACCCCTCCATAACTTCTTGGAAAAAGGGAAAAAAGAAGGAGAGGGGGAACACATGGGACTGTACTAATTGATTCACCATGATTCCGCAAACATAATTGCCTTGAATGTACTGTATTATGTAAAAAATCAGTGGTGGAGATATATTGCTGGATGTACTGTTTGGTCCATGTGGACCCACTCTGTCTGTTTATAAATAAAAAATTTAAAAAAAAAAAAAAAAAAAAAAAAAGAAAAATGGCCAAGAAATCATAAATTCTGCTAGGGTTTGTAAACTTATGAGCACAACTGTATCTATCTCTCTGCTATTGATGGAAACTCTGCCTCAAATTTGGATGTTTGGAGCTGGAAATAAGTCAAATTTGGTCAAATTTAATGTAGTTTGTGCTTTTCTAGTTTGCCTATTGTGAACCATATAAAACAACTGCACAGCAAACATGTTGGGGCTCGTTTCGCAATTTCAAACAAATGAAGAACAAAGTCTGAACATTTACAAAGGGCTTTTTTGTGCAAAGAAGCATGAGCCATGTGTGCAGCAAGCAGAGAAAAAACTGCAGAACTGTAAAGTCAAATGCCGGTATGACCATACAGAAATGAGGCATAAATGTGTTCTACAAGTGAGAAGGCATGTGTGCAACAAAATGATCCTGAGAGATTCTAGATAAATAGGTCTTAAATTTCAGAGCTCATTTAAACATAAGAAATAGATATAACTAGACCTTGGGCAAAAATCATTTTAGTACGCCTTAACACCTTTAAATAAAAACATTTTTTTCAAGTTTGCAACAGGTCTGTTGTCTTTATTGTAAAGAATGAGTATATACTTATGATTATTTAACCATTTCCCACCCGCCATGTAGCAAAATGGCAGCCGGAAAGTGGTTGTATTATTCTGACTGGACGTCATATGACATCCAGCATAACAAGCCGCCAGAGCGTGCCCTCGGGGGCGCGCAGCGCGGCGATCTGAGATGTGGTGTAGCAGTCTGACACACTGCATCTCTGATCTAGATAAAGACCCTATGAAGTAGGCTCTTTACCATGTGATCAGCTTTGTCCAATCTCAAACAGAAAGAGCCGTTTATCGGCTTTTCCTCCACTCGCCCTGACAGGCGCGAGTAGAGGAGAGCAGATTGGCTGTTCTCCTGGCGGGGGGGGGGGCCTGCGCTGATAATCAGTGCATTGATTATCAGTGCAAACCCATTGAGGATGCCCACTCTTCAGACCACCAGGGATGCACACCTCAGACCACCAGGTATGCCTACTGGGGGTGCCAAACAGTGCCCATTGGGATGGCCCTCTGTGCCCATCAATGAGGCCGGCCATTGCCTCCTGATCAGTGCTGCCTATCAGTGCCATCTATCAGTGTCGCTCCTCAGGGCCCAGGGCCACCCATCAGTGCCCATCAGTGCCACCTATCAGTGCCACCTATGATTGCCCATCAGTGCCACCTATCAGTGTCCATCAGTGCCGCCTATGAGTGCCCATCAGTGCCATCTATCAGTGCCCATCAGTGCTGCTTATCAGTACTACCTATCAGTGCCCATCAGTGCTGCATATATGTGCCTCATCATCAGTGCCCATGAGTGCCACCTCATCAGTACTTCCTCATCAGTGCTCATCAGTGAAGGAGAAAATGAACTTATTTACAAAGTTTTGTAACAGAAACGAAGGAAAACTTTTTATTTGCGGTCTTTTTTTATTTGTAGTGCAAAAAATGAAAACCCCAGTAGTGATCAAATACCACCAAAAGAAAGTTCTATTTGTGGGGACTAAAATTCTAACAATTTCATTTGGGTACAGCGTCACATGACCGTGCAATTGTCATTCAAAATGCAACAGCGCTGAAAGCTGAAAATTGGACTGGGCAGTAATGGGGGAAAGTGCGGGGTATTGAAGTGGTTAATATTAAACTCTGATGCTTGGTTGTTTTAATGATCAGCAGGAGTCTTTGCATATATTATTTAAAAACATATTCATTAGACTAAGGACTATTGTTGTATTTTACATGGTAAATAACAGTGTTTTTTTTAGATCCTTTAATGGTAAATTGTGCAACTTATTGCACTATTTTTCTGCTGGTTTTCTAGTGACATAAACAGTGCCGAACTGTTGATTAGTCCCATTAATAATTGTTTAACCTTAAGAAGACATGTGTCATTTACTATGCAGTCTGCAGAAATAGTAATTTGTCCTATTAATTGTTCATTAAATCCATGAATAGTAAAACTAAGATTGATACAATTCATGAGGAGATCACCAATGCGCAAAAACCTCCCCCATGCAATACCCCATGTCCACAGACACAATCATTACTTCCCTCATTCAACCTTGCTACTATTACTGAGGTTGCTAAACTTTTATCTAGCACTCACCTAACCACCTGCCCTCTGGATCCTGTTCCCTCGCAAATGCTACGCTCACCCTCTGACTCGATTCTACACTCTCTAACTCACATTTTCAACCTCTCCCTCTCTTGTGGCATCTTCCCAAACTCTCTAAAACATGCGCTAGTCACCCCCATACTTAAAAAGCCCTCACTGGACCCCACCAATCTCAACAACTTACGTCCCATCTCCTTACTCTCCTTCTCCTCCAAACTTCTTGAAAGACTGGTCTACAACCGACTAAGCAACCATCTGACCATGAATAAACTTCTTGATCCCCTTCAGTCCGGTTTTCGCCCTCAACACTCCACGGAAACTGCTCTCCTTAAACTCTCAAATGACCTACTAATGGCTAAAGCCAATGGACACTATTCTGTACTACTTCTCCTGGAACTCTTTGCTGCCTTCGACACAGTGGACCACCCCCTCCCCCTCAAAAAACTCCACTCCTTTGGTCTCTGTGGCTGTACTCTTCGCTGGTTCTCATCCTACCTATCCCACCGCTCCTTCAGTGTCACTTACAACTCTACTTCCTCCTCTCCTCTTTCTTTCTCCGTTGGGGTCCCCCAAGGTTCTGTTCTTGGACCTCTCCCTTTCCCAATCTACACCACATCCTTGGGTCAGTTGATTGCCTCCCACGGCTTTAAATATCATCTCTACGCTGATGACACCCAAATCTATCTCTCCACACCCCAGCTCTCTCCATCTGTCTCCTCAGGCATTACCAACTTACTAGCAGACATATCAGCCTGGATGTCACATCACTTCCTCAAACTCAACCTATCCAAAACCGAGCTCATGATATTTCCTCCCTCAGATGCCACTTCCCCTGATTTCCCTGTCAATATCAACGGCTCAACTATCAACCCATCTCCCCACGTCAAGGTCCTAGGTGTAATCCTGGACTCTGAACTAACATTTCAACCCCACATTCTATCACTATTCAAAGCTTGCCGCCTCAATCTCCGCAACATCTCCAAGATACGCCCCTTCCTAACCAATGTCACCACAAAGCTTCTAATCCACTCCCTGGTCATCTCCCGCCTCGACTACTGCAACTCCCTCCTCATTGGTTTACCTCTAAATAGGCTATCCCCACTTCAGTCCGTCATGAACGCTGCTGCCAGGCTCATCCACCTCACAAACCGCTCAGCGTCTGCTACACCCCTCTGCCAATCCCTCCATTGGCTGCCACTCAGTCACCTAATTAAATTCAAGATACTAACTATAACTTACAAAGCCATCCACAACCTGGCCCCCAGCTACATCTCTAACCTAGTCACAAAATACCAACCTAATCGTTCTCTTCGCTCCTCCCAAGACCTCCTGCTCTAAAACTTCCTTGTCACCTCATCCCATGCTCGCCTTCAGGACTTCTCCAGAGCCTCCCCCATCCTATGGAATGCTCTACCCCAATCCGTCCGATTTTCTCCTACTTTATCCACTTTCAGACGATCCCTGAAAACTCATCTCTTCAGAGAAGCCTATCTGGCCCCCACCTAACAACTGTACATTTATCTTCTCAATCAGCACATCACCCACAGTTATTAGCTCTTGTATCTCTTGACCTTCCCTCTTAGATTGTAAGCTCTAAGAAGCAGGGCCCTCTGATTCCTACTGTATCAAAGTGTATTGTATTTGTACTGTCTACCCTCAAGTTGTAAAGTGCTACGTAAACTGTTGGCGCTATATAAATCCTGTATAATAAAAATAATAATAACTTTATTTTTCTAAAGATTAAGAACATTGCTTTATAGCTCACACAATAAACATACTATTGCTCTGGCTGGCTAGTGAATATGTTTATAAGTTTTAGAATAGATAATTTACATCTTACTCACAGTCTAGCACAGTGGTTTATCATCCATGGGTGCAATGTTTGCAGTGCACACAGGTTCAAATGGGGATGGGGCCCACTGTTCTCTGACCCACATTGTACCCATGGAGGAGACAAATCTGCGGTTCTGCCCACTGTGTGGCTTCTGCCACAGAGGATCCTGTGTGACTCGACTCACAGCCATGCACAGATCCTATGCTGGAACTGTGGGTGGCTGTAGGGTTGGGTTTGTCATCTCAGGAGGGGGTGGACTCTGATTTTATCCTAAAAACTGGAGCCTGGGAGAAATGAAATATCCCATGCCAGTCTATCTGACTTGAGGTCTGTGATTATGGGGGGAATGGAGGATTATACAGAAAAGACTGACTCAATTACTGTGGCAGATTAAAGCCGGCCATAGATGGTTTGAATCTTGGAAGGTAGATCAGGGACCAGCTGAGATTCAAACCATCTTTGGGCAGGCTGATTGTACCTAAGTCAATCGATCAGTACAATCCACGTGTCGGATTTCTAGCATGTGATTTTTTTCAGTGACTATAGCCTTTAGCAATAATTACTTGTGTTCTCCCTCCCCGTCAGAAGAATAGAGTAGGCCCATAGGAGAGATTCCAAGTGGTTGCAGGAAAAAAAATAGCTTAATCCATGGCTTGCTTTAGTCTGTCTCTCAGTACAAGTCCCCCGTCTCCCCCAGACTGACCTGAGAAGATTGTACTGTGCACAGACTAGCCCAGGGGGGATTGAACTGGGCACAAACTGAACTGGGGGATTGTTTTAGCCACAGACTCATTGAGGGGGGGAGGGGGTTGCACTGGGCACAGATTAACCTCGGGGAGGATTGTACTGGGCTCAGACTAACCTGGAGGGATTGTACTCACCACAGACTCATCTGGGGGATTGAACTGGGCACAGACATACATGGTGGGGAGGATTGTATTAGACACAAGCCTGGGGGGATTTTACTGAGCACAAACTAACCTGGAGAGATTGTACTGTATGCAGACTGACCAGCCAGGGAGAGGGAGGTAGTACTGGTCATGGACTAACCTAGAGTGGATTGTACAGAGCACAACAGAAAGACCTGGGGGGTTATTGTGTTGGGCACAGACTGACCTCGGGGGCTGGGATTGAACTGGGCACAGACAGACCTGTATTTGGGGGGAAGGGATTGTTCTGATCACAGACTAAACTGTAGGGAATGTACTCAGACTAACCTGGAAGAGAGGGTAGGATTGTACTGAACACAAACTAACCTGCAGGGATTGCACTGGGCACAGACCGACCTGGGGCTAGGGATTGTACTGAGAACAACCTAACCTGGGGGAATTGTACTGGGCTCAGACTGACCTGGGAGAGGGTTATACTGGCCACAGACTAATCTGTGGGGATTTTACTGGTCACAGACTAACCTGAGGGGGGATTGTACTAGGAAAAATGAAATTGGGAGAGGGTGGGAGGATTGTACTGGGCACAGACTGACCTGAGGGGATGTAATAGTCACAAACTAACCTGGAGGGTTTGTCCTAGGCACAGACTAATGGGGTGGGGTTACACTGGACACAGATTAACCTGGTTGGGTTGTGCTAGACACAGGTTGACCTGGGGAAGGGGGATCTTGCTGACCTGGGTGGGATTGTAGTGGGCACAGACTGAAATAAGGGTGATTGTACTGGGCACAGAGTGACCTGGGGTGTTCTACTGGGGATGGGGACAAACTGACCTGGGGAGAATTGTACTGGTGGACAAAAGCGGGGAAAAAAACAGAAAGATTTCTTAGTAAAAGCAGCACATAACACACAGAGTAAACATTGTTAGGCACACATTTAAACCCTTGTTTGCTCCTGGATGTTAACCCCTTCCTAGTCAGTGTCATTAGTACAATGACAGTGTATAGTATTAGCACTGATCACTGTATTAGTGTCACTATTGGTGTCAGTGTCAGTTATTGTACCACCCAGCCAGAATCCGCTAGGCTCAGATTTCCTGCCACCCTATCACAGTCCCACTATAAGTTGCTGATCACCATTATTACTAGTATAAAAAAATGTATATTAATACAAATTCCAGTATCTATACCAGACGCTATAACTTTCAGGCAAACCAAATAATATACACTTAATGGGATATATTTTTTTACCAAAGATGTGTAGCAGAATACATTTTGGCCTAAATTCATTAAGAAATCAGATTTTTTTAGTTGTTTATTGGACATGTTTTATAGCTATACCAGTAAACAAAACATAAGTACATCCAGTCAATAAGTAAAATCAGGACATCAAAATGTAACAATAAGCATTTAGGTTGTACTTATGAGGTATAAATAACTCTCTGGGGGTGATTTACTAAGAAGATGGCAATGCACCGGTTCATACATTAATTGGTGCACCGGAAAAGTTATTGAAAATAAATCGAACGTGCGAACCGGCGTTCATTGAAGCGCAAATAGTGATAAAAAATACCCGCATGTGTAAACTGCAACTGACGCTAGGGTAACTGCGGTTTTCACATTGATAATTGCGCACGCCCAATACAATTGGTTAATTTCATCTCATTGGATGTGTCTTGTTAGGCAGTTAGTAGGTGTTCTCAGTTAATTAACCCTTTTAATGCTACTCTCATTCCTATCACTTCTAATATATCTTTAAAATGTGTTTTTTTCTTTTTTTACCCAAATCTTTTAATACATTACAAAGAACAGAGAAGAGTTTCTAAACCCAATAAATTAATATTTTCAGATCTTGATCTTTAACACTGTAATCAGTTAGATCTTAAATAAATTAGATTTAGTGCAAGAGCATGTTTGATTTGCTATAATTTGAATTGATTGTTCAAGTGTGTCTTCCTATTACCTATTTTGCCTAAATATCGAGTTGTACAGAGATTGGCCAATCAGATTGCATAGTGCATGACCCTCTTAAGTGCCAAATTTGGAATGTAGATGTGCCATAACACACTTGAATTTTCCAAACGGTATTTCTTGGTCATTATATAAGGCACATGAAAAACCACCTTTTTTCAAGACATGCTAGATTGATCAGGAATCTTAAAATTACGATTCTCCAACTGTTGCGGAACTACACATCCCATGAGGCATTGTAAAACTCTGACATTCACAGCATGACTAGGCATGATAGGAATTGTAGTTCCTGAACAACTGGAGGGCCGTAGTTTGAAGACCCCTGTGCTAGACCATTATTGTGCCTCCAGAATTGGGAGTGTGGCATCTACCCAACTTCTCTCTGCTGGTGGACACAAGAACCTACATCTATAGATGTATCTATATATAGATATATAATATATATCTATATATACACACACACACACACACTGAAGCAGGAAGCAATATACATTGTCCCAGAAGTGAATCTGTACACAGGAAGTAGGTGTGTGTTTTGAGGCCAAATCATTTAGACATATACACATGACCCACACAAACACCACCCCATGTAAAAATAAATAAAAAATGATCTTAATTTGCAAATAAGGATCATCTCTTCCTCAGAGAACAGTGAGCTGGGCATGGTGGTGGGAAGAAATTTGCAGCGGTACAAGCAACTTCTTGGAGGGGCGTGATTTCATTCCTGTGTGCTGGTCATCGCTTCTGGTACCAGATATGTGCCACGAGTACATACCTCCGCACACACAGCAGTTGTGCATCTCACATACACAGAGGTCGTGCATCTAGATGCATTTGGCGCATCTAGCTGCAGGAACCCAATTTTTATGGAAATTTATGGTAAAGCAGATGCAGATTTACATGATTGGACTAACAAATGTTTCTAGTGAAAGGCAATCATATTGAAAGACTGGTATTATGTCTCAGTAGAGGAACCCAGGAGACAGTTACATTCAGCACTCTATTCATCAAAAAGAGCCTTCCCTTCCTCAGAGAAGACAAACATGTTCCATAACATCCAAGTTTTAAAGTAGCGTTCGCGTGTATGCTGTTTATTATGCACATTTATATTATTTATGTCTTCCACTTTTTTAAGCCAGAGATCAATGGTTGGTGACTGTGAAATCTTCCAATTAAGGGGAATGTAAGATTTAGCAGTGTTTAAGAGGTGACAAACAATCGATTGTTTGTTAATTCTTTGCTGGAATAGAGACACGAAAAAGAAAAAAGTCTGTATCATATGGAACCGTATGATTTGTAAACTTTTTAACAATCCTCTGGACCTCACTCCAGTAATGCTCAAGTTTGGGACGGGACCAAAAGACATGTAGCAACGTCCCCCGCTCCTCCTGGCATCTCCAACAACAGTCAGTAGTGTTGGGGAAAAACGTATGTAGTTGAGACGGTTTATGATACCAGCTCATTAAAAGCTTGCAATTAGTTTCCTGAACCCTTGTACATATAGAGGACTTGAGGGAGAATCTAATGATATATCACGTTGGTCAGACGTAAAAGTACGATCCAGGTCAGACTCCATTTCAATAGATAGGACAGTTGGTAGTCATCAGGAGGCATGATCAATAGGTTATACATTTTAAAGAGGTCATGGGGTAAAATTCCATCAATTAGGGTGGTAAGATGACGACTAAAGTCCCTTGGAGGTGGTAAGGAAAGTAAAAAGTGATGTAACTGGAGAGCCCTCCAAAAGTCTGTGAAATGGGCCCAACAGGTTAGTTAGAAAGGAAATGGAGGGCCAAGGGACAGCCGTCAGAAAATGGGATGCTGGATATTGACCAGAATCATACAAGGTCCGAAAAGTCAAATCACGGAGATCCGGAAAGAGCTGCGGATTGCCCAGCACCAGGAATAGTGGAGAGTCTTGAGAAGAGAAGGAAGTATGTATGATAAGGTGCGAGCATATTTGCATCATAGGTCCGATTAGGGGATGTACTTTTAAAGCACATGGCTATAACTCATAACACCACAGTGTTCCAAATAGTGAAACTGAGCTTTGAGCCTGTTCGATCTGAGGCCAGAGCTTGGTGTCGTGATGGTAACACCAATCAATAAGTATCCCTAAATGGGTTGCTTGATAATATTTTTGGCTATCCGGAACTGCAAACTTCCGTAATGCTTCGGGAATGACAACTAGCAACAGTGAAGTCTAGGACATTTATGCGCCCAAATATAGTCAATGAATAAAGAGTGGGCTTTTCTGAAGTAGCAAGGAGGTATTACTATGGGTAGAACTTGGAAGAGGTATAGAAATTTCGGTAAGATGCTCATTTTTATTATATTGCAGCGCCTAAACCAGGAGTGCAATCCACGATGCCATGTATCCAGCAAGAATTGTGTCCTACTCAGAAGTGGAGGGAAATTGAGGTGAAAGGTGCAAGATAGTTTGGATGAGATATGTGTGACTAAATATTTCAGGGCAAAGGCGCTCCATTTGAATTTAAAACTCGTTTGCAAATTCCAGAGAATGGATTGGGAAATCTCCAACCCTAAAGCTTCAGACAACATTTTTAGGTTGGACGGTGTTCCATAAAGGTGAAATTTATGAAGCAAATTAGGCAGGGATATTGTTGGATTAGTTAAGGTAAAAAGCATATCATCGGCATATGCCAACATTTTCTGTTGAGTGCCTCCTACATACAGGCCCTTAATATCTACGTTCAAGCTAATTTTACAGAGGAATGAGTGACAGGGAAAAAAGAAGGGGGATAAGGGTCACCCCTAATTTGTCCAATTAGAAATGGAAAATGGTTCGGAGAGAACTCCATTGGCCTTAACTTGTGCCATCGGATTAGAGTAGATCTTGGCAATCCAAGTAAGCATGGTGTCCCCAAGTCCCACATGTTGTAAGACCGAAAACACGAACTGCCAGTTCAGCCGGTCAAATGCTTTCTCAGCATCCATACCCAGGAACACACTTGTAATGCCGCTTTAGCTTTATATTGCATCCGATCTGTGATTTGTCTACACAAGGTCAATAGTTCCCGTTCCACTGTCAGGGATGGAACATGTTTATGCCGAGATTCTAGGGTATGGATCTCCATCAAAAGAGATGAGAGTTTTTCCTCGCAATTTCATTTGATGCAAGATCCATGTTTAATTAGTAGTCCACGGATGACCACTTTGTGAGCCTCCCAGATAGTTCTGGGGTCACAGTCTGATGTATCATTCAATTGAAAATAGAAGTCCAGCTTCCTGGTTA
This sequence comes from Lithobates clamitans, assembly GCA_037952925.1. Lineage (NCBI taxonomy): Eukaryota > Metazoa > Chordata > Amphibia > Anura > Ranidae > Lithobates > Lithobates clamitans. The sequence continues at coordinate 1,504,100 of JBBGZY010000806.1, forward strand.
CTTCTGCCAGCACCTCTGGGTCATGCAGGATGCTTTCATTAAATTTCAATTTCCACCCTGTTTTTGGAGGACAGTGAGTCAAAAAGCGCATAGGTAAAGACGATAGGTGCATGGTCAGACCATGTAATGGGGCCTAAAGAGGCTTTCAGAACAGCCTGAAGTTGACAATGCGGTATTAGGAAATAATCTATACATGTGTATAGTTTGTGAGGAAAGGAAAAAAACATGTACTCCCTTTCTCCAGATTGTAGTAAGCACCACGCGTCCACCAATTGTGCCCCATGGATGGCTTCCACTATCCATCTGCGGGAGCCAGGAGGAACGGCGAGGTACCTGATGAGGTATCTACCGCAAGATTTAGAGGAACATTACAATCACCTCCCAAAATCAGTTGGCCCTCAGCAAACCCGAGGAGTTTGTCGAGACTATGACTGAGACAGAGGTCTTGATGAACGTTAGGTCCATATAGGGACACTAATTTCACCTTAGCATCGCCAATCTTGCCCTTAATAAACAGAAATCATCCATCAGCATTGACAAGGGTACTCAATCATGTTCATGGTAATTTACCCGAGAGTATAATAGAGACTCCCTTAGATTTGGCAGCTTTATTAGTAGAATGGTAAGTCATGGGATAAAACTGATTTTTAAAGAAGGGGAGTTTGTCTTCTCTGAAATGGGTTTCCTGAACAAATGCTACATTTGCGTGAATAGGTTTCAAGTCATGTAATAATAGCATGTGTCTTTTTTTAGGGACATTAAGCCCTTTAGTGTTGAGAGATACTATGCGTATAGCATCCATCACGAAAAAGGGGAGGGGTGTAAGGAAGGAGAGGGGGAAAAGCAGAATAGAAAAAGGAGAAACCGGAGAAGTGGGAGCAAAAAGAAAGAGAAAAAATATACAGAAAGAAATCTGAAATAGTATAGAGGCTGTCGTTGGGGTACGCAGCCTTAAAACTAGTTTAGCAAAATATTGTTAGAACGCTCACCGATACTCAGTCAGATCAAAGTAGAAGAGTGGTTAGACTAGACCCAGAGAAAAACAATCCCTGCCAGTCCCACCCATCTCGGCAACAGAAAAAAAAAGAACATGAGCATATGCAGCAAAAACATTTATATTAAAGTTGTATATGTCCCCTCCCAGCTAGCTTCCCATCCACCTCTCTACCCACCCCCCCTCACACGAGAAGAAAGAGGAGAGGAGACAAAGAGAAGCAAGCACAGAAAAGGACAGGAGTCCGTCACAAAGAACTGACAGGGGAGGTACCGACCAACTTCACCAGCAAAACAAACATTTAACTGTAATCATCGCAGATAACTTGTCCTCTTCCAAAATATGGGCCGGACTGGCCTACCGGGATACTGGGACATTTCCCAGTAGGCTGCCTGCCCTGGGTCCGCTTTGAGCTAAGCTGTGGCTGTGGGCAGCTGCAGCGCTCCTCCTCCCTCCTCCTGTCACACACTCAGCAGGCGCGGAGTTCAGTGTGAAAAGTTCATCAGCGCTGTGACAAAAGTCCCGCCCTCCTCCTAGACCAGCTCGTGTAATAGACACAGTGTTCTGTCTATCGCACAAGCTGGTCTAGGAGGAGGGCGGGACTTTTGTCACAGGCTGCGTGGCCGAACATTTCACACTGAACTCTGACCATGACACAGTGGGAGATGGATGCCTGCTGTGTGTAATTCAGCCAGGCACCGACTGTAGTGAGAGGCTGCAGTGATGAGCATGATAAGGCTTCAATTATGGGAACAGTAAAGCTGCAATTGTGGGCACAGTAAGGCTGCAATTGTGGGCACAGTAAGTCTGCAATTATGGGCACGGTAAAGCTGCAATGGGCATGGTAAGGCTGCAAATATGGGCACGGTAAGGCTGCAATTATGGGCATGGTGAGGCTGCAATTATGGGCACAATAAGGCTGCAATTATGGGCACGGTGAGGCTGCAATTGTGGGCACAGTAAGGCTGCAATTATGGGCATGGTAAGGCTGCAATTGTGGGCACAGTGAGGCTGCAATGAAGAGCATGGTAAGGCTGCAATTGTGGACACGGTAAGGCTGCAACTGTGGGCACGGTAAGGCTGCAATTGTGGGCACAGTAATGCTGCAACGGGCATGATAAGGCTGCAATTGTGGGCACGGTAAGGCTGCAACTGGCATGATAAGGCTGCAATTATGGCCACAATAAGGCTGCAATTATGGGCACGGTGAGGCTGCAATTATGGGCACGGTAAGGCTGCAATGATGAGCACGATAAGGCTGTAATTGTGGATACGGTAAGGCTGCAATGATGGGCACAGTAAGGCTGCAATTATGGGCACAGTGAGGCTGCAATGATGGGCATGGTAAGGCTGCAATTATGGGCACGGTAAGGCTGAAATTATGGGTACGGTAAGGCTGCAATGGGCATGATAAGGCTGCAATTATGGGCACGGTAAGGCTGCAATGATGAGCACAGTAAGGCTGCAATTGTGGGCATGGTAAGGCTGCAATGATGGGCACAATAAGGCTGCAATTATGGGCAAGGTGAGGCTGCAATGATGATGCACGGTCAGACTGCAATGATGGGCACAGTAAGGCTGCGATGATAGACATGGTGAGGCTGCAATTATGGACATGGTGAGGCTGCAATGATAGGCACAGTAAGGCTGCAATGATGGGCACAATAAGGCTGCAATTATGGGCATGGTGAGGCTGCAATGACGGGCACTGTGAGGCTGCATTGATGGTTACAGTGAGGCTGCAATGATGGGCACAGTAAGGCTGCAATGGTGGGCACAGTGAGGCTACATTGTTGGGTACAGTGAGGCTGCAATGATGGGCACAGTGAGGCTGCATTGATGGGCAGTGAGGCTGCATTGATGGGTAGAGTGAGGCTGCATTGATGGGTACAGTGAGGCTGCATGGATGGGCACAGCGAGGCTGCATGGATGGGCCCAGTGAGGCTGCATGGACTGGCAGAGAGGCTGCCTTGATGGGCACAGTGAGGCTGCATTGACGGGCACACTGATGCTGCATTGATGGGCACAGTGAGGCTGCATTTGATGGGCACTGGTGAGGCTGCATTGATCTCCTGTGCCATGCCCGCAGCCTCTGACATCTCCTGTGCCATGCCCGCAGCCTCTGACATCTTGACATCTCCTGTACCATGCCCACAGCCTTTGACATCTTGATATCGCCTGTACCATGCCCACAGCCTCCGACATCCCCTGTACCATGCCCGCAGCCTCTGACATCTCCTGTACCATGCCCACAGCCTCTTCCATCTTGACATCTTCTGTACCATGCCCATAGCCTCTGACATTTCCTGCACCATGCCCGCAGCCTCTGACATCTTGACATCTCCTGTACCATGCCCACAGCCTCAGACATCTCCTGCAGCATGCCCACAGCTTCTGCCATCTCCTGTATCATGTCTGCAACCTCTGACCATCTCCTATACTATGACCACAGCCTCTAACCATCTCTTTTATCATGTCCGCAACCTCTGACCATCTCTTGTCTTATATCACGTCTGCAGTCTCTGAGGGAGTCTGGAGAGGAGTCAAGATTGGGAGCGCCACTGGGATGGGGGTCATGGTAGAAGTCAGACTTTTGTGAACTGTGGAGAGGAGACTAAAGGAAAAACAGAGCCACCAAGCTGGAGCCGACTGATTGAGCCGTGCAAGGTGCACCTGAGAGGAGGTCAGTGACAGCACCGCCAGGCCAGTCTGAGGGGGAGTCACTGATGTAAGGGGAGTGAATACAATAATGTAAAGGGGCACTGATATAAAGGTTTCCCCCTTATATCAGTAACCCACCCTCCCTTACCTTAGTGTATTCTTTCTGCGGAAGGTCATCTCTGGTCATCAGAGTCCCCCCACATTCCCTTGATAATTGCTTCACTTTTACCATTTTAACTTGAATTCGCTGTTATATATATATATATATAAAATGCATGGTTTTCCCTTTTATGAACAAGAAAATAATGACGTTATACTGTTGGGCTGGTATAATAATGCTAAGGGGCTGGTATGACATTTTTTCCAGGGTTGATTTTTATTCCCAGTATGGCCCTGTCCAAAATACATTGTTAAAATAAAAAAATAAAAAGCATGTCAAGAAAAATAAGAACGATAAGAAGGAAAGGCTATGTATATGTATAACCGGGGAGTCATATCCACCATAACAAAATGATATGCTATATGTGCCTCCTGCACATCGCTCCCAGGGTGTAGAGGAATCCCCCCAGGGTAAGAGACCCCCCACCCCCCGCCCAAAAAGGCTGAGTGCGGAGGGGGCACCCCCCATGGCAGGGAAAGCCCATTACTATAATAAAGCCCAGAAACAATACATGTCCCAGCCAGACAGACATTGAATGACAACTTCATTTCCGAGACAGTGACCAATAGCTTCACATGATACATACTAAAATTGCAGCATATATAATATAAAACATTGAGGCTGTGTTCACACAATTGTGAATTTGCATCCAATTTGCATGTCAAGAGATTGTGACCAGCTCTCTATGGAGCCGGTTCACACATTTGCAGAGCGGCTCCTGTGGTAATTGGACAGGAGTCCTGTGCGTCTTCTGGTCCATTTCAGGTCTGAATTCAGTCAAAAATTCAGATTAAAATCCGACCTAAAATGGTAAACAGGGACGCACAGGGCCCCTGCTATGTATATATATATAATATATATATATATATATATATATATAAAGAAAAAATTGCATCGGTAGAGTGTGTGCATATATATATATATATATATATATATATATATATATATATATATATATATATAAAGAAAAAATTGCATCGGTAGACTGTGGACGCACAGGGGCCCTGTGCGTCCCTGTTTACCATTTTAGGTCGGATTTTAATCTGAATTTTTGACTGAATTCAGACCTGTGCGTCTTCTGGTCCGTTTGGTCTGAATTCAGTCAAAAATTCAGATTAAAATCCGACCTAAAATGGTAAACAGGGACGCACAGGGCCCCTGCTATATATATATATATATATATATATATATATATATATATATATATATATATATATATATATATATATATATATATATATACTCTGTACAGTGTGCGTGTGTGTATGTGTGTGTATATATATATATATATATATATATATATATATATATATATATATATATATATATATATAAAGAAAAAATTGCATCGGTAGAGTGTCAGGGGAGAGAGCTCCTTCAATCGGGAACAAAAATTCCAGTTTATCATAGCTAGGGTGAGTTAGTTCAGTGGTCCATTTGGAGCCAGAGGCAAACAAAATGAAGGTACTAAGCCCTTCTGTAATCCAATAAGTTTGTCCACTGTTTACCAAGGTGAATCGTAAAAGCAACAGGCAGTCCCTGAGCCATAATAAGTAGAGGCATGCCCCTCATGACTAAAAAAAAGGACTGTCGGGAGCACCACATACAAGCCAGAATGTTTTATAGTCTCACGCAGTGGACCCAGCAAAATGCAGCAAAACACAGCATGTCAAAGGACAAAGAGTATCAATATTGGTATGCTGACAGTGATACATTTTTCAAGAATCACATGTCCCCTCCAGTTTTGGTGCCCGAGAGTGTTTCCTCGTCCTCTGTGATAACAGGGGAAGATGACTCCTGTATGCAGACGGCCAGCCATCCATGGAAGTAATTATAATTGTAGGTAGAAATAGCAGGCAGGTCAGCTGGAGAGCAGAGGGTGAACGAAGTCCGACCGTTACAGAATGTGGCAGAGAACCCTATGTATAGTTGATGTATAGTTGAATCCAAGCTGGCGCGCAAGCTGACATGCTAGTTTCGGGACCAGGCAAAGCAAAGCCAGATGCTGCAAGGTCCTTCTCGAGAGGTCAGTAAGGATCTTTATAGCAGCCCCATCAAAGTCCACTGGACCAAATTCCCACGCCTTGCATAGAATTGTAACTTTATGCATGTACTTGTGCAGGCGGCATATTACAATGCTTCGTCTGGTGGGGTCTGTAGGGTTGGAATCCAAGGCCCTGCGGATTCTATCAAACTATCTATCTAGGTTAACAGGGGCGTCCAGCACCCTGTGTAGGATGGCCATGGCATTGTCCAACAGATTCTCTGTGCCTGTGGCTTCTGGAAGGCCATAGAGCCACAAGTTGTTTTGGCAGCTCTGGTCTTCCAGATCCTCCAGATGTAGTTGCAGGGTCACCACACCATCCATGTGAGGTTCCTGCATATTCTCCAGGGCTACCCCTTGCTCCAGAACAGTGAGCGATGACTCCCCAGAGGACAAGCGCTCAGACAGAGACTGCACATCGGCTTTAATGGTTTGTAATTCCTGGTGATGTGCATCCTCCAGCCGGAGAATGAGAGCTTCGATGTCAGCCTTAGTAGGGAGGACTTGTATGAGCACCTGTAGCTCATCATCTGCCCGAAGTGTCCCTAGGTGTTGGGGAGAATGAGGAGTAGTCATAAAGAAAGCCACGGGAGTTCCAGAGAAAGTGTCAGAGGCTGTGGAGTGGCTCAGTGTAGCCGGCAGCCCCTGCATGTGGATAGTTCCATTAGGTGAGCCGCGTGACTCTGCCATCTTGGTCTCGGGGGAGGCCTCCTTGGATTTAGGGAAGAAACTTTGGGTTTCCCCTCTGGTTTTGGGTGCATGAGTTACCTGGATGTGCGTCTTTGCTTTCTACAGTTTTGCTGAGAGCATATCGTTGGATAATGAAAACGAAATTAGCCAAGATGGGCAGAGAAAGACCGGTAGCTCATTCTCCACTCATCTGTACTCGGCCATGTCCAGACTACGCCCCCATTTTTTGTCTTTTCTTTGTTTGTGTCAAAAAAAATAATGAAAACATTGGTGATCAAATACCACTAAAAGAAAGCCCTATTTTTGTGAAAAAAATTATACTAATTAAATTTGCATACAGTGTTCCATGACTGCACAATTGCCAGTTAAAATAGAGTAGTGCTAATTAGCAAAAATGATTTGGCCATAAAGGGGGCAGATCTTCCGGAGGTCAAGTGGATAATGTTCTGCTTTTCATCAAAACTGATTGTCATTGCCTGGATATCATCCCTCCACAATGTTCTTTTTCTCACTCTCCCATTATGTGTCTCGCTTTCTTACACAATCCTTAGACAGACCATACATGGTGCACATTTCTTTACTACAAAAACAGTTTGCAGGAAAGAAATTTACATGATTTCTCCATCAACACAGACAATGCTGACAGAGAAATCCCTCCTGCCGATAAATTGTCTCCTCTCTGGCATCGGGGCGGGCATGGGAAGCCGTCCCTATTGGGAAAAGACAATGATTATCGCTAGCAGCTATAGCAGCCACTAGCAATAATCGCAAGAGAATCCGGCAGGCTGGTTGTACTCAAGTTGATCAATTGATCAACTTGGTACATTCAGCCTGCCCATTAACAGTTCAAATCTCGGCCGGTTCAGATTTGAACAGCGTATTGCAGACCTTACACACCCCAGAAGAAAAGAAGACTCTGTCTGAAAACTTTATGCATACTTCAAAATAAATAGCATATTGGGATGACAGAAACTAGAATTAGGGTATCTATTACATATGAAAATATGCTTTAACCATTGTGGTGTTCATGTACTAGAGCAGGAAAACCACAATAAGAATAGAAGTTTCAGTACTAGGTTATAAATTATAATTAACTGAATGTAAATTGTTAATCTCTGTCAGAATGACCTATATCTGATATCCTAGAGTAGTGAATGAACATTTGGGTTTACCCCTTCACCTTCATTAGCATGCTCATGCATATTGTGCTAATGCTTTCCACATTTAAACAAGTAAAATTAGATAATACTACTCAATGCCAAAGTTTTAAATGTCTAAAAGTAGGTATAACTCCTAATTTTTATAACTTATTAAGGCTTTTTATACATACTGTTTATTTTCATTTTAAAAGGACAAATAGTAGCATACTGAATTGCTGTCCTTTCACTATTTCAGTAATATCTTTAAAACTACTGATGGTATATTAACCACTTGACCACTGGGCACTTAAACCCCCTTAATAACCAGACCAATTTTTAGCTTTCGGTGCTCTCACATTTTGAATGACAATTACTCAGTCATGCAACACTGTACCTATATGAAATTTGTGTCTTTTTTTCACACAAATAGAGCTTTCTTTTGGTGGTATTTAATCACTGCTGGGTTCTTTATTTTTTGCGCTATAAAAGAAAAATGACAGAAAATTCTGTAAAAAAAATGCATTTTTCTTCATTTCTGTTATAAAATTTTGCAAATTAGTAGTTTTTCTCTATATATTTTGGCCAAAATTTATACCGCTACATATCGTTGGTAAAAATAACCAAAATGAGTGTATATTATTTGGTCTTTGTGAAAGTTATAGAGTCCAAAAGCTATGGTGCCAATATCTGAAAATTGATCACACCTGAAGTACTAACGGCCTATCTAATTTCTTGAGACCCTAACATTCCAGAAAAGTACAAATACCCCCCAAATGACCCCTTTTTGCAAAGAAGACATTCCAAGGTATTTAGAAAGATGCATGATGAGTTTTTTGAAGTTGTCATTTTTTTCCCACAATTCATTGCAAAATCAAGATTTTTTTTTCCTTTTTTTTCCACTAAATTGTCATATTAGCAGATTATTTCTCACACACAGCATATGCATACCAAAAATTACACCCCAAAACACATTCTGCTATTACTCCTGAGTACGGCGATACCACATGTGTGAGACTTTTACACAGCGTGGCCACATACAGAGGCCCAACATGCATTGAGCTCCTTCAGGCATTCTGGAGCACCCAGGCCTATTCTGACATTTCTTTCCTACATGTAAAAATCATCATTTATTTGCTAGAAAATTACATAGAACCCCAAAACATTATATATGTTTTTTTAGCAAAGACCCTAGAGAATAAAATGGCGGTCGTTGCAATTTTTATCTCGCACGGTATTTGCGCAGCAATTTTTCGAATGTGTTTTTTTGGAAGAAACAGTTTTGTGCGTTAAAAAAAGCAAACCAGTAAAGTTAGCCCAATATTTTTGCATAATGTGAAAGATGAAGTTATGCCGAGTAAATAGATACCTAACATGTCACCCTTCAAAATTGCACAAGCTCGTGGAATTCCGCTAAACTTCGCTACTTAAAAATCCCCATAGGCGACGCTTTAAAATTTTTTACTGGTTACATGTTTTGGGTTACAGAGGAGGTCTAGGGCCATAATTATTGCTCTCGCTCTACTGATCGCAGCGATACCTCACATGTGTGGTTTGAACACTATTTTCATATGTGGGCGGAACTTATGTATGCGCTTCTGCATGCGAGCACACGGGGACACGGGGAGAAAAAAAAATTATGTTCATTTTACTTTATTTGTTTTGTCCAAAAAATACATTTTTTGATCACTTTTTTCCTATTACAAGGAATGTAAACATCCTTGTAATAGGAATATGGCATGACAGGTCCTCTTTACAGTGAGATATGGGGTCAATAAGACCCCACATCTCACCTCTAGGCTGGGAAGCCTGAAATAAAAAACAAAAAAACAATCGGTCGGTACCGAAACAGTCGGTAGAAGCACCTGAGGGCAGAGGGAGGGGGGATGTCCCCTCTCGCCTCCCGTAAGAATGATCAAGCAGTGGAAGAGCCGCTATGATCATTCTTATGGTGTAGGGAATCGCTGGCTGAAAAAGCTGATATCTGAAAGATGCCTGTAGCTGCAGGCATCATTCAGATATCCCCGCACAAAGTCAAGGACGTCGTATGATGGCCGGCGGGCGGGAAGTGGTTAAAATGCTTTTTTTTTAACACAAAGTTGTCCATTTATACAATATTTCTAACACATAGCATGTACATACCAAAAATGACACCCCAAAATAGATTCTCCTACTCCTCCTGAGTACGGCAATACCACATGTGTGAGACTTCCACAGCCTGGCCACATACAGAGGCCGAGTACAGCCAAGAATGGCTGAGCATGGCAGAGCATGGCCAAGTATGGCTGGGTATGGCAAAGTATGGCTGGGTATCACCGAGTATTGCAGAGTATGGCTGGGTATGGCAGAGTATGGCTGGGTATGGCAGAGTATGGCTGGCTATGGCAGAGTATGGCAGGGTATGACAGAGTATGGCAGGGTATGGCAGATTATTGCGGGGTATTGTGGGATATTGCAGAGTATTGCGGGGTATTGCAAGGTATTGCAGAGTATTGCGGGGTATTGCAGAGTATTGCGGGGTATTGCAGAGTATTACAGGGTATTGCAGAGTATTGCGGGGTATTGTGTGTTATTGCAGAGTATTGCGGGGTATTGCAGAGTATTGCAGGGTATTGCGGAGTATTGCAGAGTATTGTGGGGTATTGCAGAGTATTGCAGAGTATTGTGGGGTGTTGCAGAGTATTGTGGGGTGTTGCAGAGTATTGCGGGGTATTGCAGAGTATTGTGGTGTATTGCAGAGTATTGTGGGGTATTGCAGGATATTGCAGAGTATTGTGGGGTATTGCAGGGTATTGCAGAGTATTGCAGAGTATTGCAGGGCATTGCAGAGTATTGCAGGGTATTGCTGAGCATGGAGGGATGGCTGAGCATGGATGGATGGATGGATCCATGAATGTGACTGTATTTGTCACAGAGCAGCGCTGTGGGCACTACACATCCAGCCGACAGCGCTGCTGCCAATCCCTCCCCCTCTGTACCGATCGGTACAGAGAGGGAAGAGAGGAACCCGACATGACACCGGTTTGTTTACATGTGATCGCTCCGACGGAGCGATTACATGGTAAACGGCTGCGATCAGCGACCGTTTACCATGATAAACCGCGTCCTCTGGACCCGGCGGTCATGGATATTCTTGTGTGTGTGCCCCAGGGGGCGCAAGGGAGCCATTTTCCGGGATAACGTCATAGTACTGGTTCCCAGAGTTATCCAACCGCCCTGCAGACGTCACTTGGCTATGGGCCGGTTGGTAACTGGTTAATGTCACCATTTATGCTGCTTTGCATATTTTGCATTTCTGTGCATTTTTCATTTTTTATTTTCTTTTTTGCTATGAACATCCAATAAAATTGTATTTCTGTAGTATACATACCCCAGGTTGACATACATTAAATATAACAGTACAAACTGGAACATTGAAGCGCATAGAGAAGTATTTCCCTAGCTATGGTAAACCTGCATATCACATGCTCTATGATTTACAACATAGAATGTAATATGTTTCCATTTTTTTCCTTTTTATCTTATACTTTATTGAAGAAGTATTTCCCAAGCGCACAAACAGCACTAGATTTTCCTAGTACACATTGTATTACAGTGATCTGAGTAGATGTGGCATATAACAGTGGACTTAAAAGCAGAAATTGGTTTTCTAAACCTTTCCCACCTTATTGTCTTCATTGATCAATAGTGTAATTTATTTAATTAATTTATGATCTTTCCAATGTCTGTTGGCTTCCCCGTGGCGTCAGAGGAGGACGGGGTCTTCCGTTTACGTTACCGGGTGGCCCTGCCCTCAGCTATATAACAGCTGTCACCAAGAAGAAGCTTTACTAAGCGGGAGCCTCCCATGGAGGCGGAACTGTTGCGGCTTTATTTTTTACATTTTTTTTCGGTTCGTCGGGTGGCATGGATCTATATCGCGAGACATTTTTATTTTTTTTATCTTTTAATAAAGGACTTGTCCCAAGCTGTCTCTTTTCTTTTTTACCATTTTTGACACTTTTTTTGTGCAATGGTAGGGGTACAATGTAAACCGTTACAAATTTACATAGGGGGGCCGGGATCTGGGGGTCCCCTTGTTAAAGGGGGCTTCCATATTACGATAAGCCCCCCGCCCGCATACCCCCACAACCACTGGGCAAGGGTTGTGGGAATGAGGCCCTTATCCCCATCAACATGGGGAAAAGGTGCTTTGGGGTCAGACACCAAAGCACCCTCCCCATGTTGAGGGCATGTGGCCTGGTACAGTTCAGGAAGGGGGGCCTCTTTTCCTGTGGCCTGCCAGGTTACATGCTCAGATAGGGGTCTGGTATGGATTTTGGAGGCCCTACACCATTTTCTTTTTCATTTGGCGCAGGGGTCCCCTTAATTTCCATACCAGACCTGAAGGGCCTGGTATGGATTTTGGGGGGACCCCCATGCAATTTTTTTAAAATTTTTGAGTTCAGGGTTCCCCTTAATATTCATACCAGACCCAAAGGGCCCGGTAATGGACGGGGGAACCCATGCCATTTTTTTTAATGAGTTTAATTTATATTGCCGAGACCTGACAATTCATTACAGCCGCAATCAGTTTTAAATGACAATGTTTCCTTTAGAAATGTCATTTTTCTGTGGTACTGTTCTAAACACAAGAAAAATGCGCCACTTTGCATGCATATTATAGACACCCCCCCAGGCATGATATTTAAAAGAATATTTAATTTGTATTCTTTCACTTTAAGCATTAAAAAAAATCACTGCTCCCGAAAAAACGGCCGTTTAAAAAAAAAAAAGATTGCATTGATACATGTCCCCTGGGGCAGGACCCAGGTCCCCAAACACTTTTTATGACAATAACTTGCATATAAGCCTTTAAAATGAGAACTTTTGATTTTTCTTGTTTGTGTCCCATAGACTTTAACGGTGTTTGTGTGTTCGTCCAAGTTTTTTGCCTGTTCGCATGTTCTGGTGCGAACCGAACCAGGGGGTGTTCACCTCATCGTTAGTGAGGACCAGTAAGAGCTGAAATACAAGTAACATGGGTGAATATAACAATTATAATGACTTACCGGTAAAACATTTGCATTTTAGCTTTGAGAACTGAGGCTATAGTTGTAGACTGTTTTGTAAAACACATTAATATTTCTGTAGTGAAAATTAAATAGTGAGGCATGTCTCTTATGGTGTGCTTTAATAAAGTCTTTACACCTGTAAGAAAGTGTGCCGATGTGCAGCTAACGTGCTTTATTTATTAATGCTGTTCTCACAGTATCACAAAGCAGAAAGCTTGAATCCTGTCATCATTTAATAATTTTAAGTAATTTACTATGTAGGCAAAGATTCAATTTTTAACAAAATCTTTTTTGTTTTCACGTTCCTAATGGTCCATCTTAATATTTGCTTGTGGTTCTTGAATATAATATTGCACTGGCAGTACAATCCTTAGCCAAACCCCCAATGACAGATAATTAGCAAAGACATTACAAAGCCGTAATTGGCATAAACAGGCACATTTCATTAACTCTCCTGTGATGTTTAATAATTAACATTCTTTCAACAAACCAATCATTTTCTAATTGGTTTTCAATTTATGCTTGGAGTTGCCAAATGGTTTCCATGTAAATAAGTAACTCAGAGTATGTTTTCCCCATTACTATTTCCATTTCATTCATGTACATTGCCACATCTGAAAGTACTGTTCACAGTTCTGTAATATCAGGTTTATGTTTATCTGGGCTCATTAGACTGTGTAAATTTAAAAAAATCAAGAACTGGTGCTGAAATTACTTTTTATACAATGCTAATTTACAAGTTATTAGTTGTAATTAAAAATTCAATTTAGAAGACAAAGTCATTGTAAACATTTTTCTTTGGTGGATTTTTAAATTACGTCCTTTTTCTTTGCATTATGTTTTATACATCCTATGCAAATACTTACTAAAATCTCGCAAAGAAAATTAACTAATTTTGCAAACCAAGCCGTATATTTTTATTTGTATGAATTCTGGCTTCACAATATATTGACAAACTCCATTGTCTTTATGGACTCAGAACTAAAAAAAGTCAATGAAGATATGAATGTCATTTATTACTCAACAGAGGTATTTTACATGGCCAAATGTTTGTGAAGAGATAATTATCCCATTAGAGATGAGATTGGGCATCCCTGCCCTTGTACATACAGAAATGGGGCAGTGGGCCGAAGTAAAAACGTCCTCCTAAATTCAGTCCAAACTCAAGTTCGGACCAAAACTGAACTCATCTTGTATACCACCTATGTATATGACTTTGCTGAAATCCCATTACATTAATATAAAAAAAATTGTCCCTCCCACTCTTATTAAATGCTTAAGTACCTCCATCTGTCTGGGAAGTGTGTGCCTAAATGTGAAGTTGAAAGTCTATCTGCCAAAAAAAAACATTTGTGAGGTTGAAAGTCTATCTTCCAAAAACAAATTGTGAAATCAAGTGCTAATGTTACATGAGTTACTGTACAGGCTCTCAAGTTCCTCCACAGTCTTTAAAATATATCTTTATGGACCATGGCAAAGTCAGGCTGGAATAGAAAAGGGCCTTCCCTAAACTGTTGCTACAAGATTTGATGTGCTCAAATGTCTGCAATGGGGTTGATTTACTAAAGGCAAATATACTGTGCACTGCAAGTACACATGCTCCAGAGCTTAGTAAATGAGGTAAAGCTTCACTTTGCAAAGAAAACTCAATCACATGCAAGGAAAATAAAAAACAGCATTTTTGCTTACAGTGCACAGTATATTTACCTTTTGAAAATCAACCAACTCCTCTTTGGGTACTAGCATAAATAGTCCCTCTCAGTGGAAAAACCTAAAACTGGTCATTTGCAGGGGTGTCCACGTGTATTTGACAATGTAGTGTTTAAAGAAATACACATACCAGGCCACATGACTTCAACATGGGGACCCCCTGGCATGACAACACCCTATTCTCCACAAAAAAAAAACACAAAATGCAGTGCTCTGAAAGAATGATCAAATAAATTCCAACATAGTACTGTATGCATAAACAATGCTATTTATTCCATAAAGTTAAAAAACTTTACCAGTGACCTCAGAGTGGATAAAGGGGAAACAATCATCCAGGAGGCTTGCCTGGAGATGGTTTGAACACTTTGACAAAGCGCATGCTCGCAAAATATGTAAGTCATGGCAACAGAACAGTGGACACTTACACAACAGATTTCAGGACACCTTTCCCCTTCATCTCCAGCACAGCAGTGACTTCACTGAAGGCGCATAGGCATGCTGAGAATGACGACCCTGCTTGACATGGTTGTTCCCTCTGGGGCCCTTTATATCACACAGGTTGCCTTTCTATCCATCCTGCTGACCACCATCCAACCGTGACATCCACCTGGAGCTGGCAGGTTTTACCAGCAGCCAGTACGCTCCCCCTTTGGGAACTGAATTTTCTCCCTTCCATTTCCTTGAATGGTGATTGATGTACAAATCATCTCCAGGCAAGCCTCCTGGATGATTGTTTCCCCCTTATCCACTCTAAGGTCACTGGAAACATTCACTACCATTTATTTTAAACTTTGACTGTTCAACCATTTTTTACCTTATTGGAATAAATAGCATTGTTTATGCATACAGTACTACGTTGGAATTTATTTGATCATTCTTTCAGAGTGCTGCATTTTGTGTTTTTTCTTTGACTGTCTCATCTCTTTCCAAGCTGTGCTGGCTACACTGAGTCTGATCCACTGGATCTGATTACTCCTCATCAGAGCACTCTACTTGGCCCCTAGACTCGCAGAGCTCCAGGTGTTCTGTGATTTCTTGTATCTATTCTCTACAACCCTGGCCCAGTAGCTTTGGGCATCTGTGGGGTGGGATTATTGGAATTTGGTAGACAATATGGCCCCCACGTACTGTTCCTCCATGTGAAAGAATAAGGAGTACCTGTACCCCTATTCATTGACAAGTCTTAAATAACCGTAAATAAACACATTGACACTTTTTTTATAGTAATCAAAATAAATTAATAAATAAAATGTCCTATGATGTAAATCCATTGTCAACATTTTCCAACAATATACGTAGATCTTTTTCAATCATGATGAACAACAATATAAAAGGGTAATCTTGGGACTTTAAATGAAGCACCTGATGACAGGTGCCTTCATCCCTGGTACTTGTAGTAAAATATATATATTGTATAATAAAAAAAAAAAGAATAATATTACCTCACAACAATATACATTGCACAGTGTCATGTTGACATTCATGTCTTCAGATACACTACTGAGTGCTATGGGTATGCACATGGACAGATTATTTATATGGATTTATGTACAAATTGGATGTGCTAAGATATGTGTACATGCTCAATAAATATTACATTTGACTCATCATCCAGTTTCTTTCTTGTGCCTCATTTAAAGTCCCCAAACCACCCCACCCCCATTTTATTGCATTATGAACGACATCCACTGACCCACTGAAATGGAAAACCTGGCGACCCACTGACAAGTTTGATCCTACCACTCACTGGCTGCCAATAACAGCTCCAGGGCCCAGCAGCTAAATGTAAACAAAGGGAATGTTGACATAATTGACAAAATATAGTCAACTCACACCAGATTTTTTCTTCCACACTATCCCTGCTACTTTGTTTACATTCACTTGTCAGCCAAGAATCCCTGACTGGCAGCTGAATAGCCTAGACAGGTATATAGTACATCACTGGTTGTTAGGACACCAGCAGCTACAACCTCCTAAGCAGCCAGCATGAGTTTGAATCTGTCACATTTAGCTGCAGTAGTAAAACTTCCCTCTGCAGCTGGAGGTTTAGCTTAGCTGAAAGTCCATTTAGTTCAGCCATTCACTGAATCTTTGAACAAGCAAAATTCTTTAGATTGAACTAGGAGCTCCTCTCTACTCGGGGGGGGGGGGGGGGGACAGAGGATGGACCCGACATGGCATCGATCGCCGCAGAATCAGATTCTGTGGCGATCTATCGCCAGAATTGGGAGCAAATACCTGTATTAGACAGGCATCTGCTCCCCCCTCCCCCCTGAAAGGTGCCCCATGTGACACTGAAGGGGGGGAGGAACCGGATAGGAGGAAGTTCAATTTTTGGGTGGAACTCCGCTGTAAATCTGAAATTTGTTTTTTCTAATCAGCATCATGGACAGTATCCTCATTGACATAAGTGTCCCCTGTGCTCTGGGCTGCTCTGTTCTTTGAAATCTTCAATCCTCTGCCTCATGAATTACCCCACAGCTGTAATCTTCCATGCTGTGGAAGTTAATATGAGCTGCTCCACCTGTGATAGGCACTCTACAAAAGTGCCCACTATTTCCACCTGCCTGCTTTTTTCATAGAAGCCGATCTGTCAGTTTACACAATGAGAAAAGGCTCTGTGAATGGAAGACGAGTGGATTAATGAAAGGTTGATCTCTTTCATAAAGCCTTTTCAATGTGGGAACTGATAGTACAGCTTCTATGAATGGAGCAGGGTGGAGGAAAGGGGCGGGCATAGTTAGCATGTTTGACTAGTGCCTGCGACAGGTGAAGCTACTTGTATTAACCCCCACAGCACTGGGAAATGACAGCAGTGAGGGTATCAGGGGGGCAAGGGACAGAAGGTTTTAAAGAACAGAGCAGCTACCAGCACATGGGACATTCATCATTTTTGTATGTAATGTTGTTGGTGCTGTTTACAAAAAAAATCACTAAACTTTAGCTTTAACTCAAGGGGATGAGGAATAAGGTGTATTATTTAGTTACTCCTTACTAGTGTTGGAGCGAATGGTTTGGCCTGAGCATGAGTTTGGGCCAAACATTGGGTGTTTGGCCCGCTTGTCCAACTCCCGAATTTGCAGGGTGTTAGGAGGGTGTTTGTCCAGCCGAACACCCTGCAATGCACTGTGCACTGTACAGTGCATTTTGCGCCTTGATTGCGCAAAGCTTTGCCCAATCAGGGTGCAGTATAAGCTGTTTTTTAAGGAGCAGGACTAGGAAACTGGCCGCAGTGTCCTTAACTACCGATGAGTCATCAGCTGTCAATGGGTTTCCCCGCTGACAGCTGAATGAAAAAAAATTGCTGGTTAAAAAAAAAAAAATGTGTGGGGTCCCCCCTCAGTCCATACCTGACCCTCGGTATGGATTTTAAGGGGAACACCATGCCAAAATTTTAAAAAGAAAAAAGCGTGTGGGGTCCCCCCAGAATCCATACCACACCATTATACGGGCATACAGCCTGGCAGGTCAGGAAAGGGGGGGCAAGCGAGCCTACCCCTCCTCAACCATACCAGGCCACAAGACCTCAACATGGGGGAGTTGGTGCTTTGGGGAAAGGGCCTCATCCCCACAACCGTGGCCAGTGGTTGTGGGGGTCTGCAGGTGGGGGAGCTTATTGGAATCTGGAAGCCCTGTTTAACAAGCGGGCCCCCAGATCCTGGCCCTCCCCTATGGGTACTATGTACCCCTACCCATTCACCAAAAAAGTGTCAAAAAGAAAAAAGATAAAAATACACTCAGTGACAATTCCCTTATTAAAAAATAAAAAAATAGTGTCCCCGAATGTAAATCCATTGTTAATCATGCTGCACCTGGAAAAAAAAATACTGCTGCCATCTATGAAGGCTGGCTGCCTAATGCTGGCTCCACTTTTTGTCAGCTCTTATATACTGTAGGTAAGGAGCAGAGCCACCTCCTGGCCATGACACCTGGTGGCACCGCCCTCTTGTGACTTTGCCGGCCTAGCATGCACCAGTTCATGATGTCAGAAGGGGGCGGTGCCACCAGGTGACATAACCAGGTGGCCCCGCCCCTTGCCTATATAAGAACTGTCAAACGGCAGAGCCTGCAGTAGGGGGCCAGCCTTCATAGACGGTGGGAGCATTTTAGTTTTTGAATTTTTCGGGTGCTGTGTGCGGAGTGAAATCCATACCATGTACCTCCTACCCATTTACATAGGGGGGCCCCCCGAAGGGCCTAGCATGGACTGGGGGGGACTCTGCACCATTTTTTTCTTAAAGCTGGGGGCCAGCAGTAACCTTGTGTCATTTTAAATGGCATTTGACTCTTTTTATTTTCTTTAGAAATTTCATTTTTGCTGCAGCATATTCTATATATGCTACAGATGCACCACTTTACAGGCAAGCTAAGGGGACATCCCCAGGCACTATATTTAAAAGCGTTTTTCTTTTTTATTGTTGCACTTTAAACATTATTAAATTCACTGCTCCTGAAAAAAAAATGTTTTTTTTTTTTTTTTATTGCATTGATATATGTCCCCAGGGCAGTACCCAGACCCCCATACCCCTTTTATGGCCACTTACTGGCATTTAAGACTTCAAAATGGGCACTTTTGATTTTTCCTGTTTGGCTCTCACAGACATCAATGTGATTTGCCGTTCAGGTTAAAACTTTTCCCCTGTTCGGGAGTTCGGCTGCAAACTGAACAGGAGGGTGTTCGGTCCATCTCTACTCCTCCCTCTTGAAGGCTCTGTTGCTCTCCTCTGCTCCTGTTTGTAGACGGACCCTCACTGTCCTCAGGTACAATGCAAGGATATCAACACTGCACAGTACTTGATGATGTCTTCTTGCAACCATGGCCCAGGACATCTTAGAGAAAAGGCTTTGGGGCACCAGTCACATCAATGGAGGGAACCTTTCATAGTAAGAAGTAAGGTAAGTTTCACCTCTTATTCCTTATTCCTTAGCATTAAGGAGTATTTAACACTTGCATCGGGAGTGCCTCTCTGCAAGGGCAGTTTTTCTGTAATTGCCATAGTTGGGCTTTATCAAAAAAACATTTTTTTTTTTTAGTTGAGGATCATAAGTATCATCTACAATGGCATTCTCCACCTAGGCTTTAAAATAATCCTTACCATCTGCAATGTTCCAGAAAGAGTGTTTTTTTATTCTCTGTCCGTGTCTCAAAAAAACTACATGTACACATAGGCTAATTGAAAATTAATGACTTATGGATATAATGGTTTAACATTATGCAAATCAGACTGTAAAATAATATAGGACATGAAGGGGGTATTTTAACAGATTTTTGCTGGTAACCTTGCATTAAAAAGCTTAAGGTGATTAATTAGTTGGCAGTTCAGCCTTATTTAAAAAGGTCACTGCATAATATGACATTTTAGTAGGATTTCAATTGCTGTCATATAGGTCAGATTGTAAGTTATAAAATAGAAAAGAGGAATGTGCATTTCTGTCCTCAAATGCTTTTCTGTTTTAGCTAGGCTGATAATTAATTACCTAGGAAGTGTGATTTATTATTGTAATCCACATAAACACAAAAAAAGTTTAACATCTGTTGTTTCATTGTAAAATGTTTCTTTGCAGAGATTTGCAGGAACTCCCATTATGCATTTGTAATATGATTTTGATAAAAAGTGTTCACATACTCCTCTATAGCTTTTATGGAATATGCAGACATTTTTAAAAGTTAGAGGGCAACATGTAAATTGTAGTACCATGTAGCAACAAAGCAGCAGTCATCTTTCATTTCTTCTGTTACTATAATACTAATTAGTTGCTATAGGATAATTAACTTTGCAGACTTTACAATCATCATGAAGTAAGTCCATTGTGAGAGATTTTAAAAATGAATACCAGAAACGTTTAATATTCCTGAGTAAGTTCATACTTATTTAAAATGTAACAATCAAAAACTCTGCTCTCTGTATGTAAATGCCAGGAGCATGCAGAATAGCTAGAACACCTGCTGGTGGCACTGTGGACCTGTGACTAAAATGGTGTAACTCCAGTGCCCACCATTGTGTGTCTTCCAGTAGCCAGCAGAGTTTAGGATTAAAGCAAGTCATACAGGAGTAGTTTTTTTAATGAATTTGAACATTTGTATAAAAACTCTCAGTATAATCGCTGTCATTTGAAAGTTCTTAAATTTTTTTTTAACATTTGATTTTGGATGTAATGGGCCTTCCTGAATGAAAACAATATTATTGTTAGAAGTTTGTTTTCGCAAATGTTGTTTCAGAAAAAAAAAATCCACCCTATTCTTTGAAATGTCTTATTACTGTGGTCAATAGCAAATGTCGATTTGATCCCACTAGGGATAAGCTCAATGTTTGGCCTAAACATAACTTTGGGCTAAACACTAGCTTTTTAAACTAAACACTGGCTGTGGCATGCCTGCAGACCTTCCTTAACCACTGGGCAAGGGATAGACATGTGCAAAATGGAAAAATGTGTTTAGTTTCATTTCGATTCATTATTTAACTAATTTTATTTAGTTAGACTCATTATATTAATTTAATTAGTTTTCAGGATTTGTTTTGTTTATTCTTATTCAAATTTCTGAATTCAACCGCACAAGAAAATTTCAACCGAATCTGTGTGTGACAGATGTTTTGGTGTGCGCTAGTACACTCTGAGACAGATGTTGATGGGACAGTAGTCTTACAGATATTTTTATACACAGGAATATGTCTGATGTGACAACTGCTTGGTTGCACTGGTAAGCTCTGACAGATGTGGATTGGACACACACTACTACTAGTACTACTACAGATGTTCTTGGTCACAGGTACACTGTGACAAATATTGATGGGGAACTAATAGTACACCTGACCTAGAGACAACATTTTTAGAAAGGAAGAATGTCCATTATTTTTTTCATTAGCAGGAATATGATGTACTCATTTTGATTTTGTTTTCAAATTCAAATCTATTGGAATTAGTAAGAATTTGAATATTGGATTGTTATTTCTGTCAGCTCAGGTAGCGCTTGTACAATGCACATAGGGATGGATGAACAGTTTGGCCCAAGCATTAGTTTGGGGCAAACATTTGCCTGTTTGGCTGTTCACCGAACACACAAATTTGCAGGGTGTTCACTGGGTATTATTTGCAGGGTGTTCACTGGGTATTATTTGCAGGGTGTTCACTGGCTGTACAGTGCATTCTATGACCTAATTGGGCAAAGCTTTGCCCAATCAGGGTGCAGTGTAAGCTGGTTATTAGGGAGTGGGGCCAGGAAGCTGTCCGCCACATTCACATCTGATGAGTCATCAGCTGTCAATGGGTTTCCCTGCTGACGGCTGAATAAAAAAAAAATGCCGGTAAAAAAAAAAAAAAGTGTGGGGTCCCCCACAGTCCATACCAGTCCCTGCAGGCATTGGATCAGGCTGGACTGGAGCAGCGGGCATCAGATCAGGCTGGACTGGAGTAGCAGGCATCAGATCAGGCTGGACGGGAGTAGCAGGCATCAGATCAGGCTGGATTGGAGTAGCAGAATTAGGATCAAGCTGGGCTGGAGTAGCAGGCATCAGGTCAGACTGGACTGACGTAGCAGTCATTGGGTCAGGCTGGAATGAAGTATCAGGCATCATAACAGGCTGGACTGGAGTAGCATGGATCAGGTCAGGATGGACTGGAGTAGCAGTCATGGAGCCAGGGATTGGAGCAGGATATGGTGGAATAATGGTTGTGACAGAAGCTGACGGTGATAGAATTGCATGGGTTGAGAAAAACTTTTGTTGCTTTTTAGGTTTGGACACTGTAATCCTGCAAGTGTTTATAGGGCTCCAAGTAGATTGGAGACTTCTAAGGGGTTGTCAATGGCACCTTCAGTGGATCAAATGTAGCAGAAGTACAGCTATTGAGAGCATGGTACTTATATACGGGAAGTAAGGAGTCCTTAGTAGCAGCTGTGGTTTCTAAGGGCAACAAAGGAAAGGATTCTTGTCATCTAGAGGCAGGACTTAATTGATGAGAATCAACTGAGACTGGGAATAATATCTCTGACCAGGCATTGGGTGGAGGCTGAACAAAGTTCAGTTTGCATTTTTCTTGTCTGACTGGAAATAAAGTAAACATCAGTGATACAATCCATCCAAGCCTTTTGTGAATAAGCTGAGTAATGCTCAAGAAACTCAGATTTGTCATCCTGTAGCAACCACACTAGGAATTCAACCTAACACATACTAAAGAGAGAATAAAAATCATCTTGGTCTTGAGGAATACCATAAAGAAATAGCATAGACACAATTTCAATTGTAGCTCCCTTTAGTGTGCGACTAGTGTAGGTAAATTTATTTTGTGACTCATGGTAGATGTGTGAGTCTGCAATTGTGTTGGGTTACTGTAGGTCAGGCTGTAGGGCTCTACAGGTCAGGACTCTGGTAACGCCCCCTGATTCTAGAATCTTGGGGAAGCATCTGGAAGCTAGTGGGTGGAGGTGCTAATCTTTATACTTGAGGAAATCTGGCCAACACCGAGGCAAAAGGTCCTGGCAGGGTGGCTGGATCAGCCCTTAAATATCATGGAGCTTGGCCAACAAGGGAGTCAGGTGGAACATGTCGTGTGGCCTGGGAGGAGACCCCAGGTTGAGGGGGGCTCTGCCTCCAGGCTGGGAGCTGAGATAGGAAGAAGTATTGTGGGATCTCCACTATCCCATGATCTCATTTGGGAGACACCCTGACTTGCGGAGAAGGATCTGTACAGCACTAGGCCTGAAGGTAGTCCCTTCTAGGGCAGCTGGATTTCTGCTGCCCTAGAAGGGACGGGGGCAGTGTGAGTACTTCTACATTTCCTAGGGCAGAAGGGTTAAAGCTGCCAGCAAGCAAGCTTTTCTGGAACTGTGTTAGCAAGTTGTGACCCAATCCCTTGTCCTGGGACATTTGGCTAAGCAGCCAGGTGATCTGGCATTTTTCACTTGGCTCCTGCAAGTGAGATTCTGCTACAATTCTACTCTGGGAAACAGAGGGGGAATTATTTTCCAAGGTCATAGAGACTGTTGCCATTTCAAAAGAATACAGTCAAGTGTATGTTAATTTTTCTGGATCACATAGAGAAGGAAAACAAATAGTAATAAATTATTACCGCGCTAATGTTCAAACACAAATAAATTAAAATATGAAAATAAAAAGCTACAGCTCAACTGTGGGATACACACACAAATTGGAATAAGCCCAGGTTCACACTAAGCTGCGGAATGAAGCCGTGCGAGTCCAGCTGAAACACGATTTCACGCCCGCATGTCAGTCCCGATTTCTGCCGCAATTTCAGAGACATCTGTGCAGGTTTCTGCACAGATGTTAATGTAAATCGCAGCCCGAAATCGCAAAAAGTAGTACAGAAGCTACCTTTTGAAATCGGTGTGATGCCGCAAATGCAGCATCGCACCGATTAGGACGGTGTCATTGCCGCCAATTTGACATTCAATTTGACATGTCAAATTGCATGTCAAATTGTACCAATGTGAACCAGGGCTTAAGGCAATAAAGAGCCGGGCTAATTGATATATAGTATGATATGATCAATGCAAAGTCTTTGAGGAATAAGCATGTATCTCTTCAATCATCAAAGTGGCACAGGTAAAGGTCCCGTTAATTCATTAGACAAAGCACCACAGTGATTCACGCCACTCTTTGTACACCACCACCTTAAGAAAAACTTGCTTACCAGTTGGCAAGCTAAACAGGCATGTGGTTATTGCCCAGCCAAGGTCTTGTTAGCTCAGATGTCTGTTTGGAGATGAGGCTGATCTTGAGATGGGTCACTGAAACCAAAAACTTGTACACCTCTTATCCGATCAATGGAATCAAATGACGTCACAATCAACAAAAATTGCCCAAAAAGAAAAGCTTGGCATAGTGTAAGATTGCCTTAAAGGGGTTGTAAAGGTAAAAGTTTTTTCACCTTAATGCATTCTATGCATTAAGGTGAAAAAACTTCTGACAATACCGCCGCCCCCAGCCCCCCCTGCCCCCCCTGTTTTACTTACCTGACCCCTTGAAAGACCCCCGCTCACTCCCGACATCGATTTCACCACTCAGCCTGGCCGTTGATTGGCTACAGTGGATGGATTGAAAGCAGCGCAGCCATTGGCTCGTGCTGCTGTCAATCACATCCAATGACGCGGCATGGCGGGGGTCGGGGCCGAGTGATACAGTGAGCGGTTATAGCTGCCAGCTGTATCACGGGAGCGCGCCCGCAAGAACTAACCACCATGCGAGGGAGCTCGCATTAAGGTGGTGAGTCCTTGCATTGAGGAGCCGAAACAGCCGCCGAGGGACCCCAGAAGACCAGGTTCGGGGCCACTCTGTGCAGAACGAGCTGCACAGTGAAGGTAAGTATAACATGTTTGTTATTTTAAAAAATACCTTTACAACCCCTTTAAACTATTTATTAAATAAAAATATATGCACTTACAACAAGTAGATTAAAATCTTGCATGGATTTAAAGCCGGTCAGCTAATATCAAAGCTCCCGTCCTCTGGGGTACAAACAGTGTGGTGATGTCAACATGTCCCTCCTCCGACACGTTTTGTCATAAAGTCACGTCGTCCTGGGGCGCGGGCAGCGCGTTGGCTCACCACCTTAAATAATACATACAGCCATGCCTCATTCTGAGTGTTGGGTGGCTGGCCAGAAAAGGGCCATCTTAATTATGGGCATCCCTCTTTTAGATGTCATATCAAACAAAAGGTTATAATAAAGACACGGACAATTAAATTGATCCAAAAACATTACCGAGATAGTGTCTATTATGAACTCTCGTCTTATTGCTAATTCAAAACATATCAAAAACACTAAATAAAAAACGAAATAAGCTAAATTTAATAACATGGGGGCAGAGCTGAATAATTAATCTTGAGTTGACGGTTTCTTGACGGTTTCCCTCACCTTCCCCATCACATGAGAAGAAAGGTTTCACATTTCTTAAGATGTAAAACTTTATGTTTTAGTTAAGATTATAAGTTCTTTATACTACAATATTTCTTGATTAGGACATTAATAAGAACATTGGGTTTTATATATATATATATATATATATATATATATATATATATATATATATATATATATATATACACACAGTATTTGATCTTATGTTAAAGAAAACTTAAAATACTTAATATACTTATACTTAAAATAGTTTCACACATTGTTCTTGCCCACTCCGCAGGCAATCACTAATGGTCTCCAAAGGAGAACCCAGAAAAACAACCAAATTATCCCAAATATTATACACACCATATCAACCAATTTTTGAAACTATTTATCTCCTACCAGAAGCTATTATAATGCTAATTTGACCAAAATTACAACAATAAAAATAAAAAATAATATTAATACTAGCATCTATATCCGCACAGTAAATTGACCTTATGTCACCCCTATAATCCGAAAGATCCCCCCCAGGGGACATACAAAGGATGCTTACAGGCAGCCCCTATTAGACAGAAGTGTTTGGATTGCTTATTATAGTAAAATAGCACCCAAAATAAATTAACTGCCCAATAATGCCCAATAGAATCCATTGTAAGCTATAATATAACCTATTAATTCATTGTTAAATTAATAATTTTTACCTAAAAAATTAGGAATAATAGGAAATTAATATTGATAAAAACTCAAAAACTCAAAAACTGCAAGCCGTGTGAACCGGATAAGGTCCAAAAGACCTCCACGGGGACATATAAACGGTGCCTATGGTGGCCCCTAGTGGTCAACCAAATAAATGCACCACACTATATGATGGATTTACCTGTATCTATAGCAAAAAATGTTTATATAAGCCCTTTAAGGGTGTTAACTGGTGGACCCTAATAGGCAATGAAAACTAAATTAAAAATTAATATAAATAATAATTATAAAATTAATCTTAATTTAATACATAAGCAAAAATTTATTTTTATATTAAAAAATATAACTCAATGTCAATAAGTTATATTAAATAGATAAAAAGAAGAATTAAAGGCCACCACACAAGACTCAAAGCAAGTTTACAAACATAATTCTTATGAGTTATCAATGAAAGCGTTGACATCGACATCCACATTAAAACCATAGGGAACATATGTCTTCAACCTATGGATCCATGACGTTTCTAATTTTGATATTTCTCTTACCATTGAACTCCCTCTCCAATGGGAACTATATTTATCAATTCCCAGAAATATCATTTTTGAGGGGTCCTTATTGTGCTTGGACACTGAATGGTTCTTAAACCTAGTTTTTTATTATTAGTGATGTGCTCATTGAGGCGAACGTGTAAGGAGCGTTTAGTCCTGTCCACATAGTGTAGCCCGCATGGGCATTGTAGTAGGTAGACGACCCCTTCAGTGGAACACAGTGGTGTGTTCTTTGGTGTACACCCACTCAAAGAACACACCCGAAATCTTCGGCATTGATAAAAACCTGTTAAAAAATGTAAAAAATGGTTCTGGTAATAGGGGGATTGTATATATTGGGAGCTACTCTATTACTGAGTGAAGAAGCCCCTCTAAACACAACATGTGGTTTATCTGGTAACAGCGTTTTAAGCACTCAATCATTATTCACAATATGCCAATGTTTAGAAATGATCTGTTTTATACTTCTAGATTGTATGAAGTATGTAGTAATAAAGGGAACCCGCAGAAGAAGAGCCTCCACCCACTTGCAGGGGGCTTTTCCCTAAGTAGGTCTCCCCTCTCCATCTGTGTTACTTTATCTACAGTGGTCCTCAATGAATCACTAGTATAGCCTTTTTCTATGAACCTAGAGTCTCTGCCTGCACTAAGAACTCCTCATGATCAGTACAGTTATGTTTAAGCCTCATATATTGGCTCTTTGGGACTGACTTGAGCCAGGGACTGTAATAGCAGCTGTGTACAGGTATATAGGAATTTATAGGAATTTCTCTCTAAATTTCTATATAAAAAGTCAAAGTCACACATCTATCACCTTTAACTGAGATTTTCAAATCCAAAAGATTAATTTCTGACTGGCTCATCTCATAACCCAAATGTATCCCTCTCTGATTAACATTCAGGAATTCAATAAATTCATGTAGACCTGAACAATCCCCTTCCCATAGGAGGAGGATATCATCTATATACCTTGCCCACACGACCAATTGAGGTCTCTTTTGGGCATAGATGACATCCTCCTCCTACCTTTCCATAAAAAGATTTACAAGACTTGGGGCATATTTAGCCCCCATTGCTACCCCCCCTATCCTGACAAAAAAACTGACTGTCAAACCAGAAATAGTTATGAGAATCTGCAAACTCCAACAATTCCATTATAAAGGAAATCTGGAGATCGGGAAGTCCCGATCTACAAATATCCTTTCACTGCTTCTAAACCTAGGTTTTGAGGTATCACCGTATATATAATGAAGTGACATCTGCTGTCACCAACTATACCCCTTGTTTAGGGGTATAATCAGAAAGCAGATTAATCACATGCTGTGAATCCTTAATAAAGGAAGGCATCTTCAGAACCAAAGGTTGCAAATAAAAATCAATATACCTGCCCACCCGGGATGTGACTGAATCAATACTAGTCACTATGGCTCACCTGGGGGGGCAGGTAGAATTCTTGTGAATCTTTAGCAAAAAATAAATGGTTGGGGACGGTGGTGCTTTTGGTACCAAAAAAGGCCCTCTTTCTTATTGAGAATGCCACCTTGTAAACACATCAACTCCCTCTGATATTTCATTTTGGGGTCGGAGGTCAATGGTGTATATGTGTCATGGTCACCCACTATGTGGTATATTTTAGTCATATAGTCCTTCCTTGTCAGGGCTGTGTCATGAAGCTTGGAATACTGAAGTATTTACCTTTGATTCTATTACACAGTGGGGGGGATCTGCTGCCCTGTTTTAAGGCTAACCCCCTCCAGACGGCTCCATGGTCTGGAAGGAAGGCATTGTTCTGTGTTTGACTGTTTGTTTATGTACTTTAATTACCCCCTGGGGCTTCTCTGTGTCATTACACATATCAGTCCTCCTATTCAAGCTATCGGACCAATCCGTGCTGACCCTGTTTTAAGTCCTCATTTGCGAACAGCCCGGGGGGATGACGTGAGACGTCATGACGGCCGAGGGGAAGGGAGGAGCAACGGGCGTGCTGCCCAGCTGAAGCTCTGGCGGACCTCCTCTCCCCTCCTCAGAGCGGGATGACCGGACGAGACGCCTGAGCGAGGAGCCACGGGTATAGCGTGCAGCGTGACGGCATGCTGAAAGCCAGTGGGCCCCCCGCTGGAGAAAGACAGTATACGGACGAAGCGACAGTCTCCGCTGCCGGTTCAGTGAGCTCCGCTCTCCTCTCCCGCCCTCCCTCCTTCACCCCCCCTGCATACAACATCAGCTTTAATTCAAACAAGACAGACGCTGCAGGAAGCAAGCGTCAGAAGCTAGGAGCCTCACTACGGGAGTGACTAGGAAACAGCCGAGCCCCGCTTGATAACCTGGAGTGGTGACAGGGAGTCATATATGGTGGTGGTAAGAGACAACTAATACCTAATAAAGCCAAAGGTAAGAATGCCTTAGAGATAAGCCTGGTGAACTAAGCCTGCAGCTATCCTGTAAGAAACACCTGCAAGAGTGCATTTTTTTTTAATACGGTAATTGGCTGGAGGGAAAAGAGGTTTCTTTATACCATGTCGTACATCTCTTCTGCATAACTATACCTAAACCTAATATAAAGTGTAACATTGTCAAGGGGGGCTGCGGTGGAGCTGCTGAGATACTGGGGTGAAGCAGTGGACTGTTATCTTGGTTCCCTTTTCCTATATCGGTAACATATCAATACATATTACAGGACTGTGATACCTTCAAGTTTGTATTCTCAATGTCTAGTGTACTTACAAGGCGGGCATAGTTTGGCGGAAAATATACCCAGGAGCCCTCTGCACTAGTCCCGCACGTAGGCACGATTTCAGCCTAGAGATACAAGGCCTACCCACTGTATCAACCCTACACCACTTCTATATCAGCACTCGCACTTTAAATACAACTTTCCTGTTTCCCCAAAAAAAAAAAAAAAAAAAAAAGAGGAAACCTAGGAGACTTATCGGCCACGGTCAATAGCGGTCTTAGTGTCAAACTCAGGAGGACTGGATATCGATAATAGAAATTATGAGTCGCAGCTCATCTAAAGCTGGGAGGGGGGGACCACCAAAAACCCCAAAAGATAATCTAGCTGGGAGCAATCCCGCCAGTACTATCAAGCAATACATGGTTAAAGGGGAGAGTCCGGTGAGTTCTCACTTAGAGTCGCATAAGGCAATTCTGGCGGATAAAAAGAAGAAGGGACGAGGCGAGAGGGAGGATCTGACCCCAGACCATTCCAGAGATGAGCCACTGACCGATGACACGTTGGAAGCATCTAGAAGCTGTGAATATAGCCATGATTCACAGCTTCCCTCGAAGGGAGATCTAGCAGAAATGCTTAAAGCGCTTGAATCATCGATTAAGGCGGAGATCACTCTGTTAAGGTCTGATTTAGGTAACCTCCTGACAAGAGTGGAAGAGGCTGAGGATAAGCTTGATAGGCAAGGGCGGGAGATCTCCGGACTAAAAGAACAACTTAAAACAACTCAACAAAACCAGATAAAAGCCTGTTATAGGCTGGAAGATCAGGAAAACAGGGATCGCAGACAAAATCTGAGACTTAGAGGGATTCCAGAAAATAGGGGTAAAGATCTGAGGCAGACGGTGGCGACTATCTTTAGTCCACTCCTGGGGCTAGGAAGAGAAGACTTCCCAAAAATTGAGCGGGTACACCGGGTAGGCAGGTTAGACACCAGACGGACTGAAAGAAGCCGAGATGTAATCGTGAGGTTTAGATTCTACGAAGACAAGGAAAACATCTGGCATAAAATCAAGGGTCATACCCCACTGCAGTTTGAGGAAGCAAGAGTGCATGTTTTTTCTGACCTAGCCAAAGGTACACTGGCAAGAAGGCGACACTTAAAACCCCTATTAGAGCACATGGTGAACCAAAATATTAAATATACATGGGGTTTCCCAGCCTGTCTGGTGGGCACGAGAGACGGGAGAACTGCAATACTTAGATTTCCAGGAGAATTAGATGAGTTCTGCGAGAAACTGGGGCTACAGGCGCCTCCAACATTGGACTGGTCCATGGAACGATGGATTGAACTGAGCATGGGTTGAGGGAATTTCCCGGCGGGAGGGGATAGAGGGGAGGGGGAGTAAAAGGTCACGTAGGGCAACAAAGTTTGTTGTTAGGGCAGATACAAACCTAGAGACGGCACGCCTAAAACTTCACCTTCAGAGGAGGAGACCAATAGTGGGCCACAACGATTGTGACCCTCAATGGTCTAAGGGTTCGTTAGGGACCAAATGGGGGGGTGGGAGGAAAGGGGGAGAACAGGGGGAGGGTACTGGGGTGGGAGGGGGGGGATGGGGGGGGCGGGAGGAACCGGAGGGGGGTGGGGGGGGTTTGGTGAGGGGGTGTTTTTGGATTAGCGGGGTAGGTTTAACTTTAACCCCAAGAAAAGGGGGAACTCTCCAGGGTCTAAAGAAAAGGGATATTCCGAGAGGCCTTAAAAAGAGGCGATGGCAACAATAAAATTTACAAGTTATAATGTTAAAGGTTTAAATTCACTTAAGAAAAGACTTAATATCTTCAATGAGTTAAAATTACTGGGACCAGACGTGGTGTTCCTTCAGGAGACACATATTTCACTTCAATCGAGACTTTGATTGTTTTCTGGGGAATACCCGGTCTGGTTTCAAGGGGACACTATCTCAAATAGGTCACGGGGAGTAGCTATTGGCTTTGCAAAGAACACAAGGTTTGAGCTGGAGGAAAGGCTAGTAGATCCAGAGGGAAGGTTTTTGTGCCTAAGAGGTAGATTAAATGAGGAAAAATATACGCTAGTCAACATCTACGCTCCTAATAAAAATCCGTTGAAGTACCTGGCTAACATATTGGGGAAAATAATGGAGTTCAGGAGAGGGTATTTGATTTTGATGGGGGACTTTAATTTTTGCCTTAACCCGAGCATCGACAGCACGGCCCGCCCCCAGAGGAAGGATTGTACTTACTTAAAGAAGTTAAAGCAAAGGCTCTCCTTCTGGCACCTAGTGGACATCTGGAGGGTTCAACATCCACATAAAAAAGATTATACGTTTTTCTCCCCTGTACACGGGTCTTATTCGCGGATTGACTGGGGCCTAATTGAGCATAGGGGTATTGATAGGGTTAAGGGATCCACGATAGGAAACATAACCTACTCAGACCATGCTCCCATGACCATAGAAGTGATGTCCGAAAGAGAACAAGCCGTGAGGGGACAATGGAGGTTAAATGAGGAGCTGATAAGTGATGTCGAGGGGTATAATAGAATTAGACAGGAATTGGAGAACTTCTTCGAGATTAATGATACAGGAGAGACCTCGGAGGCCATATTATGGGAGGCTCATAAAGCCTATGTGAGAGGAGTGTTTATTGAAATGGGTACGAGGAGGAAAAAGAACAGACAGGAAAAAATTAAAAAATTAACTGACGAGCTCACGGAATTAGAACAAATACATAAAAAAATTTCCGATCAGCGACCCCAAGAGACACATCATCGGATGGTCATTAAAAGATCTGAGCTAAAAACGCTACTGGAACAGGAGTCTAGAACATCACTAAATAAGATGGCCTGGGAAAGATATAGATGGGATAATAAACCCAGTAAGCTGCTAGCAAAAAGGGTACAAAAGGAAAAAACTAGGAATTTTATAGAAAAAATTCAAACTAAAGAGGGACATATTGAGTATTCAACTAAGAAGGTGGCAGAGACTTTTAGAGATTATTACAAGGAGATTTATTCAGCTCCCAAGCAAGACACTCCCTCCATAAATAAGACACTAAGAAATAATAACTACATTAAAAAGGTGGCGCTCCCCAAGATATCTGAGGAAGATAGAGAACTGTTAGAAAGACCAATCTCTGAAGACGAAATAAATAAAGCTCTGGCAGGAATGGCACTTGGGAAAAGCCCTGGCCCAGATGGCCTAACAATACTCTATTATAAAACATATAAAGAGATCTTAGTACCAAGGCTATGTCGTTATTTAAATGGGGTGGGCGATAGATTTGAGATGAGCAGAGACGCATTGAAGGCATCTATCACAACAATATTGAAAGAAGGGAAAGATAAATTACTGTGCTCGAGCTATCGCCCAATATCCCTCTTGAATAACGATACCAAAATCCTCGCAAAAGTCTTGGCAGAAAGACTGAAGGAATATATGAACCTCTTAGTTGACCCAGACCAGGCGGGGTTTGTCCCTAATAGGGAGGGAAAGGATAATGGGATTAGAGCCCTCCTCCTGACCGGGAAAATGAGGGAGGATGGACCCCCAGGACTACTCCTGTCTATTGATGCCGAAAAGGCCTTCGACAGGGTAGACTGGGGGTTCATGTTTCAGACTCTGGAGGCAGTGGGTCTGGGCCCTAAAATGATCAGTAAGATAAAGTCTCTATACCATCATCCAACCGCGGTAATTAAAGTCAATGGCACTGTTTCTCAACCCTTTGAGATGGAGAGGGGCACGAGACAGGGCTGCCCCCTGTCTCCGCTTCTCTTTGTCTTAGCCATGGAACCCTTTTTGGCCTCAATTCGAAGAGACCCTGATATTCGAGGAGTTGTGGTAGATGGCGAGGAGCACAAAGTCGCAGCATACGCGGACGATGTGCTATTTTTTATAACTGACCCCACCGCGACGATGCCAAACATATTAAAAGCAATAAGGAAATACGGAGAGGTATCCAACTTTCAAATAAATATGAACAAATCAGAAATATTAAATATAAATATAAGTATGTCAGGGATAGAAACTCTAAAAAAAGAATTTAGTTTTAAATGGACCAAAGAACTGAAATATCTGGGTATTAAACTAACTAATTCAATCAAGAAGACGTTTAACACTAACTATTTGCCCCTACTAGACTCAGTAAGATCAGAATGTAATAGACTTTATTGCAAAGCCCTGTCCTGGATCGGTCGCATCAACGTCATTAAAATGGTTTTATTACCCAAGATTACGTACCTCTTTCAGATGCTACCAGTCCCACTGCCTCAATACTATCTGAAGATGCTTAGGAAAATTCTCATGACCTTTATCTGGAAAAAGAAAAAACCGCGAGTCTCATTTCAGACATTAAAACTAAGAAAATTGGATGGGGGCCTGGCTGTCCCCGATGTGCAGTTGTATTATAAAGCCGTAGTTCTATCTAGGATTGTAGAATGGGTGACAAGAAGTAAACGGAAAAAATTGGTGAAATTAGAAGCAGATTTAAGTAAAACACAATTAGGCACTATAGTTTGGAACCCCCCACACTTTAGATCACTGGCAGATAGTACACATATAATAACTAGAAATGTCTTCAAAATTTGGGACGGGGTCTACAAGAAGATGAATGGGAAGTATAATTCACCCTTGATCACTTTAATAGACAACACATTGTTCACACCAGGAATGGAGAGTATAGGAGGAAAGGAAGCACTTTGGGGGAAAACACAATTGAGAGAAGTCACGAACGAAGGTGAAATCTTGTCCCTCCAACAGCTCACACACGGTAGGATCCCACGGGGCTTGGATGGATGGCGATATCTCCAATTAAAACATTTTCTGAAAAGGCTCCCGCAGCCAATTAGGTCGGGAGAGCAACTAACAGATTTCGAAAAATTGTGTGATAAGGAGGCGCCAAGAAATATAGTCTCCCAGATTTATAAAATCCTGTTGGCCTCAGAAAAATTGGAGTTACCGCCATATATAGTTAAATGGGAGAAGGATTTAGGCACTAAAAAGGACACTGACACAATTAAAAGAATCTTCAAAATGAGCGCCAATTCAAAAATAGATTCTCGAACGGCCGAAATGAATTTCAAATGCATTAGTAGAAGCTACCTGACCCCTGAGATATTAAGTAAATATCAATAAGGGCCAGCTACCTGCTGGCGAGGCTGCCAGGCTATCGGAACAATGGGACATATGTGGTGGGGCTGCCCTACAATCCAAAGCTACTGGGGCAAAATATTGCCTCTTATTAAGGAAATCACAGGAATAGAGGTAGCAGATGACCCCTGGGAGGTTCTGTTCCTCGGGGGACCAAGAGACCCAAACAACTGCAATCAGTCCTTAGTTCCACTGTTCCTGAATGCGGCAAAACGAACAATCCCAAGGAACTGGCAGAAGAGGGAAAGTCCTGAGCTATGGGAGTGGTTCGACGCAATTGAGGAGAGCTGTAATATGGAGTCACTGGGGAGTAGATTGGAGGACATAAGGAGTAAAAATTCGAGCAGGTGGGACGGTTGGAAAAAATTCAAAAAAACTTGGAACTACGCCAAAGAGATCCAATTTTTAGCCTAATAAATGAATTAAAAAAAAAAAAAAAAAAGAGTGGTTAACCTGAAACTAGACCCTGGAGAAGGGGTACGGGAGGGTTTGGGTGGGGGGTAGGTGGGTGGATTGGGGTATTCTTAGCAGATTCCAAGACTTTTATCACATTTGAGGGACACTAGACACTAGAGATTGAGTAAATCCACTAGCCTTGGGTTCTTGGTGGCTCTAATTGTTTTTATACACTTTTGATATGGCAAAGAGTCACGATGATGAGACAAACGAGAGAGGGACAGTTATGGAAATGAACTGCAAAGTTGATTTACACCTCTCGATATGGTCGACTGATGTGACAAAAAAAAAAAACTAAGAAAAAAATAAAAAAAGTCCTCATTTGCATGGCCAAGAGGACCTTAATTGAAGACTAAAGTGTACTTTACAATTGACCAATAGGAAAGTGGTTGTTCGGGGCGTGGTGTTCAAACTGCTGTGTATAAAATTGTGTTGTGTGCATCCAATAAAAGTGAGATTCCTGTTTGAACTTACATACAGCCTGACTGGTGTTTGTTCTGAGCTATCACAGCTGGATTCGATCGGCAAATAGCTGTAGTTCGAATCCCGGAGCATTGGATGACCGAACCATCAGATGTTGCGATCTGCAATCTGATTCTATAGCTGCAGAGGAGTGTCGGGAGAGTGGAATCGAGCGAGCAGGGGCTCATTACATTGGTTGGCAGCCGTGGGATTTGCTCTCCTGTTACTGGGACACTCCAAACCACCCTGCAGGAGAGCCACACTGAAAGACTTACTTGAGAGCCGGGAGGGACTGGTGGGATCGTGCTTCCTTGCCATGAACACATCCAAACCATCACCTGGATCCAAGGTCCAGATAGCAGGAGAGGATTGGTACAGATACCAGCCACCATGGAAGAGGAATTCAGAAGGAGGTTGCGAGAGATGCAGATACAGCATAGAGGACCAGTTTTAGAGCAGGTCCTGCTGGGATGGTTTGATTCTATCCGCTGCGAACTCTGGAAGGAAGCGCTAGCCCGTGAGCAGCGAAACCAGGGAAAAGTTCTCCCTTCCATCCATGTAAGGTACTGGTCACAGTATGAAGTGCGAATGCTGTTATTGGGGGAGCAGCCGAACCAGGAGTGGACAGCTGAGTTAAGCAGGCTGATCCGGGCAGAAATGTGGTTGGACGAGAGCTACAGAGCCCTCTAGTGGTATGTAGCCCAAGTGTGCCAGTGGACAGCAGATGACAGCCCCACGGAAGGCTTGACTTTGGGAGTGATCGGGAGTGGCGTTTGGAGGAAATAATGGAGTACAGTGAGCGAAGACTGAATGTCTCAGAAGTGCACTGGGCACAGGAAGATTTGGAGTTTCTGGCCGTTCAGGAATGGGAGCTGGAGATCGCCTATAGACAGCTGCTAGACTCTGCTTAGCAGCAGGGTGGTGCTCCCTTTGCCTGGGACTATCAGGAAATACCAGTTGACAACTCTGAAATCCTGGCTGAAGTGTCGACAATGTGGCAGAGTAACAGTGTGCTTTGCCAACCTGCCCCCGCAGCTATGGATGCGGGGGTCTTATGGCAGATGGAGCAAGTGCTGACTGACCTTGATGAACCTGTTTCTGCATTGGATGATCTTGCATGGAGGAATGTGCCTGTCCAGCAGAATGCCAGAGAATCGGCAGTGGAAAATGTGGAGATCGCTATCCCCAAAGCTGAAGTGCTGACAACAGGGCAGAGCTCTGCTAATCTCTGCCCAGCACTGATAGCATCTTCTGGGTTCCACAGACAGGAGATGGTGAACCTTTATCCCCAGACACCTGTTGTAGAGACAGGGGATTTGATAGACTTTTCTGCTGAGGAAGAACAACCTGGTGAGCCTCCAGCAGAAGAAGAGCTGTTATTAGGGCCAAACTTCACTCTGCTCTGCCCAGCACCAACAGCAGTATCTGTAGAGTCACAAGGAACTTCCCCAGCTGAAGAGCTGGTCACTGGACAGAGGTTCCAAGACTTCTGCCCCACATCTGTGGCAGTTCCGGAGGCTCAGGGTGAGAAGGAGGTGGTCACTTCCCAGCAGCAGTTCAGGATACAGGGGGAGAAGGGAGAGGAGGTATTCATCGTCCCTCCCCAACAGTTGGCCAGGGTGGAGGAAGCGGTCTTTCCTCCCCATCAAGGATCCGTGCACCTGGGAGACAGTACCACAGACATATCATCCCAACATCTAGATGAGGGAATTGAAAAGGAAGCAGCCGGCTCACCTCCCCAATGGCAGTTACACAGTTTGGGAGTGGAGGAAGCCAGCCTCCTGCCCCAACGGTTAGCCAGAGCGGAGGATGTGGAGTCCCCAGCAGAAGGGCTGGCAACTGGGCAGAGTGCTGCTGGCCTCTGCCCTCAACTAACAGAAGAGGGAGTTCCTGTGGTAGTGTATGGGACTTTGGTCTCCACTGACACAACCCCAGAAAATGGTGTGACACTGAGACAGGAGGATGTCAGCCATGCTTTGCAAGCACTGTGGGATTTTTACCTACTAAAAGTGGATGGGACTTCAGTCCCCACTTGTATACTCCAGGGATGCAGGGCAGTTGGCCCAGATCCCCAACAGCATGACGGAGTGAGCCCAGTCACCCTGTCTTCTCTCCAGCGGCTGAAAGGACTCCAGGGAGAAGGGCCAGTCCAGGCCTGTCCCCAGTGGTGGGCATGTTCTCTGAGAGAGGCAGAGGTTGGCTGGGTAAGTAATGCTCTGTATGGAACAATTTGTTTGGGGTACTGTGTGGGTACAGGCATTAGGGGACTGGAACTATGGACTAACTTCGGAGTAAATCCGTCTGGAGTCTCCTCTTGTGTTAGTCATCTGACGACAAGGGAGAAATGTGACAGACTGAGCCAGGACAGAGGCTTTTGGAGGGGACTGAATACTAGCCTCTTGCCGACCGATCGAGGGGCACTGGCATTTGGGGGAACAGTACTCTTTGTGAGCTGTATGCCTGAGGACCCTTAAGGTGGTGTTACTTTGGATTCAGGTACATATCCCCCCAAGACTCTGGGAAATTGTATTTGCCAAATTACAGTGTGACCGATTCATACTGTTGGAACCTTAAGACTACTTTTTCAACATCTTCGAGTTGACCTATTCGGCGTCCCACTGTGGCTGTTGGACTGTTTTCCAGGGGGGAGTATTGTCATGAAGCTTGGAATACTGAAGTATTTCCCTTTGATTCTATTACACAGTGGGGGGGGGGGTTTGCTGCCCTGTTTTAAGTCTAACCCCCTCCAGGCGGCTCCATGCTCTGGAAGGAAGGCATTGTTCTGTGTTTGACTGTTTGTTTATGTACTTTAATTACCCCTTGGGGCTTCTCTGTGTCATTACACATATCAGTCCTCCTATTCAAGCTATCGGACCAATCCCTGCTGACCCTGTTTCAAGTCCTCATTTGCATGGCCAAGAGGACCTTAATTGAAGACTAAAGTGTACTTTACAATTGATCAATAGGAAAGTGGTTGTTGGGGGCGGGGTGTTCAAACTGCTGTGTATAAAATTGTGTTGTGTGCATCCAATAAAAGTGAGATTCCTGTTTTAACTTACATACAGCCTGCCTGGTGTTTGTTCTGAGCTATCACAACTGGATTCAATCGGCACATAGCTGTAGTTCGAATCCCGGAGCATTGGATGACCGAACCATCAGATGTTGCCATCTGCAATCTGATTCTATAGCTGCAGAGGAGTGTCGGGAGAGTGGAATTGAGCTAGCAGGGGCTCGTTACAGGCTGGTCTCAGCCTTTCCTTCTCTGAGCTGGCCACTCATTTTTCGGCTTATTGCCAGCTCCTATATCTCCACAGTGACTCACCTGTTGATGATATCCTGCTCATCAGTCCTGCCTACTTAAGCTGTCCAGGCCAGATCTCTACCTTTGCCCTGGTCACATTTCTAGAGACTCTCTCCTGTATTCCTGTTAAAGACTTGCTTGGCTGACATTCCTTCTGGTTCCAGATCCTGCTTGCTGTTCTACTACACTCATCTCTGGCTCCCTGACGTTTTGGCTTGTCTGACTATCCATTTCGGTTTCTGAACTCTTGCTATTTTTTGACTACGTTTACTCTGTTTACC
This sequence comes from Lithobates clamitans, assembly GCA_037952925.1. Lineage (NCBI taxonomy): Eukaryota > Metazoa > Chordata > Amphibia > Anura > Ranidae > Lithobates > Lithobates clamitans. Next base: position 1,542,989 of record JBBGZY010000806.1, read on the forward strand.
TTTTTTTATTATTATTAAACAAGTGAGATTTAACTGTACTTCTGTCTCAGTCAGAGTCATGGTTTCTGACAGTAGGCAAAGGCCATGAATTCAGAAGATGCAGTCAATCCACTTGTTGGTAATATTTTTTCCACATTGGATGAGCAGGATTACCACATAGATCAGTTTTACATGGCGTTACAAATGCTTCTGAGTCGCACGGCTCACCTGGAATCTCCCACTGTGGCTGCTCCAGTACAACCTGTGTTGCAGGCCATTTCTGCTGCTGCACCAGTCTCTGTGCAGGCACCCGCCTCGAGTATTACCTCTATAAGAGGTATGTCTGTCTCCGCTCTGCTTCCCCAGCAATTTGGGGGCGATCCAGTCCAATGGAGAGGGTTTCTCAACCAGGTTGAGATATACTTTGAGATGCCGCCCCAGGCATTTCCCACAGACAGAAGCAAAGTAGGTTTTGTGATATCTTTGCTTTCTGAGAGAGCCTTGGCCTGGGCAAACCCCCTTATGGGAGACACAAAAACCTGTTGTCATGAGTTACCCTGAGTTTGTGGCTTCCTTTAAAAGGGTATTTGATGTTCCCACAAGCTCCGCTTCTGCTGTCACATGCCTCATGTCCATGGCAGTAGAGTTTGCTTGGAACAATGAGGCCCTGCTTTTTCTCATGGTCTCTCGGATACCATCAAGGATGAGATAGCAGCCCGAGATACACCCACTGAGCTGGAGAAGTTGATCACATTTGCCATCCTCATTGACTCCAGACTAAGAGAAAGACTCTCTTTTAAGGAGCACTTGCGGAAGCCTCCTGTACATTTGTCTCCAAGCTTTGCAGTCCCACACTTGCCTCCCTCACCTCCCATGCCATCTGGTACTGAGTCGGTCAGTGAGGATGAACCCATGCACTTGGGCTTCACGTGTCTCTCTGTGGATGAGAGAACCCTTAGGAGGAGGGAGAGATTGTGCCTTTATTGTGGCCAGGCAGGTCACTATTTGAACTCTTGTCCTACCTGTCCAGGGAACGCTCGAACCTTGAGGTCCTGTCATGGACAGACCTTAGGCGGCATTGTTTCGTCCCCAGTCATTAGGAAGGATAAGCCCCTGGTTTTGGTTATTCTTTCTTGGGCTGAGTTGTCTATCGAGATACAGGCTCTAATCGACTCTAGGACTGCAGGCCTGTTCATTGATGCTGCTTTTGTATCAAATCACTCGATTCCGCTGCAGCTGCGTGTCACTCCACTTGCAATTGAGGCTCTTGATGGGAGACCTCAACAGCCTGCCCATGTGACTCATGAGACTGTTCCATTGTCCATGGCCGTAGGGCCTCTTCATTATGAGATAATCCAATTCCAAGTTATTTCCGCACCTAAGGTTCCGCTGGGTATTGTTATCTTTGGTTACAGAAGCACAACCCCTCTTTTGATTGGCTCTGTGCTGAGGTTCTCTCCTGGTCGCCACAATGTAGTAAGAAATGCTTCCAGAAGGTAGCCAAGGTCCTGTGCGCTTCTTCTCTCTCCTCCCTTCCAAAGGAGTACCGCAATTTTAGAAACGTCTTTGACAAAGGTCAAGCCAGTAGTTTGCCTCCACACTGGTCGTATGATTGCGCAATTGACCTTCAACCTAGTGCCATACCCCCTCGTCGCCGGGTTTACCCTTTGTCGGTCTTGGAGGATAAGGCCATGGAGGAGTATGTTGCAGACGCACTTTCTCAAGGTTTCATCCACAAATCCTGATCACCAGCCGGTGCTGGTTTCTTCATTTTTGAAGAAGAAGAGTGGTGAACTCAGACATTGTATTGATTATAGGGGTCTCAATCGTTCCACGATTAAGAATGCCTATCCGATTCCATTGATCCGCCTCAAGGGAGCAACGGTTTTCACGAAGCTTGATTTGAGAGGGGCATACAATCTCGTGAGGATTAGGGATGAGCTTCGTGTTCGAGTCGAACCCATGTTCGACTCGAACATCATCTGTTCGCCCGTTCGCCGAATTGCGAACGATATGGGCCGTTCGCGCCAAATTCGTGTGGCGCGTCACGGCCCATAATTCACTGCGGCATCGCATTGCATTGCTGGCTGATGATTGGCCAAGCATGCACTATGACTCGCATGCTTGGGCAATCACAGCGCCGTCTGAACAGAGAGCCGTAATTGGCCAAAGCCAAGGAGGCTTTGGCCAATTATGGCTCAGGGGATTTAGTACACGCCCCACACTATATAAGGCTGCCTGCACGGCGGCCCTGTGTAGTGTGTGTGTTCCGGTGTTCATTGAGAGAGAGAGAGAGAGACAGACAGTGACATTTGATTTGAGTTAGATAGATTAGGCAGAACAGTCAGTCAGTTAGCTGCACTTACAGTGTATTGTGTATATATATGCATCCCAGGTGTTGCATATATATATATACACTGTATTCAGTTTAGCTAGATCCGTTCCTGTTATCTTCCTACTGACAGGTAGGCTTGTCTTGTTACAGTATTTACAGCTACCTGAAGAAAATTACTGGTGTTCTTTTGATCCTATTAGTACCACAGTCAGGCAGCTAGGCTATTTACAGTTAGTGCAGTGCGTCCTGCTCACAGTGTTCAGCTAGATCTGTTCCTGTTATCTTCTTACTGACAGGCAGGCTTGTCTTGTTAAAGTATATACAGCTACCTGAAGAAAATTGCTGGTGCTCTCTTGATCCTATTAGTACCACAGTCAGGCAGCTAGACTATTTACAGTTAGTGCAGTGCGTCCTGCTCACAGTGTTCAGCTAAACCTACAAGTTAGTGGGGTGCGTCCTGCTCACAGTGTTCAGCTAAACCTACAAGTTAGTGTGGTGCGTCCACCTCACAGTGTTCAGCTAAACCTACAAGTTAGTGGGGTGCGTCCTGCTCACAGTGTTCAGCTAGATCCGTTCCTGTTATCTTACTGACAGGCAGGCTTGTCTGGTTACAATATATACAGCTACCTGAAGAAAATTACTGGTGTTCTTTTGATCCTATTAGTACCACAGTCAGGCAGCTAGACTATTTACAGTTAGTGCAGTGCGTCCTGCTCACAGTGTTCAGCTAAACCTACAAGTTAGTGGGGTGCGTCCTGCTCACAGTGTTCAGCAAAACCTACAAGTTAGTGGGGTGCGTCCTGCTCACAGTGTTCAGCTAAACCTACAAGTTAGTGTGGTGCGTCCACCTCACAGTGTTCAGCTAAACCTACAAGTTAGTGGGGTGCGTCCTGCTCACAGTATTCAGCTAAACCTACAAGTTAGTGGGGTGCGTCCACCTCACAGTGTTTAGCTAAACCTACAAGTTAGTGGGGTGCGTCCTGCTCACAGTGTTCAGCTAGATCTGTTCCTGTTATCTTCTTACTGACAGGCAGGCTTGTCTTGTTACAGTATTTACAGCTACCTGAAGAAAATTGCTGGTGTTCTTTTGATCCTATTAGTACCACAGTCAGGCAGCTAGACTATTTACAGTTAGTGCAGTGCGTCCTGCTCTCAGTGTTCAGCTAAACCTACAAGTTAGTGGGGTGCGTCCACCTCACAGTGTTCAGCTAAACGTACAAGTTAGTGGGGTGCGTCCTGCTCACAGTGTTCAGCTAAACCTACAAGTTAGTGGGGTGCGTCCACCTCACAGTGTTCAGCTAAACCTACAAATTAGTGGGGTGTGTCCTGCTCACAGTGTTCAGCTAAACCTAAAAGTTAGTGTGGTGCGTCCACCTCACAGTGTTCAGCTAAACCTACAAGTTAGCGGCGTGCGTCCTGCTCACAGTGTTCAGCTAGATCCGTTCCTGTTATCTTACTGACAGGCAGGCTTGTCTTGTTACAGTATATACAGCTACCTGAAGAAAATTACTGGTGTTCTTTTGATCCTATTAGTACCACAGTCAGGCAGTTAGACTATATACAGTTAGTGCAGTGCGTCCTGCTCACAGTGTTCAGCTAAACCTACAAGTTAGTGTGGTGCGTCCACCTCACAGTGTTCAGCTAAACCTACAAGTTAGTGGGGTGCGTCCTGCTCACAGTATTCAGCTAAACCTACAAGTTAGTGGGGTGCATCCACCTCACAGTGTTCAGCTAAACCTACAAGTTAGTGGGGTGCGTCCTGCTCACAGTGTTCAGCTAGATCCGTTCCTGTTATCTTCTTACTGACAGGCAGGCTTGTCTTGTTACAGTATTTACAGCTACCTGAAGAAAATTGCTGGTGTTCTTTTGATCCTATTAGTACCACAGTCAGGCAGCTAGACTATTTACAGTTAGTGCAGTGCGTCCTGCTCACAGTGTTCAGCTAAACCTACAAGTTAGTGGGGTGCGTCCACCTCACAGTGTTCAGCTAAACCGACAAGTTAGTGGAGTGCGTCCTGCTCACAGTGTTCAGCTAAACCTACAAGTTAGTGGGGTGCGTCCACCTCACAGTGTTCAGCTAAACCTACAAGTTAGTGGGGTGTGTCCTGCTCACAGTGTTATGCTAGATCTGTTCCTGTTATCTTCTTACTGACAGGCAGGCTTGTCTTGTTACAGTATTTACAGCTAACTGAAGAAAATTGCTGGTGTTCTTTTGATCCTATTAGTACCACAGTCAGGCAGCTAGACTGTTTACAGTTAGTGCAGTGCGTCCTGCTCACAGTGTTCAGCTAAACCTACAAGTTAGTGGGGAGCGTCCACCTCACAGTGTTCAGCTAAAGCTACCTGTAGAAGGTTGGTGGTGTTCTCATACTACAGGCAGGCAGTTGATTTTGCTAGCTGCAGTATCAGTACATGTATATATATATATATATATATATATATATATATATATATCTCCCAGCTTAGTGCAGCTACAGGCCATTAGTATGTCTGGAAGGCCAAGAAGGAGAGGCAGACAGTCACAAGCCAATAAGAGAGGGCAAGCAGGCTCTGTGTCTAGTGCTGGTCATGGAGATGGTGCATCCTCATCAGCACGTGGCCGTGGGACATGCTTGGCCTTTTTTTCGGCAGCTGGCCGTGTTGAGCCGCAACATGCGGAAGACTTGGTCGAGTGGATGACCAAGCCGTCCTCATCCTCCTCATCCTCTCTCACCCATGCCCAGGGTACTTTGTCTGGCAAAGCAGCGGCCTCTTCCCTCGGCTCAATGTCATCAGTGACTCCTTCCCTAGCCCCACCATGTCCTCCTGAGGAGTCCCTCGAACTGTTTGACCACAGTGTTGGGTACATGCTCCAGGAGGATGCCCAGAGTTTGGAAGGCTCTGATGATGATACTGAGCTCGATGAAGGCAGTAACATGAGCACGGACAGAGGGGGTGCCGAAGAAGGACAGCAATCTGGCAGTCATGCTCCCCCTGCTGCAGCATACTGCCAGGTTTGCTCCAGTGATGAGGAGGGAGGGGATGATGAGGTCACTGACTCAACGTGGGTGCCTGATAGGAGGGAGGAGGAGGAGGAGGCGGCACATCACCAATGAGGCAGGATGCCCTCCAGGGGCCAGCCTAAGGGCAGCACATTGACTGCATCACACCCCAAAGCTCCACATGTGCAGGGCGCTGCAGTCTCTGCACGTTATTCAAAAAGTTCTTTGGTGTGGGCCTTTTTTGAGACGAGTGCATCAGATCGCAACGCTGCTATTTGCAACATGTGTCTCAAGCGTATCTCGCGTGGCCAAAACATCTCCCGCTTGGGTACAACATGCTTGACCAGACATATGTTGACCTGCCATGCAGTTCGTTGGCAAGCGTATCTAAAAGACCCACACCAAAGAACAAAGAGGACCTCTCCTTGCTCCTCATCAGCTGAGATCTCCAACCCCACTAGACCTTCAGTCCTCTCTGAGACCTGCACTGAGAGGAATGAAGGTGTAGAATTTGGTGTGTCACAGCCAAGTACTTGTGGGCAATCTGCTTTTGGTACACCGACGTCAGATTGTACCAGGCAAATTTCCCTGCCCCAGCTGCTGCACCGCCAAAAGAAGTTTGCTCCCAGCCATCCACATGCCCAGCGGTTGAATGCTAGCTTGGCAAAATTGCTAGCACTTCAACTGCTGCCTTTTCAGTTGGTAGACTCTGCCCCCTTCCGTGAGTTTGTTGAATGTGTGGTTCCTCAGTGGCAGGTAACCAAACGCCACTTTTTCTCATGGAAGGTGATTCCGGCTCTCTACTGGCATGTGAAAGGCAATGTCCATGCCTCGCTGGACAGGGCGGTCAGCGGTAAGGTGCATATTACCGCTGACTCATGGTCCAGCAGGCATGGACAGGGACGTTACCTAAGTTTCACGGCACATTGGGTGACTCTGCTGGCAGCTGGGAAGGATGCAGGACAAGGTGCAGTAGTGTTGGAGGTTGTTCCGCCACCACGCCTCCAAAATGCTAATGATTGTGACACACCTCTCTCCTTCACCCCCTCCTCTTCTTCTGCCTCCATGGCCTCTTCCTGTGCTTTGTCCTCGGAACCAGCGGTGCTCCGTAGCCGTTCAAGGGGCTACGCAAGTACGCAGGCCAAAAGATGCCATGCGGTGCTTGAGCTGGTGTGCTTGGGGGACAGGAGCCACACTGGGGCAGAGGTTCTGTCAGCTCTGCAGGGGCAGGTTCAGAGGTGGTTGACGCCACACCAACTTAAGGCAGGAATGGTGGTTTGCGACAATGGCACCAACCTCCTCTCTGCCCTCCGACAGGGACAAATGACCCATGTGCCCTGTTTGGCTCACGTCTATAACTTGATGGTGCAGCGGTTCTTGGGCAGGTACCCATCTTACAGGATGTCCTGAGGCAGGCCAGGAAAGTCTGTGTGCATTTCCGCCGGTCATATAATGCCAGTGCTTGGCTGACGGACCTCCAAAAGGAGTTTAGCCTGCCCAAGAACCGCCTAATCTGTGACATGCCCACCAGGTGGAACTCAACGTTGGCCATGCTGCAGCGGCTGCACACGCAGCAGAGGGCCATCAATGAGTACCTGTGCGACTATGGCACCAGGACAGGGTCAGGGGAGCTTGGTTTTTTTCCCCACGCCAGTGGGCAATGATCAGGGATGCATGCACTGTCCTGTCCCCATTTGAGGAGTCCACGAGGATGGTGAGCAGTGACAGTGCATGCATCACTGACACTGTCCCCCTTGTCCACCTGTTGGAGCACACGCTGCGTGGAATAATGGACAGGGCACTTGAGGCAGAACAGAGGCAGGAAGAGGAGGACTTCCTTAGCTCTCAAGGCCCCCTTTATCCAGACAGTGTTCCTGCGTGCCCGCCGTTCACACAGGAAGAGGACGAGGAGGAGGAGGAGGAAGAGGAAGATTGTGTCAGTATGGAGGTGGAGCCTGGCACTCAGTATGAGCAGCAGTCTTTAAGGGATCAGTCCCAAGAAACCCATGGACTTGTACATGGCTGGGAGGAGGTGGCTGCGGACCATGTCGTCCTTAGTGACCCAGAGAACCGAATGCCTCAGCAAACCTACGCTGCATGGCCTCCCTGATCCTGCAAAGCCTGCGTAAGGATCCTCGTATTAGTGGTATCAAAGAGAAGGGCCAATACTTGCTGGCAACCCTCCTTGATCCACGTTACAAGGGTAAGGTTGCAGACCTTATCTTGCTATCGCAGAGGGAGCAGAGGATGAAACATCTTCGGGAGGCCTTGCAGAAAGGTCTGTGCAACGCGTTCCAAGATACTGGGAAGTTACAAACTCTGTACAACGTGTTGCTGAGGCTTCGGTCAGTCAAAGAAGGAGCGGTGGAGAAGGTGGCCGTCTGACCGATGCGTTCAGACAATTTTTTGGTCCGCAGCCCCAAGGTATGATCGGTTCCAGCAACCATCGCCAGCGTCTGTTTTACATGGTGCAGGAATACCTAGGGGCAAGATCAGACTTGGACACCTTTCCCACCGAAAATCCTCTGGGTTACTGGGTCTTGAGGATGGATCACTGGCCAGAGCTTGCACAGTATGCAATTGAGCTACTGGCCTGTCCTGCATCCAGCGTTCTTTCGGAATGCACATTCAGTGCTGCTGGAGGCGTGGTAACCGATCACAGGGTGCGTCTGTCCACCGACTCGGTCGATCGACTGACCTTCATAAAAACGAATCAGTCTTGGATCACCACCAGCTACCAAGCACCTGATGCTGATGTAACCAAATAATTTTTTTTGAAATCTCAGATCCATTCAAAGACTGCCTATGCTGATGCTGAGTGACTATCCCTGAGTAATTATCCTCTTCCTCCTCAATAATCAGGCTGATAGCTTGTAAGAACATTTTTGGTTCTGGGCGCCACCACCAGTGCCTAAGGCACAATTTTTCAGCCCCTGTTTAACAGTGGCGTGTAATTACAATTTTGATGCAATATTTTGCAGCAGGGCTCATTTCAGCATTCCATCTAGAGTATCTGTGAGGGGTTGCAGTGTTGTGGCACCAGCACCAGTGCCTAAGGCCCAATTTTTCTGCCCCTGTTTAACAGGGGCGTGTAATTACAATTTTTGAAGCAATACTTTGCAGCAGGGCTCGTTCCTGCTTTCAACTAGAGTGTCTGTGAGGGGTTGCAGTGTTGTGGCACCAGCACCAGTGCCTAAGGCCCAATTTTTCAGCCCTTGTTTAACAGGGGCGTGTAATTACAATTTTTGATGCAATACTTTGCAGCAGAGCTCGTTCCTGCGTTCCAACTAGAGTGTCTGTGAGGGGTTGCAGTGTTGTGGCACCAGCACCAGTGCCTAAGGCCTAATTTTTCAGCCCCTGTTCAACAGGGGCATGTTATCACAATTCTTGATCTAATATTTCACAGCAGGGCCCATTTCTGCACCCACCAAGAGCGAGTGAGGACTTACAGTGTTGTGGCACCAGCACCACCACCACCAAAGGCCCAGTTTTTCTGCCCCTGTTCAACAGGGGCATGTAATTACATTTCTTGATCTAATATTTCACAGCAGGGCCCTGTGAGGGCTTACAGTGTTGTGGCCACAACAACACCTAAGGCCCAAATTTCTGCTGAGTATATAGGGCAGGCCCCTACTTTCAAACATCTAACTTACAAACGACTCCTACTTGCAAACGGAAGGAGACAACAGGAAGTGAGATGAAATCTACCCCTAGGAAGGGAAATTCTCTCCTGTAAGAGTTAATATGGGAAAAACATTTCTCCTTTCCACTGATGGTTTCCAATCCTTGTTCCACAAAAAACCCCAAATTTTCAAAAAACATTTGTCATTGGGACAAAAAGTGAGGTGAAATCTTCTGAAGAGGAAGAAAGACAGCAAAACAAATGTCACAGGGGTGATAACCCTTTCCTATGTTTTCCAAAAAGCTTAAAAAAGATTTTTTGGCTGGAGCTAAACACGTTAAAAATGTACCCGTTCAAAATTACAAACAGATTCTACTTAACAACAAACCTACAGTCCCTGTCTTGTTTGCACCGCCTGTATACTGCTGTTCAGAGTATATAGGACCTGGTGGCCACACACCTTTCCTTATTTTAATTTGGGTGCGGGGTTCCCTTCATAATTCATACAAGACCCAAAGGGCCTGGTAATGGACTGGGGGGTACCCATGCCGTTTGTCTCACTGATTTTCATCCATATTGCCAGGTCCCGACATTACATTAAACCCGCAAGCAGTTTTAAATGAGATTTTTTCCTTTAAAAATGACATTTGGTGCAGGGACTGTTCTAAACACGGGAAACACGCGCCACTTTACAGGCATACTATAGACACCCCCCAGGTATGATATTTAAAGGAATATTTCACTTTTTTTTTACTTTAAGCATCATTAAAATCACTGCTCCTGAAAAAACAGACGTTTTTAAAAGTTTTTTTTGCATTGATACATGTCCCCTGGGGTAGGACCCGGGTCCCCAAACCCTTTTTAGGACAATACCATGCAAATTAGCCTTTAAAATGAGCACTTTTGATTTTGAATGTTCGAGTCCCATAGACGTTAATGGCGTTCTAACGTTCGTGCGAATTTTCGGTCCGTTCGCAGGTTCTGGTGTCAACCGAACCGGGGTTGTTCGGCTCATCCCTAGTGAGGATTAAGGAGAGCAATGAGTGGAAACCTGTGTTTAATACCAGAACAGGCCATTATGAGTACCTTGTAATGCCTTTTGGCCTTTGTAATGCCCCAACAGTTTTCCAGGAATTTATTAACAATGTCCTCCCAGATTTGTTGCAGGTATGTGTGGTGGTTTATCTCGATGATATCCTCATATTTTCCAAGTCAGGTTTACGTTCTCTGCAGCGTTTTCCTAAATTTGCCAACTATTATCAGAAGTTTATTCGTAACTTCTCGTCACTAGTCAAGCCTATGACTGATATGACAGTAACCCACAGAGTTGATCTCCGGAGTCCATTAAGGCCTTTGAGAGTCTCATGGCTGCCTTTGTTTCTGCTCCTGTGTTGGCACATCCTGATCCCACGTTACCTTTTATCCTTGAGGTTGATGCTTCTGAGACTGGAGTTGGTGCCCTTCTGTCTCAACATCCTACCTCTGAGAGTGCCATGCATCCTTGTGGCTACTTTTCCAAGAAATTGTCACCTGCGGAGTGCAATTATGAGATTGGTGACAGAGAGCTGTTAGCGATCATTTTAGCCCTGAATGAATGGAGACATCTCCTCAAAGGTACCACTGTGCCGGTTCTCATTCTTACTGACCATAAGAAGCTCACATTCTTGTCTGAGGCTAAATGCCTCTCTCCCAGAAGGGAGTAATGGGCTCTTTTCTTGTTTTAATTACATTGTCTCATTCTTACCCGGTAATAAGAATGTAAGGGCTGACGCTTTGTCACAACAATTTTCCTCCACTTTCAAGATGGAGTCGGTTCTGGCTCCTGTGATTCCTCTGGCTGTCATCTTGCAACCTCCAACTTCGTGTTCCCTCTCTGAAGTTCACACCTTGGTTTATTGGGCCTTTCCATATTCTTCGCCAGAATAACCCAGTGCTTTACAGGTGTTTTAGCGCTAAAAATAGCTCCTGCAAAGCGCCTGTAAAGCACCTCTCCTGTCACTCCAGTGTGAAAGCCTGAGTGATACCCTATCCAAGTTGTTTTCCCCAATGAAACAAAAAAAAAATTCTTGGAATGTTTCATTTATTCTAAATAATGGTTGAAGTTGCGTGTTGGCGTTGCCTAGCTGTACCGGAATAGGGGGGGCCCAGAATCCAGTGGCTCCTTCGGGGGTAGCACTACACATTCAAATGTTGCACTTCACTGAATAGAAACCTACCCTGATTGACTAAGGAGCAGACAACTTGATTATGCTCCGGCAGTTTTTTTGGTAGTGCAATCCTGCAAAATCTAGCAGGAAAGATCTGTATCTTCTAAAGCCAAATGCACATGACATACAGTCTCTCCAAGATGCATCTTAACATAAAATGACAGCAAAATACTAAGTTCAGTTACCTACTAGGTCCCAAGTGCAGCTCATCTGGTCGTTGGTGGACTTCAGTGTCATGTAAGGTATACCAAGTAGAGGTATCCAGCGGCAGCAGGGATGACAGATCAGTGTAACTACTTAGAAAACATAAATCAAACTAAGTAAGATTAACATTAACATTATATTTATTAATGCACATAACACCAATTTAACACCAACATACTATAGGCAAAGTAAAAAGTGAAAAATAAACTTGACAGTGAAGCAAAACCAAACCAACAACCTAACTATATGTAACGCACTCCACGTAGGAACTGCTGGTGAATAGGGATCCCTACCCTGCACAGCCAGGCACACCAAATCTTCACAGTATCCCAAAGTCAAGAAAAATAAATTGATTAAAAACATTTAAAAAAAATTAAAAATAATTGATAAAATTGGATCGGGAACAGGAAAATTATGTAATGCCCACTTGACTTTAGCAAAACTCTTCAGGAAAGACTTGGCTAATTACAGTCTATATACACTCCTCTTCCTCAAGCACATCACTTGCTTACAGAAAACAACACGGGCCCAGCTGGAACACTGGTGAATCTGGCAAGGCACTCAACCAGATTAAGCAAAAGCCCTTTACAGGCAGAGACAGCGGGCCCCTTTAGTTGTAGAAGACATCCAGTGTCCAGTTACATTCCTGTGGCTACTGATTCCAGCACCACCTCTTCAGGCACTGCCAGCCCACCTGGCTGCAGATGCCCCTTTCACTAGCCCTCCTGGCTACTTCCCACAGTACTCCCCAACTGCCACACTCACCAGCCACCCGGTTGACTTCTCCTTGAGATCTCCTGGATGTGCTATCTAGCTCCTGCTGTCTTCACTCTTGCTCCTGTGCCTCTAGACAGGACTCCTCTGTGTGTTGTAAGAGGATCCCTCCAACACCTAAGCTCCAGGCTGAGGTCACCCCCCCAGACTAGGGGGTTACCCACAAGAGCCACTGACAGCCTCCTCAGCACTCCATCTTCCACCTGACTGCCCCCTTCTGGCATGAACCTGAGTATTTAAAAGGTCCCCCCCCCTGCCAGCCCATTTGGCCAGGGATTGGCTGGGGCCCTTATCAATACTCCAGGCAGTTCCTCCTAACCTCCCTCCCATTCTTCTGGAAGCTTCTGCACTGTTCCAACAAGTAGGGGGAGGTACCAGAGGTGTTGCCTGATGAGTCACCCAGCCTCCCTGAGTCATTCACACTGACCCAGATTCAACACAGGCTTGGATGCTATCCAAGCCTAAATTTACCTACACTTTAAAAAAAAAACTATTTACACTACCACTCTACACTAGAGGGTGCTACATATAATACACTGTATACAAATGAAGGAGATGCAGGATAAAGCAGGGATTAGAAAATCAGCAAGCAGGTATATGACAAATAGACAAAACATGTAAGCACTGTTGAAAATAAAGAGAGGGATTATATTCCTTCCCAGCAGCTTGCATCGGGGGGAGCCTAATAACTGGCTGGTTGCTGGTTGCTGACTGCTGAGAGACACCCACTGCAATCTTCAGCTCTCGGAACCACACCACCAACAGCAGGTGATCAAGTTCCTGACGTCTCTGCTGGCTGCTGGGAGGTTATTTAACCCCATCTCACTATTCAATGAGTACCTTAGCATTTTGAACCTGAACCTTCCTGTATCCTGTACCAGCCTGATCCTGTGTCACCAATACCTGTCCTGAGCTGCATATCTTCAGCTACTCCTAACCCTGCTCTGCCCTGCTTCCCAAATACATTTAACCCTACAGCTGTGAGTTTTATATATTGTAGTTAATTAGTGTCATCCTTCATATACATTTTACCATCTTGTATTGTTGGTGATTATAATTTGTGTCATTTGTGATGGTGTGTTCACAAAGCAGCAAACAGTACATGAATAAGAAGAAGACTGCACTGTTTGCTGCTTTCTCTATGCAGCTTAAAAGCTGGGTGGTGGCAGTATGGTGGTGGCAGTATATGTATGCACATGGTGACACAATTTACTGTCGGAAGATTATAATAAACCAGTGATTTATATATTTGATATATACTGTAATGGAGATTCACTTTTATAGTGCACTTTCTTCTTATATACACTGACACTGACAGTGACTGACAGGACTTTCTGAAACAGTGCACTTTATATTTATCATTTTTGCACTCTATATTTACAGATATATACTGTCTCTATCCTAATCTCTTGTTCTTTCTCTTATTCTTTCTCTCCCTTTTTATTTGTTCTTCCCCCTCTTTTCCTCTCCCTTCCATGTATTCCCTATTTTCATTCCTTCGCTTACTCCTTGGTGGGGGGTGGGGGGAGAATGGGATGAGTGGCAGTGCTGGTGGGAGTTGGGATGAGTGGCAATGCTGGGGGGAGTTCTGATCAGCCAACTTGGGTGCTCTTGATCAAGGTCATCTGCTGATCTTAGAACTGTAGTGGGGACTTTTAATGGCAACTACAATCACAGGTAGTGTTACTTACTGTGTCTCCGGCTTCACTGTGTCTCTGACTTTGTGGTGTCTCGCAGCAGTGACACCTATGCCGAAATTAGAAGTTAGGGTCTGCTCCAGCCCCTCCCACTTTACATTCCTCACCAGTCAGCTGACCTCTAGTCTCTGCCCCCCAGCCATGCCGTGAACTGAATGGGTGGCTGCGAAGAAGCTGAGTGGGCGGCAGCGGGCTCCAGGAACAACCCAGCTGGGCGGCCACAGGCTCCAGGGACAGCCCTGCTGGGTGGCCACAAAAAGGCTGGGAGAGAGGTGCGGGCTTCAGAAACAGCCTAGGATTTGGTGACCCCTGGCAAATCATCATTTGACCCCTGAGGGGGTCCCGACCCCCAGGTTGAGAACCACTGGTCTAAATGCTTAACATACTTAAACACATCTAAATGAGCCTAAACGTGTGAACAAAACTTGGCTATGGGCAAGTTTATTTTAGCAGTCTCAGGACCCCTGAAAAGAGTAATCTGTGTCTTCATTACCTGGGTACTTACTAAAGCACATGAAGGAAAAATATTTTTCTTTTTTTATAAATAATTGATCTTGTTAAAGGAAATCTCAAATGTGGCACAAGTAGTTTTTGGGGGGATTTAGGTAGCACAGATGTGAAGGCATTGATTTGTAAAAGGTCTGTAAAAGCAATGATATGGTCTGAACATCTCCCCACTTCTCTGACTATTTCTTACAACATGTATGTACAGTGGGCTCTGAACATTTCCTGTTGTATGTGTTAAGTTTATGACAGTTTTTTGTAGCATTTCATTAGCTGAATATTATCTGTGATGTTTTGGGGAAACCAGTGGCTGCACTTGAGGCCTCCTATCAAGTAGACCACCCCTGATTTAGACATGTATGGCTAGGCTACTCCAGTGTATGACTACCCCCATAGGAGCCGCTGAGTGTAACAGGTTCTTTCCCAAAACAGTTCTAAAACAGCCAGGCACACAGCAACAGCCTCTGGCTCAAAATCAGTATAGAGGATGTCTGTTTGTAATTTATTGCTGAAGAAACATGTAATGGGAGAGGGTAGAGAGGTGTGGAATACTCTGAAACGCCAAGCACAACTTGCAGAGGACAGTTCAGTGGCAGTAGCGCAAGGACACTTTGACTAGTACAGTCTTTAGGTGCACAGATAAAGACATGCAGGAACATGTAGCATTAGCAGTTATATTCTAGGACAGTATATGCATGCACAACCGAAGACCATGCAGAAAAGTATCTAGAGTCCAAAAAGAGTCCAAATGTGGCTGGAAAAGTTTAAGCATCCACAGCTGGAGACAATCCCCAAGAAGGGGGGGGTTGTGGGAGACAATCTCCTCAGGTCTACCATCTGGTCACATCTCCCCAGGAATTGGCCAGGCCCTAATAAATAGTCAGGCCTGTTATCTAAATTGTACCTCCCTAAGCTCTAGAAACTTCTTCTAGAGGCAGGGGGAAGCAATCAAACTCCCAGCCTGTGAAACCCTGAAATGACTAGAGCAAACAATCACTGCTTCTCTGATTACAGAGAAAGGCAAAAACTAAAAATTTACCAATTTGCCTGGCAGCCTAACTAGGGTGCTACATCAGAATATTTAAGGAACCTCTCATTCATTTTACAAATAGCTGTGTGTGTGTTTTACATTGCACTGCTGTGTTACTTTTGATCTCCTTCCTCAAGCTTTGGCAGAGTAGAAGAATTAAATATATGGATGGAAGAATTCTGAAAAAGTCAGGAAAATGACTAGAACACTGGAGGAGGGCTTGTCTATAGAGCATTGTTTTCAGGTCATTCTACTGACTGTACTGTTGCTTACTTTGGTTTACTGCATTGCACCATGACAGGTCTCAGTCTGTTCTGTAAGATTGCATGTTTCCAGTCTGTTCTGTGGACTCAGGCTTTCTTTTGTTGTCAATTTTAAAGCTTGAATCAATATTTAAAAGTCCATTGCTCTGTAAGATTGTAATTAAAAAGTTTTCTGAACAGCAATTACAAGTATGTGCTGGGGAGAGTTAACCTGTTTCATTGGCCATTTTCAAGATAAATCATTATTATACAGGATTTATATAGTGCCAACAGTTTTCACAGCGCTTAACAAAATGAAGGGAGACATTACAGTTACATTACAATTTGGTACAAGAGGAATCAGAGGGCCATGCTTGTTAGATCATGGTAGATAACTAGCATTTGCAATTGCACATTTTAGGAACTGTGAAATTAGTTGGCTTGTACATACACTAATAATTTAAATTCCCTATTACTTCTATTTTGTTTATACCTGCAAATCTACATTTTTACAATGTTACATAGTCAGGTTGAAAAAGGACGCAAGTCCATGACGTTTTACCAATATAAAAAATAAATACAATAAATAGGAAACCACCAGATACAGAATCCTATAGCCACAGTTAATCCAGAGGAAGGCAACAAGAAAACAAATGTATTGTCCCAATTTGCTCCAGCAGGGGAAATGTAACTTCCTTCCTGATCCCTTAGCAGATAGTCGCATATTTCTTAGGTCAGCGGAAGGAGGGGGGACTTATCTGAATATTGAAGCCCTTTTTAAGGTCAGGGGCACACCTTGATTTGTCTTTTGCTTGATGTAACCTTTTAAAAATTCATACTGGACCCCTATCTAGGATACAGGCCTGGTATGGTTTTTAAGGCTAATTTCCTGTCTTTTTCAGGGTTTTTTCAGTGTCACTGGTTGTTATGGTGCATTATAACAACCTTTGATAGTGTTGCCACCTGCTTCCTGGCAACCAATGGCATCATCAGTTGCGAGTTGCAGGCGACCGGCCCATACAGCAGTCTTGGTTGCTAGGAAGCAGGTGGCCACCAACATCCTAGCAACCTTCTGCGTGGGAAGCTTACATTTATTTATGAAAGTAATACCATCAATAAAAGTATAACTACTTCGAGCAACAACCGTAGACTCACTTAGACGGGCAAACAGGCTATTCTAGTTTCCTGTAGGATAAAGAAAGTACATAGTCATGATGAAAGGGCAGTGATGTCATGATATGGACTCACCTAAATAAAATGCTAAATACAATTCTATTTCATCATCACCAATATACCTTTTCATTCAGCTTTATGTAACAAGGATATCATACTTTCAGGCTGGGTTCACATTTATGCGAATTGGATGCGGGTTTCCCCGCATTCAATTCGCATGACAGAAGAGTGTCCCCGGCTCTCATTGGAGCCGGTTCACACAGATCTGGGGTGGCTGCGGTCCACATTCGGAAAGGGTCCTGCGTGTTTTTGGTTCCGATTCAGGCTGAGTTCACATAAATGCCACTCGCATATCACTCACAGGCAGTTTACACTGCCCTCTGCGAACCACTGAGGGTTTTAATAGAAAGTTAATAACACTCCAAGATCGGTTTGCAGGTCACAGTGCGAACTGTCAAATGGTACCCTTAGCTGGAAAGCATGCATGCAGACAACAAATGGCTGCAAAGAGGCAACAGGAGACCCATATGCACTGCAATACAACAAAGGATGAAAAAGAAATTAAAATAAATATGTTAGTTTAAAAATGGGGACCTTGTCTCCATTCTAAATGTCATTCACTTAATTTTCACATCTATTTAATAGAGGGCAAATGAAAAGTATTTTTGGCTTGTGCAGCTGTGAATTGACTCACCCATCTCTGCTAATAAGCTAGAAGGATATTCTGATTTTAATTGAAATTAGAAAATTAATTTACACAAGACATGCAACCTTTTAAATATTTAACATGTTGATGATTAAAAAATCATTTTTAGTGTGTTAATAAACATTAATCTACAAACAGTAGGACAGAAAAGACCATGAACCAGACCGAGACAGAAGTACAGTAAAATCACCTTTGTTTATTAATAAAAATAAAAAGGTAAATAGAGTAAGCGTAGTCAAAGCATAGCCAGATTCCAGTAACCGGATCGGGTAGTCAGCCAAGCCAGAGTTCAGTAACCAGATCGGGTAATCAGCCAATCAACTTGGAAGTGGAGGAAATTTTTTGTGACAAGGCGTCAGCCCTTACATTCTTAGTACCGGGTAAGAATGAGACAATGTAATTGAAACTTGACAAGAAAAGAGTCCATCGCGCCCTTCTGGGAGAGAGGCGTTTAGCCTCAGACAAGAATGTGAGATTCTTATGGTCAGTAAGAATGAGAATCGGCACAGTGGTACCTTCGTAGAGATGTCTCCATTCTTTCAGGGCTAAAATGATCACCAACAGCTCTTGGTCACCAATCTCATAATTGCACTCCGCAGGTGACAATTTCTTGGAAAAGTAGCCACAAGGATGCATAGCACTCTCAGAGGTAGGACATTAAGACAGAAGGATGCCAACACCAGTCTCAGAAGCATCAACCTCAAGGATAAAAGGTAACGTGGGATCAGGATATGCCAACACAGGAGCAGAAACAAAGGCAGCCTTGAGACTTTCAAAGGCCTTAATGGACTTAATGAACTCTGTGGGTTACTGTCCTTTCTGGTCATATCGGTCAGGGCTTCACCAGAGATGAGAAGTTATGAATAAACTTCCGATAATGGTTGTCAAAACCCAGGAAATGCTGCAGAGGACTTAACCCTACGGGTCAAGGCCACTGTAGGACTGCCGAAAGTTTCTCTGGGTCCATCGAAAAACCAGCAGTGGAAATAACATAGCCCAGGAATTTATCCTGTTCCCGATGGAACTCACACTTCTCCAGTTTACAATAGAGATTGTTCTCTCTTAATTTCTGAAGCACACGACAGACATCTGTGTGGTGGCTCTCCAGGGACTTGGAAAATATGAGGATATCATGGAGATAAACCACCACACATAACTCCAACAAATCTCGGAGGACATCGTTAATAAATTCCTTGAAAACTGCCGGGGCATTACAAAGGCCAAAAGGCATTATGAGGTACTCATAATGGCCTGTTCTGGTATTAAACGCAGTTTTCCACTCGTCACCCTCCTTAATCCTCACGAGATTGTAAGCCCCTCTCAGATCAAGCTTAGTGAAAACCATTGCTCCCTTGAGGTGGTCAAATAACTCTGTAATTAACGGGATCGGGTAGGCATTCTTAATTGTGAAAAGATTGAGACCCCTATAGTCAATGCAAGCTCTCAGTTCACCGCTCTTCTTCTTCACAAAGAAGAAACCAGCACCAGCAGGAGATGAGGATTTGCGGATGAAACCTTGAGAAAGTGCGTCTGCAAAATACTCCTCCATGGCTTTATCCTCCAAGACCAACAAAGGGTAAACCCGAGCACGAGGGGGGGGTGGCACCAGGTTGAAGGTCAATTGCACAATCATATGGCAGGTGTGGAGGCAAACTACCGGCTTGACCTTTGTCAAAGACATTGCTAAAATCACGGTACTCCTCTGGCAGAGAGGAGAGTGAAGAGGTACACAGGATCTTGGCTACCTTCCAGAAGCATGTTTCACTGCATTGTGGTGACCAGGAGAGAACCTTAGCATGGAGCCAATCAAAAGAGGGGTTGTGCCTCTGTAACTAAGGATAACCAATAACTAGTGGAAACTTAGGAGAGTAAATCACTTGGAATTAGATTATCTCATGGTGAAGAGCCCCTACGGCCATGGACAACGGAACCATCTCATGAGTCACATGGGCAGGCTGTAGAGGTCTCCCGTCAAGAGCCTCAGTGGCAAGTGGAGTGTCACGCAGCTGCAGTGGAATCGAGTGCTTTGATACAAATACAAAAAATCAATGAACAGGCCTGCAGCCCCAGAGTCAATTAGAGCCTGTATCTCAATAGATGACTTAGCCCAAGAAAGGGTGACCGAAACTAGGGGCTTATCCTTCTGGATAACTACGGACGACACAACACCACCTAAGGTCTGTCCATGACAGGACCTCAAGGTTCGGGTGTTCCCAGGACGGGTAGGACAAGACTTCAAAAAGTGACCTGCCTGGCCACAATAAAGGCACAATCTCTCCCTCCTCCTAAAGGCTCTCTCATCCACAGAGAGACACGTGAAGCCCAAGTGCATGGGTTCATCTTCACTGACCGACTCAGTACCAGGAGGCATAGGAGGTGAGGGAGGCACGGGTGGGACTGCAAAGCTCGGAGGCAAATGTACAGGAGGCTTCCGCAAGCGTTCCTTGAAAGAAAGTCTTTCTCTGAGTCTGGAGTCAATGAGGATGGCAAATGAGATCAAGCTCTCCAGCTCAGTGGGTATATCTCGGGCTGCTATCTCATACTTGATTGAATCCGAGAGACCATGAGAAAAAGCAGCCATGAGGGCCTCATTGTTCCAAGCAACTTCTACTGCCAGAGTACAGAACTCAATGGCGTAGTTAGCAACAGTTCCCGTACTCTGTTTGATGGACATGAGGCACTTGGCATCAGAAGTGGAGCATGCGGGAACGTCAAATACCCTTTGAAAGGAGGCCACAAACTCAGGCTAACTCAAGACAACAGGTTTTTGCATCTCCCATAGAGGGTTAGACCAGGCCAAGGCTCTCTCAGAAAGCAAAGATATCATGAACCCTACTTTGCTTCTGTCCGTGGGAAATGCCTGGGGCAGCATCTCAAAGTATATCTCAACTTGGTTGAAAAATCCTCTGCATTGAACTTGATCACCCCCAAATCACTGGGGAAGCGGGGCGGAACCAGGCATACCTCTTATAGAGGTAATACTCAAGGCAGGTTTCTGCACAGAGACTGGAGCAGCAGCAGGGACAGCCTGCAACTCAGGTTGTACCAGAGCAGCCACAGTGGGGGATTCCAGGTGAGCCGTGCGACTCAGGAGCATTTGTAACGCCATGGCAAACTGATCCATGCGGTGATCTTGCTCATCCAATCTGGAAAAAATATTACCAACAAGTGGATTGACTGTATCTTCCGAATTCATAGCCTTTGCCTACAGTCAGAAACCATGAACCAGACCGCGACAGAAGTACAGTAAAATCACACTTGTTTATTAATAAAAATAAAAAGGTAAATAGAGTAAGTGTAGTCAAAGCATAGCCAGAGTTCAGTAACTGGATTGGTTAGTCAGCCAAGCTAGAGTTCAGTAACCAGATCGGGTAATCAGCCAAGCCAGAGTTCAGTAACCAGATCAGGTAATCAGCCAGGCCAGAAGTCAGGGATCCAAGTAGAGGAACAGCAAGCAGGATAAGAAGCCAGAAGGGATGTCAGCAAAGCCAATCTTTAAACAGGAACACAGGAGATGGTTTCTTGTGATGTGACCAAAACGAAGGCAGGAATGAAGTGAGCTGGATGGCTGGATGTCTTTAAGCAGGCAGGACTGACGAGCAGATCCACAACAGCTGGTTAACTGTGGAGAAAGAAGAGAGCTGGCAATTAGCCGACAGCTGAGTGGCCAGCTCAGAGAAGGAAGAGCTGAGCCAGCCCTGAAAGAGCTGTCTCTTCTGGAGTATCGGGAAACATCCGGGAAAGAGCGTCAGCTTTCCCATTCTTGGACCCAGGGTGGTAGGTGATGTGGAAGTTGAATCTAGAAAAGAACAGAGCCCATTGAGCTTGTCGGGGTCTTAGGCCTTTAGCAGTGTGAAAGTATTCTAGGTTCCTGTGATCTATAAAAATCATAACAGGGTGAGTAGCACCTTCAAGAAGGTATCTCCAATCTTCCAAGGCAGTTTTAATGGCCAATAGTTCTCGATCACCCACATCGTAATTCCTCCCTGGCTGGCTCATTTTCTGTGAGGAGAAGGTCATGGGGTAAAGTAAAGACTTAGGTCTCTGGCGCTGTGATAGTACTGCCCATGTGGCTACTTCTGAGGCATCAACCTCTAAGATGTAGGGAAGAGCAGGATCAGGGTGTTTAGAATTGGTGCAGAGAAGTTTTTAGTTTGAGGTGCATGATATTCTAGAGTCACTCAGATCATCTCCTAAAGTTTTTAGTTTGTCAAAAGTTGATTGTGCTTCTAGAGACCACTGGAAACGAGCATGCAGGCGGGTTACTTGGGTTATAGGTGAGATGATGGCCAAAAAGTTCTTTATAAATCTCGCATAAAAATTTGTGAAGCCCACAGATCTTTGCACACCCTTCATGTCCAATGGAGTTGGAAAGTCCAGAATTGCTTGTACCTTTTGTGGGTCTATAGCTACCCCATCAGTGGAGATGATCAGCCCTAGAAACTGTATTGATTTTTTCTCGAAATCACACTTTTCCACTTTTATGTAAAGTTCATGCTTCCTTAAAGTGTGCAATACTGTCCTCACATGGGTTCAATGAAGCTCCAAGGTAGCCGCGAATATGAGGATGTCATCCAGGTAGATGATAACAAAGTAGTCCAGTTGACAAAATGTTGGAATGTGGCTGGGGCGTTACAGAGTCCAAATGGCATCACTAAATACTCAAAATGTCCGAACCATGTTCTGATCGCTGTTTTCCATTCGTCACCCTCTCAGATGCGGACAAGATTGTAGGCCCCCATAGGTCAAGTTTTGTAAACATCTGGGCAGTATAGAAACTCTGAAAGAGTTCAGGGACTAAAGGAAGTGGGTAGCAATTTTTGATAGTGATTTTATTAAGTTCCCTGTTGTAGTTCACACATGGTCTCAAAGTCTTGTCTTTCTTTTAAACAAAGAAAATACTGGCACCAGAAGGAGAGGAAGAAGGACGGATGAAGCCTTTTTCTAGATTCTCATCTATGTATTGCCGTAAAGTTCCTAGCTCTGTCAAGGAAAGGGGGAATATGCATCCAAAAAGGGATTTCGCCCCCTGTGAGCAATTCAGTCAGAAAGTCATTTGACCGATGGGGTGGTAGAACTTTGGCTTTTCTTTTATCAAAGACATCCAGGAACTCCTGGTAAGCTGGTGGTACACTCTGACTGTTGGTGGATGCAGGTTGAACTGCCAGGCAACTGATGGCCTCTTTTGGTTTGGGAACAAGGCAGTGTTGATGGCAATAGGGAGAGGTGAATAGGGCTTCCTTCTTGATCCAATTGTTCTGAGGGTTATGCGCCTGTAGCCAAGGAATTTCCAAAATGACTGAAAACATAGGTGAACACAGGATGTCAAAGCGTATGAATTCCTGATAGCCATCATGAGTGGAAACAAGAAGGGGAGCAGTCTTTTGTGTGACAGGATCAGAACTAGGCATAGAGCCATCTGCCAGATGAACTTCCAGTTGTCTTATGTGGAGAAGGGGTAAACGAAGGTTCCTTGCCAGGGTTAGATCCAGAAAGCAGCTACATGCCCCAGAATCAATTATGGCCAGAAGCCAGACCTCTTTCTCTGCTCCTGCAGCAAGATGGGAAGAGTAAGATGAGATGGAGAAGCTCCGG
The DNA here is from genome assembly GCA_037952925.1 of Lithobates clamitans. NCBI lineage: Eukaryota > Metazoa > Chordata > Amphibia > Anura > Ranidae > Lithobates > Lithobates clamitans. The sequence continues at coordinate 1,566,038 of JBBGZY010000806.1, forward strand.
AGACCTAGAAGTATACTGGAGTGTATGAATGTGGCTTACTGGGACTTATTGGGCAATTACGTAAGATGTGTCCATTTCCTCCACAATAGAGGCAGAGGTTAGCTTGTTGACGATGACGTCTCTCGTCAGGGGTCAGTGCAGATCGCACCAGGCCATTTTGCCTGGGTTTGACCTCAGGTGTAGATGTACTAGAGGGCACCGGTACTGATGGAGTGGAAACTTTAGGCAACATCCAGGTGGGCCTGAAGGTTTGTGACTGTTCGGGCTGTCGTTTCCATAGACGCCTATTTAGCTATATGGCTAATTTAATAAGGTTCTCGAGTGTAGTAGAGGTCCCAACCCTGGCCAATTCCTCTTTGATGGATTCGGAAAGTCTAAGGTGGAACTGGTACTTCAGAGCGGCCTCATTCCAACCTATGTCTGCAGACCATCGACAGAAGTCCACGGTGTAGTCCTCCACCGGCCGCCGTCCCTGCTGTAGTGAATGCTTAGGCTTCGGCGGTGACCAAACGCTGGGGATCTTCATGAAGCTGTGCCATAGCCTCAAAGAATGCGTCTACAGTGTTAATAGCTGGATCTTTCTGCTCCAATAAACTGTGGGCCCATGTCTGGGGTTCATAGGACAGGGCAATGATGAATCCAACCTTAACAGTCTCAATAGAAAAAGTCAGAGGTTGCAGGGCCAGGTAAAGTAAGCAGGCATTTTTGAAGGATTTGAAATTTTTCCAATCTCCGTTCAGGAGTTGGCACTCGTTCTGGAGGTGAAACTACCACAGTAGGATCGTTCTTGAGTGGATGCTGTGGGACTGGTAAGAGATAGACTTGGGTCCGCAGAACCAGGTGCCGCTGTTAAGTGTTGCAGCTGATCCTCCAACTGGGAATATCCTTCCTGTAATCCTTGGACTGCATGGGTAAGAGCAGTGACCTGTTGGAACAGAGCCTCTATCGGGGACCCACCTCCACCGACCTCAGAAATGGCTTGTTTGGACTGTCATGTTTCAGGTGTGAGGCCGGATTGCTGAGAGAGCGCCCCTTGCAGCTAAGTACAACACACCCCTGGGAGTGATACAGGGAGTGCAGTGCCCAAAAACACGGTTTGCCGGTACTGCTGTTGGATGAGCTGGTTAACAGAGAGCAGCTGGGCTGAGCTGGGTAGACTGTGTTGACAGCCATGCAAGGTGATACCACAGGTATAGAACAGCAGCGTGAACCAGGAACAAGAGTAGTAGCCAGGCCAGGGGTCATACACAGTAGAATACACAGTAGAATCAGTCCGGTACAGGAGTTTAACGGAACGTCTCACACTCCGCTTGAGTGCTTTCGTCATTTACCACTTCCTCCCAGTCTGAATACAGATATCAGATATTCCAACCGCTCACAAGCACAAAACAAGATGATACTTGTTTAGCTGCTGAACATGGACTCCTTTATTTGAAAAGACACACAAATATATATAGCAGGCTTACAATAAGAACTGTAACCAGAAACCTAATTAACATGAGCTAATTAACTAATCCCTTAAAGCAGCCGATGTGACTCCATGCCCTCCTGAGCATTTTTATGATTAATCAGAATTCCACTACAGCTCAGACTGTCCGGCTCCTACCCAGTTCTAGAGGCCAATGTGATCAGCTCTCTCAACTAACATGTTGAGTTCCAAATCAAACAAACCAAGAATAGTCTTTACATATATCCTGGGAGATATTGTGGATAAATATTACTGTCTCATTTTAAGTAATCCAAGATATATTTTCTCAGTCACTATTCCTAATATATCATAGACAGGGTTCCCAGAGTCTGTGTGTCTTGGGGGACAAGGACCTGAATCTAAAGTAACACCACCTCAAGGGTCCCCAGGCATACAGCTCACAAAGAACACTGTTCCCCCAAATGCCAGGGCCCATAATCGGTAGGCAAGAGGCCAGCATTCAGTCCCCCCCAAGAGCCTCTGTCCCGGGTGAGTCTGTCACATTTCTCCCCATCAAAAGTTGACTAACAAGGTCCCAGACCTCCACCTGGTCTGGACATGCGTTAGTCAGGCAGAGTAAACTCACATAGTCTGTCCGCATGATCTCCCTTCTTGACTGCAAGGAATAGTTGACCTTAGTAGGTGCGGGACAGAGGTCATTGACTCTCTGTCCGGCTGTCAGCGCTTCAGCTGGGTGGTGTTTACCATTCCATGGCTTGGCCTGTTGCTGGGCAAAGGGGCCCACTGCACCAGTTCCCTGAAGCTGAGAAGAAAATGTAGGTGCTAGGCAGAGGCCAGCGGCACTCTGCCCTGTTGCCAGCGATTCAGCTGGGAGTAGCAGCTTCACTACATCAGCTTGTCGCCGAAGAGAGGGGCCGACTGCCCGGCTCCCTGGATCTCCACAGTTGTTGCCGGTGCTGGGCAGAGGTTGTTAGCACTCTGCCCTGTTGCCAGCACTTCTGCTGGGGACTCCACATCCTCTGCTCTGGCTAACCGTTAGTGCAGGAAGCTGGATTCCTCCACTCCCAAACTGTGTAACTGCCATTGGGGAGGTGAGCTGGCTGCTTCCTGTTCCATTCCCTCATCTGGCTGCTGGGACGACATGTCTCTGGTACTGTCTCCCAGGTGCACGGATCTTTGCTGGGGAGGAAAGACCGCTTCCTCCACCCTGGCCAACTGTTGGGGAGGGACGACGAACACCTCCTCTCCCTTCTCCCCCTGTATCTGCTGCTGGGAAGTGATTGCCATCTTCTCACCCTGAGCGTCCAGAACTGTCACAGGTGTGGGACAGAGATCTTGGACCCTTTGTCCGGTGACCAGTGCTTCAGCTGGGTAAGTTCCTTGCAAATCCACAGATACTGCTGTTGGTGCTGGGCAGAGCACAGTGAACTTTGGCCCTAATACCAGCTCTTCTGCTCATTAGGTTGTTCTTTTTCAGCAGAAGTCTATAAAACCCCCTGTCTCTGCAACTGGTGTCTGGGGATAGAGGTTTACCATCTCCTGTCCATGGAACCCAGAAGATGCTATCGGTGCTGGGCAGAGGTTAGCAGAGATCTGCCCTGTTGACAGCACTTCAGCTTTGGGGATGGCAATCTCCAGATTTTCCACTGCCGATTCTTTGGCATGCTGCTGGACAGGCACATTCCTCCATCCAAGATCATCCCATGCAGAAACAGGATCGTCAAGGTCAGTAAGCAGTTGCTGCATCCGCCATAAAACCTCCGCGTCCATAGCTGCGGGGGCAGGTGGGCAAAGCACACTGTTACTATGCCACCTTGCCGACTCTTCATCCATGATTTCAGAGTTTCCTGATAGTCCCAGGCAAAGGGAGCCCAGCGCTAAGCAGAGTCTAGCAGCCGTCTGTAGGTGATCTCCAGCTCCCATTCCTGCATGGCCAGAAACTCTATATCTTCCAGTGCCCAGTGCACTTCTGAGACGTTCAGTAGCCCTTCTCTTAAATCCATTATTTCGTCCAACTGCCACTCCAAATCACTCCCAAAGTTAGGGTCCCCTGTCAGCTTCACATACAACAGTCCCAGGCTGTCATAGCCAAAGCCTTCCATTGGGCTGTCATCCGCTATCCAAGGGTATGCTTGGGATACATGTCACTGAAGGGCTCTGTAGCTCTCATCCAGTTGCATCTCTGCCCAGACCAGCCTGCTTAATTCAGCTGTCTGCTATGTGTGTGTTTTTTTCTCCCAAAAACAGCACCTGCAATCCATACTGAGACCAGTACCTTTCCTGGATGGAGGGGAGAACTTTTCCCTGGTGTCGCTGCTCATGGGCTAGTGCTTCCTTCCAGAGTGTGCAATGGATAGAATCAAACCATCCCAGCAGGACCTGCTCTGATACTGGTCTTCTGTGCTGTATCTGCATCTCTCACAACCTCCTTCTGAATTCCTCTTCAATGGCGGCTGGTATCTGTACCTCTCCTCTCCTGCTATCCGGACCTTGGATCCAGGTGTAAGTTTGGATGTCCCAGACTGCAGGAAGCATCCCACCACTGCCACCAATGTTACGGAACGTCTCACACTCCATCTGAGTGCTTTCATCATATACCACTTCCTCCCAGTCTGAATACAGATATCAGATATTCCAACCGCTCACAAGCACAAAACAAGACAATACTTGTTTAGCTGCTGAACATGGACTCCTTTATTTGAGATGACACACAAATATATACAGCAGGGTTACAATAAGAACTGTAACCAGAAACCTAATTAACATGAGCTAATTATCTAATACCTTAAAACAGCCGATGTGACTCCGTGCCCTCCTGAGCGTTGTTATGATTAATCAGAATTTCACTCCAGGTCACACTTGTTGTCACCGAGCTTCACACATTAGTATAAACACAGGACACCTTCTCACAATAGCAGGAGCTAATTACAATTAACAATACAAACAGTGATCTCTCCCCTCCTCAGCCTAGTAGGCAACAAACTGTAGTAGGAGTAGACTGTCCGGCTCCTACCCAGTTCTAGAGGCCAATGTGATCAGCTCTCTCAACTAAAATGTTGAGCCCAGAATCAAACAAACCAAGAATAGTCTTTACATATATCCTGGGAGATATTGTGGATAAATATTACTGTCCCATTTTAAGTAATCCAAAATATATTTTCTCAGTCACTATTCCTAATATGGCATATACAGGGTTCCCAGAGTCTGTGTGTCTTGGGGGACAAGGACCTGAATCTAAAGTAACACCACCTCAAGGGTCCCCAGACATACAGCTCACAAAGAGCACCATTCCCCCAAATGCCAGGGCCAATAATCGGTAGGCAAGAGGCCAGCATTCAGTCCCCTCTAAAAGCCTCTGTCCCGGAGCAAGCCAGGTCATACACGGAGGGCAGGAGATAACAGAGTAGTCAGCCGGTCTGGGATCAATCACAATGGAGCAGACAGGAGCAGCGGTCAAGACATGAGCCAGAGGTCAAGCCAGAGGTTCAGGATAAACGGGTACAGAAAGCTGGGTCGGTAGCAGGAGGTCAAAAGGATCAGGATACACATGGCGCAGAAGACACAGGGAGCTAAAGACAAACCAGTAATCTGTATATGTTAGTGGCAGGTTTAAATAGGCCAGGAGGCACCAACATCTGTTACGTTGTGTGCGCACGTCTGTGCACACCCACAGTCGCACATCTGCATGCACGCATACGCGCGGGGATTCGTCTAGTGCACCCATGACAAATACTGGCAGGATTGCCCATTCTTCAGCCATTTCCCTGATAGACGCTATCTAACACACCCACATTGATACAAGTATAAATGAAATATATTCATATTTACAATTATTTTACAACTATTAATGGAGATTTCACGTAAACTCATAAGGCAACAGATGCCCCCTTGTGGCCCGTTTAGAATATGAGACTCGGCCACACCTAAATTCATGACTTATGTGTAATCTCCTTTAATATTTGGAATTTTTTTTTTTTTCAAAAGATTTTATGGAAATTTTTACAGAATAACAGGTATAGTTTGACATACAGTTCAGTGAAGCAGGTCACATTCTTTCAATAGGCATTAGTAGGTAAAAACAGGGAACATAGGAGCAGTTGACAGAAAGTGAATACGGGCGTATGGCCCTGATAGTTAATAAAGTAAATATTGATATATGTATGAATTATGGGTGTTGGCACGATGAGATCGGATGTAGTGTGCGGGGGGGGAAGGTTCAGACCGTTGTGTGATCACCTCCGATTACGTTCACCCCTAAATGGGACCTTCGCTGTGAACGAAAAGGGAGGGACAGGGAGAGACATGAGATATGTGTAATTATAACGGTCTGGTGAGTGACGGATGGATATGCAGAAAGAGGTTAAATACATCCGAAGCTCAAGCCAGGCCTATGAAGTGTCAGTTGTGTGGGGGAGATCCGTTAGTGACGAAAAAGGAAGGGTAGTGAGTGTGAAAGAAAATGTTATGATCAGATCTGGTGCGCCAGAGTATGTCAGATCAATGTTGTTCGAGGGGGTGGGAGCAGGGTAATAGGGGATAGAGGGGGTGTTAGGGGGGGGGTCGGTAGGAGACAGGCCGCAGAGAGCACACAGGGGTGAGGAGGGGATTAAGATGATGAAGTCGAGCGTGGTTGGGGTTGTCTGTAGTGGAGCCAACATGCCCAGGTGGTCTGGCATTTCGTGGGTGTGTCTTTGGCTTGTGCAATGAGTTGTTCCATATTTGCTATCCTGTCCACCCTGCTGATCCATTCCTCTAATGTGGGAGGGGCGGGATGTCTCCAATGTGCAGGGATACACAGGTTGGCTGCGTTGATCAGATGTAAAGTTAGAGATTTTTTGTAGGAGCCAGGGGATCCTGGGGTGTGGTGCAACAAGTAGTGGGCAGGGGAGAAGTCTGGGGTGTAAGTAGTGATTTGAGAGATTAGCTGATGGATTTCAGACCAGAATGGTTGTATGAGGGGGCATTCCCACCATATGTGGAGCAGGGTACCACGAGAGGCATTACACCTCCAGCATGTCGGAGGGACTGAAGGGTGGAAGTGGTGTATCTTGTCGGGGGTTCGATACCACTTTGAGAACAATTTATATCTATTTTCCTGTGTCGTGACGTTGATGGAGCCTTTATGCATGAGGGTGAATATGTGCTCCCATTCCGTGGGGGTGAGGTCTAGTGTCAGTTCTTTTTCCCACTGTTGTATAATTTTGTCCTCTTTGACCTTATGACCTGAGAATAGAAGGGAGTAGTTTACAGAAATTAGATGACCCTGAGGTTCTGTAGAGGTGCAAAGAGATTCAAACTGGGTGAGATCCCTGTACCAAAGGGAGGATTGCCTGGATGATTGAAGGAAATGTCTCACTTGTAAATATTTCTAGAAGGGTATGTCATGGTTGGGCATTTTGGCAGAGAAGGTGTGGAAAGGGAGGAGAATCCCATTGTGATAGAAATTCTGCGCCCTAGCTTGCGACTTGAGGGAGTCCAATGTTGGGTCTTTTAAGGCGAGTCCAGGGGGGAAGTCTGGGTTATTGTCCAAAGGGGTCATAGGGCCTGGCGTGGTCGAAAGGGCGAGCAATTTGCAAGTTCTTTTAAAAAGAGAGAGTGTGGTACCGATGAGAGGGTGTGAGGAGAGTTCTCTGGGGACATTTGTGTGGTTTATCCAAGGTGCGTTGGCGATGGGGAGGTCTGCGAACGAGGCCTCCAGGGAGATCCAGTCCTTCGAGGGACGGTGGACATGCCAATCCACCAGTCTGGTCAGGTGGCAGGCCCAGTAATATTTTTGGAGGTCTGAGAGACCCAGACCCCCCCTTTGTTTGGGAAGAATCAACCTATCCCAGCTAAGGCGTGGATGTTTGGAGGCCCACACAAAGGTCCTGCAGAGAAGTCTGTAGGAGGCAAAGAAGGAAGGTGGTAATGCGATCGGGATGGCTTGGAGGAGATATAGAAGTCTGGGAAGGATATTCATCTTTAATATTGCGATTCTGCCCATCCAGGAAAATGAGCCTAGATTCCATTTTTTTAGATCATCTTGGATGGATCTAATCAGCGGAGGAAAATTTTTGGTGTACAGGTCTGTTAGATGGGTGGTAATTTTTATCCCCAGGTATGTGATTTCAGATCTTTCCCAGATGAAAGGAAAGTTACTCCGGCAAAGGTCTACCGTTTCCTTAGATAAGGTGATATTTAAGGCTTTGGATTTTTCAAAATTTATTTGAAGATTGGATAAGTTTTTGAAAAGAGCAAAGTCCGCCAGGAGGTTAGGGATAGTCGTTATAGGGTCCGTCAGAAAGAGTAAAATATCGTCGGCGTAAGCCGCTAGTTTATATTGCTTTTGTCGGATATCAATTCCTCTGATGGCAGGGTTATTTCTCAATTTGCGGAGTAAGGGTTCCATCGTCATGATGAAAATTAGGGGTGTTAGGGGGCATCCCTGGCGGGTCCCATTGGACACAGAGAAGGCGCCCGACAAGCCACCATTAGTCCGTATTCTAGCGGTCGGCGAGGCGTATAGTGCTAGGATCATTTGTAGCATACGTGGGGGAAGGCCAGCTGCCCGTAGGGTGGCTTCCATGTAGTCCCAGGCGACTCGGTCGAACGCCTTCTCTGCATCCAGGGAGAGAAAGAATCCTTTTGTAGTTGTTTTAGTAAGCCAATGGTGAATGTTGAGTGCCTTAGTGGTGTTGTCTCTGGCCTCTCGGCCAGGGACAAAACCTACTTGGTCAAGAGAGATAAGGGATGGGATAAAGGGGAGAATGCGGTTGGCAAGAACTTTAGCGTATAGCTTTAAATCCACGTTGAGAAGGGATATGGGGCGGTAACTGGGGACTAATGTAGGGTCTTTGCCCAGTTTTGGAATAAGTGTGATATGGGCTTCCAGTAAATCTTTGTGAGCGGTGGAAGGTGTTGTAAGGTCATTAAGTGCTTTTGTTAAATGTGGTACAAGAATAGTCGGGAATGTTCTGTAGTAGGCTGTCGTAAGGCCATCCGGTCCTGGGCTTTTGCCTGTCTTCATTTGTTTTAAGGCCTCGAGGATTTCGTTTGTTGATATTGGGAGATCCAGTGTATGGGAGTCTTCAGGGGAGAGCGGGGTAGGGCCAAATTGTGATAAAAAGTCAGTAAGTGTTTTCGTGCGATCTTCCGCTGTGCCTGTCATCCGAGTGGGAGAAAGGTTATACAATTTTGTGAAATATTGGACGAATTGCGCCAAAATACCTTCATTGGTGACCACTGCCTCTCCATTGGGGTTGATGAGCTTGTGTACTGTACGAGAGGCTTTCTTGGTTTGGAGAGCCCTCGCCAGAAGTTTACCGGCTTTATTGCCGAATTCATAGTAAAGTTTTTGAGACAGTGCAAACTTGCGTTTAACCGTTGCCGTCAGTGTTTCTAAGAGTTCCTCTCTAGCCTGGGAGAGGTCATCCAGCGACGCGATAGATAGGGAGGCCTTATGTGTCTGTTCTAGGGCGCGGATACGAGCCGTTAGCTCCTCAATGCGTGTGTTTGTACGTTTGTTTCGGTGCGCAGCTATGGTCATCAGTTCTCCGCGGATGACACATTTGTGAGCCGCCCATGTGATTGTAGGTGGTATGGCAGGAGTAGCGTTTTCTTGAAAGAAGTTGGAGAGGCAGGTGGTCAGTCTTTGAATGTATATCTCGTCTGTCAGTAAAGAGCTGTCTAGTCGCCAAATGCGTGTCTTTATGTTGGGTGAGCCCCAACGCAAGGTCATGGAGATGGGGTTGTGGTCTGAGAGTATGGCCGGGTCTATGGTGGCTGTAGAGAGGTATGAGAGGTCAGTTTGTGAGAGAAAAAAGTGGTCAAGTCTAGAGTACTTATTGTGTGGAATGGAGTAGAAGGTAAAGTCTTTTTCTTTGGGATGTAATGTACGCCAGGTGTCATGAAGAAGTAGATTATGTAACTGTTGCTTGATCGACTTTAGTGCTCGGTAGGATAGAGAGGAGGCCCCATTGGACGTGTCAAGGGAGGGGGTTAAGGGTATGTTGAAGTCACCGCCCAAAATGAGGGTCCCCGATTGGAAGCTAGAGAGTTGTTGAAGGGTGTTTCGGAAGAAGGTGACTTGGCCAGTATTGGGAGCATAGATGTTGGCGATTGTGATGCGTAATTGGTGCAAGGTGCCTTTGATGAAGAGAAATCGACCTAGCGGGTCAGTTTGTACGTCGGAAATTTGGATTGGACAATGTTTAGAAATGAGTATGGAAACACCTTTTGATTTTGCCTCCGGGTTGGAGGAGTGAAAGGCTGTGGGGAAGAAGTGGTTTTTCAGTTTGGGGATAGAATCTGTCCTGAAATGGGTCTCCTGTATAAGAGCTATATGTGTTTTGGCTCGTTCTAGAGAGTAAAGGAGTTGGGACCGTTTTTCGGGCACGTTGAGTCCTCGTATGTTTATGGAGAGCAATTTGAGGGAGTGTAGCTGTGTCAGGGACAAATCCATGGAGCCACTGGAATTCTGCGGGCCTGTCATTGGCATATGGGGGGAAAGGCCAAAGGGGGACACGGGGCGGAGGGGAGGTGGGGGTCCAGTAGGCCGGTGAAGGGTGGGGTTTAAGGGTGTATGTATCTGGGGGAAGGCCGACGAGGTGTGGGACTATGTGTCCGACGACCTCGGGTGTCTTTAGTCGGTGTGGGACGGGACGCGAGCAGTGAGGGGACCCCAACAGGGGTGACTGCACCACTGCTCGATCCCGCGTGGGGGTTGACCAAAAGCCCTGGCTGAGAGGGAGAAAACTAGGGGTGATAAGCAGCGGACGTGAAGTGAGCCGCGACCACAGGGAGGCGCGTCGAGGTTAAGTAGGAGGTGTTAGTTATGTAATGTCCGGAGGGGACCAAAAACTGTCCTAACAGGGGAACATCTTGGTGGAGCAATGAGTTAGGATTAGGGCGGGGCGTGCGGAAGCCTATGGACATGAGAGCTGCATGGGCCTGTAGAGAAGAAAAGCAAGTGAAGAGTGTCCATCTAAGCCTGTGGGAGGGAGCATTCTAGAGATTCAGGCCCCTGTCCCGGGACATTCGTCATTCGTTATTCCCGGGGGAGGGGGGGTAGAGGTGGACAGAAGAGGTAAAGACCTGTTGCACTCAAAACATATAGCAGGGTACGCTAGCATGTCTAGGAGGTGTGTAAACAATTGTCTTAACAATATTTGGAATTTTTGGCTTTGCCTTTTGAAACAAAAACAAAAAAATCTTTGTAAAAAAAAAAAAAAAAAAAAAAAAACTTTTAATCTCTCCATCTCTACAGTCCACATTTCTGGATCTCAGTACTGGTAGTCATCGCTTGTTCTGGACGTAATAAGTCCATAATAAAAATAATAAGAGATAAAACACCAAAAAAGACAAGAACAATCAGATAGCTTCAGCAACCGAACTTCCACAGTTTGGTACTTTAAAGTGGAATTTTACTCTGACAGCAATAAGAATATTACTGCTTGTAAATTCCCACCAAAACAACCGCAAAAAAAAGCCCAAAACTTCTTGTAGCTCAGTTTCAATGTCTCACACAAATACTATGATTTTAGTTTACACTCCATTTAAATAAAAAACAAACACCTGTTGAACATTTTCAACAAAAGAACCAAGACCACACTCTTTCCAATAAAACACATATTTACTCATCATAAAGCACACTCAAATCAATGATTAGAGAGAGCAATGAAGGTTGGTGAGCACAAAAGAAACAAATAAATAAAAGAAAAATGTTCCCGCTCAGCATTTTCTCCCCATTCCCCATTCTCACAGTTATAATAGTTCTTCCAATATACTTTTCCATTTATAATTACAGGATATTAACCAGAACCAAAATATGTGGTGTATCCTCCCTCCTTTTTTTAGAGTTCTTCTAAGACCCACTAATAAAAGAAAAACCTTTACCTATATTTTCTCTAGATAAACTTGCTGTGAACTCCAAACTACCGGATAAACTGACAGTTTAAAATACACCCAATAACCTAAATCTGTATTACACAAATCTCGATATTATATGAAATACTTTCAATCTGGTCCCGATTACATTGGTTGCCAATTATGTTACCCCTAAGTTATATTTGAGATTTAATATCTCTCAGATATGATTTGGGTTAATGAGAGTTCTTTAACAATGAGTGAAAGCTTTAACAAATATGTATAGTTATATAGTAAGTAGGCCTAGACTAATACATAGCAATCTATCTAATTGTACAGGAAAAGGGTAAAAATCATGGATTACATGAAGGAATACAAAGTATATTCCTTAAAAAAATAATCTTCAAACAGTAGGACAGAAAAGACATAAGACAAAACACATTTAGTTACAATAGTTACCAGACTATGGCTCACAAAAGTTCCATTCAGGTGAGTTCTCTACCAGAGAGTGTGTATTTCCCTCCCATCTAGTCTGTGTATATCATTACAGGCTGATGCCTCATTGGTTGGCATTGCATGGCTCTGATTGGTGGGCCTCACTATTAAGGATTGGCTAAATCTCCAATCCCTAGAGTTAGCATAGCTCAGCCCATTTTAATGCAAATCCTTGGCACAGACTTTTGAACGTGAGATTTAACCTTGTAAGTAGACATTTTCAGGAAAAATAAGTACTTATGACAGGCTGGCCACAGCCCTCATTGCATATCTAAAAAAGGGATCCTTTGAAGTGAATATTTGTAGATCAAAGAGGTTTGGGTCCCATTGTTTAGACACACAAGCTTAGGCACCAACTTGTCTGTATAATAGAGACTTCTGTGACGCTATCTAACACACCCACATTGATACAAGTCTAAATGAAATATATTCATATTTACAATTATTTTACAGCTATTAATGGAGATTTCACGTAAACTCATAAGGCAACAATTAGAGTCTAATACAAATAGCCAATTAACATTGGGACAAGTTAGCAAATTTAAAAATGAGTAGTTTTAAGACTCAACACAGTACATTTTTCTAAGAAAGAATATCTGTACAAATATAGCACAAACACTTTTTTCCCTTGTTTCCCAGGTGTTTACTGTATGCACGCTGAAGAAATAGCACATCATTACTTAATAACTTAGTCAGCTGACTGGAATAAAGTCCTTTTTGGATGTATTTTAAAAATCACAGAATGTTGATAAGAAACCACTGGGTGCATGAACAGGAGAGTGTAGTTTATTTACTTTAGCTGTATATGAATGGAAGACTTGCAGATGTAAATCACCTCACAGAGCCATCAAGTAGGTTTCCTCTTGAGTTTCTAAGATTTATGGTGCAGAAGACTGAATTAAAATTTACCTCAGGCACTCTCCAAGTATACTTTTACATTTTGCTTTTATACACTGAATACATAATACAACTTCCTATCTGCATTTTTATAATATGAAATATGAAGTGCATATGGCAGAATTTAAATGTAATTAATGACTATAAAATGTATAACAAAATGTAAAACTGATCATGTCTATGGAACCTTTACATTTATAAATAAAATTACAATCTTAGGATTTCTTTGCCAGCAGTATACATTACATTTCAGTTTTTGGTTAAGCTGCGTAAAAAAAAAAAAAGAGGGGGCTATAGTCCAATGGGAATTAGTGAAAAATGTACTGTCTCCATTTGCACAACAAAAATAAAATAGTGAATCTGAAAGAAGCCAAGGAATAGAATAATAGGAGGAAGAAAATTTGTTTTAAATCAAGACTGATTCCAGGGTTTCTTAATGGAACTGTCAGCTTTGTCAAAGCAAGGATAATAGGTAAAAATGCCACTGGGTTTTTTTACTTGTTTTTTTTGTGATGCATAGATATTTCTGTTTTGTTTTTTGATTTTTTTTTCATCTTTGGTTCATTTTCTTATAAAGATGTGTGCATGTACATAGCCATGCTAAGGTCAGAATACAAATGTAGTACCCTTAGTGGAAAAGTATAATGGTTTTGGATCAATTTTTGGTGCACTTTAGCTGGTCCAAACAGGAGCATTATTCAGACATTACAGTTGGGATCCATCCAAATCCCTTGACCGGCAGCTGGCTCAGCCTCTCACCTGTGCTGCTGGGAAACTGGAGACTGAGCCAACTGCTACCCCCCCTCCTCAGCACACCAGTGAGCACTGGAGGGGCAGAGCAGAGAGTCAGTGACTGACAGTCATGGCTCTCTGCTCAGAGCAAAGGGGAGAACTGAGCGATCAGCAATGTTTTACCACTCAGGTCTCAGTGCAGAGATGGCGGGGACAGATGCAGGATCGGATCAATGCTGCATCCACCTAAGAAAAAAGGTGCTTGTAGCCCGGATCAACCTCCAAAGAAAAAATAATGCTAATTTAATGCGTATGAACAGATATTCATCCAGAAAAATAGTGGATGCAGTTTGGGTCGCCTTTTAAGGCATGCAAAAATAACAAGGAAAAAGAGATTCCCCAAAAGAAGGCAATAACCCAAACACGATCTGTCAAAAAAACCAATTTATTTAATAAGCTATAAACACCACACAAAGATACAAAATGAAGACAATAATGGGCAATTCAGGGAAGATATCAGATGATTAATAAAAATTGATAACGTTATCATTAAAAACACCGGAGCCGCGGCCAAACATACCCCATACACACACCAATCACAGCAGCAGATTCCTACTGAATAGGTAAGTAATTGGATGATATGAGTCCTCAAATCAACAGTATAGATGGTATGGCGGTGTGGGGGTGGGTGGATGAATGCAAGTTGACTTTAAATTATTACAAGAGGTTTCAATGTTGTATGAACACCCATAGAAGATTAATGACAGTCCGGGAGCTGAACATATGACATATGCAGGCTGATCACAATGACCGGCAACATCTACTGTAGGCGATAGTAACTCAGGACAATCAAGCAAAGCAGTTCATGTAAATGGCAAGCAGTGAGGGGGAGCAGATACGACAAGGCTGCACTGGTATTATAAATAGGAGTGATACTACTCTCACCAGGTGGATCAGCAGCTCACAGGATCGCAGGCTCTACCCCAGGTAGTTACTTGTTGATGAAGAAAATTGCATTTGCTTGTGCCGTCTGGTGGAGAAAGTTCCGCTGTGTCAGCGCCTTCTATCAGATGGTATAAGCCGGTCGTCAGCTGTTAGTTCCCGGTGAAACATTCAAACGCCCTGTGATCACGGCTCCGAGATGACGTGCTGACGTCACGTGCTGACGCGTTTCACCAGCCAATCACCGCTGGTTTCCTCAGAGCAAAGGAGGGGTCTGTGAGCGAAGGTTAAATAGACTAACCAATAAAGGTGTAATTACATCACATGTCCACCAGATGTCGCACACAGTCACCACTCATCACAGACATTTCAGCAAAGGCAATATCTCGTAAATGGCTTCACAAAAATAGCTGCACTCAATTGTTCAGAAGCAAGCACCTCAAACAGTGCTACATTGTGATTCAGAGAAACGTTTGATGAAGGTGGATATATACAGTTACATAGAGACCAAGCAAAAAACGAAAAACAAAAAACAAAAGACAAAAAACAAAACCTAAAAATAAAGCATGGCAAATTAAAGCACCAGTATGAAGCTAGAAAATCGCTCAAAAATATAGAGCAGAGAAAACTATTGTTATAGGTGGTTGCTGCAGGGGAAATAGAAGATCATTTCTCCAAAAAAGGCTGAAGGCTACATTCGGTATTTAACCCATTGGGGGCCATCGCCTCCAAATAGTAGGTCCACATTTTTTCCTTCTGAAGGAGAATGGTGTCGAAATCGCCACGTCTTGTAGGTAAATTCAACCTGTAGATACCTTTTACTATTAGGCCCCTTGGGTCATGGTTATGAAATTTAGCAAAGTGGAGTGAAATGGGACGTTCATCATTCAGTTTTTTGATACCAGCAATGTGTTCTCGAATCCTTACCCTTAGGGCTCTTTTAGTTTTGCCCACATAGATTTTATTACATGGGCAAATAAGTGTATAAACCACTCGAGTAGTAGAGCAGTTTATAAACTGTTTAATCTTATAATCTGCACCTCCACGGGGGTTCGGGAACACATTTGTCTGGTGGACATACTTGCAGATGTTGCAGTGTCCGCATCTATACATGCCTGGGGAAATTCTAGAGTCACTTAACCAGTTCTTCTGGGTAGTACGGGTGTATTCAGAGTGGACCAACAGGTCACCAAGGTTATTTGATCTTTTAGCTGTCAAAAGGGGTTTTGGGCTCACAAGTTCCGAAATTAAGGGGGCTGATTTTAAGATATGCCAGTGTTTTTGTAGGACTCCTTGGACCAATTTCCATTGGGATCCGTATTTAGTGATGATCCTTGGGAAATTCTTTTCAGAATTTCCTTTTGACTCATTATTTTTATTTTGAGAAGAATTAACAGGGGGTACTAGGAGTTCATCACGATTTTTAAGAGTGGCTTTTCTCTTGGCCTTTTTAAGGGATCTATGTGAGTAACCTCTTTGTCTAAATCGTTGATACATCTCGTATGCCTTCTTACGGAATTCCTCCTCCACAGAACAATTCCGTCTGATCCTCAGGAATTGTCCTGTGGGTATCCCATGGATTAATGGTTTGGGGTGGTGACTCTGGGCAGACAACAAGGTGTTAGCTGCTGTTTTCTTCCTGTAGGTGCTAGTAACAATTTCATTCCCAGATCTCCGTATGGATAAGTCCAGAAAGGGGAGTATGTCAGGATGGTGTGAGTAGGTCAGACGTATGTTATAATTGTTTCTATTCAGTTCGGACATAAAGTCCTCAAGTTGTTTAACTGAACCACCCCACACCATCAAGACGTCATCAATGTACCTCAGCCACAGGAGGGAGTGGCTGAGGTACAGAGAGGACTTATAGACCATCGTTTCCTCCCAAAGTCCCAGGTGGAGGCATGCGTATGAGGGAGCCCATGGTGCCCCCATACTGGTGCCTCTAATCTGCTGGTAATAGTGACCAAGGAATTGGAAGAAATTGTTATTAAGCATAAATTCAAGGAGTTCCCCAATGAATTCATTTTGAGCACCCTGTTGGGGATGATGAGAGTCCAAAAAATGCATTGTAGCCTCGATACCACAGTGGTGTGGTATCGACGTATACAAGCTCTCCACGTCGATACCCACCAAAAGGGCCTCTGGGGGTATGACAAAATGTTGTAGTCTAACCAAAACGTCTCTGCTATCACGGACAAAGGAAGGAAGTAGGTTAACCATATGTTTAATCAAGGAATCAATGTATTTGCTTGTTTTTTCTAGGGGACCCTTTATAGCTGAAACGATTGGCCTACCAGGGGGGCAGGTAAGGGATTTGTGGAGTTTGGGTATTATATAAAAGGTAGGAATGGTGATTTCATCTACCCTAAGAAAAGAGAATTCCCTTCTCGTTAAGAGACCCGCCTCCATTCCCAATTTGAGTTTTTCATTCAATGCCTCCACAAGAGTGGGAAAGGGGGAACTGGTAAGTTTTTGATAAGTAGAGATGTCGCCAAGAAGTCTTAAAGACTCATCCTCATACATTTTTTCACTTAGGAGTACCACGTTTCCCCCTTTGTCACTTTTCTTAATCACTAGATTTGATGCATTTTGCAATTCAGACAGGGCTTTTCTTTCCCTGTTTGTAAGGTTGTTAGGGCCGATCCATTTCCAATTAATCTTCATGAGATCAGATTTGACTTGATCCAAGAAGAGCTGCAACCACTTGTGCTTAGATAGTGGGGGCATCTTGGTGGATCTAATTCTTAAATCAGAAGGTCTCCTCAAAACATGGCATAGGTTTTCATCTGAGTCACTGTCACAGTTCTCATCCAACAAAGAAATTAGGCATTCAATGGCCTCCTTTTCATCTTTATCTAGTGAGGACTCTGAGGTGAAGGAGTCATTTTGACGTTTTGCATGCCATAACTTGAAAAGGACCTTCCTCAGGAATAAACTAACATCCTTAAAAACCTCAAACTCATTCATGGATGACGTAGGAGAGAAGGAAAGACCCTTTTTAAGTAAATTTATGTGGATTTCTGTAAGATGGAACTCTGAAAGGTTTACAACATTGAGATCCATTGGGGCACCGTCCGAGACGGTCAACGTCTCCTCTGGTTTCTTAATCTCCCACTCGTTCGACTCTGTACACTGTCCCTCTCCTTTCCTTTTCTTTCTGTTTTTCCTTTGTCTCCTTCGTTTTCTTGTTTTTTGTCTAGATTTCGCTTTTGAGTCTCTGGGGGTATCTTCCCCTCTATATGTTCTAAAAAAGAAACAGTCTTTTGAGAAGTATCCTTGTCAAACTCACTGTCAGATGAGGAGCTATTCCCGGTTTTGGACTGACGTTGTCTCTGTCTGGTATTTCTAGAAAGTGATCTACCTCTTTTTTGGGTTGTGGGATCAAAAATATCACCACTTTCCCAGTCAGCTAGGTTCTGCCTGAACTTTTCTTGTTTGCTGTATTTTAAACTTTTTTGGATCCTTTCTATCTCCTTTTTTATGTACTCATTATTTTTGTCAAATTCAGGGTCATGTTTGAAGGGTTCTAGTGCTTTGGCGCTTGCGTCAAGTTCCACACGTATCTCCTCCAGTTGGGCTTCCTCCTCATCTACAATGAGCTTTAACAAAGATAAACCTCTATTCAAGCATTCAGTTTTCCAAGCAGAGAGAAATCGCGGGGTGTGTAGATGCTCCGCAGGTAAAACTCTCTCACGTAAACCCCTAGGTATAATCTTCTTAGAAATATGGGATTTCAATGAAGAAATATCCCATTTACGATTAAGGAATTTAATTACAAGTTTTTTGTGTTGCTTGAAAAGTTTCCTGATTGGTTCTCTCTCTGTATCACAATTTTCCACACCAACATCAAAGGCAGTATTAATCTCTAAATCAAGATCATGGTTGATCATGTAAGCCATATATGCGAGATAAAAATCAAATGAGATATACCCTAAAGGCAGCCCAGTATGGCTTAATTAAGCCAGTGGTATGTAAATTATTCACCTGTATCGTGGTGTGTGGTGGGGGGATCAACAAGGCTAGGAAGAGGGAAAAAATTCCCAAAAAGAGGTTCCTAAGAAAAAAGGTGCTTGTAGCCCGGATCAACCTCCAAAGAAAAAATAATGCTAATTTAATGCGTATGAACAGATATTCATCCAGAAAAATAGTGGATGCAGTTTGGGTCGCCTTTTAAGGCATGCAAAAATAACAAGGAAAAAGAGATTCCCCAAAAGAAGGCAATAACCCAAACACGATCTGTCAAAAAAACCAATTTATTTAATAAGCTATAAACACCACACAAAGATACAAAATGAAGACAATAATGGGCAATTCAGGGAAGATATCAGAATATCTGGCATATCTTAAAATCAGCCCCCTTAATTTCGGAACTTGTGAGCCCAAAACCCCTTTTGACAGCTAAAAGATCAAATAACCTTGGTGACCTGTTGGTCCACTCTGAATACACCCGTACTACCCAGAAGAACTGGTTAAGTGACTCTAGAATTTCCCCAGGCATGTATAGATGCGGACACTGCAACATCTGCAAGTATGTCCACCAGACAAATGTGTTCCCGAACCCCCGTGGAGGTGCAGATTATAAGATTAAACAGTTTATAAACTGCTCTACTACTCGAGTGGTTTATACACTTATTTGCCCATGTAATAAAATCTATGTGGGCAAAACTAAAAGAGCCCTAAGGGTAAGGATTCGAGAACACATTGCTGGTATCAAAAAACTGAATGATGAACGTCCCATTTCACTCCACTTTGCTAAATTTCATAACCGTGACCCAAGGGGCCTAATAGTAAAAGGTATCTACAGGTTGAATTTACCTACAAGACGTGGCGATTTCGACACCATTCTCCTTCAGAAGGAAAAAATGTGGACCTACTATTTGGAGGCGATGGCCCCCAATGGGTTAAATACCGAATGTAGCCTTCAGCCTTTTTTGGAGAAATGATCTTCTATTTCCCCTGCAGCAACCACCTATAACAATAGTTTTCTCTGCTCTATATTTTTGAGCGATTTTCTAGCTTTATACTGGTGCTTTAATTTGCCATGCTTTATTTTTAGGTTTTGTTTTTTGTCTTTTGTTTTTTGTTTTTCGTTTTTTGCTTGGTCTCTATGTAACTGTATATATCCACCTTCATCAAACGTTTCTCTGAATCACAATGTAGCACTGTTTGAGGTGCTTGCTTCTGAACAATTGAGTGCAGCTATTTTTGTGAAGCCATTTACGAGATATTGCCTTTGCTGAAATGTCTGTGATGAGTGGTGACTGTGTGCGACATCTGGTGGACATGTGATGTAATTACACCTTTATTGGTTAGTCTATTTAACCTTCGCTCACAGACCCCTCCTTTGCTCTGAGGAAACCAGCGGTGATTGGCTGGTGAAACGCGTCAGCACGTGACGTCAGCACATCATCTCGGAGCCGCGATCACAGGGCGTTTGAATGTTTCACCGGGAACTAACAGCTGACGACCGGCTTATACCATCTGATAGAAGGCGCTGACACAGCGGAACTTTCTCCACCAGACGGCACAAGCAAATGCAATTTTCTTAATCAACAAGTAACTACCTGGGGTAGAGCCTGCGATCCTGTGAGCTGCTGATCCACCTGGTGAGAGTAGTATCACTCCTATTTATAATACCAGTGCAGCCTTGTCGTATCTGCTCCCCCTCACTGCTTGCCATTTACATGAACTGCTTTGCTTGATTGTCCTGAGTTACTATCGCCTACAGTAGATGTTGCCGGTCATTGTGATCAGCCTGCATATGTCATATGTTCAGCTCCCGGACTGTCATTAATCTTCTATGGGTGTTCATACAACATTGAAACCTCTTGTAATAATTTAAAGTCAACTTGCATTCATCCACCCACCCCCACACCGCCATACCATCTATACTGTTGATTTGAGGATTCATATCATCCAATTACTTACCTATTCAGTAGGAATCTGCTGCTGTGATTGGTGTGTGTATGGGGTATGTTTGGCCGCGGCTCCGGTGTTTTTAATGATAACGTTATCAATTTTTATTAATCATCTGATATCTTCCCTGAATTGCCCATTATTGTCTTCATTTTGTATCTTTGTGTGGTGTTTATAGCTTATTAAATAAATTAGTTTTTTTGACAGATCGTGTTTGGGTTATTGCCTTCTTTTGGGGAATCTCTTTTTCCTTGTTATTTCTGCATCCACCTAGGTAAGTATACTTTTTTTATAGACCCCATTAAATATATAAACACCCTATACTGTACATTATATTTAAGACAATGAATCTAATTTTCCATATTTGCTGTTAACATTCAGTGTTTTAGTAGTTTACTTTGCTATTCTAGAGACCACTGAGCAGTAAACTAGAAGAAATATCTGTTTATCCAATATGGGTCAAATTAAAAAAAAAGCGTAGCAAATGAGATCACAGTATTGTTAAACTGCCATTTTCTTTCATGCAGAATCTGGTTAGCAAAGCAAACAGAGATTTGTAATTTTGCATCTGGAAACCGGTATTCAAGGTTTAGCAGGAATATATACCACTACAGATACAGTATATTAGGAAGCTAAGACTTAAGAAGCCTTTGCTGTGAGAAATATGTAGGCCACAATTGTTGATGTCTCATTCTAATAAACCCAGTTTGCTAGCTGTCAGATCCTAGGAGTCACTGACCTAGAACAAGTATGCGGATTAAGAATTGCTACTTTATTTTCTGCATGCGTTGTGGGTCAATGACTAAGAAAGTATTATCAGAGAAAGCCAAGTAAATAGCATCTTAAGAAGGAAGTCAACAATGACAGTCCACATAGTCTTCCCAGGTTTCTATTAATTGCTTGCTGTTCAAACACTGAAATACTAATTTGTCGTTCTATTTTATAAAGCTAGAGTACTCTGAGATGTTATCTCAGAATTAATAAGAAAAGGTATCTCAAAGCTGATCGAAATGAACTGTATGTGAAAATAATAAGTGTAAAGCCAAATTTACACAGCCATTAGATAACCACTGGTCTGAAGAGCATCAGAATAGAAATAGAGTGGAAATCTGAGGGGGACACTTACTCCAGTGACACCTGTTTAAATTACAGGGGTTTTAGATTTTCCTGACTATATCCAGAAATGGAAAAAAGAGGTTTAGCTTTAGATATACTTTTTGCAAGCATTAATGTTTCTGAGCAGCTGTATTGGATTGTGTATACCTGTCATAAACCTGGGTAATTCAAACTGACCGTATAATGCAAAAAAATGTTTTACCTTCAGTTACCTTCAAAACAATCCGTGGAGCCAGAGATTGACTGTAAAAGTTTAGCTTAGTCCCACTACCACTAGCTTCAACAACTTAGCTGTCAGTAAAGTCTGTCCATCATATTAAAACCCCAGCACAGAGGTTTCAGACTCAGAACAGGAAGGGGCCAAGCTTAACTTCAAATTTGAAATTTGCATATAACCTATATCTTTCCATCTAGCAATTGTTATATGAAGCCCTGTTTACTTAATATAGCCTCTGCTTACAGTATCTCACAAAAGTAAGTACACCCCTCACATTTTTGTAAATATTTTATTATATCTTTTCATGTGACAATACCAAAGAATTTACACTTTGCACGTTTTTTTTGCATTGATACATGTCCCCTGGGGCAGGACCCAGGTCCCCATACACTTTTATGGCAATAACTTGCATATAAGCCATAAAATTAGCACTTTTGATTTTTCATGTTCGTGTTCCATAGACTTTAACAGTGTTCGTTTGTTAGTACAAGTTTTTGGCCTGTTCGGTTCACCCCCTACTCTGGAACCACCTGCACACAGTCCAGCAGGTGACCCGTGCTACTTTGGGCCTGACCTCTTCTGTTTTAACCCTCAGGGGGGTCTGGAACTTAGCCGCAAGGGAATTCCTCTCTCTCCACTGGCCCCCAGCACCAGGTACTGCAGACATGATACAAGACAAGAGATGGTCAGAGATTGCTGACGTGATACAGGAGATGGTTAGAGGCTGCAGACATGGTACAGGAGGTGGGCAGAGGATGCAGACATGGTACAGGAGGTGGTCAGAGGATGCTGACATGGTACAGGAGGTGGTAAGATGGTGCAGACATGGTACTGTAGGTGGTCAGAGGATGCAGATATGGTACAGGAGGTGGTCAGAGGCTGTGCGGACATGGTACAGGAGGTGGTCAGAGGCTGTGCGGACATGGTACAGGAGGTGGTCAGAGGATGCAGACAGCAATCTGTCTAGGGCACATGTACTTTAACAAATGACACAAGAGACAACCTCCTCCTTGCAATAAAGTAAAAACTCTCTATATGGTGTACTTATACATCTTACATTGTCATTGTTCCCTAAAAAAATCATGTTTATTTCACAGGCATTTCAAATTTGAACACAGCCCTGACCATCCAGCATGGAAGATAAGGCTACTGAATGATAAGTCTTGTTATTTTTCTACATGGTGTCTATTCTGATTTTCTCCTGGGAGGTGGAAGGGATTCCAAGTATCAATTTTGTCACTATAACACAACACACTATAGTGCATATCTGTCAATCTGATGACTCCTTAAACAGGCTCTTAAATCCAATTTGGAGTCCCCATCCGCAGTATGAAAGCTTTTAATCTAGGGCAGACTAGCAAATTGAGGACTTCTGGTTAGAATTGTATGACACATACCAGAGCATTGGCCTAGGTGGGAGGAGGCAGTTCATCTGGATCCTGACAGCGCTTGGCTTTCTTGGTGACCTGTTTATAAATGCTCCAAGCTGTGACTCCTACCCAGAGTACTCCGGTCTCATGCCCATCCCGCAGCCCCGCTGATGTACTGCTGAGCTGACTCTGAGACCGAGTAGTGCCGTTCATTCAAAAAATGGCGCCAGCCGGCGTCATTACATCACCTACTCACTGCGCATGCGTCCGCCTGGCCAAAAACAGCCAAGAATGCATGAGCTTTCCTGAGCCCGGCAGGCTTTGGAATGGCGCATGTGCTGTTTCATTATTGGGCGCAGCCACATTTTTTATGGGCGCCGTTGCCCGTAATGGACATTTCTAGGCAGCCCGAAAAAGGGTTGAAATTTATGGGCTGCCCATAAATTAACAGGCAGTTGGCAACACTGGTTTTACTCCTCCACCCTGTGGCAATTTAGACTCACCTGGAACCTGCAGTCAGTGCTTAGATCCCGGGGAACAGACAGGTTGGGTCTGTTTAAGCTACAAGAGAAGTGAAAAACAAACAAGATGTGTTTGTGGAGGCTGAAAAGCATTAGGCTTGGACAGCCTAATAGTCAGGGTTGTGATTTGTGTAGTTAGTTCCGAGACACGACTAGGATTTAGTTTTCTAAGATTTTGAACCGTTTTTCTGTTTACTTAAATGTACAGCACTTGTCAATAGACTTGAATATAGTACTAATAGACACACCACTGTTTGCATATACTCCATTAAACTGGTATCTGTGCCTGAAAGTATGCTCATCCCAGGGAGCTTTTGTACCTACCTATCCACAATATACACACACACACACACACACACACACACATACATATACACAGTATACATGTAAAACCTGTAAACATGTAAACCATCCACCAATCTGTGGTAAAAAGGCAGCTAAAAGTGCTTTATTATCAGGAAAGATTCACTGCTTGTATGTTGTTCTACCATATGAAAATGTCAGCATTTTTCTGTAATTAGTTATGCCACAGCCTGTTAAAAGTTATGTCCAACCATTACCGAAATTTACCCCTCTCCTTCCTCCCCTCTAAAGCATGCACCCGCATTATAATTTTTCTTTTATCATGTTCTTGTAGAAAGAAAATAAGCTTTTGTTGCCCAATGGGACATCATCGCTTGCTTATAAAATTCAGGTAGAGACAACTGCTGAAAGCTCAGTTCCTATTTACATGAGCACATCTCAAGAACAACATCTCCCAAGAGCTATTTTCTGTGTTTGAGGGCTCTTAGGAGTTAATGCAGAAGAATTGGTTTCCTGTGAAGGAAATCAATATATGCATGTGGAGTGAAACATAGGGGGGTGGGGGATAGTCAAAATTCTTTATTCCGACAGGTAGTGCTTTGATTTTTAGTCCAGCAAAAGGCATTGTGTTATCACCTCAGTTAAGAGAATACTAGATTTCTGGCAGACCACCAGAAATGTTTGTGTAATCACAGTGTTATAATGTGCATATATTGCAGAGATGTTTATATTGCAGAGCCTGCAGTCAGATTTGCATTCCAGACCCTAATGCACATTCCAGACATTTGGTCCACCCCAGATTACACCTCTTCCTGACAGGAACATATCTAAACTAACTAAAGAGACCTTTACAGACCAAGTCTTTCCATTTATGTTCCACATAACCAAAGAGTTGTGCACGTTGTTCAGGGTGACATGAACTTCTGTGTACACTCTTATGCCCCATACACATGATCGGACCACAAAAATCCAACACCAAAACTGTGGATTTTTGTTTGAAGGTTGTTGGCTCCAACTTGTCTTGCATACACACGGTCACACAAATGTTGGCCAACAATAATAAACGTGGGAACGTGGTGATGTACAAGACGTACGACAAGCCAAGAAAAAGGAAGTTCAATTGCCAGTGCGGCTCCTTCTGTTTGATTCTGAGCATGCATGAACTTTTGTGCGACGGACTTGTGTACACGTGATCGGAAATTCTGACAACAAAGCTTTGTTGGCGGAAAATTTTAGAACCTGCTAGCCAACATTTGTTGGTGGAAAGTTTGACAACAAATGTTCGATGGAGCATACACATGGTCGGACTTTCTGCCAACAAGCTCATGTCCAAATTTGTTGTTGGAAAATCCGATCGTGTGTATGGGGCATTAGACTGATGTCTTGGTGGAACAAATTTCTACTAACTGTTATAAAACCTAAAAAAATAAATAAACAAAATAATTTAGGCCAAAATATATCCTTCGAAATGTCTTTGGTAAAAAAAAAAATCACAATAATGCCCCGTACACACGGTCGGACTTTGTTCGGACATTCCGACAACAAAATCCTAGGATTTTTTCCGACGGATGTTGGCTCAAACTTGTTTTGCCTACACACGGTCGCACAAAGTTGTCGGAATTTCCGATCGACAACCACGCGCTCACGTACACCACGTACGACGAGACTAGAAGAGGCCGGTTCAGAACCAAGCGCGGCACCCTTTGGGCTCCTTTTGCTAATCTCGTGTTAGTAAAAGTTTGGTGAGAGACGATTCGCGCTTTTTCAGACTCGTGGCTTTCAGATCGTTTTCTGCCGTTCAGTTTGTGCTTGTGGGTTTGTATTTGCTCTTCAGTGCGTGCAGTCAGTTCGTATCGGAGTTTTCTGTGCGATCTTGTTCGCTCGTTGCTGTTTTTCAGGTCGCTCTTCACAGGCCTTGCTGTTCTTCAGTGCGTTCTGTTACTTCGTTCTGAGCAGCCGACCGTTTTCTAGCCATGTTTCGTATGCGTACTCCTCGTAGAGTTCGTGCTGTGCGGGGGCTTGGTGTTGGGGTCCTGACTTTGACACAAGTCCAGTCCATGAACAGGGTGGGGAGGAGTTCATGGACCAAGAATTGGTTGCTTCAGCGTGACCAGTTCTGTCATATGCCTTTTCTCCGTGAGATCCGTGAGAATAATCCTGGTGATTTCAGGAATTTTCTCAGGATGACTGACCCCGTATTTCACCGTTTGTTGGCTTCGCTGACCCCCTATATCAGCAGGCAGGATACCTGCATGAGGCAAGCCATCACTCCGGAGTAGAGGTTGGTCGCTACCCTGCGGTATTTGGCCACAGGGAGAAGCCTGCAGGACCTCAAGTTCTCCCCCCAGGCTCTTCTTTGTGGACATTTACTGCTTGTGTTTGTTTTAGCTGACCCTGACAGAAATGTGTGGAGTCCAGAAAATGTCGTGATTGTGTAACCTTATACAAAGCACTGTTGGCTGTTATTTACTAAATGCAAAGACACTTTTCACTACAAGTGCACTTGTAACTGCACTGAAACTGCACTTGTAGTGCAAAGTAGATTTGCCCTTAGGAAATTACCCCCATTTTCTCATAAAACAACAATTACATCACCCCAAAAGTGTTGTAGCATGAGACAATAATCCACACATTCTTGATGAACAATCTTTTTAATACCAGCACAATCACATGTGCATTTACCAAAGGTTTTTCTGACAAACCGACATGTTTGTTGTATAACAATTTTTGTGGTGTCATTATCCAAAATCAAAATGTGCATTTTATAGAAAACAGGCCTGTGTAAAACCCACAAGAAAGACACAAATCTTGATCTTACAAAGTTCACATTTGGTAGAACTGGAAGGCAATATCAGACATGAGTATTTAGGAACTGTGTTTGATATTGCGTTCAGATGGGGGGAAATCACCCCTGGAAAAGCCAAATTTGGAAGATGCACACAAATTTCCCAATGTCAACATGTGCTATCTGCCATCACGGGGGATGAAGGGATGTGTTTTGGGGGAGCAAACCCTTCCTCACCGCTACTTTATTATTGTGGAAGGGGTTGCACCCCCAAAATGCGTCCATTGATCTCCCATGATGGCAGATAGCACATGTTGGCACACTGTGTGCATCCTCCAAATTTGGCTTTGGGAAAAATCACAAAAACATTTCGCACATTGTAGCAGACAAAAGAAGAAAGTGATTTTGAGGGGCTTTAAACTCGCCCCAAAACATCAATGATGTTTTTATATTTTGGAATAACATCATTGATGTTTTGCTTGATGTTTTCCAATTGTAAATTACACCCCATGATCTCCCCGATCAGGATCTGGGCACTTTCGGATGTGAAAGGATCTTCATCCACAACCTCACGATCACCTAAAAAGAAAGGAAACCCAAAATAAATTAGGCCAAAAAAAAATGCCGCCATCCATCTCTTATCTGAGCCTGTGGTCGCAGACACTCACCTGTTGTAGTGACTACTTCCACCACGTCTTCATCCTCCTGCTCAGCTTGTGTTGGTATTTCCCCTTCTTCCAGAGGGGGGGGGGCTCTGGTCTCCTCGGATGAGGGGTGTCCTCCGAGTCTTTTCTCCCCTATGTAAAACAAAAATGGTATAATTAGCACACAGATATTTGATGGCAGAACTCTAAAGATGAAACATTGCTTGAAAGTGGGGTACAATTGTTTATTTTAGCAGAGTTCCAAGATGTAGCTTTTTTAGTGTCCTTTGTCAAGCTTCAATACTTTACCTGTTTTGTACAAGCTTCACAGATGGAGACCCCCCCTATAGTATACACTGGAGCACCTGTGTGGCCCCCCTAATAAAAAGGGTGTTCTGGGGTCCCACACTAGTGCTCCAGTGTCCAGATGTGAAAACAGCTGCTCAGTGTCCTCTCCTTACACACAATCTAGTTTGCATTTCATTCTAGTAACAAACCCATCTACACAACCCAATTCTTTGAAGACAAGTATAGGGCCTCAAAATGGTGGCCAAATGCATATGGGCTAAACAATGGTATTTTATAGTCCGAAAAAAAAATGTGTGATCCGAACGAATAATGTGCCCATGAACATGAAAGTTGCCATTTTAAACTGTACAACAGTTCCTAAAAGCACATGGAGCAGCACGAACGTAATAAACACAAGAACAATAGGAACACTGAAGTCAGGGAATCCCTCTCCACTCTTCCTTCCACTCTTCCTTCCTTACCAGCTGAGGCTTCCGATGTCCAACCTGGGCCTTCCAGCCAGGAAGAAGTGGAGGAGCCCAGCTGGAGTCAGGTATAGCATTCTTCTACAGATTTCTGGGCAATAAATAAATGATGTTTACTAGATGTTATTATTGATCACTAATTGCTGCTTGAAAGTGTTTTACATATCAATACACAGTAGTGGGCACCCAAAATTGGGACAAGAATGCAAAATGCTGGGCTCAGAAGGATAGTCTGTTATATTTGTTAACATTGAATTTGCAGCAATCAGGAGGTGAAAATTGTGTGTGATTGATGAAAACAATACTAAAACTATGTCCCTTTTTCATACACAGGAAGACCTCAGCCAGGAGGAGGTTGTGGAATGTGGCAGTCAGGAGGAGGCGGGGATTAGTGGCAGCCAGGAGGAGGCGGGGCTAAGTGTCAGCCAAGAGAAGCCAGGGACAAGTCGCAACCTGACTGAGTCTCAGGTCCCTCCCCTCCGCCTGCCATATAAAAGGGCCAGGAAGGCCACTCCCAGTCCTGTGCAGGATTCAGCGTACAGGCTGATCCAGGAGGCTTCGGCGTCCCTCAGAGCCTTCCCCAGTCCTGAAGAGGCCTTTGCCTGCATGGCTGCCACCAAATTGCAGGGCATGCAGGAGGGCCAACGCAAGATCTCTGAGGACCTGATTTATAAAGTCCTTCGTAAGGGGGAGAGTGGGGAACTGACACCCAAGACGGATGTCATTGAGATGGACGATCCTCCTCCTCCTCCTCCTCCTCCTCCTGCTGCCACAACTCCACCACCACAGCCAAAGCCTGTAAGGAAGCGTGGAAAGAAGACCTGAGAGTGATGACCCTGGGTTCAGTCTGGTCTGACAGAAGATACAGTCTCTCGTATGACCACAGCCTGGGGACACAGATGTCATCTGCTGCTTTCCGGATCTCTGGGACTTCTGGACCAGACTGCCCTCCCTTAGATATGGACTCCTCAGGCCACCAATTTTGCTTTTAAATAATTGATGTCTGCCCTGGGAGTCCAAGGCTTCGCCCACTTCTGCAGTTTCTCCAGCGTTGCCTCCCTCTTTGTTTATAGTTGTGACCCCTTAATAAAATATTTTTAGGTAAATTCTACTCTCCTGTGTGTGTTTTCATCCAAAAAAGACAGTTTGTTGGTGAGTATTCAGGTACATTTCTAAAGTACAATGTGAAATTAACAAGGGACAACAACACCAAACAATCTCCTCCTACAGATTAAATAGAAACAACATATCAATGGTGTTGTGGGAACTTGTCACAAAAAACACACAAACATTTTCGGGAGTACAAATCAAAATCACCAAAAAAATAAAAATAAAAAGAGAAACACAAAAAAAGATTCTACATTAAAGTAAAAAAAAAAAAAAAAAAAATATGTTGTCAGATGTGAGAAATCAAAATATATTGAGGGAATCCCGATAAATAGTAACGAAAAAAGTTTGTGAGAAGTGTGTGTGAATATGAGCATCAAAACGACTTAATTCTTGTCACATTATAAAGAAGAAGAGAGTGCGCTGTATTAAACCATTTTGAACATTGCAGCGTGACGAAAGTGCTTTATCCATTACGAACGCTAAGTTTACCAGAACGAGCTGTCCCGTGTCGGAATTTCTTCTGAGCATGCGTGGCACTTTGTGCGTCGGAACAGGCCACACACGGTCGGAATTGACGCGATCGGATTTTGTTGTCGGAAAATTTTATCTCCTGCTGTCCAACTTTGTGTGTCGGAAAATCCGATGGAAAATGTCCGATGGCGCCCACACGCGGTCGGAATTTCCGACAACACGCTCCGATCGGACATTGTCTATCGGAAAATCCGACTGTGTGTACGGAGCATAAGTGTATATTAATTGGTTTGTGTGAAAGTTCTACAAACTATGGGATATACGGTATACTGGAATCTATGTATTTATAGATGCTATACTGTAATGGCGGTTATCAGTGAGATATAGTGTGACTGTGATAGGGTAGCAGGCAATCTGGGACTAACAGACTATCTGAAAGGGTCACTAGCTGACACTGACAGTAATCAGTGATAATACTGTACACTGACACTGTACTAATGACACTGGCTGGGAAGGGGTTAAAATCTAGGGCCAATCAAGGGGTTAACTGTGTATCTAACAATGTGTAATGTGTGTTGCTTTTACTTTACTATCTGGTTGTCTTTTCACCCTGCTTTTGTAAACACAGAACTGTGTGTGATTGAACACAGCCGATCAGCTGACTTCAACCAAAATCAATATCAGCTGCCAAACTCGTTTTGTGTCCAATCACAGCATGGGTTGTCAGGGGGTGCATGCATGGGTGCACCAAACCCAGAAGCAAGCCGACGACGTACAGGTATGTTGCTCGGCCTGCCATTGCCACGTGCCCACAGTAAAACTACTGTGGGCGGACGGCAAGTAGTTAATGGTCCTGTAATGTGTTTTCTTGAAATTGTTTCTTACTATGTTTTCCTGCCTCCTTGTAACATATTCTGTGAGCTCCTTAACCTCTCATTTTTCCCCCTCACTTCTGTTTGTTTGAATTAAGCTGTGCACATTAGGTACAGATTTGTGCAATGCTATATGCACACTACACATTCCAATCCATATTCCCTAATGCATCTTTGGGCATGAGAAAGAGAGGGTGGCTATGCTTCTAATTATAATGGGACCATGGAGACGGAACATAGCCAACCTCTAACAGGAAGTTGGATCAGAGCGAAAAAAAGAAGCAATTTGGAGTAGACCGAGAACAATGGAAGGTACTTTTTGAGTTAAGAATATATACTTTTTAAGCCAGAGTTTAGTGTCACTCTAGGTGTCCCTTTATGATGTGGTCACCGTGATACCTTCATGCTGGTGGTCAGCATAAGGGTGCCCCCTTATTCTGGTTTCCAGTGTGCCCCCTTATGCCTGTGGTCATCGTGCCTGCTTACGTTGTTTTTCAGCATGCCCCACTACACTGGGGGTCAGCATGCCCTCTTAAACTGAGGGTCAGCATGCGCCTTTAAACTGTTTTTTGTGTGCCCTTATGCCGGTGGTCACTGCGCCCACTTATGCTGATGTCTAGCATGTTCCCATACAATAATGGTCAACATGGCCCATTACACTGATGACCAGCATGTGCCCTCACACTAGTGGTCAGTGCTCAGTGGCCAGTACTCAATGTAACTCCTTACATTGAGAGCCAGTGCTCAGTATGTATACGTTTCCAAAGTGGAAATTGCTGATGCACTGTCTACTTCCTAAAAGCAGGAGATCCAAGAGTTCTTGGTAAAAAAAAAAAAAAAAGCACAAAAACTGACAGTTTTGCTTAACCACTTGACAACTGGGCACTTAAACCCCCCTCCTGCCCATTTATACTGCTACATATCTTTGGTAAAATAACTCAAATTATTGGATATTATTTGGTCTGTGTGAAAATTAGAGAGTCTACAAGCTGTGGTGCAAATCATAAAAAATTGATCACACCTGATGTACTGGCGGCCTATCTAATTTCTTGCAACCCGAACAAGTCAGGAAAGTACAAATACCCCCCAAATGACACCTTTTTTGAAAGTAGACATTCCAAGATATTTAGTAAGATGCATGGTGAGCTTTTTGATTTTGTAATTTTTTCCCACAATTCTTTGCAAAATGAAGATTTTTTTCCCACAAAATTGTCATTGTAATAGGTTATTTCTCTCACATGGCATGTGTATACCACAAATGACACCCCAAAATACATTCTGCTACTCCTCCTGAGTATTAGGATACCACATGTGGGGGACTTTTTCACAGTCTAGCCACATAGAGAGGCCCAACATGCAGGGAGCACCATCAGGTGTTCTAGGAGCATAAACTACACATCTAACTTGTTGAATACCTATTACATTTTTGAAGGCCCTGGAACACCAGGACAATGACACGTGACACTGATGTGGCACTGATGACAGATAGCACTGATACGTGGCACTGATGACACGTGACACTGATGTGGCACTGAAGACAGATGGCACTAATACGTGGCACTGATGACACGTGACACTGATGACAGATGGCACTAATATGTGGCACTGATGACACGTGGAACTGATGACAGATGGCACTGATGACAGATGGCACTAATACGTGGCACTGATGACACATGGGACTGATGACAGATGGCACTAATACATGGCACTGATGACAGATGTCACTAATACGTGGCACTGATGACAGATGACACTAATACGTGGCACTGATGACAGATGGCACTAATACGTGGCACTAATTACATGTGACACTGATGACAGATGGCACTGATACATGGCACTGATGACACGTGACACTGATAACAGATGGCACGTGACACTGACAGGTGGCACTGATGACAGATGGCACTAATATGTGGCACTGATGACGGATGGCACTTATATGTGGCACTGGGGAAAGATGGTACTGGGGACAGGTAGCACTGGGGACAGATGGCACTGGGGACAGATGGCACTGACAGATGGCACTGACAGATGGCAGTGGGGACAGATGACAGTGGGGACAGATGGCACTGACAGATGGCAGTGGGGACAGATGGCAGTGGAGACAGATGGCACTGATAGATGGCAGTGAGGACAGATGGCAGTGACAGGTACTGTGGTCACTTTATTTTCCGTTTTTTTTCTGACACCTACCGCTGCAGCCATTAGCTCTCCCTCCTCACACACTGTCTCTGTGTGAGGAGGGAGAGCCGGCAATGAGAGATGATCTCATATGTTTACATATGAGATCATCTCTCACTGGAAGCTCCGATCGCGCTGTAAACGGCCGCTGTGATTGGCCATTTACAGCGATCTGTGACTGGCTGTGTCCCGGCAATTGGCGTCTGCGCTGTAGCCGTCTTTCGGCTATAGCGTGGGCGCGAAGTGGATAATTGCCAGGCCAGACTTCAGTTATTCAACATGATACTATTACTGAGTCTGGGGTGTTTGTTAAACTTAAGACTTACTAAATTCCTGAAACATGGAGGAAATACACCAATGAGTAAGTGAAGAAAATGCTTGAGTTAGGCATAATTGAAGAGTCCAGTTACATAATCACTCCAGTCACACTGTTCTAATCCCAGAGCCAGGTGGTATTTCAAGGTTTTGTGATGTCTTTAGGAAAATTCACTAATTCACTAACTGGTGCACAGTCATGTTGTTATAGGAAGGGGCCATCCCTAAACTGTTAGGAAGTTAGGAGCATGAAATTGTCCAAAATGTCTTGGTATGCTGATGCCTTAAGAGTTCCCTTTACTGGAACTAAGGGGCCAAGCCAAACCCCTGAAAAACAAGCTCACACCATAATCCCCCCTCCACCAAATGATTTGGACCAGTGCACAAAGCAAGGTCCATAAAGACAGGGATGAGCAAATTTGGGGTGAAGGAACTTGACTGGCCTGCACAGAGTCCTGACCTCTACCCGATAGAACACCTTTGGGATGAATTGGAGTGGAGACTGCGAGCCAGGCCTTCTCAACCAACATCAGTGCCTGACCTCATAAATGCGCTTCTGGAAGAATGGCCAAATATTCCCATAGACACACTCCTAAACCTTGTGAATAGCCTTCCCAGAAGAGTTGGAGCTGTTCTAACTGCAAAGGGTGGGCCAACTCAATATTGAACCCTACAGACTAAGATTGGGATGCCATTAAAGTTCATGTGCATGTAAAGGCAGGCATCCAAATACTTTTGACAATATAGTGTAGGTTCAGTAAGTTTTTGTTTTTGGGGTTTTGTTTTATTTTTTATATTGAGACAAATAAACCAACCACTGTTTTAAAGAAGCCACTGAGCTGGTATCTGTGCCTGAAAAGGTTGTTCATTGCACCCACTACGTGTCCCCAGCTCACAACAACGAGACAACTCAAATCCAAGAAGCTTTTCATCTGCATAGGTAATACTGCCAACAAAAACTTTACCAGAAACACAAGCAGAGCCTCTTTTCTTGACCAGTACTGGGTGATACCTTTTGATCCTACCATCACCATGTTGCCACACAATGCAACATTCGCCAGACCAGACAACATTTTATCAGTCTCTGTTATCCAGTTTAGGTGATTCCATTTCCTCCACAGACTGGTTTTCCATTACTTAGCAGAAAGGAGTTGAACAAGACATGATATTTTATAGCTGTTTTCCAGTCTTTTCAATGCTCAAAATAATTCAAAGCACTGATGTACAGTACTTCTGAACACTACAGTTCTCTGCTTTAGTAGTAGTAGTTATTTCAACAGTTATGGACTTCTTGCTAGCTTGAGCAAGTGTGGTCATTATCCTATGATCTTTTTAGGTAATAAAATGCCTTTGCCTGTTTGATTTGTTTTTCTTACAATTTTCTGAGCTTTAATTAAAAGGGGTCATTTGTTTTTGATAAGCTGAAACCATCATAACTGAAACCATCAGTCAATGATAAAGCTGTTTTGATAATATGGTCAAACAGAAATAGAAATGGAACATCTGGACCATGTCTGCATATGTTGTTTTGATTTGCAGCAATATTAGTCACCCAGCGTAGAGAAAAGGGAACCAAAAAGATCACTGACTTCCAGGTTTATTGTATGAGACATTCTTAGACATTGCAAAGACAGTCCCCACCCTAGGACTACCATCTCTAATGTGTTTCACCCAGTAGGTCTTAGTGGTCTCTATGACTAAGCCCTATTGGATAAAACGTGTTAGAAGGGTGGTCCTAGGGCTGGCACTGTCATTTTAATTGAGGCCAGTGATCTTTCCGATGTGCAACAGTTCCCTACTCCTACATTGAATTTGTGAGTGTGAATTTGCCTCTAGTTTGAGTGGAGATAAGGAGGCGTGCCCTGGAGTGGAGAGCTATTTGTTATTGTCATCCACACTTAATTCACTGTTTGATTTTCTGTTTCCTATATTTCCCATTGTGGGTGCTTCTGAAGATGAGAAGCAGTATGTTGTACCCACCTTAAAATGGTTGTAAAGTCAAACTCTTTTTTTTATCTTCATGCAATTCCTGGATGAATATAAAAAAACACCCTGCTAACTGTCCCCAACCCCCCAGCTATCCAGCTCTGCTCCGGCTTCAGCACTGCTCTCCTCTCTTCCTGGACTCACAGGAGACACTAAGGGGAGCAGAGCTACAGGCTCTTGCTGCTGTCAGCAGCTTACTGGTGCTGTGGTGGCTTGGAAGCACACCAGCACGGGTACCCCCATAGCATACAGCATACAGCTTTTCTAAGGGGAACCCAGAGCAGGGAGAAGCACAAGTGGGAACTTCCAAAAGAGGAGGTAAGGGATCGCTCTGTGCAATCTCATTGCTCAGAGCAGGTAAGTATAGCCTCATTTTCCCTTTACGTCATTCAGGACAGCCACTATTGAGAGATAGTCTCCTCCTCTTCCTGTAGGAAACACTGCGCCAACCCATAAAACTCTCACTTCCCCTGCCAGACCTCAGTTATTAGTGTTTCCTCCGGAGGGGAGACACTGTGCAGGGAACCAGGCTGATACAATCAGGGAGATTGTGGCCTCTCTCAAAACATCCCCAGGGGAGCAGGGGCTTCCAGCAGTGGATGGCGGTACATACCCGCAAACAGCAGCCACCCCTTCCTTGTCAAGCGTGGCATCAGGCTGTGGGGGCCCCCTATCGCGTCCACAGGGCCACAGCAAGGAGGACACTCTGCTCTTCCTGTACGCTGTGCAAGCCGCATTTTTTTGTTTGGAACGAACGGGCCGGACAACGGGCGACGTCATTTCCGGCGGAGGGTGGATGTCTACCTTCAACCCGCGACTTCCGGTTCCGGGTCGCGGTGCTGATAGGGGGCCGGGCTCAGGCTGGAGGAGTCGGTTTACACGTGCAGACAGTGTGAGACTCTACACAGGCAACCACCTGCAGTCATGTCTGAGGCAGATGCTGCAGCTCACACGGACGCTAGCTCCAGAGTTCCCTGGGGAGGGGTCCTCTCTACCTAGGATTGTCCCCCCATGTACGGTTCCTTACTTAGGGGGGGACAGACCCCCTGGGTGGTCAGGGGGTGGGGGTGACTCGGATCCCTACAGGGTTGGGTACACCCCCAGGGTTGTTTCTGTTAAAAAATTGCTGAATGTAATGTGTTTTCTGTATGTAATTTCAGAAATCCACAGAAAAGACAAAGTCCACTCATGTCTCTAAAAAGAAATGTGCCTCTTGTAGGGACAGTTTAGGGGAAGCTTGGACCAAGGTTCTGTGTAAAGAATCCATAGACTCCCTGGTCAAGAAAAGGGACTCTGAACAGCAGTCCGGCTTGGCAGCCTCTGTAAAGGAGCTTTCATCCACTTTTTCATCCTTTAAAACGCTTTTTGAGAAGTTTCAGCTTCCCCTTAATCCCATTCAGCAGGATTCAACCCCGCCTCATGCTCAGGGCTCGGCTCCTGCCAGATCCACTAATATGGCTACGGCAGAGGAGGTTTCAGGCCCTTCCGGGGTGGAGCTTAGGCAACCAGACAGTGGCACTTCTGACTCCCATGAGGAATCAGAGGGAGAGGACCAGGACGGGGAGTCCAGGAAAATCTCCAGGTATAAATTGTCCCTAGAGGAGGTGGAAGATCTCCTAGGGGCAATATACAACCCTCGGTATACACGAGGATAAAAAACCCCTCTCACTCCATGACCTCATGTACAAGGGCTTAGGAGATCAAAAGAGAAAGGTTTTTCCAGTACACGAGGTTCTGGTGGAGACGATTAAAAAAGAGTGGCATGATCCGGAAAGAAAGCCCTTCTTCTCTAGTTCCCTTAAGAGAAGATTTCCGTTTTCAGAGGATCCAGCATCCATTTGGAATAAAAATCCCAAATTGGATGCAGCTTTCTCTCAGGTCTCTAGGCACACAGACCTGGCGTTTGAGAACATGGGGGCCTTATCAGACGTCATGGGCAAAAGGATAGACTCACTACTGAAAAAGACGTGGGACTCGACAGTCGGTAACTTAAAAACAGAAATGGCTGTTACTGTGGTAGCCCGCAATTTAGAACACTGGCTTTTCCAGATTCATGAGCAATTTGAGGCTGGCACGAGTCGGTCCGTATGTCAGCCAGATCAGCGGCCCTGGCTAACTCGGCCAGGAGGGCCCTCTGGCTGAAGACTTGGCCGGGCGACGCCGCCTCTAAGGTCAAGTTATGTGGGATACAACTGACAGGTGACCTACTCTTTGGTCCTGGGTTAGATACAGTCCTAGAACGGACAGCAGACAAAAAGAAATCCTTCCCACTCAAACGAAAGACCCCAACACAGAGAAAGAGGGGGTTTCGTCTGCAAAAGTGCAGGGAAGCCCCTAAACAAGGGGGACAGAAGAAACCCTGGGGCCAAAAAGGCAAGGGCAGAGGAGGGGCGATTTTTTGCCCTCCTGAAAAAGCCCAGAAAGATCAATGACTCTCTAAAAATGGTGGGAGGAAGACTGGGGGCCTTCCTTCTACAGTGGGAGATCATCTCCCCCAATCGGTTCATCCTAGGGATCATTAGAAGGGGGTATCGCTTGGAATTCACAAGGCCCCCCTCACAAAGATTCCTTCTCACGCAGCTTTCCAGCTGCACGACAAAAACCAAGGCCTTGTTAGACGCTCTGAAGGAGTTAGAACTACAAAATGTAGTTTGCAGAGTACCAAAGGGGGAGGAAGGAGAGGGGGTTTATTCCCATGTATTTATGGTAAAAAAACCCTCAGGAAAATTCAGATTGATTCTGAATTTAAAGCCCTTGAACAGGTCAATTTGCTACAAAAGATTCCGTATGGAGTCAATTTTTACGGTCAGGGCTCTGTTACCGCAGAATTGTTTCATGGTGTCTGGGCGATGCAATACTGCACCTACAATTCCAGGCCCTGCCTTTCGGGCTATCCTCCCCGAATATTTACCAAAATCCTGACAGAGGCCATGGCCTTCCTGCTAATGCAGGGTGTATCAGTTATAGTCTATCTGGACAACCTGCTCCTATTTGCAGTATCCCCAGAGAAGTTGCTCAGGGATCTCGACCTGACAAAAAAGGTACTGACAGGATTAGGATGGCTCCTGAACTTAGACAAGTCCAGTCTCGTTCCTTCACAGCGCATTATGTACCTAGGATACCTGCTAGACTCGACACTCTTGAAAGTTTTTCTTCCAAGAGAAAAAATTCTAAAACTGGAAAGAGCAGTTTTATCTCTCCAGTGCAACCATCGGGTGTCCAAAAGGTCCTTGATGTCAACGCTAGGTCTGCTGACCTCTACTCTCCCAACAGTGCAGTGGGCAGGATTACACTTTCATCCCCTGCAGTCATACGTACTAAGGGTATGGGACCACAGTCAGAAGGATCTAGACACC
Source organism: Lithobates clamitans (assembly GCA_037952925.1). Taxonomy (NCBI): domain Eukaryota; kingdom Metazoa; phylum Chordata; class Amphibia; order Anura; family Ranidae; genus Lithobates; species Lithobates clamitans. The sequence continues at coordinate 1,604,318 of JBBGZY010000806.1, forward strand.
TTAGTACAGGTTACCCATCGATTAAAGAGATCTCTTTGGTGGTGGAGGAAGGAAGCAAACTTGTCGCAGGGACGTCTGTGGCTTATTCCAGTTTCACGGATAGTAACCACGGACGCAAGCGGCAAAGGCTGGGGGGCGCATCTGGGATCCCTTCTAGCGCAGGGCGTATGGAGGGGAGACGAACTAAAAAGATTGCCCAATTGGAAGGAGCTGAGGGCGGTCGGCCTGGCCCTCAGGTTTTTCAAAAAAGAGCTTCAGGGCCACCATATACAGGTACGGTCAGACAACTCTTCTACCGTAGCCTATATAAATAAACAGGGAGGCACCAGAAGCGGAAGTCTCCTGGCCTTAGCAACAGACATCCTAAATTGGGCTGAGACCAACACTCTCTCACTCTCAGCGGTTTTTCTGAGAGGAGAAAGGAACGTTATAGCGGACTTTCTCAGCCGGAGGAGGCTGATAGAGGGAGATTGGGCCCTCAACCAGGAGGTTTTCAATCTCATATCCGAGAAATGGGGACCCCCGGAAGTGGATCTTTTCACTTCAAGAGACAATGCGAAAACCCCCTGTTTTTTCTCCCTAAATGCAGGAGAAGGAGCACTGGGGATGGACGCATTAACACAGAATTGGCATTTCAGGACATGCTATGCCTTCCCCCCTCCGGTGTTATTACCGGCGGTTCTGCGGAAGTTCCAACTAGAGAACACCTCCCTCATTCTAGGAGCTCCACATTGGCCGAAAAGGGCATGGTTTTCAATTCTCAGTCAGCTAGCAGTGGAACCGCCCCTATTCCTTCCACCTCAGGAGGATCTTCTCTCACAGAGTCCAATCCTCTGTCCACAGGTACACCAGTGGAAATTAGCGGCCTGTCTACTGAGGAGAGTATATTAAAATCTAAGGGATTTTCTCAGAAAGTAATCTCCACCCTCCTCAACAGTAGAAAAAAGGAGACGCGTCATATTTATAAAAAGGTCTGGCTCCTTTTCAACAAGTGGTGCACTGAAAACTCCTTCTCGGTGCAGAGCCCCATAGCTGTTTTGGAGTTTGGAGTTCCTACAGTGTGGAGCAGACAAAGGGTACGCGTAGGTACCCTTAAAAGCCAGGTGTCAGCACTAAGTGCTTATTTAGAGAAATCTTTGGCCACCAATCCATGGGTGGTCAGGTTCTTTAGGGCACTGTCCAGACAGAGACCTGTCCGAGGTCAGGATCTATCCTTAGTGTTGCAAAGCCTAACAGGAATTTCCTTTGAGCCCTTGGACAAATGTCTGTTAAAAGAGTTAACCTTAAAAACAGCATTTTTAGTGGCAGTGACAACTGCCAGGAGAGTCAGTGAAATTGAGGCGTTATCAATTAGACCTCCTTTTTGCGTTATTTTGCCAGATAGAATAGTCCTTAAGACTGATCCAGCATTTTTGCCTAAAGTGGCGTCAGGCTTTCACAGAAGCCAGGAAATAGTCCTACCTTCGTTTTGTCCCAATATTGCTGGAGAAGGGGAACTGAAATTTAATTTCTTAGATGTAAGGAGGTGTATCCTACAATACTTAGAGATGACTAAAACAATTAGAAAGTCTGATTCTCTATTTATTTTATTTTCCGGGTCCAGAAAAGGACTCAGAGCGTCTCGACGTACGATTGCCAGATGGCTTAGATTAGCTATTGGGAAGGCATATTCTCTAGCAGGGAAAGAGATTCCTATGGGCATAAAGGCACACTCTACCAGAGCTGTGGCAACTTCCCAGGCAGAGAAGGCTGGAGCAACGCCAGAGCAAATATGCAAGGCAGCGACATGGTCCAGCTAGTCCACTTTCGGTAAACATTACAGAGTGGACCTGGTGGTGGCAGGTGAGCAGGCTTTTGGGCGAAAAGTTCTGCAAGCTGTAGTCCCACTCTAATTGGTAAATGCTCGATTATCCTCTCAATAGTGGCTATCCTGAATGACATAAAGGGAAAATTAAAGTTACGTACCGGTAACGACTTTTCCTGTAGTCTTTCAGGACAGCCCTAGTTACCCACCCTAAGCTTGGGGGGGTCTTATTAAAGACCAGAAGGCAATATGATAATGATATTGAATGGTATGTTATTAATGTGTTCTTGTGTCTCCCCAGCTGACCGGAGGTGATCTTGTAAAAACTGAGGTCTGGCAGGGGAAGTGAGAGTTTTATGGGCTGGCGCAGTGTTTCCTACAGGAAGAGGAGGAGACTATCTCTCAATAGTGGCTGTCCTGAAAGACTACAGGAAAAGACGTTACCGGTACGTAACTTTAATTTTTATTTTAATTAAACAAAATGTAGCCATTAACACTGTATCACATTAAAGAGGAGTTCCACCCAGGGGGGCCATTAAAAAAAAAAAAAAATTAAAAGTCAGCAGCTACAAATACTGCAGCTGCTGACTTTTAATTGGACACTTACCTGTCCCTGGGTCCAGCGGTGCGGGGGATCGAAGCCCCGCTCGTCCCCCCCCCTCCGCTCGTCGGCGCCGGCATTTCAACTGTGGGCGCCAGGCTGTGGCTTCACAGCCTGGCACCCACTGCGCATGCGCGAGCGGCGCCGAGCGCCGTGATTGGCCGCTCAATCACCTGGGACCTGCAATGGGTCCCAGATGATTGACAGGAGGAAGGGAGAAGAGCCGAGCCCTTCCTGTGCCAGGGGGAAGTGATGTCACCAGCCCAGGCAGACGAAGGGGCAGACTACGAGGGACCACCTAGCAACAGGCATTTAGAGGTAAGTAAAAAAAAAAATATCCAAATGTTTTTTTGTTTTTTTTTTAGAATTTTTTAGATATGTTTGTTTTTTTGGGTGGAACCCCACTTTAAGTATTGTAATAACTTATTTTTTTTTATATTTTCTGGTATTACCTATTTGCCGACCGTATATTGTACATAAACGGCGGCAAGGCGGATCTCCTGTGTAGGATCACGTACCTAGTATGGAGATCCTGCACTTCTGGGTCTGGGGACGCATGTGCGCCGCCGGCAACCCGCTCCCGCTGTGGTTGGACACAGATGTTTGCCGGCACCCACCGATCATTTTGGACAGAGCGACAATCTTCCTATAGTGCCTTGAAAAAGTATTCATACCAATTGCAATTTTCCACATTTTGTCATGTTACAACCAAAAACGTAAATGTATTTTATGTGACCAAAAACAAAGTGGCACATAATTGTGAAGTGTAAGAAAAGTAATAAATGTTTTTCAATTTTTTTTTACAAATAAATATGTGAAAAGTGTTGCGTGCATTTGTATTCAGCCCCCCTGAGTCAATACTTTGTAGAACCACCTTTCATTGCAATTACAGCTGCAAGTCTTTTTGGGTATGTCTCTACCAGCTTTGCACCTCTAGAGAGCAACATTTTTGCCCATTCTTCTTTGCAAAATAGCCCAAGCTCTGTCAGATTGGATGGAGAACATCTTGTCACAGATTCTCAATTGGATTTAGGTCTGGACGTTGGGCCATTCTAACACATGAATATGCTTTGATCTAAACCATTCCATTGTAGCTCTGGCTGTATTTTTAGGGTTGTTGTCCTGCTGGAAGGTGAACCTATGCCCCAGTCTCAAGTCTTTTGCAGATTCTAACAGGTTTTCTTTTAAGATTTCCTTGTATTTGGCTCCATCTATCTTCCCATCAACTCTGATTAGCTTCCCTGTCCCTGCTGTAGAATAGCATCACCACAACATGATGTTGCCACCACCATGTTTTACAGTGGGGATGTGCAGTGTTAGTTTTCTGCCACACATAGCGTTTTTCTTTTAGGCCAAAAAGTTAAATTTTGGTCTCATATGACCCGAGCATCTTCTTCCACATGTTTGCTGTGTTCCCCTCATGGCTTCTCACAAACTGCAAATGGGACTTCTTATGGCTTTCTTTCAACAATGGCTTTCTTCTTGCCACTCTTCCATAAAGGCCAGATTTGTGGAGTGCACAACTAATAGCTGTCCTGTGGACATATTCCCCCACCTGAGCTGTGGATCTCTGCAGCTCCTCTAGAGTTAGCATGGGCCTCTTTGCTGCTTCTCTGATTAATGCTCTCCTTGCTAGGCCTGTCAGTTTAGGTGGACGGCCATGTCCTGGTAGGTTTGCAGTTGTGCCATACTCTTTCCATTTTCAGACGATGGATTGAATAGTGCTTTGTTAAGATGTTCAAAGCTTGGGATATTTTTTTATATCCTAACCCTGCTTTAAACTTCTCCACAACTTTATCCCTGACCTGTCTGGTGTGTTCGTTGGCCTCCATGATGCTGTTTGTTCACGAAGGTTTTCTAACAAACCTCTGGCGGCTTCACAGAACAGCTGTATTTATACTGAGATTAAATTACACACAGGTAGACTCTATTTACTAATTAGGTGGCTTCTGAAGGCAATTGGTTTCACTAGATTTTAGTTAGGGGTATCAGCGTAAAGGGGGCTAAATACAAATACACGCCACACTTTTCAGAGATGTATTTGTAAAAAAAAATTTCAAACCATTTATCATTTTCCTTTAACTTAACAATTATGTGCCACCTTGTGCTGGTCTATCACATACAATTCCAATAAAATACATTTACGTTTTGGTTGTAACATGACAAAATGTGGAACAGGGGCATGAATACTTTTTCAAGGCACTGTATATAAACAAGGCAGACTGCCTTTCTGTCAGTAGGGATGGTAGTGATCCTTTGTCCCTGCAAAGCAGGAATACAGATCTCTGCCTTTTCATAGTACAAGCACATCCCACACACTAACCAAGCGCATTTTAGGCACACATTTAACCCTTTGATCACCCCAGATGTTAACCCCTTCCCTGCCAGTGTCATTAGTACAGTGACAGTGCATATTTTTAGCACTGATCACTGTATTAGTGTCACTGGTTCCCAAAAAAATGTCACTTAGTGTTCGATTTGTCCGCTGCAATGTCACAGTCCTGCTATAAGTTGCTGATTGCCACCATTACTAGTACAAAAAATAAATAAATACATATTACATAAATCTATCCCATAACTTGTAGACGCCATAACTTTTGTGCAAACCAATCAATATATGTTTATATTGATCTTATATTGGTGTTCCACCAACGTCTGTATGTGCGAATACGCTCGCATGAGTGTATTACAGCAAAACTGACACTGGGGGACATCTGACAACATGTATGTTGTTAACTGTGTTGCCTTTCATCTATACATTAGGGGAATAACCTCTGTCAGCTTTTTTTGCCACCTGTGTTCCAGTGGGGAGATTTTCCTTCAAGTCTGGTCCTATACCAAAACAGGAAGTGAGAGGAAATCCCTCCAAAGTGAGATAGTCCCTGGTTGTCACCAGGATAACCATAACTAGTGTCTGCATTGGAAGCTTCCACTCTATTCCTGCTCTGTTGACAACCCAAAATTTGGGATTTTCTTTCACTAGTGATGATGGTAAACATAAAAAATAGAGAGGGTAAATCTCCTTGATTGGGGCACGGACAGTGATAAAAAACTGACAGGTGTTCTAATCCCCCTCCACTCAATCTAAAAATAATATTAAAAAAAAAACCTTTTGCCTTTAGTTGTATTTTGGGCTAGGTTCAGACATATTGGGCGGCACAGTGGTGTAGTGGTAGCACTCTCGCCTAGCAGTAAGAAGGGTCCCTGGTTCAAATCCCAACCACGACACTACCTGCTTGGAGTTTGCATGTTCTCCCTGTGCCAGGCGTGGGTTTCCTCCAGGTACTCCGGTTTCCTCCCACACTCCAAAGACATGCTGGTAGGTTAATTGGATCCTGTCTAAATTGTCCCTAATATGTATGATTGTGAGTTAGGGACCTTAGATTGTAAGCTCCTTGAGGGTAGGGACTGATGTGAATGTACAATGTATATGTAAAGCGCTGCGTAAATTGACAGCACTATATAAGTACCTGAAATAAAATAAATAAATAAATATGCAGCTGCAGTTTGCAGTCCAGTGTCCGATGCGTTTGAACTGGACCCACAAATGCACAGGACCCTTTCCAAAACCACACCGCGGCCACCCTGCACATGTGTGAACCAGCTCCATTAAAAGCCGGTCACATTCATATGTTATGCAAATTGGATGCGGTTAAAAACTCATCCAATTCGCATATATGTGAACACAGCCTTAATCAGGGGTTTTAAATAATGTGGGATATTTTTCTACATTAAAATCTAATTTGAGAACTTTAGTGTTCAGTGTTTAGCAAGGAAAAACCTGATTGACTTTCAATGATAATAGATTAAAACAGAATATAAAGAAGCTATTTAAAACAATGTTTTCTGTAGGAGGAAAAAACATGCTGCATGTATCATAAATACTGAACAGAGGCTTTTTTTTATAGAAATTATTGAAGAATGGTTTCAATTCTTTTCACATTTGTATGTGCCTGTAGTAAAGGAGTGATATTTCAGCAAATTTATATTCATCCAGATCAAAAACTGTGAAAATACTTATTTTTACAGCTAGTCATTATAGAACTAATTAGCACATATCCAAGGAAGAAGCTGAAATAGGCAGGTTTCAGTAACTGAGACTGTGGATATAATTACCAGATTGTTAGTTTGGAAGTACCAATTTTCAACATTGATGAAACACAGTTCTGTTGGGATATTAAAAGCTATAAAAGTCAGTACTGTGTGTTTGCAAGAACTTGAGATACACCCTTTTTTATTTGCCTAATGTGCCATGAAGAAATCACTATATCCACAGGAAACTGTGTCTAATAGAAAATTTTTCATGCCTGAAATAATACAAAGTCTGCTGTTTCAATGCAGCAGAGTAACTGACAGTGACTCATTTTAAAAGCACATGAACCGAAATAAATTACTAGAAAAGTGTACAAGAGTAATGGGGAATGCAAATGCATAGGAAATGAGAAGTGTTTCAGTTCACAGCTAACAGAATATAATTTCACAGTTACAACATAAAGCTGGCATTTGTGTGTGTGTGTATGTATGTATGTATGTGTGTGTATATATATTCATATCTATCTATCTATCTATCTATCTATCTATCTATCTATCTATCTATCTATCTATCTATCTATCTATCTATGTATAGATAGATAGATATATACACCGGAAACCAGGAGTAAGGTGTACAACCTCTAAAAAATTAATTGAAATAGGAAAATAACAACAAATGCACTCCAAAGGTCACAGTGGCTGAGAGGATATTCCTGGTATGGGCAGCAAGCTTTAGGGTAGGTGTTATGATGCAGCCTGAACTTTGAATTCTACGCTGTGCACATAGGTCAGGGATATGCAATTAGCGGACCTCCAGCTGTTGCAAAACTACAAGTTCCATCATGCCTCTGCCTCTGGGTGTCATATTTGTGGCTGTCAGAGTTTTGCTATGCCTCATGGGACTTGTAGTTCTGCAACAGCTGGAGGTCCGCTAATTGCATATCCCTGACATAGGTGTTCATTTACTAAAATTGGTGCAAAATGTGGTGCAGCTGTGCATAGAAACCTATCCTCTTTAGGCTGCTTTCACACTGCAGCTGCTCGAGTAGTAGCGGTAAATCGCCGCTCGTTGTAGCGGTGCTTTGGCTTAGGGATAGCATGGCACTTTTAACACCCAAGAAGGGTATTAAGAAGGGGTTAAAAGCGCCCCTGTTACAGTGCTTCCGAAGCGGTTTTCAGACGCTTTGGAAGTGCTGCTTATTCATTCCCAATGGGCAGGGGTGGTCTGGTGTATACACCGCTCCTAAACCGCCCCAAAGATGCTGCTTGCAGGACTTTTCCTAACGTAATGCATGCGCACTGCCCCACTGGGAAAGCACTCAGGCTTTCACACTGGGGTGGCAGGGGAGGCAGTTTTTAGGCGCTGGTTCTAGCGCTAAAATGCCTGACAACTGCCCCAATGTGAAATGGGTCTTCAGATTTTTTTTTTTTGCAAAGCTTAATTGAACAAGCAGAAGTTAGAAGCCGATTACTATCATGCACAGCTGAACCAGATTTTGCACTCTCCAGTTTTAGTAAAGCTGGATATACACTATACAACTTTTGTTGTTTAGAGCCCTTTCACACTGCCAGCGCCCGGACATCGGTGGTAAAGTGCCGCTAGTTTTATCGGCACCTTACCATCATTTTCGCGGCGCTTTACCGGCGCTAGTGGGCAATTTTATCCCCCGCTAGCGGCCGTATAAAGGGTTATAAGCGCCCGCAAAGCGTTGCTGCTGAGGAGCTTTGCAGATGCTTCGGTGGCGCTGCCCATTGATTTCAATGTGCAGGGGCGCTTTAGGAGCGGTGTATACACTGCTCCTAAAGCGCCTCAAAGAAGCTGCTTGCAGGACTTTTTTTGACATCCTGCCAGCGCAGCACCCCAGCGTGAAAGCACTCGGGCATTTACACTGGGATTTCAGATGAGTTTTTTTCAGGCGATTTACAGGCGCTATTTTTAGCACTAAAACGCCTGAAAAATGCCTCCAGTGTGAAAGGGGTCTTAGATTTACATTCAACTAAGTAGTGCAAGGGCCTGCCTGATTGCATACAAATTAAAAGTGTTTAGGTTTGACCTCATATTGTGTGATTTTGGTAAATCTAAAGGAAAAAATCTAAAGAAATTTGTAAAGTCTGTATCCAGATTTACTCAACTGCATTGTATGGTGCAATAGACCAGGCACTGGAGGCAGACTGTGCACTTTGCAAAGTGCAGTTGTTACAGAGCTTAGTAAATGAGCAGAAGCTCTGCTGACTTTCATCATTCAATCAAGTGCAAGCAAAAATGCTGTTTTTTAAATTTTCCTTGTACAGGATTGAGTACTATTTGCAAAGTGAAGCTTTGTAGACATGTGCAGAATGAAAATTGTTTCAATTTGTTATTTACATAAATGTGTTAAATTAGTTTAATCCATTTAACTCATTTTGTTTATTCATATTCAAATCGATTAGAATTATCGGAATTCGAATTGTTTTCAAATCAATTTTGAATAGTTTTTGAATTCAAATCATTTTCAAATTCAAATTTGAAACGTATTCAAATAGTTTTTGAGTTCATATAGTTTTCCATTTTCCAAAGAGAATGAGATAGAATAGAAAATAAAGGAATAGAATAGACAAAATATATAATAAAATAGAAAGAATATAAATATCTTCTGAAATTCAAATAGAAAAGAAAAGAACAGAAAAGAATATAATTAAAAAAACAATAGAATAAAATAGATATAATACAATCATTTTTCAAAATCCTAATAGAACCAAATCGAATTTGAATAGAATAGAATAGAAAATAACAGAATAGTATAGAAAAAATAGAATAGAATAGAACCATCTTCCTATTCTAATCTATTTTTTTCTATTCTATTCAAACTAAAATTATTATTATTATCATTATTATTATTATTATTATACAGTATTTATATAGCGCCAACAGTTTACGTAGCGCTTTACAACTTAGACAGTACAAATACAATACACTTTGATACAGTTGGAATCAGAGGGCCCTGCTCCTTAGAGCTTACAATCTAAGAGGAAAGGGCAAGAGATACAAGAGGTAATAACTGTGGGTGATGTGCTGATTGAGAAGATAAATGTACAGTTGTTAGGTGGGGGCCAGATAGGCTTCTCTGAAGAGATGAGTTTTCAGGGATCGTCTGAAAGTGGATAAAGTAGGAGAAAATCGGACGGATTGGGGTAGAGCATTCCAGAGGATGGAGGAGGCTCTGGAGAAGTCCTGAAGGCGAGCATGGGATGAGGTGACAAGGGAGTTTGAGAGCAGGAGGTCTTGGGAGGAGCGAAGAGAACGATTAGGTTGGTATTTTGTGACTAGGTTAGAGATGTAGCTGGGGGCCAGGTTGTGGATGGCTTTGTAAGTTATAGTTAGTATCTTGAATTTAATTTGGTGACTGAGTGGCAGCCAATGGAGGGATTGGCAGAGGGGTGTAGCAGACGCTGAGCGGTTTGTGTGGTGGATGAGCCTGGCAGCAGCGTTCATGACGGACTGAAGTGGGGATAGCCTATTTAGAGGTAAACCAATGAGGAGGGAGTTGCAGTAGTCGAGGCGGGAGATGACCAGGGAGTGGATTAGAAGCTTTGTGGTGACATTAGTTAGGGAGGGGCGTATCTTGGAGATGTTGCGGAGATTGAGGCAGCAAGCTTTGGATAGTGATAGAATGTGTGGTCGAAAGGTTAGTTCAGAGTCCAGGATTACACTTAGGACCTTGGCGTGGGGAGATGGGTTGATAGTTGAGCCATTAATATTGATAGGGAAATCAGGGGAAGTGGCACCTGAGGGAGGAAATATCATGAGCTTGGTTTTGGATAGGTTGAGTTTGAGGAAGTGATGTGACATCCAGGCTGATATGTCTGCTAGTAAGTTGGTAATGCGTGAGGAGACAGATGGAGAGAGCTGGGGGGTGGAGAGATAGATTTGGGTGTCATCAGCGTAGAGATGATATTTAAAGCCGTGGGAGGCAATCAACTGACCCAAGGATGTGGTGTAGATTGAGAAAAGTAGAGGTCCAAGAACAGAACCTTGGGGGACCCCAACGGAAAAAGGAAGAGGAGAGGAGGAAGTAGAGTTGTAAGTGACACTGAAGGAGCGGTGGGATAGGTAGGATGAGAACCAGCGAAGAGTACAGTCATGGAGACCAAAGGAGTGGAGTTTTTTGAGGAGGAGGGGGTGGTCCACTGTGTCAAAGGCAGCAGAGAGATCCAGGAGAAGTAGTACAGAATAGTGTCCATTGGCTTTAGCCATTAGTAGGTCATTTGAGAGTTTAAGGAGAGCAGTTTCCGTGGAGTGTTGAGGGCGAAAACCAAGAAGTTTATTCATGGTCAGATGGTTGCTTAGTCGGTTGTAGACCAGTCTTTCAAGAAGTTTGGAGGAGAAGGAGAGTAAGGAGATGGGACGTAAGTTGTTGAGATTGGTGGGATCCAGTGAGGGCTTTTTTAGTATGGGGGTGACTAGCTCGTGTTTTAGAGAGTTTGGGAAGATGCCACAAGAGAGGGAGAGGTTGAAAATGTGAGTTAGAGAGTGTAGAATCGAGTCAGGGGGTGAGCGTAGCATTTGCGAGGGAACAGGATCCAGGGGGAAAGTGGTTAGATGAGTGCTAGATTGAATCTAAGTTAAATTTCACTTGCCACACCTAGACCTGATTACTGCCAGACCTGTAGAATCAAGAAATCACTTAAATAGAAGCTGTCTGACAGAGCGAAGCACACTAAAAGATCTAAAAAAAAGCAACACATCATGCCGCAATCTAAAGAAATTCAAAAACAGATGAGAAACAAAGTAGTTGATATGTATCAGTCTGGAAAGGGTTACAAAGCCATTCCTAAGGCTTTTGGACTCCAGCCAACCACAGTGAGAGCCATTATCCACAAATGGAAAAAACTTGGAACAGTGGTGAACCTTCCCAGGAGTGGCCGGCCAAGTAAAATTACTCCAAGAGCACAAAAACGACTCATCCAGGAGGTCATAAAAGAACCCAGAACAACATCTAAAGAATTGCAGGTCTCACTTGCCTCAAGTAAGGTCAGTGTTCATGATTTAACAATAAGTAAGAGACTGGGCAAAAATGGCATCCATGAGAGAGTTCCAAGGCCAAAGCCACTGCTGGCAAAAAAGAACACACAGGCTCCGCTCACATTTTCATATTCTGTGGACGGATGAGACAAAAGTTTAACTTTTTTGGAAGGTGTGCGTCCCTTTACATCTGATGTAAAACTAACACAGCATTTTATAAAAAGAACATCATACCAACAGTCACACATGGTGGTGCTAGTGTGATGGTCTGGGGCTGCTTTGCAGCTTCAGGACCTGGACGACTTGCCTCATTGAGGAAACAATGAATTCTGCGCTCTACCAGAAAATCAAGAAGGAGAATGTCCAACCATCAGTTCCAGACCTCAAGCTCAAGCACACTTGGGTTTTGCAGCAGGACAGTGATCTGAAAACACACCAGCAAGTCCACCTCAGAATGGTTCGAAAAAAACTAAATTATGGTTTTGGAGTGGCTTAGTCAAAGTCTGGACTTAAATCAGATTGAGATGCTGTTGCCTGACCTTAAACAGGCCGCTCATGCTGGAAAACCCTACAATGTGGCTAAATGAAAACAATTCTGCAAAGAAGAGTTGGCCAAAATTTCTCCACATGATGTGAAAGACTCATTAACAGTCATCACAAATGCTTGATTGCAGATGTTGCTGCCAAGGGTGGCACAACCAGTTGTGAGGTTTAGGGGGGGGCAATTACTTTTTCACATAGGGCCAGGCAGGTTTGGACAGCTTTTTTCCCTTAATAAATTAAATCATCATTTAAAACTGCATTTTGTATTTACTCAGGTTATCTTTGTGTAATATTAACATTTGTTTGATGATCTGAATCATTAAATGTGTCAAATATGCAAAAAAAAAATCAGGAAGGGGGCAAATACTTTTTCACTGCACTGTATAACACCAGTATGGGGTACATACCCCTACCGATTAAAAAAAATGTGTCAAAATAAATAAAAACAGTACACAGGTTTTTGACAAATCCTTTATTAAAAATAAAAAAAACACTGTACCATGACGCCCAACAAACCGCCGCCCCCCAAAAAAAAAATCTCGTGAAGGCAAACCTGCCGAATGGCTCACTTGTCATTTAAGATTTCTTATATAAGAAAGGGCGGGGTCACCTAACGATGTTACCGACCCAGCATGCACCGGTTGGTCACTTCAAAACGGGGAGCGGTGCCACCGGGTGCCACCCTTACCTATATTAGAACTGTCAAATGGCAAGCCAGCCATTTGGCGGTTTGCCTTCACGGCAGGCGGAGTGATTTTTTTGATTGTTGATGTATCTACATCAGTAAGACACTGATTTTTTTATTTTTAAAAAGGAATTGTCAAAATCCTGTGTACTGTCTTTATTTATTTTGACACTTTTTTGGTGAATAGGTAGGGGTACTATGTACCCCATACACATTCACATAGGGGGGCTGGGATCTGGTGGTCCCCTTGTTAAAGGAGGGGGTGCTCGCTCACCCCCCTTTCCTGACCTGCCAGGCTGCATACTTGGATAAGGGTCTGGTATGGGTTTTGGGGGGGAGCCCCATGCTGTTTTTCTTTTTTACATTTTGGCTTGGGGTTCCACCTAAAATCCAGACCAGCAAATGTTTTTTTTTAAATTCAGCTGACAGCAAGAAAGCCTATTGACAGCTGATGACTCATCGGTTGTTAAGTTGTTTGGTCGGTTGTTCCCAGCCCTGCTTTTTAACAACCAGCTTTTACCGCACCCTGATTGGGCAAAGCTTTGCCTCATCAGGTCTTATGCCGCGTACACACGATCAGAAATTCGGCCAGCAAAAGACCGATGAGAGCTTTTGGTCGGAAAATGCGACTGTGTGTATGCTCCATCAGACTTTTGCTGGCTGAATTTCCACCAGCAAAAGATCGAGAGCATGTTCTCAATTTTTCCGACGGAAAAAGTCCACTCGTGTGTATGCAATTCCAATGCGCAAAAAAACCACGCATGCTCAGAATCAAGTACGAGACGGAGCCGCTCAGTCTGGTAAAATGACCGTTCGTAATGGAGATGGCACATTTGTCACACTGCAAATTTTTAAATCTTTCAATGCAGCGCATTCTCTTCTTCTTTATAATGCTCGAAGAATGAAGTTGTTTTGCTGCTCATATTCTCACAAACTGATATCTTTATTATTTCTCGTGATCTCCTAAATAATCTTTTTCATTTTTCAAGCCAGATCTCCCTAATAATGTTTAGAATTAATTTCTATGGTCATTTTTTTAATCAAGATCTCCTGTTGTTTTTTTTTTTTTTTGTTTTTTTTTAATTACAGTGGGGACGGAAATTATTCAGACCCCCTTAAATTTTTCACTCTTTGTTATATTGCAGCCATTTGCTAAAATCATTTCAGTTCATTTTTTCCCCTCATTAATGTACACACAGCACCCCATATTGACAGAAAAACACAGAATTGTTGACATTTTTGCAGATTTATTAAAAAAGAAAAACTGAAATATCACATGGACCTAAGTATTCAGACCCTTTGCTGTGACACTCATATATTTAACTCAGGTGCTGTCCATTTCTTCTGATCATCCTTGAGATGGTTCAACACCTTCATTTGAGTCCAACTGTGTTTGATTATACTGATTGGACTTGATTAGAAAAGTCACACACCTGTCTATATAAGACCTTACAGCTCACAGTGCATGTCAGAGCAAATGAGAATTATGAGGTCAAAGGAACTGCCTGAAGAGCTCAGAGGCAGAATTGTGGCTCAGAGCTCCTGCACAGCTCTCTCCCTGCCGGTGACCTTCACGCAAGACCTGCCCAGCCTGCTGGTGACTCGTGCCTTTTGTGCCCTTCTCCCCCTGTACCATCTCCAGGAGTGGAGTGCGCTTAGTCGCAAGAGGTTACCGCTCTCAGAATTGTGGCTCAGAGCTCCTGCACAGCTCTCTCCCTGCCGGTGACCTTCACGCAAGACCTGCCCAGCCTGCTGGTGACTCGTGCCTTTTGTGCCCTTCTCCCCCTGTACCATCTCCAGGAGTGGAGTGCGCTTAGTCGCAAGAGGTTACCGCTCTCAGCATCTCGGCCTCAGTGAGTACCCTTATCTGACAACCTGGAGGAGGAGGAGGATCATGGTTCAACTCACAAATGTGGCTTTGACTTTTGAGTTGGCCCCTCAACCCCTTATTTAGGGCTTGTAGCATCACTTCCTCACATAAGAGGCGTTGGCCCTCCTCCATTTCCAGCATTTTGCAGGCTGAAATGTACACAAAGTCCTCTTGAACACTGTGGCGGGTTCTGAGGGCCGCAGTAGAAATAGGCCAATTGCTGCCTCCTTCACGTTACTCCTCTTCCTGCCACTTTTTGGTGGAAGGTGGAGGGGAAGGACCTGCGATTCTGGCAGGCTACTGGGCCCGGCCACCTCCTGGCTGCCACTTTCCACGGCCTGGCTGAGGCTTTACTGTGTGTGAAAAAGGGATCTAGTTTTAGTTTTTGGTTCATCAATCACAAGCAATTTTCATCTCATGACTGTTGCAAATTGAATGTTAATAAATAGAAACGACTAGCATTCTGACCCCAGCATTTTTCATTCTTGTGCCAATCATTTGTGGCCACTACTGTCTATTGATATGTAAACCACTTTGTGAAATCAGAAATTAGTGATCAAAATTAGCATATATTTAACATCAGTAATTTGACAACCAGAAATATTTTGAAGAATGCTATACCTGGCTCAAGCTGGGCTGCTTCACATGTTGCTGCCTGGAAGGCCCAGGTTGGATGTCAGAAGCCTCAGCTGGGGGGAAGGAAGTGTGGAAGGAAGACTGGAGAGTGCTGACCTGGGTTCAGTCTGGCCTGCCAGAAAATGCAGTCTGTCATAGTACCACAGCCTGGGTACATAAATGTCATCTGCTGCAGCACCTGATCTCAGGGAGTCCTGTACCTTCTTGAGCTCCTTATTATAAGTGCTCCTCATGCCACCAATTAGGGCCTTCAAATAGGGGATGTCTGCCGTGGGGATCACCGGCTTCACAAATTCCACAAACTGATCCAGCACTGCCTTCCTCTTTGGTTTATTATTATAAAAGAGGTGGTTTACCTGCCATAGACAGGGCAGCTCCCTGTACATATCAGTGAATATGGGCAAAAAGTCCTCGTTATTAGGGATGAGCCGAACACCCCCCGGTTTGGTTCGCAGCAGAACTTGCGAACAGGCAAAAAATTAGTTTGAACACGCGACCACCATTAAAGTCTATGGGACACGAACATGAATAATCAAAAGTGCTCATTTTAAAGGCTTATTTGCAAGCTATTGTCATAAAAAGTGTTTGGGGACCTGGGTCCTGCCCCAGGGGACATGTATAAATGCAAAAATAATTTTTAAAAACGGATGTTTTTTCGGGAGCAGTGATTTTAATAATTCTTAAAGTGGTACAACAAAAGTGTAATATTCCTTTACATTTCGTACCTGGGGTGTCTATAGTAAGCTTGTAAAGGGGTGCATGTTTCTGACTGACAGCAAAATTACATTTCAAAGGAAAAAAAGTCATCTAAAACTACTTACGGCTATTAATGAATTGTCGGTCCGACACTTCATATAAAAGTTCATTGAAGAAAACTGCATGGGATTTCCCAACAGGGGAACCCCGAACCAAAATTAAAAAAAAATGCGTGGGGTCCCCCTAAATTCCATACCAGGCCCTTCAGGTCTGGTATGGATATTAAGGGGAACCTCGTGCCAAAATGTAAAAAAAAATGGCGTGGGGGTCCCCCTAAATTCCATACCAGGCCCTTCAGGTCTGGTATAAATATTAAGGAGAACCCCGTGCCAAAATTTTTAAAAAAATGGCGTGGGGGTCCCCCTCAAAATCCATACCAGACTCTTCAGGTCTGGTATGGATTTTAAGGGGAACCCCACGCCAAAATTTAAAAAAATGGCGTGGGGTCCCCCCAAAAATCCATACCAGACCCTTATCCGAGCACGCAACCGGGCAGGCTGCAGGAAAAGAGGGGGGACGAGATGTACAAATGTACCCCTACCATTTCACAAAAAAGTGTCAAAAAGTTCAAAAAACACAAGAGATGGTTTTTGACAAGTCCTTTATTAATTTCTTCTTCTTTCAGCTTCTTCTTCCATCTTCTTTCTTCTGGTGTTCCTTTGGTGTTCTTCTCACGCCTCCATCTTCTACTTCATCTTCTTCTTCTCCATCTTATTTAGGGTAACCGGATAACCCCACCCCCCTCTGACAACATGGGGAAAGCCTCAGGGAAGTCCCGTGAATTCCCCGTGCGTAAGAGGGTGGGGTCACCGGGTGGCCCCACCCTCCATTATATAAGAAGTGTCAGAAGAAGCGAAGCATCACACGGCTGAAGACTCCCACTGAGGCGGATCGTGCGGACGGAGTAGAGAAGAAGCCTGGAGGAAGATGCGGGACGAGAAGAGCGGACGAAGAAGAAGTTGAAGAAGAAGATGGAGGAAGAAGGAGGACACCGAAAGAACACCAGAAGAAAGAAGATGGAAGAAGATGCTGAAAGAAGAAGGAATTAATAAAGGACTTGTCAAAAACCGGCTCCTGTGTTTTTTAACCTTTTTGACACTTTTTTTGTGAAATGGTAGGGGTACATTTGTACCCCATTACCAATTCACACGGGGGGGCCAGGATCTGGGAGTCCCCTTGTTAAAGGGGGCTTCCAGATTCCTATAAGCCCCCGCCCGCAGACCCCCAGACCCACCGGCCAAGGGTTGTGGGGATGAGGCCCTTCTCCCCATCAACATGGGGACAAGGTGCTTTGGGGGCTACCTCAAAGCACCCTCCCAGTGTTGAGGGCATGTGGCCTGGTACGGTTCAGGAGGGGGGTGCTGTCTTGTCCCCCCTCTTTTCCTGTGGCCTGCCAGGTTGCCTGCTGGGATAAGGGTCTGGTATGGATTTTTGGGGGGACCTCACGCCATTTTAAAAAAAAATTTGGCGCAGGGTTTCCCTTAAAATCCATAGCAGACCTGAAGGGCCTGGTATGGAATTTAGGGGGACCCCCATGCCATTTTTAAAAAAAATTTTGGTTCGGGGTTCCCTGTGGGGAAATCCCATACCGTTTTTATCAATGAACTGTTATGTGTATCGTTTGACCGACAATTCATTATAGCTACGAGTAGTTTTAAAGGACTTTTTTTCCTTTGAAATGTCATTTTGCTGTCAGACTGTTCTAAACACGGGAAACATGTGCCCCTTTACAGGCATACTATAGACACCCCCGGGTATGAAATTTAAAGGAATATTACACTTTTATTGTTTCACTTTAAGCATTATTATCAGTCTGGATGTCACACCACTACCTCAAACTCAATCTATCCAAAACCAAATTTATCATTTTTCCTCCTCCATATGCCCCTTTCCCTGATCTCTCTGTCAAAATCGATGGCACTACTATAAGCCCATCCCCACATGCCAAGGTTCTATGTGTAGTCCTAGACTCTAAACTCTCCTCCAAGCAACACATCCAATCACTGTCCAAATCCTGCCGCCTCAACCTCCGCAACATCTCCAAAATATGCCCCTTTCTAACCAATGACACAACAAAGCTCTTAATTCACTCGCTGGTCATCTCTCTCCTCGACTACTGCAACTCCCTTCTCATTGGCTTACCTCTACATAGTCTATCAACTCTTCAATCCATCATGAATGCCACTGCCCGACTCATCCACCTTACCAATCGCTCTGTGTCTGCCACTCCTCGCTGTCAATCCCTCCACTGGCTTCCGCTCGGCCAAAGAAGTAAATTCAAAATTCTAACAACTACATACAAAGCCATCCACAATTTCGCCCCCAGCTGCATCACTAGCTTGGTCTCTAAATACCAACCTACTCCTTCTCTTCATTCCTCTCAAGACCTCCTGCTCTCTAGCTCCCTAGTCACCTCCTCCCACGCTCACCTCCAGGACTTTTCCAAAGCCTCTCCAATCCTATGGAATGTCCTACTCAAATCTGTCCGCTTATCTCCTACTCTATTAGATTTTAGACAATCCCTGAAACCCTTCTCTTCAGAGAAGCCTACCCTACCCACACCTAACAACTGTATTTTCATTTTTCCATCAGCTCATCCCCCACAGTTATTACCTTTTGTTTCCACTTGACCCTCCCTTCTAGATTGTAAGTTCTAACAAGCAGGGCCCTCTGATCCCTCCTGTATTGATTTGTATTGTAAGTGTACTGTCTGCCCTCATGTTGTAAAGCGATGCGCAAACTGTTGGCGCTATATAAATCCTGTATTATAATAATAATTATTAAAATCACTGCTCCCGAAAAAACGGCTGCTTTTAAAACTTCTTTTTGCATTGATACATGTCGCCTGGGGCAGGACCCAGGCCCCCAAACACTTTTTATGACAATACCATGCATATAAGCCTTTAAAATGAGCACTTTTGATTTCTCCCATAGACTTTTAAAGGGTGTTCCACGGTTTTTGAATTTGTCGCGAACAGCCGATGTTCGAGTCGAACATGAATTTGACTCGAACTCGAAGCTCATCCCTACTCATCATTGAATAGATCCATTTTCTCTGCAAGACACAACACAAGACAAACTGTAATGTCAGGGTAAACTCTTCTAATCTTGACCCAATATATGCCTCAATCTATAAGCAGTATAGGTCACTGATGCACCAACTTAAAATTGTACCTTCGTTATAACGATCGGCGCTTCTGCTACACCTTCCTCCGCTCACAGATAGTACGTATGATGCACACGTGTTACGCTTTATATACACTGCGCATGTGTGAAACTACACCCGTGTCGCCCGCCCCTGATGTTCTTTATCGGTATATATTCCCCGCCCCGTCTCTTTCATTGCAGTGGGAGAGTAACATGGTGGAGACACAGCAGGTGCTTACTAGCAGTAACGAGGAAGAAAGCCCAGAGCAAGAAACGTCCCGAACCAGGAGGAGGAGATTTAAGGCCTCAAATATGTCCTTTGAAGAGATGGTGGAGATGGTCGACATATTGAAGAGGGCCGACTGTGATGGGAAGTATGGACCATACCTAAACCCAAATGTGAGAAAAGCCAAGATCATGACTAAAGTTGTGAAGAGTCTGCGCCGGAATTTTGGGGTACGACGATCCAAGGAGCAAATGAGGAAACTCTGGTCGGACCTCAAATTAAGGGAGCAGGATCAGTATAGAAGGATCAAGAAAGTGCTTCTAAAAAGTAAGTACTTGTTGTGTGTTCCTATTCTTATTATTACTTGCATGCTGCTCCATGTGCTTTTCTTTACTGTTGTACAGTTTAAAATGGTTACTTTCATGTTCGTGGGCACAGTAACCGGTCGTAGTAAACATTGTTCATTTGCCAACTAAATACGATGTTTTTGCCAGATACAGGGGTAACTATATTTGGTCATGATAATTTGTATAAAAAGACATGTAGGACATTGTTGTCTAGACGTCTTTGAAACTTGAATGAATTGCAAACTTGATTCAGTGGAATGTAAGGAGAGGACACTTAGCAGCTGTTTACACATCTGGAGAACTAGTGTGGGACACCAGAGCACATTTTTTAGGGTGACCCACACAGGTGCTCCAATAGATACCATGTGTGAAATTTGTCCAAAAAAGGTAAGTATTCCAGCTTGGTTAAGAGAATTAATCATGTCTTCAACTTGGAACTCCAAACAGACCATTCTACACCACTTCCAAGCAATGTTTCACATTCATATTTCTGTCCACAAATATCTGTGTGCTAAGTATACCTTTTGTTTCATTCTCATAGGGGAGAAAAGACTTGTTCCATTGGAGGACACCAGGAACCCCCCATCTCCTGAAGAAGGGGAGCAGAGTATTGTGGTACCTCAGGATGTGGAGGAAGGAGAGGTGGAAGAAGTGCTCAAATTTGGCACCACCAAAGGTCAGTGTCAGACACCACAGATTCAGGTAATGCCTGCATATTTTTAATACATGGTGTGTATTTTTATTTTAGGTGATGTTCAGGTTGTGGTACCAAAATCCAGTCATTTCACCAGTGACAGTACCCAACGGATTATCCAGGAAATCATATTTAGTAGTGGTGATTTGGACATTATCAAAGAAAAAACCAAGGAGATTGAACAAAGACTGAAGAACATGATTGATGTACTAGGGAGAATTTAAATCCTAAAAAGATTCCTGGAATTTTTTTTATTTTTATTTTTATAAATGTATCTAAAGTTTTAATACAGTTTAAAAGCCAAATTTGGAAGATGCACACAGTGTGTCAACATGTGCTATCTGCCATCAGGGGATTTCAATGTACACGTTTTGTGGGTGCAACCCCTGCCTCCCAACTCTAGTAGGTGAGAGGAAGTGGTTGCACCCCCAAAACACGTCCATTGTTCCCCTATGATGGGAGATAGCACATGTTGACATTAGGTATGGGATCAGAAAGGAAATCCCCATCTTGACTCACAATTTGTGTGCATCTTCTAAATTTGGCTTTAACAGGGGCGACTTCACTCCATCTGATGAAGGCAAGATCAAAACCTTTTTCACACTATAAAAAGTCTGATATTGCCTTCTTTTTTGCAATGTTGAACTTTGTGAGTTACAGAGTTGTGTATGTTATGTTTGTAAACATGCCTGTTTCTGTATTTTTTCAGAAATTTCAAGGTAAAACTTTAAAAAAAAAAAAGATGTGTTTTTTTTACCGCCAAATGTTTTATAAAATGCACATGTGAATGTGAATATAAAAGGATTTATATTCAACAATGTGTGGCTTCTTCTTTCAATGAGCAATACCATTTTTGGTGTTAAGTTGGTGTTTACAGTGACAATGGGTGTTATTTAATAATGGAAAAACCACTTGGCACTACAAGTGCACTAGGAGAACCTAGGAGACAGCAAAAATAAACCCAAGCAGTAAATTAAAATCAAGATTTGATCTGATAAAAAAGAAAATGTATTCAAAATGTGCTGGCATAGCAATGGCCTCCCTACCCGTAAAATATTCGACATATTTTTCTCGCGCACTTCACGGGCGCTTTAGGGGGCAAGCCAGGACGGCCAGCTTCCAGGATCGTCATTGGAGTGTCTGAAAGTCCGACCTCAGGCCCAACGGAGGCAACACAACTTGCATTACGTCTTTTGAAAAAATTGTGCAGGATGCAGCAACATAAAATGATATGGTTTAGTTTGTATTCCGCCATATTTATGGCTGTTTGAAATAGGCGGAATCGGCTGGCCAGGATCCCAAACGCATTCTCCATGACTCTTCTGGCTCTGGCCAGCTGGTAATTAAAAACCCTCTTCTCCGGGGTGAGGGTCCTCTGCGGGAATGGCCTCATCACATGGTCACCCAGACCGAATGTCTCATCTGCGACAAAGACAAATGGCAGTCCTTCCACGTTCTACTCCAGAGGTGGCAATCCCAAGCCACCACTCTGGAGACATCGATAGAACTTGGTCCGGGCAAATACTTCACCATCCTACATCCAGCCATTCCTCCCCACGTCCACATATAAAAAACTCATATGTTGCAGACACCAACGCCATCAACACAATACTATTAAACCCCATGTAATTATAATAGTATAACCCTGAATGGGGTGGTGGGCTGATGAGGACGTGCTTCCCATCGATTGCCCCTTCTCAGTTAGGAAAGTCCCACTGCTGATCAAATTGGGAAGCCACAGTCTGCCATTCCTGTGTCGTTGAAGGGAACTGTGGAGTCAAACAAGAAAAAAAAATAGTCATTTTGCACATAAACATTGCAAGCAGATTAGACACAAACATTCTTGGCCAACATCAGTGTAACATTTATTTTAAGGAGTATTTAAAGTCAAAAATATAAGGCCCACTTATAAGATTCCTCACCCCCTTTGATGGCCCCTTAAAAATATTTTAGGGGGGTATATGTTTTGGACAGGTAACCCTCTCAACTTCATTGAGAGCTGAATGCATAAATAATGTGTGTTACTTTGGCCAGCCCCTCCTTACTTACACTATTGGCAGCTCACTGGACAGGTAAGAAGTGTCATAATACAAAAATATGAATACACACTGTACAAATGCAAGCACATTTTTACATTCTGCAATTACCTATCAAGATAATAGGAGAACAAAACTTTAAACAGTACCATTTGAAAGTATTCAGGCAGGCCCTTTCACTACATGCTTTGGGGACTTCATCCATAAATCTGAACACAAGAGGTAGTTATAGTGTGTTTGGGTTTGGCAAAATCAGCAGATAGAGGATTGGTATCGGTTGACTTAGCGGTTGGGGGGAGGGAGGGTTCTAAATGATTCTGCCCCCCCCCCCTCTGCCTGAATTTAAGGACATACAAATAACATGTATGAGGATAAAGGGGACATTCACAGCATATTCCAATCATGGTAATTAGGGAATGATGAAATAAATACTATACATTAGCAAACATTAAATACATATAATGTGATGTTAAAGGAGAAATCTTACCTTAATATAGTCCTTCTGCAGGACCTGAATAATAGCAGAACAGGTCTCTGGAATAATGATCCCCAGAGCCTGGGGGAGATGATTGAGGTCCTGCAGACTTCTCCCAGTCGCCAAGTACCACAACGTGGTGACTAGCCTCTGCTCGGGAGTGATGGCTTTCCGCATGCAGGTGTCCTGCCCGCTGATATAAGGGGACAGCACTGTAAATTGCTTGGGTTCAGGCTGAACTCACAGTCGACCCAAACCTAAAGGTCATCCTTACATGTCAGGTATTCCAGGTCTGGATATACAACTTCCCACCTTAACCACTTGACCTCCAGAAGATTTACCCCCCTTCATGACCAGGCATTTTTTGAGTTACTGCACTGAGCTACTTTAACTGACAATTGCGCGGTCGTACTACAATGTACCCAAATATTTAAATTAAACATTTTTGTCCATTTTTTCCTACACATAGAGCTTTCTTTTGGTGGTATTTGATCACCTCTGCAGTTTTTATTTTTTTTACTTTCCGCTTTCAAACCCAATAAAAAATATAATCTCTTCATCAATGTAGGCCAATATGTATTCTGTTACATATTTTTGGTAAATAAAAATCCCAATAAGCATATATTGATTGGTTTGCGCAAAAGTTATAGCCTCTACAAACAATAGAATATTTTTATAAATTTTTTTGTTATTGTAGCGCCCTCTAGGTAGGTAGGTAGGTGCTAGAGGTAGGATTTTTGTAGGACAGGTAAATTTGAGCAGGCCTGGCCAATCCCCAACCTGGATTGGCAGGGGGCAGTCCTCCTTTAATACCCAGGGTCAGTCCAGCTGGGGAGGAGTTGCCAAGTGGAAGAGCTGGAGTGAGAGGGTTCGGAGGCTGTCGGGGCCCTCGGGGGAGCTCCCCAGTCTGGAGGGGGGTGACTTTGGGCCTGGGCTTGGGTGCAGTCAGAACCACTTTCAGGAACATATGAAGAGGTCCTGGACTGGAGGCACAATAGAAAGCGAGGAGAGGACAGCGGGAAAGAGCACATTTAAGAGACTCCAGGGAGGACAACTGGTCTCAGCCAGGAGGGCTGGTGAGTCCAGTAGGAGGAGCAGCAGGAGACCTGGGGAGGCATGCCTGAGAGTATTGGGAGCTTGCAGTCTGAGATGGGTGCAGAACTAGAAGTGTGGACTGTGGAGGAAGAGGCAGTGGAAAGAGGCAGCTGCAACCAGGAGGGCTGGCAGGGCCTGAAGAGGGATAACCGGGATCAGTAGCCATAGTAGGGCAGCTAGCACAAGGACTTTTTCTGCTACACCATTGGGGCCAGCGGTCCCAGCCCACAAAGGGCATTTGCTGAAGCCTGGCTGAGTGTCAAGCCTAACCAACAAATAGTGCTAGCTGTTCCTGAGTAATCAAGTGATGTGCTGGAGGTGACTAGGAGTAACAGTCTGCAGCAAGTGATGTGCTGGTGGAGTGAGGAGTGATGAGCTTCAAGCAAGTTTGTGCAGGAGGAAGCTGAAGGAGTATGTACAGGGAGTGTACATATAGTAGTTTTCCCAAAACAAATTGCTGTTTATATTGATCCATGCTGGGCATCCCATATTTCCCATCCAAGTTATACCCCTCAAAAAACAACGAAAAAACAAAAGCAAAGTTCATTGACTGCTTTATGTCTCGGAGTGACTGAGAGTGAATGCAGGGCTGTGTAGGGTGACTGACAAACCACAATTCTCAGCAGCCCCTACGGGGGTACCGCTACAGTATTTTAATTTTTTTTTACTAGTAATGGCGGCGATAAGCGACTTATAGTGGGGCTACAATATTGCGGCAGACAAATCGGACACCTTTCTGCCACTTTTGACACTTTTTGGGGACCAGTGATATTACAGTGATCAGTGCTAAAAATATGCACTGTCACTGTACTAATGCATGGAAGGTGTTAACATCAGGGGCCATCAAAGGGTTAATTGTGTGCCTAGCCTCTACTTACTATCTGTGTGGGAGGTGCTTTGAATAGAGGAAGGCAAAGATCTGTGACTAGAGGAAGGCAAAGATCTGTGTTCCTGCTATGTAGAAACACAGGATCAATACCTTCCCTTCTGACAGAATGACAATTTGCCTTGTTTACATAGGCAGATTGTTGTTCTGCCTGCATCCTGTGCTGGGCTCCTACTTTGTGTGACCACATTGGTAGCGGGTCACCAGCAGAGCATGTGCGTGTGCGCGTGCGCGGCCCTAGTCCAAGAAGTGTCAGATCACATACTAGGTATGTGATCTGGCGCAGAGCAGCTGCCCCACCACAGTAAATGTATGCTGGGCTGTCTGCAAGTGGTTAAGTGAACTGTTAGAAGAATATACAGACCCAGTATTCATACACTCATGGTGCAACACACTTGTCCTTTTGCTTTGTGTACTACTTAAAGTGGTTGTAAACCTAGTTACACCTCTTTTACCTACAGGTAAGCTTATAAGAAGGCTTACCTTTAGGAACTGGAAATATCAGATTTAGGAGATATTTACCATATTCGCTTGCGCCAACTTCATCGGTGCATGCGCACTGAAGAAAGGGCACAATCGTGTCATTTCTAAAGGGCCCATGACATGACCGTTGGCTCCCATCATCACGTGACTCCAGCCAGTCACAGAGCCGGAGTCCACTGCCCCAGAGGAAAGACGGGTGAAGATGGACACGGCCACCAGTGGGGACATCAGGAACATCACGGGCTTTGTTTGCAGGTAAGTGACACATAATCGGCTAGTATGTGATGCATACTAGCAAATATTGGAGGAATAGGGACAGATGCACATGACATTAGAAGTGTTCTTGGGAAAGCTATCAAAGATAACTCTATTAAAGTACAGTTATTCTTGGAAAAAATTTCACTCTAAAGCTGGCCATACATGGCTCAGATTTTTTTTTGTTAAGCCAGCGGGCTTAACAAAAAATGTAACTGATTTCCCTATCCACACATTTGAGGTGCATGTAGGAATTCCCCCCACTGTGTCTTTTTATTCTGACAGTGGAGGAGTCAGCTGGACTCCGCTGTCAGAACACACTGATCAATGCTGCAGTCTATTTGCTTTAGTGCTGATCCAAGTAAAGTTTTCAAACAATCCTGTTCATGAGTAGTTGATCAGTAGATCAACTACTCTCAAGCAGGATCGGCCATAGATAGATTGAAATTCAACAGGTCCCTGCTGAACCTGCAGTCTTGAATTTTGATCCATCTATGGCCAGCTTATGTGAATGTAGAAATGTTTTTTACAGACATGTGTCTGGAATAAGCAATCCATAGGCTAAAAAAAATTGTATTTCATAATTGAGTTGCAGGCATCAATAATATTTTACAGTTCACAGTGCATATACAAATACATCAGAACTGTGTCAGAATATACAACCAATAAATATCTCCACAACATGTGTCTGGGGTAAACAATTTCTAAGGTTAAAAAAAAATTGTATTACATAATTGAGTTACAGCGAGCAGCCCTGAAAACACAAGTTCCCTGCCTGTAGTAACTGCACAACATTCAATCAAGCCATTTCCTATGAAGTATTTTCTTTGCACAGTGTATACGATACAACAGAAAAGTAGTTTGCTTTACTGGTTTTATTATTAAAATAATAACTGCAACAGCAATTAAAGATAATTGCCACGTTTCATTTAAAAATTACCAATATAATAAACACTGTTGTACTAAGAAATTAGGGGGTGCAACTTTCACACATAAAGCAAACTAGATAAAGGGAGAAAAGAAGTATAAGCAGATTGTAGATCTTGTGTCACAATTTACCGCTGTGTGCAGACATGTATCCTTATATTGTTCTCCAGTCCATTGGTGGATGAACTGCCTTCTGTTAGAGCTAAACATTATTTCAGCCTTGGTGAATTGACATTTCTTCACAAATTATTTGTGCAGACCATTTTTGCTAAAACATTTCTGGGTCCAAGTCTGCCAGTTCAGAGCTCATAGTGGTGGTGGACATTTTTAGATTTCAAAGCAAAAAAAGCTTGATGAATTCCTTAAAGCTAACTTTCATTTTTTTGCCTGTCCAGCTGTGTTTTTGGTCCCTAGCCTTATCTGTTTTTGGTGCTTCTACAGCAGAGCATGGATAGCACATCAAGAAACACCTGTCTGACATTAAATCTGTGTTTGACCGAGGTCTTTCTTGTGCAGAATAGACACCTAGGGGCTGATTTACGAAGCATTTGCGCACGCCGATGCGCAAATGACATTTTCGTATTTACAAAACATATGCACCGGTAATACGGCGCCATTCCCCCATTTACCATTCTCTTCCCAGTGCACGTGAGGATGCGATCGGTACGCCACTATTGACATGGTGCACGGCATCTTTAACAAGCTGGAAGTGCCAATATTATAGGGGTGATGTGGGGTGATGTGAGAAAGTATAGTAATACTGCCTAAGTAACAAATATGCCCAAAATAGAATGAGAAAGTAACTTTCTCTGAACAAGCCTGCAGCGCCGGCAAGTACATTTAGAACTGCGGGAGGTCAATTTATGCACCACGCATGCTCAAACGGCATTTGCGCTTGTTCAAATGCTTTGGTTCACTGCACTGGCAAAATCTTAGTAAATTTCAAGCAACGTAAATACATTTGCATAGGTTGAATGGGCGCACCTCTAAACATTTTTTTTTTTTAATGCTGGTTCACTTCACGGCTATAATGAAATGTCGATCCGGCAATACACATAAAGGTCCATTGATAAAAACAGCATTAAGAAAAAAAACAAAATTAAGAAAAAAAATGGCGTGGGGGTGCCCCCCAAAATCCATACCAGGCCCTTCAGGTCTGGTATGGATT
This sequence comes from Lithobates clamitans, assembly GCA_037952925.1. Classification (NCBI taxonomy): domain Eukaryota; kingdom Metazoa; phylum Chordata; class Amphibia; order Anura; family Ranidae; genus Lithobates; species Lithobates clamitans. The sequence continues at coordinate 1,631,986 of JBBGZY010000806.1, forward strand.
TTAAAGGGAACCCCGCACCAAAATTAAAAAAAATGGCGTGGGGTCCCCCTTAAAATCCATACCAGACCCTTATCTGAGCATGTAACCTGGCAGGCTGCAGGAAAAGAGGGAGGATGAGAGAGCGCCCCCCCTCCTGAACTGTACCAGGCCACATGCCCTCAACATTGGGAGGGTGCTTTGGGGTCCCACCAAAGCACCTTCTCCCAATGTTGATGAGGACAAGGGCCTCATCCCCACAACCCTTGCCCGGTGGTTGTGGGGGTCTGCGGGTGGGGAGCTTATTGGAATCTGGAAGCCCCCTTTAACAAGGGGACCCCCAGATCCTGCCCCCCTGTGTGAAATTGTAATGGGGTACAAAAGTACCCCTACCATTTCACAAAAAAGTGTCAAAAATGACAAGAGACAGTTTTTGACAATTCCTTTATTTAAAGTCTTCTTCTTTCCATCTTTGGGTCTTCTTCCTTCCTTCATCCTTCAGTTTCTTCCTCCATCTTCTTCTTCCTCTGCTTCTTCCTCCGAACGTCTGCTTCTTGCTCCGGTGTTCTCGTCTTCTTCCCAGCTTCGTTCTTGGGCTGCTCTGCATCCATGATGGTTTTTTTTGTGGTGCTTTTTGTGTGTGAACAGCACTTGAATGTTTCTGGGCATGCTCAGAGTGTGTTTTTTGGGTTAGTAATTTAAAGACATCCTTAACAGGTGTACCCACAAGAGAGTACATTTGGGTGTACTTATCGAGTTTATCAAGAATACGCATGCATTTTCTCTTTGTATTTTGTTTGTTATGTTGTTGCAAAACAGATGTGTTTTATGCAATTTATTTGTTACCTTGGTTTGTTGTATTTTTTTGGGTGGTGGTTATTTTACCATGAAATCTTTTTTATGTTGGCAATGTTTGTTGTTTTTACGTTGTTCACTTTTATTTAACTGTCTGTGCTGCATTATTTTTAAAATTCTTTCTCAAGATGTTGTGCCTAATGTTGATTTAATCCTTAATAGATGTCCATTTGTGGGTGCACTCCTTTTAACTCCTGATAATTTACACTGCAAAAGGGTCAAACCTCAAACATATTCTGTTAGTGTCTCAAATTAACATACATGTGTGTATTTTGCTTTCCTTGCTTCTTTTCCAAGTCCTGTTTTTTTTGGACCAATAAAATTGTTTCAAATTTTTTATGTTTTATGTGTGTTCTTTTCATGCAACGGATTTCCCAGCTGCAGCTTAACTAGGCTGATTGGCATTTCTTAGACAAATCCCTTTTTTATTTATTTATTTTTTTTTTGTTTTAAGTTACTTTCATGGTGCCTTCATAGTAGCACATGCATGGATTGTGTGTATGCTGCCATGGATAGTGACCAGGAAAGTAACATTTCAGAGTGGTAAGTATTCAATTTTCTTTTTGAGCAGTGGTTTTCAGCCTCAGTCCTCAAGTACTTTATTTAAGGGAAATCAAGATTTGTTTTTTGTTAGTTTGGGCTTTGTGTCCCTTTTCCTAAAATTGGCTTTGCTTCCTGTCACATAGCCAAACAGGAAGTGAGAGTAAAACCCTAACAATATTTTTCCTTTTGGACACACAGTTCAATCTAACTAGTGTCCCCATTATGCAAATTGCACTCTAGCACTTTGTTGTTTACACCCCAAATTATTAGGTATTTTGGGGTTTATTAAAGGCAAATCCTTTCTGCAATACAAGTGTAGTTGATGCAAATCAAAGGGATAGCACTGGTGAATTTATTATCCAATCATGTAGAGGCAAAGATGCTGTTTTTTTTCTTTTCCTTGCATGTTCCCTTCCAATCTCCAGCAACTGCATTTCTAAGTGCACTTGTAGTGCAAAGTGGATTTACCTTTTAGTAAATAAACCCCAAGATACACAATAATTTGGGATGTACTGGCAAAATGCTAGAGTGCAATTTCCCAAATGGGGAAACTATTTAGATTGACCTGTGTGTCCCCAAGGACGTACATTGGTGGGGTTTTACCCTCACTTCCTGTTTGACTATGTGTCAGGAAGTGAATCATTTTGAATGAGAAATTGGCAAAATTTGGGAGTTGTCTTCACCCTGTCAGGGGTGTAGACATCTGACAAAACTTCTAATCCCTCTGCAGTCTATCCCTAAGCAAAAATAAGAAAGGATTTTAATTAGTTTAACTTTGCAAAGACACATTCCTAAGTTCAATTGTGATGCATGTTAATAGCCCATTTAGATCTTTAATAGAAAGTCATCAGTTGCCTTTGACTCTAAACATTATTTTTATCCAGTCCTAGAAATCTGCATCTGTTTTTCTATTAACCACTTGGTGTCTGTGCTATAGCCAAACGACGGCCACAGCGTGGACTAGACATGTGCAGGATGAAAAAATTTGTTTAGTTTTGTTTAGTTTCAATCCGTTATTTAACTTAATTTCATTTAGTTAAATTCGTTGCATTCATTACATTCGTATTCGTATTTTCGGGATTCATTTAGTTTCGTATTCAAATTCGAAAAATTTGCCCGTATTCAAAAAAATTTGACCGCATTCGAAAAAAAACTATCAGATTCAAAAAAATTCTACTACATTAGAAAAAATTTGACCAAATTTGAAAAAGTAAACTATATATAACCATTTTGCGAAATTCGAAATTCGTATAGAATGAAAGTGAATTTGAATAGAATAGAAAATGATAGAAAATAATAGCATAGAAAAACAATAGAACAGAATAGAAAAAAAATATATAATATATTCTATTCTAATCTTTTCCATTCTAATTCATTCTGTGCCAAATTCCAATTTCGGAAGATGGTTATTATATATATATGTATATATATATATATATATATATATATATATATATATATATATATATATATATATATATATATATATATATATAATATTTTTTTTTATTCCGTTCTTTTATTTTTTCTATTCTAGTCTCTTCTATTATTAGAATTTGATTTCATTCTATTTCTATATAACCATTTTCCGAAATTCGAATTTCATATAGAATGAATTCACATTCAATCAGAAAAGATTAGAATAAAATAGAAAAAAATAGAAAAGAATAGCAAAACAATAGACCAGCATACGAAAAATATTATATATACATCTTTCAAAATTCGTATTTTGTATAGTATGAATTTGAATTCAAATAGAAAAGATAAGAATAGAAAATAATAGAAAAACAATGGAACAGAATAGAAAAAAATATAATATATATATCTATATATAGATAGATAGATAGATAGATAGATATATATTTGTCTATATATATATATATATATATATATATATATATATATATATATATATATATATATATATATATATACATATATATACATATATCTATCTATCTATCTATCTATCTATATCTATATCTATATATATCTATCTATCTATCTATCTATCTATCTATCTATCTATCTATCTATATATATATATATATATATATATATATATATATATATATATATATATATATATATATATATATATATATATAAATATAGATATATAGATATATATAGACAAATATCTATCTATCTATCTATCTATCTATCTATCTATCTATCTATCTATCTATCTATCTATCTATCTATCTATATATATATATATATATATATATATATATATAGATATATATATAGATATATATATATAGATATATATATAGATATATATATAGATATATATATAGATATAAATATATCTATATATATATAGATATATATATATATAGATATAGATATATATATCTATATATATATATATAGATATATATATCTATATATATATATAGATATATAAATATCTATATCTATATATCTATCTATATATCTATATATATATCTATATATATATCTATATATCTATATATATATATATATATATATATATATATATATATATATATATAAAACATCTTCCGAAATTCGAATTTCATGTAGACTGAAATCAAGTTTGAATAGAAAAGATTAGAATAGAATAAAAAATAATAGACTAACATAGAAAAACAATAGAACAGAATAGAATAAAATATAATATATATACTATATTTTATTCTATTCTGTTCTATTGTTCTTCTAGTATATTCTTTTCTAATCTTTTCTATTCAAAACAGAATAGAAGAATAGAATAAAATATAGTATATATATTATATTTTTTTCTTCTCTGTTCCATTGTTTTTCTATGCTATTATTTTCTATTCTATTCTAAACTTTTCTACTCAAATTTGAATTCAGAATGGATTTCAATAGTAAAGATTAGTGCAGAAAATAATAGAAAAGAAAAGAATAGACTAGAAAAACAATAGAACAGAATAGAATAAAATAAAAAGAGAAAAATAGAATAAAATATAATATATATATTATTTTTAATATTTTTAATCTGTTCTATTGTTTTTCTATGCTATTCTTTTCTTTTCTATTTTATTCTAAACTTTTCTACTCGAATTTGAATTCATTCTTTATGAAATTCGAATTTCGGAAAATGGCTTCTGAAATTCGAATTTTGTATAGAATGAATTTGAATAGAAAAGAAAAACAATAGAACAGAACAGAATAAAATATATATATATATATATATATATATATATATATATATATATATATATATATATATATATATATATATATATATATTATATTATATTTTGGTCTATTGTTTTTCTAGTCTATTCTTTTCTACTCTCTTCTAATCTTTTCTATTCAAATTAATTTTATACGAAATTCGAATTTCGGAATATGGTTATATATGGAATAGAATGAAATAGAACATAAAATAGAAAAGACTAGAATAGAAAAAACAATAGAACAGAATAGAAAAAAACTATTATATATATATATATATATATATATATATATATATATATATATATATATATATATACCGTATATACTCGAGTATAAGTCGTTCCGAGTATAAGTCGAGGCCCTAATTTACTACAAAAAAAATGGGAAAAACTTATTGACCCGAGTATAAGACGAGGGTGAGAAATGCACAGCTACTGTAAGTGGAAAAGAGGGTCAACAATGCCCATTTGCAGCATCACTGTGCCCATTTGCATGCCTCACTGTGCCCATTTGCAGCCATAGGTCCCCTGAACTTCAAACTCGGTAGTTAAGGGTTCCTAGATGCCCCCTAGCTGCAGCCAAAATTTGGGGTCTCTGAACCCAAAGGGTCCTGAAATGACATTGCTGCAGATGGACACAGTTGACCAAATTTGGGGCCCTGTATCTCGGGGACACTTAGTGCTAGGAACCCCAAATTTGGTGTGCAAACCCAGTGGAACTAGCACCATAAAATTTCCAAAGCTGGGGTTTCTAGCACCAAGTGGCCCCGAGATACAGGGCCCCAAAAATCAGTTCAGAAAATGTCAAGCACTTTTCTGCAGCAGAAAATGACATTTTCCGAATCGGTTTTGGGGCCCCGTATCTCAGGGCCATTTAGTGCTAGGAACTCAAGCTTTGGATATTTTATGGTACCAGTTCCACTGGGTTTGCACACCAAATTTGGGGTTCCTAGCACCAAGTGGCCCTGAGATATGGGGCCCCAAAGTCGGTTCAGAAAATGTCAAGCACTTTTCTTCAGCAGAGAATGACATTTTCCGAACCGATTTTGGGGCCCCGTATCTCGGGGCCACTTAGTGCTAGGAACTTCATCTTTGGATATGTTGTGGTACCAGTTCCACTGTGTTTGCATACCAAATTTGGGGTTCCTAGCACCAAGTGGCCCTGAGATATGGGGCCCCAAAGTCGGTTCGGAAAATGAAATTTTTTGCTGCAGAAAAGTGCTTGACTCGAGTATAAGTCGAGGGGGGCACTTTCAGCACAAAAAAATGTGCTGAAAAATTCGACTTATACTCGAGTATATACGGTATATAAAACCATTTTCCGAAATTTGAATTTCGTATAGAATGAACGTGCATTCAAATAGAGAAGATTAGAATAAAATAGAAAATAATAGCATAGAAAAACAATAGACCAGCATAGAAAAAAAAAAAAAAAAAAAATATATATATATATATATATATATATATATATATATATATATATATATATATATATATATATATATATATATACACAGTATATAAAACATCTTCCAAAATTCGAAAATAGAAAAGATTAGAATAGGATAGAAAAACAATAGAACAGAAAAAAAATAATACATATATAACCATTTTCCGAAACTTGAATTTCGTATAGAATGAATTCAAATTCGAATAGAAAAGTTTAGAATAGAATGGAAAAGAATAACATAGAAAAACAATGGAACAGAATAGAAAAAAAATATTTTATATATATATACTATATATATATATATATATATATATATATACACATCTTCCGAAAATTTTTTTTTGTTTTTTTTCTGTTCTATTGTTTTTTCTATTCTAGTCTTTTCTATTAGAATTCAATCTCATTCTATTTCTATATAGCCATTTTCCGAAATTCGAATTTTGTATAGAATGAATTTGCATTCAAATAGAAAAGATTAGAATAGAATAGAAAAACAATAGAACAGAAAAAATATAATCTATATATATATATATATATATATTATATATAATTATTATATTACTGTATTTATTGGCGTATAACACTTACTTTTTCACCATAAAAATCGGGTGCAAATAGCGTGTGCGTGTTATATGCCAATACTTCAATTTTAGCTGCCTCAGAGGGGACAGAGAGCAGGGCGGGATGAGCGCCATCAGATTAAATTCAGTGAGAATCTCCTGTTTACTTGGCGGCCTCTGTAATAGGAAGCCCCGTCTCCTGGGCCGCCATTGGACCACTGTTCTGTTCGATCAGGCTGCACTGATTTCAATGGTGAGGCTGCTGCATTGAAGGCAATTGTGAGGCTGCTGCATTGATGGCAATGGTGAGGCTGCTGCATTGATGATAATGGTGAGGCTGCTGCATTGATGGCAATGGTGTGAGGCTGCTGCATTGATGGCAATGGTGAGGCTGCTGCATTGATGGCAATGGTGAGGCTGCATTGATGGCACTTGTGAGGCTGCAGATGGGCATTGATCAGGCTGTATTGATGGCAATGGTCAGGCTGCAGATGGGCACTGATTCTTATTTTGCTTCAAAGTTTCTTATTTAAAATGTAGTTTTTTTTCCTGAAACTTCCCTCTTAAAATGAATGTACGTGTTATACACCTGTGTGTGTTATACGCCGACAAATACGGTATATTATATTCTGTCCTGTTCTATTGTTTTTCTAGTCTATTCTGTTCTATTCTTTTCTATTATTTTCTATTCTAATCTTTTCTATTTAAATTCAAATTCATTCTATGCGAAATTCGAATTTCAGAAGCCATCTTCCGAAATTCGAATTTCATATAGACTGAAATCAAATTTGAATAGAAAAGATTAGAATAGAATAGACAATTATAGAAAAGAATAGCATAGAAAAAAAATAGAACAGAATAGAAAAATATTTTATTCTGTTCTATTGTTTTTATAGTCTATTATTTTCTATTATTTTCTGTTCTAATCTTTTCTATTCAAATTCGAATTCATTCTATACAAGGTTCGAACTTCAGAACCCATGTTCCGAAATTCGAATTTCGTATAGAATGAATTCGAATTTGAATAGAAAAGACTTATAGAATAGAAAATAATGGAAAAGAAAAGCATAGAAAAACAATAGAACAGAATAATAAAAAAATATTATATATCTATATCTATATCTATAGATATAGATGTCTATATCTATATAGATATAGATATCTATATATATAGATATCTATATCTATATCTATATCTATATCTATATATATATAGATATATATATATGTACATATATTCTATTGCTTGATCGTTTTTTTTCGGATTCGTTTAAATTTGTTACCTTTTTAATTTGGAAATTCGGATGCATGCAAATTTCTGAATAATGAAAAATTCGTCCGAATTTTGATTCGGAACGAAACGCAATGCACATGTCTAGCGTGGACCTGAATTTTTGGGAGGCTGTCATAGGACGGGCTCCCCGTGTGCTCCCAGCGCGCACTGAGTCACTGAGACTCGGGTGATCACAGATCAAAGTAAGGGCCGATCCCGGCCCCTTACCACACGATTAGCTGTCAGCCAATGACAGCTGTTCACATGATGTAAACTAAAGCTCGGTAATTGTTTATTTTTTCTCCTCACACTGACAGCATGAGGATAAAAATAAAAGCTGATCACCGGCTTAGGTGCAAGGGACATTGGTCCCGAAGAGGCAATTCTGCCTCATCTGTGCCCACCAGTACCACCTGCCAGTGCCACCTATCAATGCCCACCAGTGGTCTCAAGCAGTGCTGCCTATCAGTGTAATCAATCATTGCCCATCAGTGCTGCCTCATCAGCGTACATCAATGAAAGAGAAAAATTATCTGTTTGCAAAATTTAGTATCAAAATATCCAAAAATATCCAAAATTATTTATAAAAACCAGTCTTTTCTTTTTTTTTTAACTAAAGAAAAAACCACAGAGGTGATCAAATACCACCAAAAGAATGCTGTAAGTATGGCTAAGTATGACCGCGCAATTGTCATTCAAAGTGCATCAGCACTGAAAATTGGTCTGGACAGTAGGGGGGTTTAAGTGCCCAGTAAGCAAGTGGTTAAATTCCATGCCAAATATGGATTTCTGTAATAAAGATGTGTGCCCGCTGTGTATACGGCATGTGCGTAAGCAAGTCGCACACATATGAACGGTACTCATTGTAAATCATGGGGTACAACTTGTGATGCAACTTTTCAGTCCCAAGTGGCCTTAGGCTCTCTTTCCACTACTGCGAGTTGTTGTGCGACTTGACACAAGTGAAGTCGCAGGACAAGTCAAAACACATGTATTTCAATGTTCCCCCATTCTAATTGGTGCAACTCCAAAAAAAGTTCTTGCACTACTTTGTTCCAACTTCTGTGTAACAACCAGATGTTTTGAACTGGTCGCATGACATGGCATTAAGGCCCGCAACTTTTTGCAGAAACTTGAAGCAATGCCTGTGTATTTTTGAGGTCTATGGACCTCAAGTCGCATCAAAGTGGGACCAAAGTAGTGCAGGCACTACTTTGAAGTTGCTGCAACTTGAAGTCGCACGCATATGAAAGGTACTCATTGTAAATCATGGGGTAGAACTTGTGATTCAACTTTTCAGTCCCAAGTGGCATGACAAGTTGCAATAGTGGAAAACAAGCTGAAAAAGCACATTGTAAATCACGCAACTTTGGGGTTGAAATAGTGGAAACAGAGCATTAGGCTAAAGCGGTAATAGAAAGATGCGCTATAAGAATTACTTCTAATTGTAGAAAATCAAACAGGCTCTTGCACTGAATCTAATTTATGGAAGATCTAACTGATTGGCCAGTGTATGGTGACCTTAAAGATATGAAAACTTGAATTTCTGTTGTTTAAGCCTCATACACACGATGGGACTTTGTACAAACTTTCCCGTGGATTTTTGTACAAAAGGCATTGGCCTTAGGGTTCTGTCACATAGACGTGTCCGTGTACAGAGTCCGTAGGGTCCATCGTCACCCAATCCGATACGCAGACGGATGGAAAAAAATAGTTTTTTCCTCCGTTACACTTTTTCGGATTGGAGTGGGTCGGATGTCAGCAGACATGTCACCACTGACATCCGACCCTCCATAGAGGTCTATGGAGTGTCTGTTCAGGTCGGACCTGAAAAGGGGTTAAATCCGCCTGCAAAACGGCGCCGCAGTGGCATTTTGCCGGCGGTGTAGATGCGCTGTCCCATTGATTTCAGTGGGAAGGAGCGGTTTATACACCGCTCCTTCACCGCTCCAAAGATGCTGCTAGCAGGACTTTTTTTAGGGCCCTTTCACACTGGGGCATTTTTAGGTGCTACAGTGCTAAAAATAGCGCCTGAAAAACACCCTAAAGAAGCAGCTCCATTCACTCCAGTGGGGCTTTCACACTGGAGCGGTGCGCTGGCAGGGCGTCAAAAAAGTCCTGCCAGCTTCTTTGGAAGGTGAAGGAGCGGTGAACTCACCGTTCCTGCACCGCTGCTCCCCATTGAAATCAGTGGGGCAGCGCTGTGATACTGCTGGCAAAACTCCGCTCCAGCGGTGTTTTGCGGGCATATTTAACCCCTTTTCGGCCGCTAGCAGGGGGTTTAAACCGCCCCATGGGGGGTTAAAACTGCCCCGCTAGCAGCCTAATAACGCCGCTAAAACAACGGTAAAGCGGTGCTTTACCGCAGATGCCCCCACTGCCCTAGTGTGAAAGGGGCCTTACCGTCCTGCTAGTGCACCGCTCCATTGTGACAGCCCTCTATTTTTAGCGCCTGAAAAAGGCCCCAGTGTGAAAGGGGCCCCTTTCACACAGACGGATAGAATTGTGCTTTTAGCTGCGTTTTCTACCGCAGCTAAACGCACACAATGCTTTCCTATGCCCCCATTCACACACTGCGTTTAGCTGTGTTTTGATTACATGCGGTTTGGTGCGGATAGAAAAAATAGAATTGACTGCGTCCAGGAGCGATTTAGGGCAGCTATCCGCACATAACTGCAGGTAATTGCAGTGCACTGTGTCAACTGCAGATAGTAACGCCGAGCTGGCTCGCTCATCGGGAAAGGAAAAAATGTTTTTTCCTTTCCCAATGAGCGACAAGCACGGGGATCTGACTTGGATCCCCGCCAATGCCAGGCACTGTTTGGATCTTGAGGGGGAACTCCACGTCAAAATTGACATAGTAAACCAGCATGAGTTCCCCCTCCAGGTGTATATCAGGCCCTTCGGTCTGGTATGGATTTTAAGGGGAACCCCCTATGCCGAAAAAACGGCATGGGGGTCCCCCCAAAATCCATACCAGACCATTATCCAAGCACACAGCCCGGCCAATCAGGAAAGGGGGTGGGGACGAGCGGGCGTCCCCCCTCCTGAACCCTACCAGGCCACATGCCCTCAACATGGGGGAAGGGTGCTTTGGGGAAGGGGGCGCGCTGCGGCCCCCCCACCCCAAGGCACCTTGTCCCCATGTTGATGAGGACAAGGGCCTCTTCCCGACAACCCTGGCCGTTGGTTGTTGGGGTCTGTGGGCGGGAGGCTTATCAGAATCCGGGAGCCCCCTTTAATAATGGGGGCCCCCAGATCCCAGCCCCCCACCCTATGTGAATGAGTATGGGGTACATGGTACCCCTACCCATTCACCTGGAGGAAAAAAGTGTGAAGAAAAAAACACACTAGACAGGTTTTCAAAGTAATTTATTAGGTAGCTCCGGGGGTCTTCTTCTGACTTCGGGGGTCTCTTCTGCGCTCTCCGACCTCCTCTCCACATCTTCTCCTGGTGTCCGGTTCTTCTCTGCGCTGTCCGGCCTCTTCTCCCGGTGTCCAGTTCTTCTCCTGCTCTCCGGCCTCTTCTCCAGGCCTCCGGTTCTTCTGCTGGCTCCTCTGCTATCTTCTGCTCTTTTGCTGCTCTTTTGCTAGCAGTGGCCTGATCTTCTCCCGCTGTCCGGTTCTTCGGTGACATCACACGGTGACCACGCCCCATGCCTATATAAGTCAGTGCACACCTCGCAGACAGCATTACAGTGGGAGAGAGCGTTGTGTCAACATTGGAAGAAGAGAAGAGGGAACAGGATGACGGAGAAGACCGGGCCACCACTAGCAAAAGAGCTGGAAGAAGATAACGGGGAGTGGAAAAGAACCGGACAGCGACAGAAGAACCGGACAGCGACAGAAGAAATGGACAGCGGGAGAAGACCAGGCCACCGCTAGCAAAAGAGTGGCAAAAGAGCAGAAGACAGCGGAGGAGCCCGGCAGAACAACTGGAGGCCTGGACAAGAGGCCGGAGAGCAAGAGAAGAACCGGACACCGGGAGAAGAGGCCGGACAGCGCTGAGAAGAACCAGACACCGGGAGAAGATGAGGAGAAGAGGCCCCCGAAGTCAGAAGAAGACCCCCGGAGCTGTCTAATAAATTACTTTGCAAACCTGTCTAGTGTGTTTTTTTCTTGACACTTTTTTCCCCAGGTGAGTGGGTAGGGGTACCATGTACCCCATACTCATTCACATAGGGTGGGGGGCCGGGATCTGGGGGTTGTTAAAGGGGGATTCTGGATTCTGATAAGCCCCCCGTCCGCAGACCCCGACAACCAACGGCCAGGGTTGTTGGGAAGAGGCCTTTGTCCTCCTCAACATAGGGACAAGGTGCCTTGGGGTGGAGGGCCGCAGGGCGCCCCCTTCCCCAAAGCACCCATCCCCCATTTTGAGGGCATGCAGCCTGGTATGCTTCAGAAGGGGGGCTGCTCTCTCCTCCCCACCCTCTTTCCTGACCGGCCGGCCTGCGTGCTCGGATAAGGGTCTGGTATGTATTTTTGGGGGACCCCCACGCCGTTTTTTTGGCATAGGGGGTTCCCCTTAAAATCCATACCAGACCGAAGGGCCTGGTATACCCCTGGAGGGGGAACCCATGCCGGTTTTTGCTCGTGCTGCTTTAATAGGAAGATGTGTTTTTCCTATTGCAGCGAGCACGAGATGTACCTCACTGAGAACCAGCGTGATGGGATTGCGCTGGAAACATTCTCACGGGCAGGTACTGCTGTGCGTGTGCCAGTTCACATGCTCAATTAAGGATTTATCCGGCGTACCAATTAAGGTATGAACCGGCGCAGCACATTCATCTTAGTAAATGACCCCCCTGGTGTCTAGAGATGAGCTTCGAGTTCAAGTCGAACATCAGCTGTTCGCCAGTTCACCAAACAGCGAACAATTTGTGGTGTTCGCTGCAAATTTGAAAGCCGCGGAACAACCTTTAAAAGTCTATGGGAGAAATCAAAAGTGCTCATTTTAACGGCTTATATGCATGGTATTGTCATAAAAAGTGTTGGGGGACCTGGGTCCTGCCCCAGGGGACATGTATCAATGCAAAAAGAAGTTTTAAAAACGGCCATTTTTTTGGGACCAGTGATTTTAATAATGCTTAAAGTGAAACAATAAAAAGTGTAATATTCCTTTAAATTTCTTACCTGGGGGGTGTCTATAGTATGCCTGTAAAGGGGCGCATGTTTCCTGTGTTTAGAACAGTCTGACAGCAAAATGACATTTCAAAGGAAAAAAGTCATTTAAAACTACTTGCAGGTATTAATGAATTGTCGGTCCGACAATACACATAAAAGTTTGTTGATAAAAACGGCATGGGATTTCCCCACAGAGGAAACCCTGAACCAAAATTAAAAAAAATGTGTGGGGGTCTCCCTAAATTCCATACCAGGCCCTTCAGGTCTGGTATGAATAGTTAAGGGGAACCCCGGGCCAAAATAAAAAAAAACGGCGTGGGGTCCCCCTCAAAATCCATACCAGACCCTTCAGGTCTGGTATGGACTTTAAGGGGAACCCCGCACCAAAATAAAATAAAAAATGGCATGGGGTCCCCCAAAAATCCATACTAGACCCTAATCTGAGCATGCAACCTGGCAGGTCGCAGGAAAAGAAGGGGGTCGTGAGAGCGCCCCCCCTGAACCGTACCAGGCCACATGCCCTCAACATTGGGAGGGTGCTTTGAGGTAGCCCCCCAAAGCACCTTGTCCCCATGTTGATGGGGAGAAGGGCCTCATCCCCACAACTCTTGGCTGGTGGTTGTAGGGGTCTGCGGGCGGGGGGCTTATTGGAATCTGGAAGCCCCCTTTAACAAGGGGACCCCCAGATCCCGGCCCCCCTGTGTAAATTGATAATGGGGTACAGATGTACCCCTACCATTTCACAAAAAAAGTGTCAAAAAGGTTAAAAAACACAAGAGACGGATTTTGACAAATCCTTTATTAATCTCTTCTTCTTTCGGCTTCTTCTTCCATCTTCTTTCTTCTGGTGTTCTTCTTCTTCCTCCATCTTCTTCTTCATCTTCTTCTTCTTCGTCCGCTCTTCTCGTCCCGCATCTTCCTCCAGGCTTCTTCTCTGCTGTAAACCTTAGTGACAAAAATTTTTATAATAAAACCTCAATAAAATAAAATCAACAGCAGCATCTAAATCACCAATTCGAGTAGAATGTGTAACAAGCACCAACCAAACAATAATTGAAAGTGTACTTATCCTTGTCCTAGGTATAAGTTAATAAATCACATAAGAGACACAATGAAAGTGCATTACACATATGATGAGCTCATCAAGTCCATATAAAATGTGCAAACATTGTGCAAAAAAATTAATTAAAAAAAATAATATTTATATATAAGGTGCAAAAAGGTGCATGAATAGTTCATCTTTCTTTGCCGTGAAGGAATTATGATAACATGCACCCACAAGGAGACCAACAGATGCCTTGCTGCATAGCAGCCATATATACCATGACCTTGCATGCAAAGGTTCCATGATCTCCTAAACCAAGATAGACTCCATGGAGGAAGTTAAAGTAGAGGAAAATACACAGTGCGTAGTATTTCACCAAGATTTTATTAAAATGATGAAATCACACTTACAATTTTGAAGAGATTACACAGCATGGGTTACATACAACCAGGAGTCCATTACCGACTTGCGGAATAACGTCACGTGTAAGGCCCCTCCCAAAGCATTTCTCTGTAACCTGTGTCATCTGGGAATATGAGGCTACAATAGGTCCCAGCAAAAAAGAGTGGATCATATCACACCAGACTGTAGGACCTTCTGAGCAGATTCTTCAAACAGCTTCAGGTCCAGGCACTGGCATCTTAACTAAGGGGAACTGGCAGTGAAACCTTGCGTCTTCACAGCCAGCCTCCAACTGTGAATTTGTGAGCTGCACTGCACTTTGTGAATGATAGCACAGTCTTCTGGGACCTGTGATGTGTCCCAGAAGGCTGCGGGGGAAGGAAGGTGGAACTTCTGCTTGGATCAACGTGGCAATCCGACCAGAAGTGGGGAAGTGGGTACCTATCAAAATCAGGTACCTTCTGCTCCCAAAAAATTAGTGCCAAATGTAAAGGAGGATGGGGGGGGGGAGTGAAACTTCCCCATTTGGTTCCGGTTTAAGACTGTACTATATGCCTACAAACATTTTTTTTAACTGGAAAGTTTCTGTTTTCCATGTAAATTGAAATGAATTCAATAGTAGGTGAAAAATTAGGGTATTATTAGAGAAACACCGAATAATACCACATCCCACTATAATCACAGCATAGGAAAAGGAAAAAGGGAATGGTACTTTAAAGGTATGACCCTTCAGCAAATAAGCCACAAATAATATTGCTAAAAATAATTTTTAGATTTTATCAAAACAAATACAAAACATACAAACTGTACGTTCAAACATAGGAAAGGACATACTGTGTAGAAGTGTTGTTTGAATCATGTATGAGCTATATCACATATCATCGTAAATAATGTGTTATATAGAAATAGGAGAGTGCAGCAGCACCCATATCTCAGTCAGAGACATACAGTATAATCAGAACAAAAATAAGGAAATTATGTTAAATCCCCAAGAATCAGAGTATGTCAAAGAATATTTATCACAAACATAGACAGCCATTTGAGTAATATGAGCCATTTTCATAATATCAATGTCATTATCCATTACTAGTCGCATAGTGAACCTCATATCAGGTTGTCCATGGTTACCAAGCAGCACAAATGCAAGAGTAGGTCCCATTGCTAGAAGCAAACATAGTTTCATATGTATAGTGTAATTGTCCTGATTGTTTCTGAAATATCAGGTGGATGGGTTCATTGCCATCATCTAATGATATCCTTGCTGCTAACAAAATATGAGTTACTACTGTTTTCAAGGGAGGAGGTACCCTTTAAATAACCAGAAAATGTATCCAAATATTTCCAAGAACAAAAAAGATGGTTTATATGTAAGCATTTATGAGGCATTAACTGGTGAAAGTGTTTTTTTGCACAGACAGCACGTAAAATTTTATTTTATGTGCTTCTTTCCAGGACACATGCTTGACAGGATGGTTAAGTCCTTTTGCAATAATAGAGAGAAATTTAAAGTACATAGTTGGTTGGCGTGATGACAAGTAATAGAGTAAGTGGGGTACTCACAAAAGTCCAGTGGCATGGTCGGTAGTAGATGACAACACACGAGTGTCTTGTTTGTTGTCTTCTTGGTGTGTTCCATCCAAACCCAACAAAAGCTCAAAAATATTGTAGGATGTTCTGACTCAAATAAGTCAGTAAAAAAATCAACCACTTGCCAAGCGCGCTATAACCGAAAGATAGCTACATCATGGTTGTCCAATTCTGGGAGAACCCCACCCCCTGCAAGCCCCCTGTGGCACAGATTGGGCACACTTTGTGACTGCTGCATTCTTTGAGCACAGCTGATCACAGATTGTGGTAAAGGGCCAATCACAGCTAATCACGTGTAAAGAGACTTGCCGGTTATTGGTAGTCCTTTCCTCATGTGATGTGTCTGTGTGAGGAAAGGAGACCCAATAACTGTCTGGCCTGTCATTACATTTTTTACTATCAGTGCAGCCCTCTCAGTGCCAATCAGTGCAGCTTACCAGTGCCCATTAGTGTTGCATATCAGTGGCCATCAGTGCCATCTATAAGTGCCTATCAGTGCCGTTTCATCAGTGCGTCTACATCAGTGTCCATAAGTGCAACTTACAGTATCAGTGCCCAACAGTACCGCCTCTTTAGTGCAGCCTCATCAGTGCCCATCAGGGCAGTCTCATCAGTGCACTTCAGTGCAGCCTGTCAGTGAAGAAGAAAAATTACTTATTTGCAAAAATTTAGTAAAGCAAAACCTTTTTTTTTCAAAATTTTCCTTTTGTTTTACATTTGTTTAGCAAAAAATAAAAAAGACAGTGTTGATTAAATGCCACCAAAAAAAGTTTTATTTGTGTGAAAAAAATGATACAATTTTCATATAGGTACAGTGTTGCATGACCGCGCAATTGTCATTCAAAGTGCCCAAATCTCTCCTTTACCTTTAAAAGCAAAAGATTAAAAACAAAAAGATTAGATCTTTTGCGTTAAAAAAAAAAGTGTGTACTTCAGTCCTAGACAAGTGACATTGCTCCAGTCGAGGCAATAGAGGCAATCAAAGATAATCTAGTCACTCACTGACTCTGTGATCAGCCAGCCAGGTAAAAGCGGTAAGCCAGTGAAACATAGGTGAGTGGCGCTTCAGAGAGTGATCCAGTGGCTATTGATCCGCTCGGATTGCTTTTATGAGAAAGCCAACCATCAGGTGAAAAAAAAAAGAAACCGGTAACCCCAGTAAACCACTTTCAAACTGCAACGAATATATGCGTATTGCGGTCGGCAAGCAGTTAAAAGAGTGGATCACAAGATTCGTGTGCAGTGTATGACTACTAAGATTGTTAAGTGGGAGAGCCCCCCACTAGCATAGAACTGCATTGAACCAGAATTGGAGGACATGAGGTATTACTAGACAATAGTGATCACTGAGGGTTAGTGAGAGGTAGCCAAAGTTTTTGAATGCACCTGTTGCCATTCAGGGGTAACTTTGGGGGCAGTGCGAGCTGCCTTGTTAAGAGAGGAAGGATCCACAATCATGATCCAGTATTGTAACAGCTGTAACCCTTTTTCCTGGGTTTGAACCACATGTATACCATCATTTTTAAATATAAAGAGCTTGGTTGAATACCTGTATTTGTAGATGATTTAATGCTTCCTCGTGCTTTTGTAATGGTATTAAGTTGTTTTCTGAGTTGCAGGGTATATTGTGAAAGATTGGGATAAAATTGTAAGTTAGTGTAGGGAATAACAGAGGATCCACACTGCAGGTTCTCGTCAGGAGCTTATCCTATACATGAAAGAAGTGAATGCACGTTGGTAAATTTCTCAGTGTTTGTTCAGGTATGAAAGATGGTCTGCGCAAGTGGTGGATTCTGTCAACAACCAGCTTGGATTCAGGTATTTCAGGCAATAACACAGTAAGGAGATCACATGAGTATTTAAATAATTCAGATTGTTGGACCATTTCTGGTATCCCTCTAATTTTTTTATGTTATTCCACCTTGACCTATCTCCTAGGTCAGCAAGCTTACCTTTAAACCAATTATTCTCATCCACATTTTCATCATGGGCATCAACAAGATTAATAATAGTATGGGCAAACCTGTCCATCTAATTTTCAATATGGTCAACTCTGGACCCTATTGCCTGCACCCCCTGGCTGAATTATGTGTAAGATGCAGCACATCTATATGCAATGTACCTCTGAGGGAGATCAACACGTCCTTTAATGTCGTATCAAGAACTGGTTGATCAGATGTGGGAAAGCAGGTTTAGAGTCTGGTAATTCCCTATTATCCTCCAGGGAGTTGTAGTTAAACCTCACCTCACCATGTGGATCCTGCTGCTCATCCATTCTGATCTTGGATTTAGTAGGGCTGCCTGTGAGTGAAGGCTGAGGGAGATGGTGAGCTCTGTGGGGGAAGAAGAAGACCTGGTACAACCTTGCCTGTGGCACCCTGGCTGGCTGTGTGAAAAAGACTGTAAGTTTCCTTGGTTGGGAATCCTCTTTTCTTTTGCGGGTCATGCTGCTGCTTTGTCTGGGAACTAAACTACTCTGTCTGTGCTCAGTAACTGTGCCCTAATGAGTCGCTGGGAGCTGTTGTCCTGTAGCTGTAGCATGAGCTCTGGATCTAAGTTGCCACCACGCTCGGGCGCTAACCATGCCCCTCCTTTGCCCTCAAGATATTTAAAATAATGTTTTAAGGCACCTTTTGATGATAAATGACAGTATATTCACACCCAAAGGCAAACTACATCAAGAGACGGTACATACCGATAGACAGAAAACAATGTAAAAATATATAGATCAATAAAACCAAAGTAATAGTTTTCGTATCTTGATGAAAATCGCCTTCTGCTCAACATGTTTCACATTAGAGCTTAATCAGCAGTTAGGTGCTTTAAACAGACAGACGTAACAAAAGGTTTTTGGTAATCATGTGGAACAAATGGCTGACCACAAGTGTGCATAGAAGGAAAAGCTTGCAGATAATATACTAGGGAATGGGATAGAATGGCAGTACTAACATGACATGTGTCTAGGCGTGGCACAAATTGCCCCACATGGACCAAAACATCACTCTAGGGGACCACCCCCAAAGGACGGGCTTATCGATCTGGATGGGGAGAGAGAACCAACACAGCTTCACCAATAGTCCAAAAAGTATGACCTTAAATTATTTTCAGGCCATCAGGGCAGGACAATAATATATATAAAATGTGTCCAAAATCAACATACCACAATTATATAGGAGAGGAATCTCACAGAGAGGTGCAAAATTTCCAAAGTCCAGAGCAGGATAAAGCATGTTCTGAAAAACAAAAAAAATGTAGTAAAGTACAGGAACTCAAAAAATTCCCTTGCCCAAGCACCAACCTGTCCCTCTCTGAAAAAATATAATGTAATCACTGATTTCCAATGTGTGTCTTTTGCCTTCAGCCTAAACTGTGTGACAGCTCTCAGGCACACCAGCTGGTAAAAAACTACATCCAAGGGAAGCCACCCCACCCACCATGCCAAAGATGGGGATGTGTCACAAGGTATGTGCAGCTTCCCCATCCAAGATGGTGGCAGCCGCACATGCCCCATGCAGTGGGCTGCCCCCCATCCAAGTTGGCAGCCACTGTGCATGCCCAGTGTGGCAGTACTTGGGGACTTCCCCTAAAACACCATGATGCAACCCAGAGGGCCGTACCACCCAGTGAGAAGGCTCCTCGGACTGCAACAAACAGGACACCCACTATGTAAGGACTCCACCATGTTGAGGTGAAAGTTTGGGTGAACTTTGATAGACAATGGTAACACTTTGGGGGTTGTATGAAAGGATTGAATGAGTTACAAACCAGATCAAAACATAGCATACTTTATCTGCACAATTTTAGGTGGTAATTTAGTAAAAATATAAAGTCTTTACAATCAATTAAAATCACATATAACAGACAAAAAACACCCCACTAACTGACAAGGTCAACAGATACCCAAATAGACATAGAAGATAGGATCTAGTTGTATCAAAAACTGTATAGACCCTGAATGTGTATGGATATCAAGGTAGAATCCATAGACTCCTTCGTGTCTTCTTGTCAACGCATTACACAATTTTAATAGCTCACTCAGGACATTTTGAGTATTCTAATACATTAAAATAATACAAAAGAAAAATGACATAAGTATCCAAGGTATTACAATGTATGTATCATATTTTTTTTGTATACAAACAATTTTTATTATTGTAAAAGGTCATAGGTTACTGCAAATGTGTAACCAAAACATGGGTACATCTGATATTTCAAGTATGTACTTAATATGAGGTGAATGGTACAGAAGAACATAGCAATACAATATGAGAACAATAAAGGTGCAATCCAGGTATGTATATTTCCTATCAGGTTATATCATTTAAAA
Organism: Lithobates clamitans; assembly: GCA_037952925.1. Classification (NCBI taxonomy): domain Eukaryota; kingdom Metazoa; phylum Chordata; class Amphibia; order Anura; family Ranidae; genus Lithobates; species Lithobates clamitans. Next base: position 1,652,304 of record JBBGZY010000806.1, read on the forward strand.
AACACAGATTTATTTTATAACGATATGCATTGTTAGGCTATACAAGGGGTGATATTAGGAAGTTGTGTGTCCCAAGGGGACCATTTTTTAAAAAAAATGTGCAAGGTGTCAAAGAATGTATGGTGGATACGCTCTGAGAGTTTAATTTGATCCATTATATTCAATTACCCGGGACCAAGGGACTGTTGATGAGTGCCAATTAAAAGCTATCATCCAGTGGATTCAGTTAAACAGTGTATGTCCTAAAGACCAAGGAGGAATGGCTGTGCCCCACGCGCAGACATACTTCTTTGCTGCGCAGCTACAACACTTTACAGGATGGAATAAGCCTGATGCACCAGACCCATCTAAACCTCTACTTATTAATCCCACAATGATGTACCCTGCTATATCCCATATGGAGATGGGCTTCCCTGTGCCCCCCCCCCCCCCCCCAGTGTCCCACAGTCCGCCTCATTAAAAAACTTTGGAGTAGTGTCAAACGTAGATTAGGGATAAACGGTTTTCTCCCTAGCACACCAATCTGGCAGAACGGGTTTTACACAGAGCTAGCCAAAATCAGTGGCCACATGTGGTGGGAGGCAGCAGGGGTGCAATACCTACACCAAATTTTTGATTAACTAGGCCTGAAATCCTATAATAAACTAAAAGAGGATTTCCCGTTATTGGGCAATTTTCAATACCAGTATATCTAGCTATGTCACGCAGTTAGATCTCAGAGCAACTGCACGTCCCTGCAATTGGTAGACTCGACTTTTCTGGAATCTGTGTATGAGGAAACGGAAAAGAGAGGTATTATCTCCAGAATCTATACTCAACTGTTGACTCACATACAGGCACCCGACCTTTTGCCCTGTAGGGAGAAGTGGGAAAGAGACATTGGTCCCATTGACGGGGAACAATGGGAGCAAATACTAGACGCAGTACCTCTAGTGTCAGTATCAGCGGCACAGAGACTATTGCACCTGTTCATGTTGCATAGGGTGTATAGAACACCAGTGCAATTGCACTGCTGGGGAAGTAGAGACACACCCATATGCCCTAAATGTCAGGTACATCAAGAAGACCTCATACACATGTTGTGGAAATGTCCCAAACTTGTCAGGTATTGGAACAATGTTATTGCAATTATCAACTTAATTTATCAGGTTCAGCTGACTGTAGATCCACTGGTGTGCTTGCTGGGAGGCTTGGAGGAGGACTCATACTCCCCTCCGATACACATAGAACTTATTAGACTGCTCTATTTGGCAAGAAAGCTTATTGCATCCTCTAAAACATGTGGGAGATACCGATAGATAAAATGGGTTTATTTTGTACGGGGTTAGGTACCATCTGGTGTGTAACTTGATGGCTGTTTCTCTCGCTGAAATTGAGCGAGTACATTTCAGTAAGTTTTGGATCATAGTGGTCCATTCTAGTAGTGTAAAACTTTGGTAGAAGTCAATTTTCAATTGAAGCATTGGTTTTGACTTTTCTGAAAGAGAGAATTCATTTAAACAGCGGTAAATAGGAGAGATCAATCCCCTATCTCTCGGTGAGGAGATGCAGATTTGTTCAAATTAGGAATAAGGGTGATGTAATGTTAGAGAGAAGTATTTTTGGTAGAATTTTTCAATTTGAGTATAATGAGAAATTCTGAAATTGGGATATTGTATAGTCCACATAAACCTGAAAAAGGGTGAACTTTATTATTTAGGGATAGGGATTTCAAGGTAGTGAGGTTATGTAGTTTCCATATAGAGCAAGAGCTGCTATTTCTAAAGGCCGGGGAGAAGCGGGGGTCTCCTATAAAGGATGCGGGGGGGTGGAAGAAATTAAGTTGAATTTATCTTTATATCGGTGCCACAATTGGTATGACTGAGCCACCACCATATTTAAGAGAAAGATCTCTCTGGGTTGAATCGACTTAGACCATAAGATACCTTGAAGATTGAATGGTATAATTGACTGTTCTTTAAAATGTAACAAAGACACTTGATTTGAAGGTGCAAACTGTTGAGCTAACTGTGTAGATCTTGCAGCTAGATAATAACACTATTGCCTAGTGTACTAGTACACACGATCGGACATTGATCGGACATTCCGACAACAAAATCAATGGATTTTTTCCGACGGATGTTGGCTCAAACTTGTTTTGCGTACACACGGACGCACAAAGTTGTCGGAATTTCCGCTCGCTAAGAATGCGGTGACGTACACCACGTAAGGCGAGACTAGAAAAGGCCATTTCAGAACTTTGGGCTCCTTTTGCTAATCTTGTGTTAGTCAAAGTTTGGTGAGAGACGATTCACGCTTTTTCAGACTCGTGGTTTTCAGATCGTTTTCTGCTGTTCAGTTTGTGCTTGTGGGTTTGTATCTGCTCTTCAGTGTGTGCAGCGAGTACCATTGACTTGTCATTGTGTTCTTGTTCGGTCGTTACTGTTTTTTAGGTCGCTCTTCACAGGCCTTGCTGTTCTTCAGTGCGTTCTGTTACCTCGTTCTGAGCAGCCAACCGTTTTCTAGCCATGTTGCGTATACGTACTCCTCGTAGAGTTCGTGTTGTGCGGGGGCTTGGTGTTGGGGTCCTTACCTTGACACAAGTTCAGTCCATGAACAGGGTGGGGAGGAGTTCATGGACCAAGAATTGGTTGCTTCAACGCGACCAGTTCTGTCATATGCCTTTGCTCCGTGAGATCCATGAGAATAATCCTGACGATTTCAGGAACTTTCTCCAGATGACAGACCCCGTTTTTCACCGTTTGTTGGCTTTGCTGACCCCCTATATCAGCAGGCAGGATACCTGCATGAGGCAAGCCATCACTCCGGAGCAGAGGCTCATCGCCACCCTGCGGTACTTGGCGACAGGGAGAAGCCTGCAGGACTTGAAGTTCTCGACAGGCATCTCCCCCCAGGCTCTGGGGGTCATTATCCCAGAGATCTGTTCTGCCATCATCCAGGTCCTGCAGAAGGAGTATATGAAGGTAAGATTTTTATCCTTTAATATCACATTTTATTGTATTTAATGTTTGCTAATATATTGTATTTCTTTCCTCATTCCCTAATTACCATGAGTGTAATATGCTGTGAATATCCCCTTTGTCCTCATGCATGATTGATATTTTTGTAATTATTTTTTTGTTCCTTCATACATATTTGCCTTCACTTACCTCCCCAGCATGGTCTCCTGGCCCTATATTCACCTCATGTAGTCACTTAACAATGTATTTTATCAGCTCCATAGTAGTGCTTTACCCCAAACACCCCTAAAATGTGTTGAATGTGATTTGTGTTTTAAATTCAGGCAGAGTGCCAGAGGCTTGTTTTTAGGGGTCCCCAAATCATTTGGAACCCTGCCTCCCCCCAACTGCTAAGTCAGCTGATACCAATTCTCTATCTAGCCTCAATCCACTATCTGCTGACTTTGCCAAACCCATACACACTATACCCATCTCTTTTGTGGTCATATTTATGGATGAATTTCCCAAAGCATGTAGTGCAAGGACCTGCCTGTATACTTTCAAATGGTACTGTTTCAAGTTTGGGTATCCTATTATTATCTTGATAGGTAATAGCAGAGTGTCCAAATGTGCTCAAATGTGTACAATGTGTATTTATATCTTTGTATTATGACACTTCTTACCTGTCCAGTGGGCTGCCAATAGTGTAACTAAGGAGGGGCTGTTCCAAGTAATACACATTATTTAGGCATTCATCTCTCAATGAAGTGGAGAGGGTTACCTGTGCAAGAGCCCCCCCCCCATAATGTTAGAAATGGCCCATGAGAGGGGAGGGGGATATGATAGGTGTACCTTATACTTTGGTCTTTAAAAATTCCCATAAATAAATGTTATCTTGATGTTGGCCAAGAATGTTTGTGTCTAATCTGCTTTCCATGTTTATGTGCAAAAAGACTATTTTTTTTTGTTTTCCTCCACAGTTTCCTTCCACGCCACGGGAATGGCAGACTGTGGCCTCTCACTTTGCCCAGCGGTGGGACTTTCCTAACTGCGGAGGGGCAATTGATGGGAAACACGTCCACATCATTCCACCACCCAACTCGGGGTCGTACTACTATAATTATAAGGGGCTCAATAGTATTGTGATGTTGGCGGTGGTGTCGGCTACTTATGAAATTCTGTATGTGGACGTGGGGAAGAATGGCTGGATGTCCGATGGTGGAGTCATCACCCAGACAGAGTTCTACAGGTGTCTCCATAATGGCAGCTTGGACTTGCCACCTCCAGAAGACAATGTGGAAGGACTCCCATTCGTCTTCGTTGCGGATGAAGCTTTTGCGCTGTGGGACCATCTTATGCGGCCATTCCCGATGAGGACCCTCACCCCGGACCAGAGGGTTTTTAATTACTGGCTGGCCAGAGCCAGAAGAGTGGTGGAGAACACGTTTGGAATCATGGCCAGCAGGTTCCGCCTATTTCTTACACCCATACATATGGCGGAGTACAAACCGAATCACATTATCCTGGCGTGCTGTGTTCTACACAACTTTTTATGGCAACATTCTGCCAACTATGCTGGCTCAGTTGGGCCTGAGTCGGGAATTCAAAATGAACCAACCCTGACGGCGCTTGAAAGTGGCCGTCCTGGCTTGCCCCCCCTGAGTGCCCGTGATGTCCGGCTAAGATACCTCGAATTCTTTGCGGGTAGGGGGGCTATCAATATGCCAGACAATGTGTAAAACCTTTTTCAAATAATAAAAAAACAAAATAAGCAAATCTTTGGTGACATTTACTGCTTGTGTTTGTTTTGACGTGATTGTGTAACCTTACAAAGCACTGTTGAGTGTTATTTACTAAAGGTAAAGACACTTTGCACTACAAGTGCACTTGAAACTGCAGTTGTAATGCAACGTGGATTTTGCCCTTAGGAAATAACACCCATTGTCACAGAAAGCAGCAATTAGAGCACCCCAAAAGTGTTGTAGCGTTGAGACAATAATCCACACATTCTTGATTAACAATCTTTTTAATACCTGCACAATCACATGTGCATTTAGAAAAGGTTTTTAAAACAAACCAACATGTTTGTTGTATAATAATTTTTGGGGTCACATTAGAAAAAGTAGAAATGTCCATTTAAGATAAAACAGGCATGTTTAAAACCAACAAGAACAATATGTACATGTGAGCGCTACACCCAACCAATATAAAAACAGTTGAAACCCCAAAAACACATATATATACACATATATAGCTATATTACAGAGAGGATTAGTGCTAAAAGATATTTCCACAAAGAAATAATAGGTAAATGATAAAAACTATAAACAAGCAGACTCTGAGCTGCTAAAGTCCAAATAGACTGAATAAAATGAATTGGATTATATTAAAGTCCATGAGAAGTAGATGTAGAAGGCAGCCCTGTGGATAAGGATGAAGCAATCCTCTGGATGCTGGAGAAAAAAGAACAACAGTGGCGCCACTCTAAGTGCAGTATTAAAAACGATTTTTAATGTATCTTTAAAATCTGGTACTCACAAAGGTACATGTAAATGAGCGTGTAGAATAAGATAGTGCCTGGTGTCCCAAAAGAGTTGTCCAGTCATATCATGCGGTGGCGTTCTGACAGGCTGCGCTGCACGATGTTCGCTCTGTCCTGCCGCTGGAACGCACTGTTTTCGATCCGGGGAACGGAGTCACTTCCGGGTCCGTGCAGGGAGAAACTTGATTGGCAGACTGATGGGCATAGGCGACGCGTTTGCGGAGCTACGCTCCTTCCTCAGGCCTGAGGAAGGAGCGTAGCTCCGCAAACGCGTCGCCTATGCCCATCAGTCTGCCAATCAAGTTTCTCCCTGCACGGACCCGGAAGTGACTCCGTTCCCCGGATCGAAAACAGTGCGTTCCAGCGGCAGGACAGAGCGAACATCGTGCAGCGCAGCCTGTCAGAACGCCACCGCATGATATGACTGGACAACTCTTTTGGGACACCAGGCACTATCTTATTCTACACGCTCATTTACATGTACCTTTGTGAGTACCAGATTTTAAAGATACATTAAAAATCGTTTTTAATACTGCACTTAGAGTGGCGCCACTGTTGTTCTTTTTTAAAACCAACAAGAAAGACACAAATCTTGAACTTACAAAGTTCACATTTGGTAGAACTTGAAAGCAATATCAGACATGAGTATTTAGAAACTGTGTTTGATATTGCGTTCAGATGGGGTGAAGTAACCCCTGGAAAAGCCAAATTTTGAAGATGCACACAAATAGCCGAATGTCAACATGTGCTAGCTGCCATCATGGTGGATCAAGGGACATGTTTTGGGGGAGCAACCCCTTCCTCTCAGCTACTCTTTTATTGAGGAAGGGGTTGCACCCCCAAAACGCGTCCATTGATCTCCTGTGATGGCAGATAGCACATGTTGACACACTGTGTGCCTCTTCAAAATTTGGCTTTTCTCCAATTTGACAAAAAATGTAAAAAAATTGTAGCACACCATAAAACAAAGGGATTTGGAGGGGTTTTAAACTCTCCCCAAAACATCAATGATGTTCTTATTTTTTTGAAGAACATCATTGATGTTTTTCTGGATGTTTTCCAAGTCCCTATTACACCCCATGATCTCCCCGATCAGGATCTGTGCACTTTCCAAGGTGAAAGGATCTGGATCCACAACATCACGATCACCTAAAAAGATAGAAACCAAAAAAAAACATGTATTATAAATATGCTGGCATCCATCTCTTACCTGAGCCTGTGGTCGCAGACACTCACCTGTTGTGGTGCCAATTTCCACCATGTCTTCCTCCTCCTGCTCTGTTTGTCTTGGGTGCATTTCCCATTCTTCCAGAGGTGTGGGGTCTCTGGTCTCCTCGAATGAGGGGTGTCCTCTGAGTCTTTTCTCACCTATGTAAAAAAAAAATGGTATACTTAGCACACAGATATTTGAGGGAAGAACTAAAAATATGAAACATTACTTGGAAATGGGGTACAATTGTCTGTTTTGGCAGAGTTCCAAGATGTATAATTTGTAGTGTCTTTTGTCAAGCTTCAATACTCTACCTGTTTTGTACAAGCTTCACAGATGGAGACACCCCTATAGTATACACTGGAGCACCTGTGTGGCCCCCCTAATAAAAAGGGTGTTCTTGTGTCCCAGACTAGTGCTCCAGCGTCCAGATGTGTAAACAGCTGCTGAGTGTCCTCTCCTTACACAGAATCTAGTTTGCATTTCATTCTAGTAACAAACACATCTACACAACCAAATTATTTTCAGACAAGTAGGCCCTAAAAAATGTGAGCAAATGCATATGGCCAAAACAATGGTGTTTTATAGACCGAAAGAAAAATGTTTGATACGAACGAATAATGTGCCCATGAACATGAAAGTTGACATTTTAAACTGGATAACAGTTAAGAAAAGCACATGGAGCAGCACGAACGTAATAAACACAAAAAGACTAGGAACACAGCACAACTACTTACTTTTTTGCAGCTCTCCAGATCTTTCTGTACTGCTCGTGCTCTCTTAATCTGAGGTCCGACCACCGCTTCCTGAGCTGTTTTTTTGATCGCCGTACCCCGAAATTCCGGTGCAGACTTTTGACCATTTTCGCCATGATCTTGGCCTTTCGGACATTGGGGTTGGGGTAAGGTCCATACTTTCCATTATAGTCGGCCTTCTTCAGGATGTCGACCATCTCCAACATCTCCCCAAAGGACATATTTGATGCCTTAAATCGTCTCTTTCTGGATCGGGACGTTTCTGCCTCCGGGCTTTCCTCCCCCTCCTCCTCGTTGGTGTAAATATCAGACACCTGCTCTGACTCTGCCATGTGCTCTTCCCCCACTGTGCCCAACGAGAAGGGGCGGGGAATACACTAGAAAGAATGTCAGGGGCGGGCGGAGTTTCACGCATGCATAGTGTCTATAAAGCGTAACACGCATGCATAGTATGTACGATCTGTGAGCGGAGGAAGAAGTAACAGAGGCGCTGATCGTGATAACGAAGGCAAGATTTAACATTGGGCCTATACTGCTTCTAGATTGAGGCCTTTATTTGCACAAGTTTAGAAGACTTTAGGCTGACATTAGGGTTTGTCTTGTGTTGTGTCTTGCAGTGAAAATGGATATCTTGAAAGATAAGGACTTTACGGCAATCTTCATTGATATGTTCAGGGAGCTGCCCTGTCTACGGCAGATAAACAACCCCGAATATAAGAACCAAACAAAGAGGAAGGCAGCACTGGATCAATTGCTGGAATTTGTGAAGACGGTGATCCCCACGGCAGATATCACCTATTTGAAGATCCTAATTGGTGGCCTGAGGAGCACTTATCTAAGGGAGCACAAGAAGGTACAGGATTCCCAGAGATCCGGAGCTGCAGATGACATTTATGTCCCCAGGCTGTGGTACTATGACAGGCTGCATTTTCTGGCAGGTCAGACTGAACCCAGACCAGCACTCTCCAGTCTTCCTTCCACGCTTCCTTCCCCCCCAGCTGAGGCTTCTGACGCCCAACCTGGGCCTTCCAGGCAGCAACATGTGGAGGAGAGCAGCTTGAGCCAGGTATAGCATTCTTCTAAATATTTCTGGTTGTCCAATCAATGATGTTAACTAGATGTTAGTTTGGAGTACTAATTTATGATTGTGATTGAAGATGCAAAAACTACAACCATGTCCCTTTTTCATACACAGGGAAGTCTCAGCCAGGAGGTGGCCGGGCCAAGCAGGCTGCCTGATATCCAGGTCCCTCCCCTACACCTTCAAAGACAAAGTGGGAGGAAGAGGAGTAACCTGGAGGAGGCTGCCATAGGCCTCTTTTAGAAGGCTACAGAGGCCCTGAGAAGCCCCCACAGTGTGGAGGATGACTTTGCTGGCATAACTGCCTGCAAAATGCTGCAGGTGGAGGAGGGCCAACGACTCCTGTGTGAGTCCTTAATTTTGGAAGCTCTCAATAAGGGGTTGAGGGGCCAAATAACATGTGCTATCCACATTTGTAACCTCACACATAGTCCTCCTCCTCCTCCAGGTCCTACTACTCCTCCTCCTCCTCCAGGTCCTACTCCTCCTTCTGCCACAGCTCCAACACCAGAGCCACAGAGTGGAAGGAAGCATGGAAATAAGACCAGAGAGTGATGACCCTGGGTCCAGTCTGATCTGGCAAAAGATGCAGCCTCTTGTAGTACCACAGCCTGGGGACACAGATGTCATCTGCTGCTTTCATGATTTTTGGGACTTCTGGACCAGACTGCACTCCCTTAGATATGGACTCCTCAGGCCACCAATTTTGCTGTAAAATAATTGATGTCTGCCCTGGGGGTCCAAGGCTTCGCCAATTTCTGATGTTTCTCCAGCGTTGCCTCCCTCTTTGTTTGGTTCTGAGCCCTTAATAAAGGATTTTTTGTTTCGACTATACTCGCCTATATGTGTTTTCCTTCAAAAAGGACAGTTTGTGAGGATTCAGGTACATTTCAAAAATACAATGTGAAACTAACAAGGGACACCAACACCAAGCAACCTTCTTGAGATTAAATAATATAAGATAATAATGGTGTTGTGGTAACTTGACACACAAAACACACACAAAAATATTATGGAGTAAAACTAAAAATAAAATTAAACAAAGATCAGCCTTTAAAAAAAATACACCCCCCCCCCCAAAAAAAAAAACAGCCTTTAAAAAATAAATAAATAAATAAAACAACAAAAAAGAAAATTTGTCAGATGTGACAAATCAAAATATATTGAGGGAATCACGATAAATAATAAAGAATGAAGCTTGTGAGAAGTCTGTGTGAATATGAGCAGCAAAACCATTTCATTCTTCTCACATTATAAAGAAGAAGAGAGTGTGCTGTATTGAACCATTTTTTACATTGCAGCGTGACGAAAGTGCTGTATCCATTGCGAACGCTAATTTTACCAGACCGAGCTGTTCTGTCTCGGAATTTCTTCTGAGCATGCGTGGCACTTTGTGCGTTGGAACTGGCCACACACGGTCGGAATTGACGCAATCGGATTTTGTTGTCAGAAAATTTTATAGCCTGCTCTCAAACTTTGTGTGTCGGAAAATCCGATGGAAAATGTCCGATGGAGCCCACACATGGTCAGAATGTCCGACAACACGCTCCGAACGCACATTTTCCGTCGGAAAAAAACAACCGTGTGTATGGGGTATAAATGTTAGGAAGGTTTAAACCACCATTTCAATGAGATCTGTGCATAAGAGAGTAACCAAACCTTGTTTTTTTGTTGAGCTATATAAATTTGTTAATTTCTCTTTGAAGGGAATCTAAAGTGCTTTTAGGGATCAGTATGGGTAAAGCTCTAAAATAAACTAGTAGTTTAGGTAAAATCACCATTTTGGTAGCTGTTACTCTCCCCAAAAAGGAGATGTGATAATTAGACCATAATTTTAGTAGTGTTTTGATTAGGGATGAGCTTAACACCCCCCTGTTCGGTTCGCACCAGAACATGCGAACATGCAAAAAATGTGTTCAAACATGCAAACACTGTTAAAGTCTATGGGACATGAACATGAATAATCAAAAGTGCTCATTTTAAAGGCTTATATGCAAGTTATTGTCATAAAAAGTTTTTGGGGACCTGGGTCCTGTCCCAGGGGACATGGATCAATGCAAAAAAAAGTTTTAAAAACAGCCGTTTTTTCAGGAGCAGTGATTTTAATAATGCTTAAAGTGAAACAATAAAAGTGTAATATCCCTTTAAATTTCGTACCTGGGCGGTGTCTATAGTATGCCTGTAAAGGGGCGCATGTTTCCCGTTTTTAGAACAGTCTGACAGCAAAATGACATTTCAAAGGAAAAAAGTCATTTAAAACTACTCGTGGCTATTAATGAATTGCCGGTCCGTCAATACACATAAAAGTTAATTGATAAAAATGGTATGGGAATTCCCCACAGGGAAACCCCAAACCAAAATTTTTTTAAAAAAATGACGTGGGGGTCCCCCTAAATTCCATACCAGGCCCTTCAGGTCTGGTATGGATTTTAAGGGGAACCCCGTGCCAAAATTTTTTAAAAAATGGCGTGGGCCCCCCCAAAAATCCATACCAGACCCTTATCCGAGCACACAACCTGGCAGGCCGCAGGAAAACAGGGGGGACGAGAGAGCAGCCCAGCCTCCTGAACTGTACCAGGCCACATGCCCTCAACATTGGGAGGGTACTTTGGGGTAGCCCCCCCAAAACACCTTGTCCCCATGTTGATGGGGACAAGGGCCTCATCCCCACAACCCTTGCCCGGTGGTTGTGGGAGTCTGCGGGCAGGAGGCTTATCGGAATCTGGAAGCCCCCTTAAACAAGGGGACCCCCAGATCCTGGCCCTCCCCCTGTGTGAAATGGTAAGGGTCTACCATTTCACAAAAAAGTGTCAAAAATGTTAAAAATGACAAGAGACAGTTTTTGACAATTCCTTTATTTAAATGCTTCTTCTATCTTCTTTCTTATTTCTTCTATCTTCTATCGTCTATCTTCCTTCAGTTTCTTCCTCCATCTTCTTCTTCTTCTGGTTCTTCTAGTTCTTCCTCCGGTGTTCTTGTTCGGCATCTTCCTCTGCGGCGTCTTCTTCCCTTCGTCTTCTGGGCCGCTCTGCATCCAGCATGATGAGAGGCTCCCACTGTGTGACGCTTCTCCTCTTCTGACGGTTCTTAAATAATGAAGGGCGGGGCCACTCGGTAACCCCGCTCCCTCTGACGCACGGGGACTTGATGGGGACTTCCCTGTGGCATTCTCCGTGATGTCAGAGGGGGTGGGGTCACCGTAACGTATTTTCTTCAGAGGGGGCCCCGCCCCCCTCTGACAACATGGGGAATGCCACAGGGAAGTCCCCGTCAAGTCCCCGTGCCTCAGAGGGGGGAGGGGGTCACCGGGTGGCCCCGCCCTCCGTTATTTAAGAACCGTCAGAAGAGGAGAAGCGTCACACAGCAGGAGCCTCCCATCATGCTGGATGCGGAGCGGCCCAGAAGACGAAGGGAAGAAGACGCCGGCGCCGTGGAGGAAGATGCCGGATGAGAACACCGGAGGAAGAACCAGAAGAACCAGAAGAAGAAGAAGATGGAGGAAGAAACCGAAGGAAGATAGAAGAAGCATTTAAATAAAGGAATTGTCAAAAACTGCCTCTTGTCATTTTTAACATTTTTGACACTTTTTTTGTGAAATGGTAGGTACCCCCTTACCATTTCACACAGGGGGGAGGGCTGGGATCTGGGGGTCCCCTTATTAAAGGTGGCTTCCAGATTCCGATAAGCCCCCTGCCCGCAGACCCCCACAACCAAGGGTTGTGGGGATGAGGCCCTTGTTGATGGGGACAAGGTGATTTGGGGGCTAACCCAAAGCACCCTCCCAATGTTGAGGGCATGTGGCCTGGTACAGTTTAGGAGGGGGGGCGCTCTCTCGTCCCCCCCTTTTTTCCTGCTGCCTGCCAGGTTGTGTGCTCAGATAAGGGTCTGGTATGGATTTTTGGGGGGACCCCACGCCATTTTTTAAAAAATTTTGGTGCGGGTTTCCCCTTAATATCCATGCCAGACCTGAAGAGCCTGGTATGGAATTTAGGGGGACCCCCATGTCATTTTTTTTATTTTGGTTCGGGGTTCCCCTGTGGGGAATTCCCATGCGGTTTTTATCAATGAACTTTTATGTGTATTATCGGACCGGCAATTCTTTATTAGCCGCAAGTAGTTTTAAATGACTTTTTTTCCTTTGAAATGTAATTTTGCTGTCAGACTGTTCTAAACACGGGAAACATGTGCCCCTTTAAAGGCATACTATAGACACCCCCCAGGTACGAAATTTAAAGAAATATTACACTTTTATTATTTCACTTTAAGCATTATTAAAATCATTGCTCCTGAAAAAACTGACATTTTTAAAACTTTTTTTGAATTGATCCATGTCCCCTGGAGCAGGACCCAGGTTCCCAAACACTTTTTATGACAATACCATGCAAATAAGCCTTTAAAATTAGCACTTTTGATTTCTCCCATAGACTTTTAAAGGGTGTTCCGTGGCTTTCGAATTTGCCGCAAACAAATTGTTCGCTGTTCGGAGAACTGGTGAACAGCCGATGCTCGAGTCGAACATGAGCTCGACTCAAACTCGGAGCTCATCCCTAGTTTTGATATTTGTGAATAGTGGTGGGTAGTTGGTTTGAAAAAGAGTTTTATAAGATGGGGTAAGGAGGATGCCCAAATATTTAACAGATTGTAAGGTCCAGGAGAAAGAAAATCTCTCTTGCTGCTAACAATGGTGGAATATTTATAGGCATTGCAGTACATTTGGATAAATTAACCCCTAGGCCAGTGAGATCTTGGAATGTTTCTAACTCTTTGATAAGGTTTGGAAGAGATATTAAGGGGTCTGAAAGGAACAGCAAAATGTCATTGGTGTATAGGCTCAATTTGAAATCTTTAAGGCCTTTAGAAAAACCTTTAATATTAACATTATTTCGAATGGCACATGCGAGGGGTTCTATGGCCAGGGCAAAAAAGGAGAGGGGGATGGGGGCACCCCTGTCTAGTTCCTCTACCCAATGCAAATAACTGAGTTTTCTCCTGGAAGTCTAATTCTAGTTTGAGGATTTTGATATAAAGCTCTAAAACCATGCATGAATTCATTGCAAAGACCGTATTTGGGGAGCAGTAGTTCCAGGTACAACCAACTGACACTATCAAAAGCCTTGTGAATATCAAGGCTTTGGATAACTGCTGGGTTTGCATGTAAGTTAGTGCCTTGTATTATATTTGTGAAAAGCCTTAAATTGTCAGTAGTCTGTCTGGAATAAAACACGTTTAGTCTGGGTGGATAAATGAGGTGATGACCGCCGCCATTCTGCAAACGGCCAAAAATTTTGAGGTAATTATTTATGACTGATATTGTGATAGTTCTGTGGTGAGGTGTGATTTTTATGGGGCTTGGGTAATAAACACATATTGTATGTAGATAGAGAAATATACTAAGCCGCCCCTGATATCCTCTTATCCTCTGCGCAAAAGAAAAATAAATCGTAATGTGTACTACAAAACAGTGTACAATGAAAAGCTGCCACTTAAATAAATAAATATGTGAAAATGTCCAAAATCACAACCTATACCACTGATGTGCAAATAGGAAGAGATAGTAGCGCTAATAAATGTGACATATAACTATGAGCCAGATAGTATTAAACCAATGACTCTATAGTTCTAGATGGAAATAAACAATGCATACATTTGTATAAAACACCCAGTGACAAGTGAAATAATATCTATATAATGATGGTAAAGTCCATGAAATGTGAATGGTCAGGACAAAATAAAATATAAAGCACAAAATTCCAAGAACAAATGTATTCCAATCTTCTTGTATTCTTAATCTTCTAATCTTCCACCACACCAGCGTGTTAGTGACACCACTCCCTCTGAAGAGCGCACTCACCAGATTGTATTGCCTCCCACTCTCGTGTTTGGCAAAAACTGCAATTGAACCACACCTGGGTTGCATATGATGAACCGTGACTCAGATCAGACCAGCTTCATATGTGAAAAACAAATGAATAAAGTGCTCCACATAGCGTGATAAAGTTTCAACCAGTTTAATGTAAAATCACACCAAAAAACACTTCAATGTTTGCACTCACATTTAAAATGAAACCAATAAGCCTTCAAAACAAATCCACAGCAAACAAAACAACCGACGATTCAGCGCTGCACTGCAGTCACAGTGGACCTGAAGTGTGTGCTCGTGTGTCTCTCACCCCACTCTCTAAGGCCCAGCAGTCTGATCAGTGTGATGTTCCTCAGCAAGCGGCATCTAACGTCAGTGCGATGGAATGCCGTGTAGCCACACCCTCTACATGTTTCGTCAATGAGACTTCTTCAATGGGATTGGCTACACGGACAATCCATCAATACTCATATACTCCCTCCTACTCATCATGTGTTTCCCGACTCTGCGCATGCGCACACGTCATGTCCCCATGACCGCAAAGCACAGATGCAAAGCCTACACAAATCCATCAGATCAAAGGATCTGTTGATGCTTATAAATAAAAAAGTGTATCTAACTCTATTGCACAAGACATGCCACAGCATCTAATCTGCCATTTGTTAAGATGATGGTGTGCAAGAGTAAAAATATAAAAATATATAAAAAAGTAAGTTCAAGAAAAGGAAATGCAATTCATATTATTGAAATGTTTACTCAATATGGCAGTGGATGATCTGCTCTAAACATATTTGAATTAAAACATGGACTAATCACACCATTATCATATTGGTGCAAAATAAAATATGGATTAATACAAATTAATTAATTAAAAAAGAATTATTGAATGGAAGACTGTAAATCCTCAGTGGTCCATAAGCAGATACTACTGATGATAAACTAAACAGTTATCCTCATTCAATCAAGTTGGAAACCAAATAATCAATATACCCCCCTAGGTAAAATACATTAATGCACAGTGTGGTACCACTGGTAAGGTCCATCTATGTGAAAAAATGTATATATAGAACGCATCCCCTCACTCTCATTATACCTATAGGGGTCCAAAATGAGCTGGACATGAGCACTTAAAATGGATGCTATATGTGTAAGATGATTACACACCTCCAATATAAAATTAAAGGTATAAGACATGCATCCCAGGCAGGAATAAATGTGAATGAAAACATGCACCAATCCCATCAAAAATAATGGTACATGATGAAAATCAAGGATGATGTAAACTCTCAATATTCAATGCTCCAAAGTGAACCCTATATCAGAATGTACGTAAGTTAATAATCATTAATAAAGCAGTTGAGGTCCACCTCAATGTTTAACCCCCTAGGTGCAAGGCACTTCATCAAGAAGATCCAGCAGGTTTCCCTTTGTGACAAATCCCTTGCTCTATTTGAACCCCTCCAAGATGGGTGGATGATGTCTATTCCACAAAACTGTAATAAGGAGGGGGCCTGGTTATGTTTCTCTTTAAAGTGTAGAGGTACACTATGGTGGTGAAAATCCAACCTAATGTTAGTTAGATGCTCCGCTATCCGCACTTTGAGAAGTCTTTTTGTTCTTCCCACATAAAATAGCCCGCATGGACACCACATCAGATACACTACGTGTGAGGAATTGCAAGTGATGAATTCCTTAATATCAAAGGATTCACCCTCTCTGTTGGTGACCATAGTCCTCCCCCCTATTACTAATATTGACCGTTTTGCAACATTTACACTTTCTAAAGGAGAAAAAACCTTTTAGGCTGGTTATTCAAAATCTCTCCTAGATGTCTGTCTCTGCATAATATATGCCAATGTTTCCTATAGATGTTATAAAGATGTTATAAAGCTCAGTTGATGTTGGTTAATCGGCTTCTGAACCTCAGTTTTCTTCTTTAGACATACTTCTCTTGGGATCTTAGATACTTCTTGAATAGTATTATTCAAGGACTCCTCGGTATAACCCTTCTGTAAAAGCTTCATTTTTAGTACTTGAGCTTGTTGATGGAAATCAGTTGTTTTATTACAATTCCGTTGAATTCTTATAATTTGTCCCCTAGGTATATTTCGGATCCATGATGGATGATGGCCACTTCGAATTGATAAAAAACTATTGTGGTCTGTGGGTTTGAAATATACCTTAGTGATCAGTTTAGTATTCTCTTTTTCAATAATGACATCCAAGAAGTTGATACTGCTCTCACTAATCTGGTGTTCCAGCTTAATATTATTGGTATTCTGGTTTAGATCCTCCAAAAACTTCATCACAGATTCAAGTGATCCCTCCAATATGAACAGGAGGTCATCTATGAATCGGCGATAAAACAAGTTGCGGGCACCTTTTACTGAAAACGTATCTATCCTCCCATTCTGCCATGAACAGGTTGGCGAGGCTGGGAGCATATTTAGCTCCCATAGCCACGCCAACCCAATGTAAGAAGAAATGTCCATTCCACCAGAAGTAATTGTGCATCATGCAATAATCAAGCGCGTGTCCCAAAAATTGCTTTTGGGAGTAGGGTATATCATCCCTTTAACTTTTGCCCAGTTCAAAGCCAGGGCCGCATCCTCATGCTGGATAATCGTTTATAAAGAGCACACGTCAGCTGTGACCAGATATGTTTCAGAAGTAGTGCTCAATCGAACATCATCCAACAATAGTAGTAATTCTGACGTGTCCTTTAAATAGGCTTTGGTTGTTTTAACACTCGGCTGGAGGAATTTGTCCAAATACTCCCCCAATCTTGCTGTAACTGACCCTATGCCGTTAACTATAGGCCATGCTGGTGGGACCTGTGTATTCTTATGTATCTTGGGCAGTGTATAAATGATGGGGACCCTACATGCACTGGGTACTAGATATCGTCTTTCCTTGGAATTTAAAGCATTGATACCATAACCCCATTCAACCAGTGAATCCAATTGGGCATGATATGACTCTGTGGGGTCCATTACTATTTTTTTATAAGTGATGTCATCACTCAATAAATCATTTAATTGACAGACATAGAATGATTTGTCCATCACAACTACCCCCCCCCCTTGTCTGCCGGATGGACAATGATATCTTTCCTTTCTTCAAGCGATTTAATGCCATCTCTGATATATTCCAGGTTTATTATTTTCTTAGGATTCAATTCTTCAATATCCTTCAACACTAAATTTTTGAAGACCTCAATGAAGTGGTTACTGGGGTTCTGGGGATTGAAAATGGACTTGTTTTTCAAGCCACTATCAATATTCTCAACAAAATGGGGCATTCTTGGTACAGAATTTCCCAATTGATTGATGAAATACTTTTTAATGTTCAATGTTCTGATAAATTTATGTGTATCAATGTACACCTTAAACTTGTTTAAACTTTTTTTCTGTGCACATTTTAAACCCAGATTGAGTATGTTTAATTTTTGATTCAATTCTGTCTTACTTAAATTGTATATTCCTTTATTTAGTTGTCTCTCATTCATTTTTTGGGTTCGCCCTGATCTGCACGCCCTTCTTCTCTTTGTTCCGATGTCGTATCTCTGTATTGATGATGTAGTGGTGTGTTTTTTCTCCTCCCTAAATTGTATCTCTGTATTGATGATGTAGTGGTGTGTTTTTTCTCCTCCCTAAATTGTATCTCTGTATTGATGATGTAGTGGTGTGTTTTTTCTCCTCCCTAAATTGTATATTCCTTTATTTAGTTGTCTCTCATTCATTTTTTTGGGTTCGCCCTGATCTGCACGCCCTTCTTCTCTTTGTTCCGATGTCGTATCTCTGTATTGATGATGTAGTGGTGTGTTTTTTCTCCTCCCTTGTGTTTGTACGTTTGAGGATTCTTTTTCGGGCTTCCCCCTCTTCTTCCCCCTCTCCCCCTCTGTCCCTGAAAAGGGGTGTGAGGATATTGATTGGAGTAATTCCCATAATACTCATCATCAGCTAACGGCTGATATCTTTTATATAGTGGAATCTCATTCCTTGAATACGAATGATGATTTGGAGGAGGATATTGATGCCATTGCTGGTAATCCTGTGAGGGGTAATAGTTATTACTCTGCGGTGTATTCCCTCTATTGGGTTTAGGTGATTGATAATGTTGTGTACAGTATTATTCCCTCTGGAAACATGAGGGGATAAATCCTGTGAATATCGATGGCCACCCCTTTCCTGTGCATTGGATCTTATTGATTGAAAATGTTGATTCGATGATCCAATCCCATTCAACTGTGGTCCACCCCTTTTCGTAGGTGCTCCCTCCTTCTGTTCATTCACATTGGCCGCCTCCTTGATTATTCCTTTTTTGATGTTACTGAAATGTATCTCTTTCTTAGAAGAATCTACATCATTCTTCTCCATATACAGTCCCTGCCATACATAAATGTTATTGAACTGAATATCATTATGGTCCCTGATATATTTTTTGACCTTTTTCTTTTGTGTTTCTTGCTCTATTTTTTCTAGTTTTTTCTTCATATGAGCATTGAATTCTTATTTATTAGATTCCTTTACAGGTTCCATTGTAGCTTGTATAGCTCTAATCTTTTGGTCCACTATTTCCGACTTGATATGTTTTCTCTTTAAAACCAAAGCT
This sequence comes from Lithobates clamitans, assembly GCA_037952925.1. NCBI lineage: Eukaryota > Metazoa > Chordata > Amphibia > Anura > Ranidae > Lithobates > Lithobates clamitans. The sequence continues at coordinate 1,671,305 of JBBGZY010000806.1, forward strand.
TGAAGTTCTCTACCCCTTCTATTGAAAAGCTCAAGCCATTCATCCATATACTTTTGGTCAGTGAGGCCATCCTGAGGGGAAACCTCCCATCTCAGGCTTCTAAAAATGAGATTTTCCTTTTCATAATGTTCGAACGTAAAGATATCCCACCAAGTTTTAACTTGTTTCTCTAAAAGATTTTCTAAATTTTTTAGGGATCCCGAAACATCTTCATCACATTCAGTCATTGTCTGACTGGTGGAAAAAATATCTTCCGGGTTCATCTGTCTATTAGACAGAAAATTGATAGAATCCATGGCTGCAAATGGTAAACTAAACTGACAATGGTATGTAGATAGAGAAATATACTAAGCCATCCCTGATATCCTCTTAATCCACTGCGCCAAAGAAAAATAAATTGTAATGTGTACTACAAAACAGTATACAATGAAAAGCTGCCACTTAAATAAATAAATATGTGAAAATGTCCAAAATCACAACCTATACCACTGATGTGCAAATAGGAAGAGATAGTTGCGCTAATAAATGTGACATATGACTATGAGCCAGATAGTATTAAACCAATGGCTCTATCGTTATAGATGGAAATAAACAATGCATACATTTGTATAAAACACCCAGTGACAAGTGAAATAATATCTATATAATAATGGTAAAGTCCATGAAATGTGAATGGTCAGGACGTTATCATGCTATGTGAAGCACTTTATTCATTTGTTTTTCACATATGGAGCTGGTCTGATCTGAGTCACGGTTCATCATATGCAACCCAGGTGTGGTTCAATTACAGTTTTTGCCAAACACGAGAGTGGGATACTATCTGGCTCATAGTTATATGTTACATTTATTAGCGCTACTATCTCTTCCTATTTGCACATCAATGGTATAGGTTTTGATTTTGGACATTTTAAATAAACACATATTGGCTAGAAGGATTTCTTCTGGGAATTTATCTCCTTGTAAATCGTAATTGGATAATTTGGATAAATGAAGTGCCAGAATATGGGAAATTTTTTATAATATAAAGTAGAACATCCATCTAGACCGGTTGCTGTGGAGGTTTTTTGGGACTTAATAATCTCAGTTATTTCAATAGCGCTACATAATGCATTTACCGTATATACTCGAGTATAAGTCTAATTTTTCAGCACATTTTTTTGTGCTGAAAGTGCCCCCCTCGACTTATACTTGAGTCAAGCACTTTTCTGCAGCAAAAAAATTCATTTTCCGAACCGACTTTGGGGCCCCGTATCTCAGGGCCAGTTGGTGCTAGGAACCCCAAATTGGTGTGCAAACCCAGTGGAACTGGTACCACAACATATCCAAAGCTGAAGTTCCTAGCACTAAGTGGCCCCGAGATACGGGGCCCCAAAATTGGTTCGGAAAATGTCATTCTCTGCTGCAGAAAAGTGCTTGGCATTTTCTGAACTGATTTTTGGGGCCCTGTATCTCGGGGTCACTTGGTGCTAGAAACCCCAGCTTTAGAAATGTTATGGGGCTAGTTCCACTGGGTTTGCACACCAAATTTGGGGTTCTTAGCACTAAGTGGCCCCGAGATATGGGGCCCCAAATTCGGTCAACTGTGTCCATCTGCAGCAATGTCATTTCGGGACCCTTTGGGTTCAGAGACCCCAAATTTTGGCTGCCGCTAGGGGGCATCTAGGAACCCTTAACTACCAAGTTTGAAGTTCAGGGGACCTATGGCTGCAAATGGGCACAGTGAGGCATGCAAATGGGCACAGTGATGCTGCAAATGGGCATTGTTGACCCTCTTTTCCACTTACAGTAGCTGTGCATTTCTCACCCTTGTCTTATACTCGGGTCAATAAGTTTTTCCCATTTTTTTTGTGGTAAATTAGGGCCTGGACTTATACTCGGAATGACTTATACTCGAGTATATACGGTAGTTTCTCAATTTGCTGGACAGACAGATTGGGAAACATAACATTCCAATCCAATCCAGAGAAGACTGCCTTGGTGAAGATTGAGTGAAGATTGAGGGGCTGACAGTAAATTCTTGTAGAAGTCAGAGAAAATGTCCATAACTTCTTTGGGGTGAGAGACTAAATTTCCATTGGAATTGCGTAATTTATAGACATGTGGGGGGTTTGTATTTTAACTTTCTAGCAAACATGGTAGAGGCAGAGTTGCTATATAATAGGAATTTTACTTTGGACCACCTCAAGACCTTTTCTGTGTCAGTAGACAACAATGTGTCAAGAACTATTCTTTTATCTTGGATTTGCTTATATAAATCTGGAGATGGGGATTGGAAATGTTTGTAATATATTTTGTCTAATTCTTTAGTTAGGGTATTAATATCAATTAATTTTGATTTATTTTGGCTGAGGCGGAATTAATTAGGTGACCTCTCATAACTGCCTTATGTACTGTCCATAAAGTGGTAGTAGGTATATCAGGAGTTATATTATGAGTAAAGTAATCTGCTAATTGTGTTGAAAGTTGTTGCGTTATAGTGGGATCTGTTAATAGAGAGTCATTAATATGCCATTCATATGGAGTAAGGGCCATGCATGTGGATGAGAATAAAAATATAAGCCCTTATGCCACCATTATGAGCTCTCCAGGTTAATTGTAGGTTGTGTAGGGACTGGAAAGAGATTTAGGGAATGCCTTTGATGATGAGACAATTCAACTTCTATCAAGTCGATAGAATTAAAGTCTACGCCAAATTAAAGTCTCCTCCCACTATTAGGTGGAGGGAATGATATCTGTCAAGCATATCAAAAATAAAGTAGCTTGTGTCTCATTTGTTGCATAAATTGAAGCAATAGTGATTTGGTGACCTTTGAAGATGCCTTTCAGGATCAGGAATTTACTCTCTGGGTCCTTGTATATGTTGAGTATTTCCATGACTAGTGATTTCCTTATGAAGATGGCAGTCTTGGAAATATAGTCTGTACAATAATGCTGACTATAAGATGTGTCAAAATATTGCAGGTGGTTATTGGTGGAAAAGTGGGTTTCCTGCAGTAAAATAATATCCGCACCTAACCTAAAGTTAAGGAATGCTTTTTTACATTTACAAGGTGAGTTAAAACCTTGAACATTGTGTGATAATACTTTAAGTCCCATTGTAGAACTCATAGGTAGAGATTTATCTGATATGATAGTAAGCAATATTTACTATAGTAGGGACTACTAAAACTAGAATATATAACCGAAGTGTTTACTTACAGTGGGGACGGAAAGTTTTCAGACCCCCTTAAATTTTTCACTCTCTGTTATATTGCAGCCATTTGCTAAAATCATTTAAGTTCATTTTTTTCCTCATTAATGTACACACAGCACCCCACATTGACAGAAAAACACAGAATTGTTGACATTTTTGCATATTTATTAAAAAAGAAAAACTGAAATATCACATGGTCCTAAGTATATTTAAGCCAGGTGCTGTCCATTTCTTCTGATCATCCTTGAGATAGTTCTACACCTTCATTTGAGTCCAGCTGTGTTTGATTATACTGATTGGACTTGATTAGGAAAGCCACACACCTGTCTATATAAGACCTTACAGCTCACAGTGCATGTCAGAACAAATGAGAATAATGAGGTCAAAGGAACTGCCTGAAGAGCTCAGAGACAGAATTGTGGCAAGGCACAGATCTGGCCAAGGTTACAAAAAAATTTCTGCTGCACTTAAGGTTCCTAAAAGCACAGTGGCCTACATAATCCTTAAATGGAAGACGTTTGAGATGACCAGAACCCATCCTAGAGCTGGCCGTCAGGCTAAACTGAGCTATCGGGGGGGAGAGCCTTGGTGAGAGAGGTAAAGAAGAACCCAAAGGTCACTGTGGCTGAGCTCCAGAGATGCAGTCGGGAGATGGGAGAAAGTTGTAGAAAGTCAACCATCACTGCAGCCCTCCACCAGTCGGGGCTTTATGGCAGAGTGGCCTGACAGAAGCCTCTCCTCAGTGCAAGACACATGAAAGTCCGCATGGAGTTTGCTAAAAAAAACACCTGAAGGACTCCAAGATGGTGAGAAATAAGATTCTCTGGTCTGATGAGACCAAGATAGAACTTTTTGGCCTTAATTCTAAGTGGTTTGTGTGGAGAAAACCAGGCACTGCTCATTACCTGTCCAATACAGTCCCAACAGTGAAGCATGGTGGTGGTAGCATCATGCTGTGGGGGTGTTTTTAGGCTGGGACAGGATGACTGGTTGCAATTGAGGGCCAAGTACCGGGATATCCTGGACAAAAACCTTTCCCAGAGTGCTCAGGACCTCAGGCTGGGCCGAAGACAATGACCCTAAGCACACAGCTAAAATAACGAAGGAGTGGCTTCACAACAACTCCATGACTGTTCTTGAATGGCCCAGCCAGAGCCCTGACTTAAACCCAATTGAGCATCTCTGGAGAGACCTAAAAATGGCTGTCCACCAACGTTTACCATCCAACCTGACAGAACTGGAGAGGATCTGCAAGGAGGAATGGCAGAGGATCCCCAAATCCAGGTGTGAAAAAACATGTTGCATCTTTCCCAAAAAGACTAATGGCTGTATTAGATCAAAAGGTTGATTCTACTAAATATGGAGCAAAGGATCTGAATACTTAGGACCATGTGATATTTCAGTTTTCCTTTTTTAATAAATCTGCAAAAATATCAACAATTCTATGTTTTTCTGTCAATATGGGGTGCTGTGTGTACATTAATGAGGAAAACAAATGAACTTAAATGATTTTAGCAAATTGCTACAATATAACAAAGAGTGAAAAATTTAAGGGGGCTGAATACTTTCTGTACCCACTGTATATTGTTCTTAAACTCGCAAAAGATGGAGATTAGCATATCTATCCAGTAGAACAACAGTAATAAAAACCTTAAAGAAAATATCAACATTGCATTGCATATGATTAAGAATATATAACACCTTAAGGAAAAAAAAGATTTTTTGTTAGACCTTTTCAAAAATTTGTAAAAACAGACTAACTTAATAAAACTCTGAGAAAAAATATATACAGTGGGGAGAACAAGTATTTGATACACTGCCGATTTTGCAGGTTTTCCTACTTACAAAGCATGTAGAGGTCTATAAATTTTATCATAGGTACTCTTTAACTGCAAGAGACGGAATCTTAAACAAAAATCCAGAAAATAACATTGTATGATTTTTAAGTAATTAATTTGCATTTTATTGCATGACATAAGTATTTGATACATCAGAAAAGCAGAACTTAATATTTGGTACAGAAACCTTTGTTTGCAATTACAGAGATCATACATTTCCTGTAGTTCTTGACCAGTTTTGCACACACTGCAGCAGGGATTTTGGCCCACTCCTCCATACAGGATTTCCCCAGATCCTTCAGGTTTGGGGGTTGTCACTTGGCAATACAGACTTTCAGTTCTCTCCAAAGATTTTCTATTGGGTTCAGGTCTGCTGACTTGCTAGGCCACTCCAGGACCTTGAGATGCTTCTTACAGAGCCACTCCTTATTTGCCCTGGCTGTGTGTTTTGGGTCGTCATGCTGGAAGCCACACCCAGCCAGAAAATCAGCCCCAAATAATGATGTTTCCACCTCCATGCTTCACGGTTTGGATGGTGTTTTGGGGTTGTACTCATCCTTCTTCTCCCTCCAAAAACGGCGAGTGGAGTTTAGACCAAAAAGCTCTATTTTTGTCTCATCAGACCACATGACCTTCTCCCATTCCTCCTCTGGATCATCCAGATGGTCATTGGCAAACTCCAGATGGGCCTGTACTTGCGCTGGCTTGAGCAGGGGGACCTTGCGTGCGCTGCAGGATTTTAATCCATGAAGGCGTTGTATGTTACTAATGGTTTTCTTTAAGACTGTGGTCCCTGCTCTCTTCAGGTCATTGACCAGGTCCTGCCTTGTAGTTCTGGGCTGATCCCTCACCCTCCTTATGATCATTGATGCCTCACGAGGTGAGATCTTGCATGGAGCCCCAGACCGAGGGAGACTGACTGTCATCTTGAACTTCTTCCATTTTCTAATAATTGCGCCAACAGTTGTTGCATTCTCACCAAGCTGTTTGCCTATTTTCCTGTAGTCCATCCCAGCCTTGTGCAGGTCTACAAGTAATAAGCAGGTAATAAGTTCAAACAGGTGCAGTTAATACAGGTAATGAGTGGAGAACAGGAGGGCTTCTTAAAGAAAAAATAACAGGTCTGTGAGAGCCAGAATTCTTACTGGTTGGTAGGTGATCAAATACTTATGTCATGCAATAAAATGCAAATTAATTTTTAAAAAATCATACAATGTGATTTTCTGGATCTTTGTTTTAGATTCACGGTAGAAGAGTACCTGTGATAAAAATTACAGACCTCTACATGCTTTGTAAGTAGTAAAACCTGCAAAATCGGCAGTGTATCAAATACTTGTTCTCCCCACTGTATAAGTTGGGAGTCAGGGTGTAGAACACCGCCTGACCAAAAACCATTTTGGTGTCGACAATAATGTCCAAAACTCACATAAGGAGCCCTATCTATCAAAATAATAGATAACATGATCAGTCGTATAACAATCTTCAGGAACTGAACCATATTTTGGGGTCCTATTGTGAGTAGGGGGGACAAACTAACGGAGGCGGAGCAGATCAGCCTCAGCGAAGATTCTATAAAACAAAAAAGTGTGCATGCTGTATATCATGTACTGAAAAGGGGAAATAGAAAAATACCGTATTTATCGGCGTATAACACGCACCGGCGTATAACACGCACCCCAATTTAGGAGGGAATTTTAAGGAAAAAAAACTTTTAGGAGGGAAGTTGAAGGGAAAAAAACTTACATTTAAATGCCCTTCATTGCAGCCTTGTCAGTGCAGCCATGTCAGTGCAGCCTTGTCAGTGCAGCCTTCCCCAGTGCAGCCTTGTCAGTGCAGCCTTCCCCCGTGCAGCCTTGTCAGTGCAGCCTTCCCCAGTGCAGCCTTGTCAGTGCAGCCTTGTCAGTGCAGCCTTCCCCAGTGCAGCCTTCCCCAGTGCAGCCTTGTCAGTGCAGCCTTCCCCAGTGCAGCCTTCCCCAGTGCAGCCTTCCCCAGTGCAGCCTTGCCCCAGTGCAGCCTGGTATCCCCTGTCCCTGCTTCCAGGGCTTCAAAATCGCGGTCCGCGATTTGAAAATGGCGCCGCCGGCGCCGAAGTACACAGAGCCGATCCTCGGCTCTTTCCGGCGGCTCTCGTTTACTTTCGGTTCCACTCGTAGTCCGGAGCGGAGCTATCCGAGTAGGTTCGGATAGCTCCGCTCGGGACTACGAGTGGAGCCGAAAGTAAACGAGTGTACTTCGGCTCCGGCGGCGCCATTTTCAAATCGCGAACCGCGATTTTGACATTTAGACAGATCGGGATCGGCGGGGATCGGCGTATAACACGCACCTGCGACTTTCCCCTGATTTTAAGGGGAAAAAAGTGCATGTTATACGCCGATAAATACGGTATATAAATTCTTATAAAAGGTAATATGATATATCAACTAGCGTCCTTTTAAAGGAGCAGATCAGCTGTTTGTTTTGAGCTGTCATTTAAACTTGCAATCTTCCAAAACTTTAATAACTTTTCTTTAAGCTTGATGGAGATAGTGGAAATCTTTGATCATTAATTCCTTTTAATTCCCATCTTTTCCTTGATGTATATTTGAAGAGGGAAAACCCTGTTAGCCAAAGAAATGAGTCATCTTCTTCTTCAGGCATTCATATTTCTGAAGGATTGTCGCCATCTTCTTTGATCCCGATGTGTGGCTGGGGTAGCCCAAATAGGTGAAGTGTGGGGAGTAGTAGGGGGTCTCTACTTCTGAAAACGGATATAAAAGTCCCAACTTCACCAAGAGATCTTTACCTTCTGAGACATTGAAGACTGTATAGATAGTACCATTGTGCGGTACTGGTAATTTACATGGAAATCCCCACCTGTATCTAATGTGAGCAGATTGTAATACAGACGTTATTTCCTTCAATTTGTGTCTCCTTTCCAGGGTAGCTTGGGAAATGTCAGGAAAAATTTGGAATTTTGTGCCATCCAATTCTATGTTGTGCATGTTTTTGGATGCTCTCAATATGCTTTCTTTTGTGATGAAGTCCTTCATGCACAGAATGATGTCACATGGAGGTTTGTCTGGAGGTGGTTTAGGGCACAGGGCCCTATGGATTCTGTCACATGCAAACAAAGATGGGGGTGACTCAGGAAGCAGATTGTGGAGCAATTTGGATGCTGCAGGCATCAGGTCAGAAACTGATTCTGGGATGTCTCGAATCCTTAGGTTGTTCCTGCAGTTTTGATTATCCAAGTCTTCCACCTGTGATTGCAAATATGAGTAGTTTTTCACTAGAAGTTCAAAGTCTTTTCTAAGATCATTATGTGCAAGTGGTAAATCATCATGCTTGATTTCTAGAACGTCTGTGCGTCCCCCCAGGAATGCTATTTCTTGTTTGAGTGTGCTTCTTGTTTTTTGGAGCTCATACTGTATTTTATTAGCAAGCTTTTCATAAATCTTAGTTAAGCTGGCATTCAAATCTGCTTTTGTGCACTGAGAAGAATGCTCAATATTATTTTGTGAATAAGCAAACTCCTGCAGAAGGTCACACGCTGTTATAGGAGACTGTACCGGCTGTGGGGAGCCAGAACCTTTATGAGCCATTTTCTTCTGCTCTTTATTATGCAGCAGATAGGTGGTCAAAGAGTGCTGTTGTTCTGAACAGCAAAGATGCGCCCTTTTGCCTGACGGCATGCACTAAGGTGTCTTGCAGGGGTGGTGATGGAAATTGGGGTGATTTGCTGTGGTTTCTCCATGTGCTGTGCGTTAAATCCTCGCTGATCCGAGGGAGCTCCTACATGGAGCTGCTGATCTGCATCTTGTCCCGCATACACCCCCACTTAGCTAGAGACATGTCCTTGTCTCATCTCATCTACTCCATCACAGATTAGGAAGTAGCCGGGCTACCCTATTATTTTGTGGTATCAAACTGTCTGGTGAGGGAACTGCGGCTCCCTGATGGGCACAGAGGAATCAGGGAGGCCAAAAGGAAGTTGTTATGTTGTAGTAAGGTGGTTCCTACTCCTATGAAAATTGCTGTGGCCTGCTCATAATGCGGCTGTGGAGGCAGACGAGTACTCCTGATGGGGACTACCGGTAGAAGTTTAGGTTAGGTAGCTCTGACTGTAGTTGAGGGAGCGATTCAGGCACAGAGGAGTAAGGGAGATCCCAGTAACAGAGAATCAGGGTGGAGCAAGATGGCCACCACACTTGGCTCTGGAGTCAGGACCGCAGCAGCTCCCAGCACCACAAATGGGGGAGGATATCAACTTTAATCCTCTATTGGGGTTACACTATGTCTGGCCGGAATGCTCCAGTGGTGGGATGGGGCCTGGATTGAGACCAGTTAAGATGGGGAGGTCTGCTAGGGGGGAGCAAGATGGCCGCCACACATGGCTCCAGGATCAGGGCCACCTCTGCAACCTGTACCACCTATGGGGGAGGATTTAAACTTCACTCCTCTAATGGGGCCTCGCTATGTCCGGCTTGGATGCTCCGGTGGTGGGATGGGGTCTGGATTGTGCTCAGGAGAGATGAGGGGAGGCCTCGAGCATCTGCTAAGGTGCAGCAAGATGGCCACCAGTTACTTACTGAATCTCCCAAATTCCATCAGGTTGGCACTCAGAAGCAGCACTCCGATGATCGCGGGTAGCAGATCACTAACTGGATCAACACGATTGCTGTGTGTGTGGTAGAAAATGGGCACGGGAGAGCTGTATGTATCATATTCAACAAAGTATTTTGGTCTTGAAAAACATATACAGACATACATGACCATACTACATATATGCTTGCCTGGTAAACCCTGAGACCAATTAAAGGTGACACCACATAGAGATAGGCTGCAGAACCAAAGTCAATCCTACCCACCGAATGGATGAAAAGAGTGAACCAGTTTTGTGATCTCTAAGTTGAAGAGGAGAGAATCTCGCCTCCAATATAACCAAGGACACTGAAAATTCTATAGACAGAAACACGTAAGGCACTATGAAACCATCCCCTCATTGATCTTTCCGTATTATCATATAATTATATATATTGTAGTATTACCTCTTGGTAATTCAGTCAAAGTGGACTATTGAAAGGAGGGAATGGCTGTATATCAGATATCTTGTCATGTATGACGATATCTAAAATATAATATTTCTATATAAGAATTGAAAAAAATGGGGGGGGGGAGAAGGAGGGTTAAGGGGCCAAAGGTATCCGTGGATGCACATAGACTCTATATTGGACTACATATTGTACCATGCTTACCAAAAGATGAGATTTATATAGCCACCTCTAAAGAGCAGGGAGATGTAATAGATATATCCACTCAAACGAGCCTCAAAACGTCAGCTTGATGTGTATACAAAGCCTGAAAGGACAGGCCATTAAAATGTTTAAAATGTACCGGGCACATATAGACGTGATAGTAGAATTAGGCTCTTTAGCATTACCCACCTTATTAACAGGTATGAGCGAGTTCCTTGTGTTGGGGGGGGGCTTTTAAATAAAGTCAAAGACACGAAAGTCCATAGAAAATAGTGGGTGCCTAAAGCATATAAAAAATTGCAGGGTAGTAAAAGATTATATAGGGTAACCAACACCACCCAATAATAATGTTACCATTCAGGACTGATATTAAGAAATCTCCAAGAAAGCTCACCTACTGTGGAATGGATGACTGGTAATCAGTCACTTCCTTTATAGAGTGCTTTACCACCAAAAACATGGCGCCTTCAAACGCTCGTGTGGTCCCCTGAATTGCCCAGGGAACTGCGCATGTCAGGCCGAGTGCTGACACCGCAACGTTACGCTCGCATCATCCCCTGAATTGTCCGAGGAGCTGTGTGTGTCTGGAAGGGAAATTCACCTTCGCATAGATAAGTGCTGGGCGGACAATGATTGTTCTGCCCATCCACATCACAAAGCCACAAAAAAACAGAAGTCAATGGGAGCACCGCAGCGCACCAAGTGCACACCATGGGCAAAAGACCACTAGGCCTACCACCACATCCTAACCAATAATACCTCATCCAATTGGACACAGCATGGGAAAAGGCTCAGCCTGAACATACACAATGGGAGTCCACGCTGTTTATTTTATTTTCCAAAATCGTAGCATCAACAAAATCAAAAGGCTCACCAGGCAAACATTACATGCGCATGATCAAAAACTAAAAAAAAAAAAAAATGAAAAAAGGAAGGAAAAACACACAACAGCAATGGAACATTAAAACCTATGTTGACATACAAATCGTACAATTTATATAATCCATTGATAGCAAATTGTTTTCATCATTTATTTATAGACAGAGAAAGGAAAAGTTATATAACCAATCCAATCCATAAAAGGACTTGATAAGTCTAATCTGAAAAATAGGAAAGGCTAGAAATGAGGGAGCTATCTCATGTCAAAACCTGGGTTTTCGCTACCTCTCTATAGGAATGATTTGTAGCTCATTGCATTGCTTAAACCCAGTGGCATGGTGACCCCCAAGGTATGAATCCCAGGCATCTCTCTTTGCAGGACACTTTTGTCAAAGTCGCCACCCTTCAGATCCATTGGAATATGTTCTAGTACAGCAAATTTGATGACTGTATTGTTTCCGAATGTTGGAAGTTCACATGGCGTCCTATTGGTGTATATAGTTTATTGCTCTCAATATAGTAGATCCTTTATTCTATGCCAAAATTAACGTTTGGTTTGTAAAACCTTCCCCATTTGCAAAACATGTTGTAAACTATACAAACTGTATAACTATACCAATTGTCTGACAGTCTACATGGTGTACAATAGAATGCAATTTCCCATTAGGAAGGTACATGGTACGATTCTCTAATATCCATGAGCATAAATTGCACTTCCATGTGCCCCTTTGAACAGCATCTTCTCCCCTCACATCCGCAAAATGACTTTGTGTCAGCCTGTCCTTTAAAGACCTTCTAAATGTTATATTGGGTTTGCTGCCTTTATAATTGAAAAGGATACCAATGTAAGAAGATACCTATGTTTCTTAAGAATTTCTCGTATACAGGGATGTTGTCGTGTATAAGTCCATATGACCCTTGTGGCTTTTTTCAAGTTCTTTTGACTAATGCCTGTTGTCTAGATTGTTTGAATGACTTTTTGTAGGCCATCTTAAATGGCCTTCTTAAGCATTCTTAAGTGAAATTTTTGAATATCCCTGACTTGATAGTCTTATGCGTAAGAGATCTTGAGCAAATTTTTCATGATCTAAGATACTGGCCATAGGGAATGCTGTTAATAAGAGAGGCAGGATGTAGCATGCAGCAGGGTATTCCCAGCTGTCTCTTTTCGGTATAGAGTGGTACTTATATTCCCATCCTCCTGAATTATGACAGTCATATCCAGGAATGTAATTTGATGTTTACCCTGCTGCATGGTAAACTTTAAATTGTATGAATTTTTCCCCAAATCAAACATGAATTCAGCTAGTTCATTGTGGTACCTGTCCATAGTAGTAGCACAGAGTCCATATAACGACTCCACATCAGGATCTGATCCCAGTGTTTGGTGTTTCTATCATCTGAGAATAATGTTCATTCCCACCCCCCCAGGTACAGGTTGGCATACGATGGGGCACAAGAGGTCCCCATCGCCACCTCCTGCACCTGGAGGTAGTGGGAACCATCGAACATGAACACGTTGCATGTTAGAATGTGCTCTAAAATAGACAGAATGAACAAGCTGAAGGACCATGAGTCTTGTTCTCTTTCCTTTAGGAATTCCTGTATAACTGATAAACCCAAGTGAGTGAGGGATACTACTATACAATGCTTTGATGTTAAGAGCCACAATGATAGTATCTTTGAAGGGCCCCAGACTGCAACAAACAGGACACCCACCATGTGGGGTCACCACCATGTTGAGGTGAAAGTTCGGGTGAACTTTGACAGACAATGGTAACCCCTTTGGGGGTTGTTGGGCAATCTATTGCTAAACAAAGCATGGGAAGCTAGGCACTGCCGTGAGGGAACTTTGCCAATGCAAAAAAAACCCCCACAAATGCATAGTGGGTGAAAGAATCTTTTCATACGGCTTCAAGAATGGCATGGTATATGCAAAATCATTTTAAATTATAGATTTTACAGATGGCGTAAAGATATACATTGGGGTTTATTTACTAAAGGCAAATCCACTTTGCACTACAAGTGCCCTGCAAGTGCACTTGAAAGTGCAGTCACTGTAGATCTGAGGGGGGCATGCAAGAAAAATAAAAAAACAGCATTTTTGTTTGCACATGACTGTATGATAAATTCAACAGAGCCTCCCCTCATTTCAGATCTTCCCCTCAGATGTACAGTGACTGCACTTTTATGTGCACTTCCAGGTGCACTTGCAGTGCAAAGTGGATTTGCCTTTAGTAAATAACCCCCATTGCTACACAGTGTTAACACCCCAATATTGTTTTCAAAGACAACCTCAGCAACAGAATACTTTGGCAGCATGTTTTTAGCAGTGTTTTTTTTTCTCTTTAATTAACACAGGTCAAAAGCAAGAAAGTTTTGGTACCCTAAGCCCAAACGCAAACAAAAAAAAGCAATAAATATCTGCCCAAGACCTAGCACACTTGCTGATGACACAGATTGTAGACCTAATATGGAGTTTTGGGTTTGTGAGCATGGGACGGAAAGAAGCAGCCCATACACACTGACACTGTGGTTGTTTTTAGCCTATTTTTTATTAAGGAGCTGAATTATCCAGACACACACACATCATTGGCCTTTGTGTGTCTGCTATCCAGGGTTAGAGAATGCAAAAGGCATTATAGGTGCCAAAGTTCACCTTTTATGAACTACCCAAAATCAATGGCGTCCCTAGGGGGGGGGGGCAGAGGGGGCCCTGACCCCCCCCCCCAACATTATGCTGTGCCCCACCATGTGCCCCCCCCAATAAATTTTTTTTTTTTTTTACAAAAAATCAATGTCTAAGAGGGAGTGAGTCCCCAGTCAGCTTCTGTGGGTGCTTCCTCCTCCCTCCCTGACACTGCATAATGCGAGTGCTCACACAACCACGGCCGCCCGATCTGCTCCTTCCCCTACATCCTCATTGGCAGGGAGAAGAGCGAGTTGCAGGAAGGACTCAACCAGGACTCTCAGTTACTGAAAAAACAGACTGATTTCTCCCATCCTTAGGACAGGAGAACCAGCCTGTAAATTCCAAGAGATGCCAGACCAGAGCAGTCAATAGCAGGGGCAGGACAGCAAGAGGAGGCTGGGAAACCCCACAGTGGCAGAACACCAGGGCCCGGAGGCAAGACAACCTTTGCAACCCTGAAAGTTCTCCCACTTCTTTGGATCCTTATATTTTCTTGGTATGCTGGTGACATATATATCTTGTTTTCTGCCACCCTGGGGGACCCCAATACAGTAGGAAGGGAGCTCACTGCAGAACATGTGAAAGGGCTGTTGTGGGGTCGTAGTAAAGGGCCCCAGTATATATTTATATATCTATATCTATATATCTATATCTATATCTATATCTATCTATATATATATATATATATATATCTATATATATCTATATATATATATATATATATATATATATATATATATATATATATATATATATATATATATAGATATATATCTATATCTATATATATAGATAGATATAGATCTATCTATCTATCTATCTATCTATCTATCTATCTATCTATCTATCTATCTATCTATCTATCTATCTATATGCATTTTATAGTTCCCCCCATGTGCCCCCCCTAAATATGAAAGCTGGAGATGCCACTGCCCAAAATGCATTCATTTGAGGTGAATTTGAATCCCAGAAATTCAAATCCAGATCCCAATCCTGTTGTCTATTAGGCATGAGGTTCAAATTAATTACATCTGTAGATTAATGGTGAATGTTGTTAGTTCAAAATTTGCAGTCCATGCAAATTTATGTGCAAATTCATAGGACTGCGTTTTTCTGTTCAACCAGAATGCACCTAATGCCTTTTGAACCGTATCCAAAGGGCTTAGAAAGGCCAATAAAGGGGCTTTTTTTATAAAACAGACCCCTCCCTAAACAAAAATGGTAGTGATGAGAGCGTGGGCGCTCAGAACATCTATGTGTGCATTGTAAAGTTGCTGTAGGTCAAGGGTAGGGATGAGCCGAACACCCCCCGGTTCGGTTCGCACCAGAACCCGCGAACGGACCGCAAGTTCGCACGAACGTTAGAACCCCATTGACGTCTATGGGACTCGAACGTTCGAAATCAAAAGTGCTCATTTTAAAGGCTAATTTGCATGGTATTGTCCTAAAAAGGGTTTGGGGACCCGGGTCCTACCCCAGGGGACATGTATCAATGCAAAAAAAACTTTTAAAAACGGCCGTTTTTTCGGGAGCAGTGATTTTAATGATGCTTAAAGTAAAAAAAAAAAAGTGAAATATTCCTTTAAATATCGTACCTGGGGGGTGTCTATAGTATGCCTGTAAAGTGACGCGTGTTTCCCATGTTTAGAACAGTCCCTGCACCAAATGTCATTTTTAAAGGAAAAAATCTCATTTAAAACTGCTTGCGGGTTTAATGTCATGTCGGGTCATGGCAATATGGATGAAAATCAGTGAGACAAACGGCATGGGTACCCCCCAGTCCATTACCAGGCCCTTTGGGTCTTGTATGGATATTAAGGGGAACCCCGCACCCAAATTAAAATAAGGAAAGGTCCCTATATACTCTGAACAGCAGTATTCAGGCGGTGCAAACAAGACAGGGACTGTAGGTTTGTTGTTAAGTAGAATCTGTTTGTAATTTTGAACATTTTTAATGTGTTTAGCTCCAGCCAAAAAATCTTTTCTAAGCTTTTTGGAAAACATAGGGAAGGGTTATCACCCCTGTGACATTTGTTTTGCGTCTTTCCTCCTCTTCAGAAGATTTCACCTCACTTTTTTGTCCCAATGAAAAATGTTTTTTGAAAATTTGGGTTTTTTTGTGGAACAAGGATTGGAAAGCATCAGTGGAAAGGAGAAATTGTTTTCCCATATTAACTCTTACAGGAGAGAATTTCCCTTCCTTAGGGGTAGATTTCATCTCACTTCCTGTTGTCTCCTTCCGTTTGCAAGTAGGAGTCGTTTGTAAGTTAGATGTTTGAAAGTAGGGTCCTGCCCTATATACTCAGCAGAAATTTGGGCCTTAGGTGTTGCTGTGGCCAAAACACTGTAAGCCCTCACAGGGCCCTGCTGTGAAATATTAGATCAAGAATTGTAATTACATGCCCCTGTTGAACAGGAGCTGAAAAATTAGGCCTTAGGCACTGGTGCTGGTGCCACAACACTGCAACCCCTCACAGACACTCTAGTTGGAACGCAGGAACGAGCCCTGCTGCAAAGTATTGCATCAAAAATTGTAATTACACGCCCCTGTTAGACAGGGGCAGAAAAATTGGGCCTTAGGCACTGGTGCTGGTGCCACAACACTGCAACCCCTCACAGACACTCTAGTTGGAACGCAGGAACGAGCCCTGCTGCAAAGTATTGCATCAAAAATTGTAATTACACGCCCCTGTTAGACAGGGACAGAAAAATTGGGTCTTAGGCACTGGTGCTGGTGCCACAACACTGCAACCCCTCACAGACACTCTAGTTGAAACGCAGGAACAAGCCCTGCTGCAAAGTATTGCATCAAAAATTGTAATTACACGCCCCTGTTAGACAGGGGCTGAAAAATTGGGTCTTAGGCACTGGTGCTGGTGCCACAACACTGCAACCCCTCACAGACACTCTAGTTGGAATGCAGGAACGAGCCCTGCTGCAAAGTATTACATCAAAAATTGTAATTACACGCCCCTGTTAAACAGGGGCTGAAAAATTGTGCCTTAGGCACTGGTGGTGGCGCCCAGAACCAAAAATGTTCTTACAAGCTATCAGCGTGATGATTGAGGAGGAAGAGGATAATTACTCAGGGGTAGTCACTCAGCATCAGCATAGGCAGTCTTTGAAGGGATCTGAGATTTCAAAAAAAATTATTCGGTTACATCTGCATCAGGTGCTTGGTAGCTGGTGGTGATCCAAGACTGATTCATTTTTATGAAGGTCAGCCGATCGACCGAGTCGGTGGACAGACGCACCCTGTGATCGGTTACCACGCCTCCAGCAGCACTGAATGTGCATTCCGAAAGAACGCTGGATGCAGGACAGGCCAGTAGCTCAATTGCATACTGTGCAAGCTCTGGCCAGTGATCCATCCTCAAGACCCAGTAACCCAGAGGATTTTCGGTGGGAAAGGTGTCCAAGTCTGATCTTGCCCCTAGGTATTCCTGCACCATGTAAAACAGACGCTGGCGATGGTTGCTGGAACCGATCATACCTTGGGGCTGCGGACCAAAAAATTGTCTGAACGCATCGGTCAGACGGCCACCTTCTCCACCGCTCCTTCTTTGACTGACCGAAGCCTCAGCAACACGTTGTCCAGAAACAGGAGTTTGTAACCTCCCAGTCTCTGGGAACGCGTTGCACAGACCTTTCTGCAAGGCCTCCCGAAGATGTTTCATCCTCTGCTCCCTCTGCGATGGCAAGATAAGGTCCGCAACCTTACCCTTGTAACGTGGATCAAGGAGGGTTGCCAGCCAGTATTGGTCCTTCTCCTTGATACCACGAATACGAGGATCCTTACGCAGGCTTTGCAGGATCAGGGAGGCCATGCAGCGTAGGTTTGCTGAGGCATTCGGTCCGGAGTCCTCTGGGTCACTAAGGACAACAACGTCCGCAGCCACCTCCTCCCAGCCACGTACAAGTCCATGTGTTCCTTGGGACTGATCCCTTAAAGACTGCTGATGCTGAGTGCCAGGCTCCACCTCCATACTGACACAATCTTCCTCCTCCTCCTCCTCCTCCTCCTCGTCCTCTTCCTGTGTGATCGGCGGGCACGCAGGAACACTGTCTGGATAAAGGGGGCCTTGAGAGCTAAGGAAGTCCTCCTCTTCCTGCCTCTGTTCTGCCTCAAGTGCCCTGTCCATTATTCCACGCAGCGTGTGCTCCAACAGGTGGACAAGGGGGACAGTGTCACTGATGCATGCACTGTCAGTGCTCACCATCCTCGTGGCCTCCTCGAATGGTGACAGGACAGTGCATGCATCCCTGATCATGGCCCACTGGCGTGGGGAAAAAAAACCAAGGTCCCCTGACCCTGTCCTGGTGCCATAGTCGCACAGGTACTCATTGATGGCCCTCTGCTGCGTGTGCAGCCGCTGCAGCATGGCCAACGTCGAGTTCCACCTGGTGGGCATGTCACAGATTAGGCGGTTCTTGGGCAGGTTAAACTCCTTTTGGAGGTCCGTCAGCCGAGCACTGGCATTATATGACCGGCGGAAATGCACAGAGACTTTCCTGGCCTGCCTCAGGACATCCTGTAAGCCCGGGTACCTGCCCAAGAACCGCTGCACCACCAAGTTAAGGACGTGAGCCAAACAGGGCACATGGGTCAGTTGTCCCTGTCGGAGGGCAGAGAGGAGGTTGGTGCCATTGTCGCAAACCACCATTCCTGCCTTAAGTTGGCGTGGCGTCAACCACCTCTGAACCTGCCCCTGCAGAGCTGACAGAACCTCTGCCCCAGTGTGGCTCCTGTCCCCCAAGCACACCAGCTCAAGCACCGCATGGCATCTTTTGGCCTGCGTACTTGCGTAGCCCCTTGAACGCCTACGGAGCACCGCTGGTTCCGAGGAAGAGGCCATGGAGGAAGAAGAAGAGGAGGGGGTGGAGGAGAGAGGTGTGTCACAATCAGCATTTTGGAGGCGTGGTGGCGGAACAACCTCCAACACTACTGCACCTTGTCCTGCATCCTTCCCAGCTGCCAGCAGAGTCACCCAATGCGCCGTGAAACTTAAGTAACGTCCCTGTCCATGCCTGCTGGACCATGAGTCAGCGGTAATATGCACCTTACCGCTGACCGCCCTGTCCAGCGAGGCATGGACATTGCCTTCCACATGCCGGTAGAGAGCCGGAATCGCCTTCCGTGAGAAAAAGTGGCGTTTGGGTACCTGCCACTGAGGAACCGCACATTCCACAAACTCACGGAAGGGGGCAGAGTCTACCAACTGAAAAGGCAGCAGTTGAAGTGCTAGCAATTTTGCCAAGCTAGCATTCAACCGCTGGGCATGTGGATGGCTGGGAGCAAACTTCTTTCGGCGGTGCAGCAGCTGGGGCAGGGAAATTTGCCTGGTACAATCTGACGTCGGTGTACCAAAAGCAGATTGCCCACAAGTACTTGGCTGTGACACACCTAATTCTACACCTTCATTCCTCTCACTGCAGGTCTCAGAGAGGACTGAAGGTCTAGTGGGGTTGGAAATCTCAGCTGATGAGGAGCAAGGAGAGATCGTCTTTGTTCTTTGGTGTGGGTCTTTTAGATACGCTTGCCAACGAACTGCATGGCAGGTCAACATATGTCTGGTCAAGCATGTGGTACCCAAGCGGGAGATGTTTTGGCCACGCGAGATACGCTTGAGACATATGTTGCAAATAGCAGCGGTGCGATCTGATGCACTCGTCTCAAAAAAGGCCCACACCAAAGAACTTTTTGAATAACGCGCAGAGACTGCAGCGCCCTGCACATGTGGAGCTTTGGGGTGTGATGCAGTCAATGTGCTGCCCTTAGGCTGGCCCCTGGAGGGCATCCTGCCTAGTTGGTGATGTGCCACCTCCTCCTCCTCCTCCTCCTCCTCCTCCTCTCTCCTATCAGGCACCCACGTTGAGTCAGTGACCTCATCATCCCCTCCCTCCTCATCACTGGAGCAAACCTGGCAGTATGCTGCAGCAGGGGGAGCATGACTGCCAGATTGCTGTCCTTCTTGGGCACCCCCTCTGTCCGTGCTCATGTTACTGCTTTCATTGAGCTCAGTATCATCATCAGAGCCTTCCAAACGCTGGGCATCCTCCTGGAGCATGTACCCAACACTGTGGTCAAACAGTTCGAGGGAATCCTCATGAGGACATGGTGGAGCTAGGGAAGGAGTCACTGATGACATTGAGCTGAGGGAAGAGGCCGCTGCTTTGCCAGACAAAGCACCCTGGGCATGGGTGAGAGAGGATGAGGAGGATGAGGACGGCTTGGTCATCCACTCGACCAAGTCTTCCGCATGTTGCGGCTCAACACGGCCAGCTGCCGAAAAAAAGGCCAAGCGTGTCCCATGGCCACGTGCTGATGAGGATGCACCGTCTCCACGACCAGCACTAGACACAGAGCCTGCTTGCCCTCTCTTATTGGCTTGTGACTGTCTGCCTCTCCTTCTTGGCCTTCCAGACATACTAATGGCCTGTAGCTGCACTAAGCTGGGATAGAACACCTGTAATTTTCTTAAGGTAGCTTTATATACTGTAACCAGACAAGCCTGCCTGTCAGTAGGAAGATAACAGGAACGGATCTAGCTGAACACTGTGAGCAGGACGTACTGCACTAAATGTATATAGCAGGAACGGATCTAGCTGAACACTGTGAGCAGGACGCACTGCACTGAATGTAAATAGCAAGAACGGATCTAGCTGAACACTGTGAGCAGGACACACTGTACTAAATGTAAATAGTCTAGCTGCCTGACCGTGGTACTAATAGGATCAAAAAGAACACCTGTAATTTTCTTCAGGTAGCTTTATATACTGTAACCAGACAAGCCTGCCTGTCAGTAGGAAGATAACAGGAACGGATCTAGCTGAACACTGTGAGCAGGACGCACTGTACTAAATGTAAATAGTCTAGCTGCCTGACCGTGGTACTAATAGGATCAAAAAGAACACCTGTAATTTTCTTCAGGTAGCTTTATATACTGTAACCAGACAAGCCTGCCTGTCAGTAGGAAGATAACAGGAACGGATCTAGCTGAACACTGTGAGCAGGACACACTGTACTAAATGTAAATAGTCTAGCTGCCTGACCGTGGTACTAATAGGATCAAAAAGAACACCTGTAATTTTCTTCAGGTAGCTTTATATACTGTAACCAGACAAGCCTGCCTGTCAGTAGGAAGATAACAGGAACGGATCTAGCTGAACACTGTGAGCAGGACACACTGTACTAAATGTAAATAGTCTAGCTGCCTGACCGTGGTACTAATAGGATCAAAAAGAACACCTGTAATTTTCTTCAGGTAGCTTTATATACTGTAACCAGACAAGCCTGCCTGTCAGTAGGAAGATAACAGGAACGGATCTAGCTGAACACTGTGAGCAGGACGTACTGCACTAAATGTATATAGCAGGAACGGATCTAGCTGAACACTGTGAGCAGGACGCACTGCACTGAATGTAAATAGCAGGAACGGATGTAGCTGAACACTGTGAGCAGGACGCACTGCACTAAATGTAAATACCAGGAACGGATCTAGCTGAACACTGTGAGCAGGACGCACTGCACTGAATGTAAATAGCAGGAACGGATCTAGCTGAACACTGTGAGCAGGACTCACTGCACTAAATGTAAATACCAGGAACGGATCTAGCTGAACACTGTGAGCAGGACGCACTGCACTGAATGTAAATAGCAGGAACGGATCTAGCTGAACACTGTGAGCAGGACGCACTGCACTGAATGTAAATAGCAGGAACGGATCTAGCTGAACACTGTGAGCAGGACGCACTGCACTGAATGTAAATAGCAAGAACGGATCTAGCTGAACACTGTGAGCAGGACGCACTGTACTAAATGTAAATAGTCTAGCTGCCTGACCGTGGTACTAATAGGATCAAAAAGAACACCTGTAATTTTCTTAAGGTAGCTTTATATACTGTAACCAGACAAGCCTGCCTGTCAGTAGGAAGATAACAGGAACGGATCTAGCTGAACACTGTGAGCAGGACGCACTGTACTAAATGTAAATATTCTAGCTGCCTGACCGTGGTACTAATAGGATCAAAAAGAACACCTGTAATTTTCTTAAGGTAGCTTTATATACTGTAACCAGACAAGCCTGCCTGTCAGTAGGAAGATAACAGGAACGGATCTAGCTGAACACTGTGAGCAGGACACACTGTACTAAATGTAAATAGTCTAGCTGCCTGACCGTGGTACTAATAGGATCAAAAAGAACACCTGTAATTTTCTTCAGGTAGCTTTATATACTGTAACCAGACAAGCCTGCCTGTCAGTAGGAAGATAACAGGAACGGATCTAGCTGAACACTGTGAGCAGGACACACTGTACTAAATGTAAATAGTCTAGCTGCCTGACCGTGGTACTAATAGGATCAAAAAGAACACCTGTAATTTTCTTCAGGTAGCTTTATATACTGTAACCAGACAAGCCTGCCTGTCAGTAGGAAGATAACAGGAACGGATCTAGCTGAACACTGTGAGCAGGACACACTGTACTAAATGTAAATAGTCTAGCTGCCTGACCGTGGTACTAATAGGATCAAAAAGAACACCTGTAATTTTCTTCAGGTAGCTTTATATACTGTAACCAGACAAGCCTGCCTGTCAGTAGGAAGATAACAGGAACGGATCTAGCTGAACACTGTGAGCAGGACGTACTGCACTGAATGTAAATAGCAGGAACGGATGTAGCTGAACACTGTGAGCAGGACGCACTGCACTAAATGTAAATACCAGGAACGGATCTAGCTGAACACTGTGAGCAGGACGCACTGCACTGAATGTAAATAGCAGGAACGGATCTAGCTGAACACTGTGAGCAGGACGCACTGCACTAAATGTAAATACCAGGAACGGATCTAGCTGAACACTGTGAGCAGGACGCACTGCACTGAATGTAAATAGCAGGAACGGATCTAGCTGAACACTGTGAGCAGGACGCACTGCACTAAATGTAAATACCAGGAACGGATCTAGCTGAACACTGTGAGCAGGACGCACTGCACTGAATGTAAATAGCAGGAACGGATCTAGCTGAACACTGTGAGCAGGACGCACTGCACTAAATGTAAATACCAGGAACGGATCTAGCTGAACACTGTGAGCAGGACGCACTGCACTGAATGTAAATAGCAGGAACGGATCTAGCTGAACACTGTGAGCAGGACGCACTGCACTGAATGTAAATAGCAGGAACGGATCTAGCTGAACACTGTGAGCAGGACGCACTGTACTGAATGTAAATAGCAGGAACGGATCTAGCTGAACACTGTGAGCAGGACACACTGCACTGAATGTAAATAGCAGGAACGGATCTAGCTGAACACTGTGAGCAGGACGCACTGTACTGAATGTAAATAGCAGGAACGGATCTAGCTGAACACTGTGAGCAGGACGCACTGCACTGAATGTAAATAGCAGGAACGGATCTAGCTGAACACTGTGAGCAGGACGCACTGCACTGAATGTAAATAGCAGGAACGGATCTAGCTGAACACTGTGAGCAGGACGCACTGTACTGAATGTAAATAGCAGGAACGGATCTAGCTGAACACTGTGAGCAGGACACACTGCACTGAATGTAAATAGCAGGAACGGATCTAGCTGAACACTGTGAGCAGGACGCACTGCACTGAATGTAAATAGCAGGAACGGATGTAGCTGAACACTGTGAGCAGGACGCACTGCACTAAATGTAAATACCAGGAACGGATCTAGCTGAACACTGTGAGCAGGACGCACTGCACTGAATGTAAATAGCAGGAACGGATGTAGCTGAACACTGTGAGCACAACGCACTGCACTAAATGTAAATACCAGGAACGGATCTAGCTGAACACTGTGAGCAGGACGCACTGCACTGAATGTAAATAGCAGGAACGGATCTAGCTGAACACTGTGAGCAGGACGCACTGCACTAAATGTAAATACCAGGAACGGATCTAGCTGAACACTGTGAGCAGGACGCACTGCACTGAATGTAAATAGCAGGAACGGATCTAGCTGAACACTGTGAGCAGGACGCACTGCACTAAATGTAAATACCAGGAACGGATCTAGCTGAACACTGTGAGCAGGACGCACTGCACTGAATGTAAATAGCAGGAACGGATCTAGCTGAACACTGTGAGCAGGACGCACTGCACTAAATGTAAATACCAGGAACGGATCTAGCTGAACACTGTGAGCAGGACGCACTGCACTGAATGTAAATAGCAGGAACGGATCTAGCTGAACACTGTGAGCAGGACGCACTGCACTGAATGTAAATAGCAGGAACGGATCTAGCTGAACACTGTGAGCAGGACGCACTGTACTGAATGTAAATAGCAGGAACGGATCTAGCTGAACACTGTGAGCAGGACACACTGCACTGAATGTAAATAGCAGGAACGGATCTAGCTGAACACTGTGAGCAGGACGCACTGTACTGAATGTAAATAGCAGGAACGGATCTAGCTGAACACTGTGAGCAGGACGCACTGCACTGAATGTAAATAGCAGGAACGGATCTAGCTGAACACTGTGAGCAGGACGCACTGCACTGAATGTAAATAGCAGGAACGGATCTAGCTGAACACTGTGAGCAGGACGCACTGTACTGAATGTAAATAGCAGGAACGGATCTAGCTGAACACTGTGAGCAGGACACACTGCACTGAATGTAAATAGCAGGAACGGATCTAGCTGAACACTGTGAGCAGGACGCACTGTACTGAATGTAAATAGCAGGAACGGATCTAGCTGAACACTGTGAGCAGGACACACTGCACTAAATGTAAATAGTCTAGATAGAAGATAACAGGAACGGATCTAGCTAAACTGAATACAGTGTATATATATATATGCAACACCTGGGATGCATATATATACACAATACACTGTAAGTGCAGCTAACTGACTGACTGTTCTGCCTAATCTATCTAACTCAAATCAAATGACACTGTCTCTCTCTCTCTCTATCTCTCAGCACACCGGAACACACACTACACAGGGCCGCCGTGCAGGCGGCCTTATATAGTGTGGGGTGTGTACTAAATCCCCTGAGCCATAATTGGCCAAAGCCACCCTGGCTTTGGCCAATTACAGCTCTCTCTACTGACGGCGCTGTGATTGGCCAAGCATGCGGGTCATAGTGCATGCTTGGCCAATCATCAGCCAGCAATGCACTGCGATGCCGCAGTGAATTATGGGCCGTGACGCGCCACACGAATTTGGCGCGAACGGCCCATATCGTTCGCAATTCGGCGAACGACCGAACAGCCGATGTTCGAGTCGAACATGGGTTCGACTCGAACACGAAGCTCATCCCTAGTCAAGGGTAAGGGAAGGAAGTAAACGGCATAGGGAGAGATTAGTGTCCGTCAGGAAAATATGCTTTACTTCTGGTCACTAGCTATTTGGGTCAGTAAGTCAATTTTGATGTCTTTTTTGTTCTTGTTATAGGGCGTTTTTGTAATACATTTTTGTTTTTAGTTCATTTAAGTCTCTTCCACCTGCTGTCCCATCCATAGCAAATTGTTTTAAGTTTGTAATGCTCAAGGTTTAGCAATCGCTTGTGCCTGACTATTTGTTCTTGGATCATACTTTTGATCACAGAAAAACAATTGCATAATTTAAAAGAAAACAATGAAATGCAAAATCAGTGTGCAATTAAACCACCTCACATCATACCACTCACATTCACTGCAATTACCCAGATTCATCTGCACAATAAAAATAAAATGTAGACAAATACTGATTAGGCCTATTCTCCATGATGAAAACAATGTTCTTGCTAGCCAAATTTACAATGCTTTATCATCTGCTGTCTCTTAATTATTGTAGTAAAATGTCTAGTATATTTTGGCCCAGGCTTGATCATGAAAATTGTTCTGCCTCTAGCCAATGTTACACTACTGTATCTACTGCTGTCTCCTAATTCTTATAGTAAAGCACAATGGTGGCTGGTGCTCAAAATTTTTTGGGGGGGTGCAAACGAACTGAAAAATTCTGAAAAATACTAAAACAAAAACATCAATTGCAGCCACTGTGCCATCAAATGCAGCCACTGTGCCCATCATATGCAGCCACTGTGCCTATCATATGCAGCCAACTGTGCCCAGCAAATGCAGCCAACTGTGCCCATCATATGCAGCCAACTGTGCCCATCATACGTAGCTAACTGTGCCTGTCATATGCAGCCATTGTGCCTTTCATATGCAGCCAACTGTGCCCAGCAAATGCACCCAACTGCACCCATCATATGCAGCCTCTGTGCCTATCAAATGCAGTCACTGTGCCCAGCAAATGCAGCCAACTGTTCCCATCATATGCAGCCAACTGGGCCAATAATATGCAGCTTCTGTGCCCAGCAAATGCAGCCAACTGTGCCCATCATATGCAGCCAACTGTGCCCATAATATACAGCCTCTGTGTTCATCATATGCATCTGTTCTGCTAGGCAACCAATGGGATCGCCTCTGCCTTCACCAATCAGGTGACCCGTATTAGATCCACGTCTCTGATTGGTGGAGTGGCGGTTCGGTGTTAGCAAAGCAAATATTCATTTGCTTTGCTAACACACCTCTGTGGACTGCGAGCGCAATGCTCTAAGCTCGCAGTTCACCATTTTTGAAGCCTATTAGAGCCTATGGCTCTACTTAGGTGCTTCAAAAAGACACCCCAGCTGCTGGAATTTAGGCGCCCAGCATCCAAAAAAGAGGCCGGACATCTGACTAGGGGTGGCTACAGCGGCCATGGATAGATTTATGCAATAAATGAATCTATCCCTTCTGCACAGATGGGGTGTCTGGAGAGAGGAGGCAGTGCCCGTGTGCCCCTAATGGACAGGCCGCCCCTGGTAAAGCACCTGTCTGTGCATTGTGTGTGTAGTGCATTTCAGGTAGTTTTGATCATTAAAACTGTCCTGACTCTGCCCATTTTTACACTGCTTTACTATCTGCTGGGTCTTGATTCCTGACTATAAATTATTGCCTCCGAACCACACTGCACCCCACTTACAGGCCACTGCTAGTCATATGACCTGGTCACTCCAGCAGCAAGAATCCACCAATTTATGTTGCAGGAATCCAGTGGTCACATGTAACCGCATGTGAAGGAGGTCTAATATACTGGCTAAATAAGAAAGAGATCATATATAACATTTTTATTATAATCAATGTTTCTTTTTAAGTTTTGAAAGCTAATTATTGTCAGATACATTTTCCCTTCTTAATAGATGACATAAGAGCCAAAAAAAAAAAAACTTCTATGCAGGGTGTGGTTCCACCTCTCTGTACTGAACATATCTATTGTCCATCTCAGTCACCTTCCTGTGTGTTATAGCACTACTATTTTTGGAGCTGCACTTGTTCTTTATAATGAATAGCTGGCAAACCGCAACTGTGACCTGTCTGCCATTGTATAAGACTGCCAATTTTCAGAATGTAATAGCTACAGTGTGTTAAGGAGCATTGAAGCAGATAAGACGTTAAACACAACATTGTCACAGGCACATTTTGCCTTAAGGTAGAAACTCAGTGCTAAAACCAAACAGAATTTCATCCCGCAATATCACTAGATACCAGAAAAACTTTGGCGTCTTATCCTGCAACATAAGGAAACTAAATGAGTCTACAGCTAGGAAGATAATATCTTTTTCTGGGCCACTTAACAAAATTTTACATCATCAATCTTCCCTGAAACCACATCTACTTGGGAAGAAAAGTACCACTGAGCAAACAGGCTAGAAATGACAACCGAAGAGTATGAATAAAAAAATGTTTTTGTACTTATAGAAGACCTGGCATCAGATTCATTTTTAGGTTATGTGCAATCAAGCCAAGTAAAGTTAAAGTGTAACACTGGCATTTATATATAACTTGCCACCTTAATCAAGAGCACATAATCACAATTTATTCATTGTTTTTTCTATACTATGAATTGTGAGTGCATGTCTCACATAACTCAAATCCTTTCTCGTACCTGCAGCAGAATTATGGCATTGCACTCCCCAATCTGCATCTTTTAGCCAATACTAAACTTGTCAGAAGCACAAACACTGATTTTAAGGGCTCATTCAAATGGGTTACAGATCAGTACACCTATGCAGAGAACACCATTACAGGGGCCAAGATTACGCACCTGGGAGGTAAAGGTGTTTGAGGTAGAACAACACACCAATGTGAAAAAGGGAAAATGAAAAATGTTTTTAAAAAATTATGCCATATATTGAGGCGTGGAAATAATTTATGCATTTAAACATTCATAATGATTGATAGGTAGGTCCACTTTAAGTGTATTTTAAATTTTCTATACAGTTTATCATATTAAAAATGATATTTGAATAAAAATGCACAAGGGAATTTTGTCATAAAAAAAAAAGAAAAAAGCAACTTGCACATAACATGTTTCCTTATTTACAAAAGTGCCAGCTTTCTGTGAAAATCAGGAGATTTCAGTGATCTGCCAGATTCAGGTCTAAGGATGAGCTCGATTTTCGAGTCGAACGCAAGTTTGACTTGAACATCGGGTGTTCGCCTGTTCACCGAACAGCGAACAATATGCGTGTTCGCGGCAAATTCGAAAAAATTGCGTGGGGGTCCCCCTAAAATCCATACCAGGCCCTTCGGGTCTGATATGGAAATTAAGGGGAACCCTGCACCAAATTTAAAAAAAATGGCTTAGGGGTCCCCATGTTGATGGGGACAAGGGCCTCGGCCCCACAACCCTTGCCCGGTGGTTGTGGGAGTCTGTTGGTGCGGGGCTTATCAGAATCTGAAAGCCTCCTTTAACAAGGGGACCCCCAGATCCCAGGCTCCTCCCTGTGTGAATTGGTAATGGGGTGTACCCCTACCAGTTCACAAAAAAGTGTCAAAATGGTAAAAAAGACAAGAGACAGCTTGGGACAAGTCCTTTATTAAAAAATAAAAAAAATAAAATGTCCTACGAGGTTCATGCCGCCCGACGGACCGAAAAAAAACGGGTGACCCCACCCCCTCTGACACCATGGGGGCTTCCCAATGGCTTCCCTGTGGCATCAGAGGGGATGGGGTCACCGGTTACATCACCGGGTGGCCCCGCCCTCAGTTATATAAGAGCTGTCACAGCGCAGACGCGTCAATCGGCGGGAGCCTCCTATAGAGGATGATTGGTTGTGCCTGTTTTTTCTTGGTCCATTGGGCGGCATGAACTTACTTCGTGGGACATTTTTATTTTTTTATTTAATAAAGGACTTGTCCCAAGCTGTCTCTTGTCTTTTTTACCATTTTGACACTTTTTTGTGAAATGGTAGGGGTACTTGTGCCCCGTTACCAATTCATACAGGGGGAGGCCAGGATCTGGGGGTCCCCTTGTTAAAGGGGGCTTCCAGATTCAGATAAGCCTGCAGACCCCCACAACCACCAGGCAAGGGTTGTGAGGATGAGGCCCTTGTCCCCATCAACATTGGGACAAGGTGCTTTGGGGGGCTACCCCAAAGCACCCTCCCCATGTTGAGGGCATGTGGCCTGGTACGGTTCAGGAGAGGGGGCGCTCTCTCATCCCCCGTTCTTTTTCTGTGGCCTGCCAGGTTGCATGCTCCATTTTTTAAAAAATTTTGGAGCAAGGTTCCCCTTAAAATCCATACCAGACCTGAAGGGTCTGGTATGGATTTTGGGGGGATCCCCACGCCATATTTTAAAAAATTTGGTGCAGGGTTCCCCTTAATTTCCATATCAGAACCAAAGGGCCTGTTATTGATTTTAGGGGGACCCCCACGCAATTTTTTTTTTAAATTTTGGTTCGGGGTTCCCCTTAATATTCATACCAGACCTGATTGCTGAGACCTGACAATTCATTACAGCTGCGATCAGTTTTAAATGACAATTTTTCCTTTAGAAATGTCATTTTGCTTTGGTACTGTTCTAAACACGGGAAAAATGTGCCACTTTACAGGCATACTATAGAAACCCCCAGGCACAATATTTAAAGGAATATTTCATTTTTATTGTTTCACTTTAAGCATTAAAAAAATCAGTGCTCCCAAAAAAAAAAAAAAAAAATTGCATTGATACATGTCCCAGGAGGCAGGACCTGGGTCCCCAAACACTTTTTATGACAATAACTTACATATAAGCCTTTAAAATTAGCACTTTTGATTATTCATGTTCATGTCCCATAGACTTTAAGGGTATTCATGTGCTCTGCCACCTAGGTGGATTAAAGACCGCTGATCGCTCAGTTCTTCTCAGCATTCTATGAGCAGAGAGCCAAGGACTGTCAGTCAACCGCTCTTTTTACTGTCCCCCTTCCCCCAGCACTGTGCTGTGAAGGGAAGGGGAGCGGTTGTCCTGGGCTCTAAGCGTATCTACGAGAGGCTGGTGTATACCAGTCATAAAGTATGGTCAGGATTAGAATTGGGTGAACTGTTTGGGCCGAGCAAGAGTGCGGCCCGAACATTGCCATTTCACCCGTTTGGCGAACACCCGATCTTGCTGGGCGTTTGGTGGGGGGGGTGCTGTACAGTGCATTCTAAGCCCTGATTGGGCAAAGCTTTGCCCAATCAGGGTACAGTGAATAGGAAGCCATCCACTGCGTCCTTAACAACTGATGAGTCATTAGCTGTCAATGGGCTTCCCCGCTGACAGCTAAATAAACCAATGCAATAAACACTAAAAAAGTGAAAAAAAATCAGTGTGGAGTACCGCCAATCCTTCGGGTCTGGTATAGATTTCAAGGGGAACCCCACAGCAAAATACAGACAAAAAAAGGTTAATGTCTGTTTTTTTTTTTTTTTATCCATTGAGGTGCATTGGAAGTCTGCTCCAAATGAATGGCCTGTCATGATGCAATGCACAAAATACTACATGTTGGGGGGCGTGGCCAACCGGGCTCTAAGATGGACGTGTAATCCCAGAGCTCCGCTCGCCTCAGGAGATAATCCACAGCCATCAGAGCTCCACGGCACTCCTACAGACTAACGGACCTACCATCTAACAAGTAGGTGCCCGCTGCACACACCGGGGATGACCAGACGCCGTAAAAATCCCCAACAGCCGCAGAAAATGACGAGCTATTACGCAGCTTGCGATACTCAAAATGGCGGCGGAACGGCAGCTGACAGGCCGGAGCTTAGGCCCGACGCGCACGGCGGCAGACAAGTCCCGGCATCTGTCTCTACTCGCTCCCCGAACCCACCCAGTGTGTCATCCTCTAGCCCATCCAGCCCCTCCACAAGAAGCCCGGCCAAATCGAAGCCGAGGAGGAACTCACCCGTGAGGCAGGGAAACACACAGTGCATGGAGGTAAGCGGGCCTCACGGCAACCCCACACACCAGAGCAGCACTGAAGGGGATCCTATCAGGGAATTCCCCACCGCAGACAGGCCGGTATCAGACACTTTACTTAAAGAAATGCTCCTGTCACTACGTTCTTCATTACAAGCAGACATGGTCAGGGGTATAACAGAGTGTCAGAGGGAGGTACAAGCCATAGGCCACAGAGTGCATCAAGTGGAAAACAAAATGGAGGAATACACCTCAGCATATAATGTAATGGTGGAGGCCCATTCAGCCCAGGGGGAAGATATAGCTTGGCTCAAAGACAAAATGGCCGACTTAGAAGACAGGTCCAGGAGGAACAACCTTAAACTGAGAGGAATACCGGAAGATATCCCCCCTAACCAGCTCTTACAATACGCCCAGACCCTATTCTTAACAATGGTACCCGATGCCTCAGCTCATGACCTGCTTGTGGATAGAATACACAGGGTCCCTAAACCGTCCTTTCTCCCCGCTGAAATCCCCAGGGATGTCCTGCTCAGAATGCATTTCTACCATGTTAAAGACAGGGTCCTCCAAGCCTCACGCAAACAAGAGAACATTCCCCAGCAGTATGCGAACATCAGATTGCTTCCAGATCTTTCTAGACATACTCTGCAACGCCGTTGCAATCTAATAATGATCACGAAAGCGTTGAGGAACCACAAAATCCTCCATAAATGGAAGTACCCCGCTACACTCTCCATTACCCATAATGGGGTCACCATCTCAATCAATACTCTGGAAGAAGGGCTCACTGCCCTGAAGAGATGGAATATCATTCTGGACTAGCCTATGCATCAGGCTCACCCAGCAGAGCCACCTCTACTCCAAAATGATTGGCAGGTAGTGTCTTACAGGAGATCTAATAAGAAGCCGACAGGTGGAAGCTCAAAAATGAAACCCAAGTTATTACAGGTTTATCTCCAGGGCTGAGTTTCTATTCTAGATTCTCTCCCTTCCCCCTATACCACCGATAGCAGCTACGACTGCACGAGGATCACTTTTGAGATCCATTTCTTATGTTACTCATGTTAACTTTCCGTTTGGTTTACAGTTTTTTTTATCTTCTTTTTTAAGTGATATACACAGATACAAAGCACCAACTTCACCTCCGAACCAGCAGATGACTTGCTCCAATACGCCGTCTCCACTGGCAACCCAGCAGCACAGTAAATTACCTATGACCGCAGTGAGTACCCCCACGACACAGCCTCATAACCAGACCCACGTCTTTTAAATGACGATAACCTGCCTCTCAATCAATGCCAAGGGCCTAAATCACCCGGCTAAACACTTTAGTTTATGGAAAGAAGCTCATAAGCATAAGGCGGACATACTAAGCGTCCAAGAAACACACTTCCAACTAGACAACAATCCCCAATGTACACATAGGGACTACCCATTTATCTACGTGGCTTGTACGCCGCATTGCAAAACTGGGGGAGTTCTCTTAGCCTTCAAAAATTCCATTTCCTTCGAGCCCAAAGAAATCATTATCGACGACGCAGGAAGATACATCATTGCCACAGGGAACATTAATTCTAATCCCTACACCATAGTGTCATTATACGCTCCTAACAGGCACCAGATTAGATTCGTCAACAAAGTGACCCAAAAAGCAAAAGCCTTACAACATGGTAACCTCCTGATTTGTGGAGACTTTAACGCGACACCAGATCCACTCCTAGATACTTCGTCAGGCAAGGGATTTTTGTCCCTCCAAACGCTACTACATAAGGAGGAGCTATTTGACACGTGGAGATGCCTACACGGTAACGAAAGGGACTACACCTTTTTTTCCAGCAGGCACCGCTCATATTCCCGTATTGACTTATTCCTAACGGATAAATGGCTGCTACAAAATGTTGAAAAAAACACTATACATGATATTACGTGGTCGGACCACTCGGCTATTTCTATGTCTGTGGCTGAGAGGGGAATCTCTCCTTCACCCCCCATCTGGCGATGTAACACACGCATATTACAAGATCCACAACTCCAATCACTAATATCGCAGAAATTACACTTCTTTTTTGATGATAATGTGGGTTCAGTCAATGACCCATACATTCTATGGAATGCACACAAGGCCTTCATGAGAGGCGTCTTAATTCAAATAGGGGCCAGAGAAAAAAGAAAACGGGCTCAGCAGCTACGCACTATCCTGTTGGACATTCACGATATCTCCACTCAACACAAAAAAAACCCTACACTGCCACTTACTGACAAATTAAACTCCCTCAGAGAAAAACTTAGGCATATTCTTTCTCAACAGTACGAAATACATCTCAGACGCCTTCAACTGAACTATTACGCCAATGCTAATAGAGCAGGGAAGTATTTAGCAAACAGATTAAAAGTGGCTCGAACCAAAACGAGAATTGCTTTCCTACAGCACCCTACACAACCACACAAAATAACAAACCCTCAAGACATAGCTGACCAATTTGCGGACTACTATGGCTCACTTTACAATCTGCACTCAGATCACAACACACACCAACCAACCATAGAACAGATTGAGAAGTTCCTAAAACACATCAATCTCCCCACTCTTTCTACACAACAGCTAGAATTATTAAATTCACCAATCACGGCAAGGGAAATAATACAGATAATAAACACTCTTCCAGATGGAAAGTCTCCTGGACCGGATGGTTTCTCTAACGAATATTTTAAAACTTTTGCAAACACTTTATCACCACATATGTCAACCATATTCAACAAGGCTGCTGAGTCCGCACACCTTCCCCATGACATGTTGAAAGCTTATATAGTAACACTACCAAAACCTGGCAAAGATCCTATCACACCAGCGAACTTCAGGCCTATTTCTCTCCAGAACTCAGATATCAAAATCTATGCCAAATTGTTAGCCAAACGATTGACAGATATAATACCATGCATTATAAAACGCGACCAGATGGGCTTTGTGAAGGGGAGACAAACCTCTGATGCCACCAGAAGAATTGTAAATGTAATGAATGTTGCTGAAAAAACCCGAACGCCTTCTCTGCTGTTGTCCATTGACGCAGAGAAAGCGTTCGACAGAGTCCACTGGACATACATGAGAATGACACTTACCAAATTTGGGTTCCAAGGCCCCATACTGCAAGCCATTATGGCGTTATACTCACAACCGTCGGCACAGGTTTACTCCTCTGGGTTCTTATCCAAACCATTCCCTATTACCAACGGTACAAGACAGGGGTGCCCCCTATCCCCAACAGTCTTTAACTTAATGATTGAACCCCTAGCTGAAACTATAAGATCTCATCCCCTGATTACGGGCTTCCAGTTTGGCTCCAGTCTGCATACCATAAACCTTTTCGCTGACGATGTAATCCTTCTCCTGACAAATCCTGCCACATCATTATCGCAGGCCCACACAATCCTTAACACATTTGGAGAAATATCATACTATAAAGTCAACTTTAATAAATCTTTAATACTAGACCTGGGTGTCCTACCCCACGAACACACAATGCTACAAACAACACTGCCTTATACGTGGAGCTTAAATGGCATAAAATATCTCGGTATTACACTTACTAATAAAACCTCCACATTGGTTGGAGCAAATATGCAAACACTGATGGCCACACTGGAAGCCCAAATCAAACATTTGTCTACCAAGGAAATATCTTGGTTTGGTAGAATCACTGCATATAAGATGATGTTGCTACCTCAAATACTTTATATTTTCCGTTCCTTACCAATCAACATACCTATCCACTATATTCACAAAATGTCAAAAATAGGTTGGAAATACATATGGAATGGTAAAAAAGCCAGATGCTCCAGAAACAACCTCACATTCCATAAAAAAATATGAGGGGCAGGCCTAGTGGACCTATATGACTACTACTGGGCAGTCCGACTAGATCAGACAAAATTATGGTTCAAAACAGAAGATCTACCATTATGGGTAGACATTGAAAAAGCATTAGCCCCAACAAAAGATTTAACCTTATTATTATTAAGTGATGGGTGGTCACCATGGAAAATCTCCGCTTTTACTCCCCCTATGCAGATCTCATTGAAAGCCTGGAGATTCCTTATCAAACAAAAACATCAGGATAATCAAGCACTACCATACACACTACCTATGACGCTACTAGAAACAAAGATTCCATTACTAAAAGTTACTTACTTGATGACCAAAGGTGTAAATAGCATCCTGGACCTCTATGACGGAACTCAACTGAAAACATTTGACCAAGTCATGTCCCAATACAACCTCACCAATAAAGAGAAATATCTGTATACGAGGATCACGCGATTTCTTAAATCCCACCCCAGACCGTCTCTCCACATACCGACAGCAATATGGCAATTTTACTCACACGCCAACAACAACAATAAAGGTATATCATTTTTCTACCACAAAATAAGGGATAAAAATTACCTTCATCAAAACTACAGCAATGACAAAATGGGAGGGCGACTTGGGCAAACAGTTTTCACCAGAACAATGGCGACAGGCATTTACAGGAATACATAAAGCTTCTCATTGCATTAAACACTGGGAACTAGCAATCAAACTAGCCAATAGATGGCATTACACACCTTATAGAGTGGCAAAATTCTTTCCCGGCACTTCACCACTTTGCTGGAGAGCCTGTGGGCACACGGGTTCTTTACTACACATGCTATGGCATTGCCCCACAATTATAAAAGTACATGAAATCAAATATTTCGACTAATCTCCTCCATAACGGGAATGCTTACACCCCCAGACCCTGCATTAGCAATCCTACATTTAAACATTGAAAAAATTCATAAGGACTTCAGACCTGTAGTGACACACATATTAATAGAGACAAGATTAATGATACTTTGTAACTGGAAATCCACTACAGCCCTGAATGTGACAGATATAGTCAAAGCTGTCAACAGAAACTACACCTTTGAACGCCTCATTGCACTAAACTCATTACATTGTGCGACTTTTGACAAATCCTGGTCTATATGGCCTTATAAGCTGTAACTTACATGATACTCGAGGTGATTATACCGTATTAACAGAACCAGTAGGTCTAATACTATACCTATCTACCCTTTTGTACGATTGTATCTTCTGAATGTATATCATTATAAGATGTATATCACTTACTACCCTATTTTATGTTATGTAACCAATTTTCCTCCATTTCCCATTTTTTTTTCCTTTCTGTATCCATTTCTTGAAATACTCAATAAAAACTTATTGATATAAAAAATACTACATGCTAATGTGTGCAATCATGTACCACAACTAAAATGTCTGAAGGGGGTTGTTTTTTTTTTTGTTCTGATCATAATAAAGAAACAATTATATTGAAAAATACTACTGTACCTTTAATTTTATTAATACATAAATCTTCCTCACTGCTGCTTTCAGAGTATAACAAATGCTAGTTTCCCCAAATTGATTTATATTTGAAAACATCAGTTACTTAAATAAATCATTCTGGCAATTGTGTCTAAGCTGGTGCTGTTCTTCATGCCCACAACCATTTTGTGTCAGGATGGATTGAACTGTGTCTTATATAAGACTGCATTTCCTTTGTGTGTGCCATGTGAAATCAGTAGCCCAAAGCCACTCTGCTCCTTGAAAGCATTACTTATTCCGATCCTTCAACTTACCCATTGTTAAATGATATTATGTTCTTTTACAGCTGGCTTATAGAGTAGATGAATAGATCCAAACTAATTAATTCATTCTGTCATTTTTGGGATGTATGCCAAATGTATTAACAAAAATAATAATAGTGAACTCCCTGTAGGATTTAAATCTGCTGTGTTTGAGAGAGAGTGTGTGAGAGTGTGTGAGTGTAGTGACACGGGCTCTAATCTCGCAATGATTCCAGCGAGAGACGGCAGTTGCAGCTGACTTCCTTCCCCTGATGGCTGAGAGAGGAGGGGATTCATGAGGATTGTACGGTGGGCAGACAGTGGAAGGTCCCTGGCCCTGGCCCAAGCGCCCCCGTAGCCTGTAGCTCCCAGCGGTGGTTGGTGGACGTCTTCTGACCCCTTTTTCCTATCTGGGTCGGCCAGATATCGGAGGCATAGCCAGGCAAATGGCAGAGCGGAGAAAGCCACACGTGGAAGTGGTGTGGAGGGGGGACTGTGGATGAGACTGTGGGCTATAAGCTGCTTCATAAGAAGGGGGGAAAGTGTGGAAGGCTGCAGAAGGCGGAGAAGAGGGGAAGCGGTGAGAGGAACGAAGAGTCTGCCAGCTGGAGACCTTCAGGAATTTTAATTTTTTTTTTTTTTCGTTTTAAAATGCTTTATTTTTCGATAAAGAGTAACATTGTGACAAAAAATCACCTGCACAGGGGTGTAGTAGATTATAAAAGAATGAAAAATTATTGTCAAAAGGTTTTATATATAAGAACTTGGAACGGTCTATTAAACCACTGGTATGGTAGAGTATAAAGAGAGAATTATACATGGATCAAATACATGAGATACCCTGCTAACTGCATTTCCTAACTGCCAGTCGTCTCATTGCCCCAGCACCCCTAATGGGATCAAACTGTGCCATGGGCAACTAGACAACTAGCCCTCCGGTTGCTGAATACTTCAGCGAATCAGCGTATACTCACAGGAAGGAACAAATAGACCACTAATAACTTGTCAAGTCAACTACCCTGTGACGTGTTTGTCGAGTGTCGAAAGGACAACTAATCCAAACTGTGAAATGTGAACTTTCAACTCGCTCTGTAAGCAGTCAAAAGCATATCTTAGAGGAAATCGGATGATTTTTACAATCAGAGTCCATAATCCCGGCAGCAGAGGTTAAAGGGGCTAATGGGAGCAGGGACAGACAAGAGGAGATAGAGATAGACAAAATGGAGTATAAAGAAGGGGGAAGGAGCAATGAGGGAGGGAATAGGGGTAAAGGTGCAGGCTTCAAGGAGAGCTAAGGAGTGTAGGTAGGCTGACCTCGGGAGGACTACTGTTGAAGATGAGTGACCATGGGCCTATGATGGGCCCAGGATTCCCATATGCGTTTGAAAATCTCAAGTTTGTCTAGTATGGTATTAGAATTTTTTTCTTGGAACATAATCCAGAAGATTTTTTGTTTGGTTAAATGAAAAGAAACGGAAGTGGACTTCCAGGCCCGTGCTATAGTTATCTTAACTCTGAGGAACATGAAATGAATCAGAGATTGGGTGTGTTTCAGAATTTTGGGAATCCTCTGGTTCAGAAGGGCTATCGGCAGGCCTTGATTGACGGATGTCCCAGTTATTTTATAGATTAGGTTGAAGGTTTTATTCCAATAGCCTCTGATTCTGGGACATTACCACACAATATGGAGGACAGCCCAAGTGACCGCATCCTCTGAAGCAGAGGGGTGATGACTGTGGATAAAATTTAGTTAGATGTGTCAGAACCAGGTACCAGTGGGAGATGACCTTGAGGTTTGCTTTGATCAAGGAGATGTTAAGGATCCCCTTGTAGGCTCTAGTGAAGTGAGAGTGCCAAGTATCGAGGTCCCGCTCAATCTCAAGGTCACATTCCCAGCTTTGCAGGTAAGGTGCTTTCTCAGCTAGAGCTGAGTAGATCAGGGAAATTCCTCCCCTTACATCCATGGCTGTGGAGCACCATTGTTCATACGAAGTAACTGGTAGCGTGGTGTATCTTGGGATGAGAATGTGTGTAGGAAATGGGATATCTGGTGGAAGCAAAGGCATTTCTAGTTTCGTGTTGCAGTAACTAAGTTTAAGGGGTCCATTTGAGTTTAAATAGTGCCTAATTCTATAGAGGCCTTTGTCCAGCCACCACTGAAAGGCATTGATATCCATCCCTGGGGGGAATTGGGGGTTGTGAAAAATGTGAGCTAAGGGGTGCCACCAAGATGTTATGGAGTTCATTTTATGTAGGGAATCGCATAAGGATATCGAGTGGGATAGTATAGGGGATAGGATAAGGGGCCTAGATTTAGGGGGGCGCCAGATTAGGAAAGCTATTGTAAAGCTTGGGATTGCTTGTTTTTCAATTCCTACCCAGTCGGGTTTAGGGCCCTTGGAGTATGTGGTTGATATTTGGGTCAATTGTGCCACCTGAGTTTTAGGAAATTTAGGGCTCCCTTGACAGTGGGTCTGGATGGCCCCAGGGAAGCCACACGCTGTAAAAGCACAGACTGTTACCCCCTGCTCCTCTCCCACTTCAATGGCAGCAAAGACAGGAAAGTCGATAGTAAAGTCCGCTCAAGTTGAAATATCAGCAGAGGCTCAGACAACAGTAGAAAAAGAGGGAGAGGTAGAGCTGGCTCCCTCTGGCAAGCATGTTATGGCAGCTATCAAAGCATGAAAAAATTATTAGACCCCCGCGCTTATGGTGAAAATGAAAAATGAGGAGCTGCAGCCTCTATCAATAAATTCACCCTAAGGTGAATCTAGAAAATGTGAAAAAGAGGGGATAGGTATGGCGCTGCTCTTATTAAGAGAGGCGGCTCGCATGGCAGTACGAGCTGTGATTAGGGAGAGGCGGCTCGCATGGCAGTATGAGCTGTTATTAGGGAGAGGCGGCTCGTATGG
The DNA here is from genome assembly GCA_037952925.1 of Lithobates clamitans. Classification (NCBI taxonomy): domain Eukaryota; kingdom Metazoa; phylum Chordata; class Amphibia; order Anura; family Ranidae; genus Lithobates; species Lithobates clamitans. The sequence goes on from JBBGZY010000806.1 coordinate 1,710,939, forward strand.
CAGTGCGAGCTGTGAGTAGAGAGAGGCGGCTCGTATGGCAGTACGAGCTGTGATTAGGGAGAGGCGGCTCGTATGGCAGTATGAGCTGTGATTAGGGAGAGGCGGCTTGTATGGCAGTATGAGCTGTGATTAGAGAGAGGCGGCTCGTATGTCTTCCTTCCGTTGCTGAGATCTCAGAATGAGGCGTGGTTTGGCTGTACACTATTTAGAGCGATGATTCAGAGCGTCGCCCGTTTCCCAGACGACGCCATTTGTGGTGAAACGTACGTCGGGAGGTTGACGCTCTGACGTCATCGCCATTTTAATTGTGGATGGGTGCTCGCCTTTCCTGCCTGCTGTTTGCTGTATTTTTACATACTCATGTGAGTTTTCTACCTTTATCTATTAAATCGTTTTTATCAGTATTACACTATGGCCAGTTCCTTTTTATTTACATGCTTGTGAGATGTCATTTTGGAGTCTCTGCTGTATCCCCCGGTTCCTGCCGCAAGCAGCCGAGAACGCCAATGGATCTCTCATACTGCTATTGAACATAAGCTGTGGTTGGCTTGCCTTGCGGTAAGCGCATTATTTGCCTGGTGGTGGATCACGTAGTGTGGTGTGGTTAACTGATACTGAACACAAGCTGTTGTTGGCTTGCCTTGTGGTAAGCGCAATATTTGCACGGAGTGTGGGGTCTCATCTTCACTACGGAGTTTGCTAGTGTTCACTCTAAGTTCCCTTTTTTTTCCTGCTGTATCTTTATGCACTAGTGTAAGTTTTCTACCTTTTCTAAACTTTAATTAGTTTGGCAGTATTACACTATGGCCAGTTTCTTTTTATTTACATGTCTATGAGATGGAAGTTTGGTGTCCTCATTACATCCTTTCAGCTACGATGTATACAGTCTAAGAGCACCATCTGGATTCTCCACACCAAGACGTGATACAGGCTGGTGTTCGCTTGCCTTGCGGTAAGCGCAATTATTGGGTATTTGCGGATATTATATGGGTTGTCACTCATATTTTTGACACCATTGACTCCAGTTGGATTCACCCAAGGGGTCTTTCTTGGACTGATTTCAGATCATTACTTCACATTTTTATTTTTCTGTTACTATATACGGACACTTATTTTTATTTGCAAATATTACATATGGACACTCATGTTTGATTCATACATACATGTGTTGACCCATGTACATTTCATAATTTAATTTCTAATATTTTTCAACATTTTTGTATTTATATATGTACTCCCTCACGGAAGTCTTTGAGATTGCTTCACGTGTTTCACTTATATTTAGCGGGCTTATTTCTATAGGTAGCGCAGTATTTTTTTGTTTTCTTATTAAGAGGTGACCTACAACCTCTAAATACTTGGGGGGTGTGTGTCACGGGTGCATTTAGTGCAAAAAGTGACAATAAAAGTGCAAAAAATAAATATTTGTATATTCACAAAAATCCGCAAAAAAATCCTACCGTGTAAACTTCCTAACCGCTTATACATAACACATATTGTTATGTTTAAACGAAAATAAAATAAACACAATCCTGTGCAAAACCTGCAATTTAAAGTGACATTTCTGTGCAAAAAGATACAACATATATGACTGGTGTATATTGTTGCTGTGAAACTAGGTTCAGAAATATGCATATACCGTCCTTAAACCCTGGTGTGTTAAAAAAAAAAAAAAAAGGTCCAATAAAGTGACAATGTGCTCCTTCAAATTGTTCGTTGCTTCTTGGAAAACAGTGCCCCATAAGAAACGCACTCACCGCTATTATTCACCCCACAAGGAGGTATTTCACCTTCACAGTATGAGCCACTGTGCAGCCTGTGAAGTGGGAGGAAACTTCCTGTCCTGTGTTCTCCAAGTGCCTCCTTGTTTGTGATGTAAGTGGTCTCCTCACTGTTAACCTCTTAAATGTTGCCCAGATGTAGAAAAGAGACTCCATAGTGTGATACCGTACAAATATCCAAAAATGTATTAATCATACTGATGGGCACTCACATTTAATAAAAATAATTAAAAGCGAAAACAGTGTTTAAAAACAGGAAACTGGAGCGATCTGCGCTCCACGGCTCGAAACCGGACGTGATGCAAAGATGCTGTATATTCCCGCCCTGCCCCGCTATCAAAGCATGTGGTGAGACTCTCACAATAAAAATTTATGCTCTGGCCGTAGATAATAAAGTCAATAATAAAGTCAACCAAAAGATCTCAGAGATGGAAGTTCGGGTCTCAAAGGTAGAAGATAAAGTTAAAAACGGATGACAGAGAATGCCATGTCCTGAGAAAACAAATTAGTGTTCTACAGGACAGAGCAATCAATACAGAAAGCCGTTTGAGGAGAAATAATATCCAGATCATAGGATTGCCAGAACGAGTGGAAGGAGATAATCCAACTAAATTTTCAGAGAAATTATTGATAAATATACTAGGCCTTACAGATATGTCTGTAACATTCGTGGTTGAAAGAGCACACGGGATTTCTTTTCCATCACCAAAGCCAGGCCCCCCCCTCTTCCGTTTCTTTTATGCCTACTGAATTATAGAGATCAAAACTGCATATTGTCAGCAGCCAGGACAAGGGCAGACTTACAACGTGAAAATGCCAAATTACTTCCTTTTCCGGATTATCCCCCTGAAATACAGCAACAGAGAAGAGCCTACACGGAAGTATGGAAAAGCATGAGAGAAAAGGGGAAAAAATTCAGTCTTTTACAGTCAGGTCCATAAATATTGTGACATCGACACAATTCTAATCTTTTGACTCTATACACCACCATAATGGATTTGAAATGAAATGAACAATATGTGCTTTAACTGCAGACTTTCAGCTTTAATTTGAGGGTATTTACATCCAAATCAGGTGAACGGTGTAGGAATTACAACAGTTTGTATATGTGCCTTCCACTTTTTAAGGGACCAAAAGTGTGAGGCACATATACAAACTGTTGTAATTCCTACACCGTTCACCTGATTTGGATGTAAATACCCTCAAATTAAAGCTGAAAGTCTGCAGTTAAAACACATCTTATTCATTTCATTTCAAATCTATTGTGGTGGTGTATAGAGCCAAAATGATTAGAATTGTGTTGATGTCCCAATATTTATGGACCTGACTGTATATCCTGGTAAACTGCGGGTGATTGATGGAACATACACCCGCTTTTTTGAGACACCAACAGCTGCAGTAGAATGGTTGAACACTAGATAAATGGATCCCTCACAATTTTGGGAAAGGAAAATCATTAATTTATTTGTTTTTTCCTTTTTTTTTCTCCCAATTTTTCACCCTGCCCCCCCCTTCTTCCCCCCATTTTTTTATTTTATTTTTTCTCTCTCCTCCTTTTAAAGGGGTGGGGAGGGGTGTGGGAGGGGAAATATTACAGCACAGCATTTTATAATAGCACATCTAGTGATAAAAAAAGTAAAGTATTAAGTGGAAAGTACTGTATAAAGAATGGAAATTGGTGATCATGAGAGTGATGGGAACTAGAGGGAAGGATGGAAGGTGTTTTTGTTTCTCCTTCTATTCCTCCTCCCCTGCCTCCTCCCCCTTTTTTTTCTTCTTCTTTTGGAAGAGGGATATAGGGAGGTGTGGTTTGGATTATGGCAGTATATGATTATGATTTCAAATAATAACAATAGAAATTAATACAAGATGTTTGGTGTGTAGATATAATTTTGATTTAAATGTGTCTCTTAGGTTAAATTGTCTATTAGAGAGCCTATCTCGCAAATTGGGTGGAAGGATTGTTGCGGTACACATTGGGGGTTGTTTTGTAGTTACTGGGTATAGAACGGAACCTATAGTCAGTTAGGTCAAGGGTAGGGGAAAAGTCCTTTTTGCTCCCACCCATGAATGGATGGGGTTGTAGATTAGGGAGGGGAGTGAAAAAGGATAGCGTGGGATGGGAGGTAAAGGAAAAGAAGGTGCAGAGGTGTGGTGTATAGGGGTCAGATCTAGTAGAAGGCAGGGGCGGAAGGGCAGATGCCCGGGACGGTACAGTTTACTGCAGTGGGGGTGCAGGTGAAGTGGGCTTCTAAAAACTGGCTGGAAATTGTGTGTGCGATTATACACACAAGTCGCTAAAAGCTGCAGTTGCAACGATGTGCCGAGTGCGCTCTTGCACCTGGCACAAGCCAACATGCCAGCCCTTCACTTGCCTTCCCTGTCAGTGGAGATACTCGGACTCACCCCTGACAGGCACTTCGTGGTTCCGGCCGGCCCTGCGTGATGTCACTCACTGAGAGGCTGACGATGAAGGGAGGTGGGATGGGAGGACTCAGAGGAGCATCATAGAGTGCTGCTAGGGCTGTGACCAAGAGGAGCTGAGGAGGAGGAACTAAACACTGCATGACTGCGGTGTGTATCGCACAAGTAAGCAGATGATTGCAGCTTAATTAACTCTGTAGATTTGTGAGGGGGGAGGGGTTGGAGATGGCTGAGGGCAAGTTAATTACCAATGGTATTACATTTCAGTAATATACATGTAACACTGACCCCCGAAGGAGCTGTTGGTTATTATTTTGGGTTTTTGCCATCACCCCTTACCCACAGTTCACCATACCAGAAACTTAGAGTCTATACTGGGCCTTGCACCCACCGATGTATGCACCAGTCAATTAGTTCTTTTTCCAAAGCTTTTTATTAAACAACTTGAGCAGTAGAGGGATGGAGAGTTAAGGGAAAGTTCAGATACCTTGTGCAGATCACTGAGGAACTTGAGATCCCAGCGACAAGTACACCTTCAGTCAACAGGTCTTGCTCACCCGGATAAGCCTCTCTCACTGGCCTAGCAGCCGGAATGATGCACGGACTTGATGAGAACAATATTTGTTGAACAATCCTCTGCCACAGGATTTAGTGTTAGTTGAACACAGCAACACAGTACCAAAATTCCTTTAAGCCATCTGGCAGTACTGTGGGGTAGATTGGTTAGGATGCATCCTCCAATTGAGTCACCAGGCTCCTTTTGAGATACCAGGACAGACAGCACAGGACCACCTCTGAACCAGTAGGCCCCAGACAGCTTCAAGACTTGCAGTCATGTAGCCTCGGGCCAGCAGGACCCCAAGACAGAAAAGGAATTGTCACTTTCCTTAGTCTAGGTGGGCCATGAGGTGAGAGAGCGAAAAAATGGCGTCTGCCCCTTAAGTATCCTTTCCCAGAATGCACAGCGGTGAACCACTCCCACTGGGCTGTTTCTGGGAAGGAAGGACACTCAATACATCTTAGCCTGTTGCCCTTCCATCACTGGCCTGTGGTGACAACGACACCTACAGTGTGGAACTGCGCGCAACACAGCCAATACTGCGACAGAGGCTAATTTAGCCATAACATTGAATCTGAACTATGTACAGAACAGTGTGAAAGTGAAAACTCCTGCGCTGTCGGGGGGGGGGGGGCTACGCTAAAAGGACACTGCTGGAACACCTAAGTACTGATCCAAAGCAGGACAAATGAGACCAAAGTGGGGAAAGATGGTAGTTGCGCTGTGATGAAGGGGGGGAGCTACAAAGATGACTAAAGTGGCAAAGTGAACTAAAAAAGAAACGGGCCAATGCATGAATGGATCCTACATCCTAAAAGAACATGGTGAGGATGCAGTGCAGTGCAACGTAGCTGATTAACATGACTATCATGTTACGGGCAGACAAAGCCTAATATATAAAGGTAATTGTGAAACAGTGACTGCTTGAATATAGCAAAGCAAAAATGCATATACTAACACAAATAGGATAAATAATGACACAATGCAAAAAAATATATAATGCAAGAAAAATACATGTGGGCTAGTGCCCCATTAGCAAAAACGTGCCAAATCCTGGTGGACTACAAGTGACAAATCCCTAGGACAAACATGAATATTAGTTCTATCATCCAGTCCAAAAACAAAAACTTGTGATGAGAAACACAAAACAGTTCCAATCGTGAAGGGAAGGGGGATCTTCAGTGAGGACAGCTCCGTGTTTGCAAGCCGCTTACCTTACAGCTGTAAGGTGTACAGCCTGTGTTGCAAATGGCCCGCAGGTGTAGACGTTCCGTGTATACAGGTAGTGACAATGATGAACATGCCAAGCGAAATATAAAAAAAAAAAAAATATACAGCATGTAAAATAACTCTGCGACGACCATAGTGGAGGGGGGGCAAGACACACACGGGGGGAGGTTGCACTCACTTTCATGAAGTGAGTGTGGGCATCCTCTCTCATTTAAAACAATGCTGCAGTGTGTAGTAACTACGAGCGCCGAGCTCGTCTCCTGTTGTTTGTCTGTGGCAGCGTCCCGTGCTCCAATCCTAATGCATATCGTCATGTCACGACGTGGTATCCTCTGAAGAAGTCACGTGACGATATGCATTAGGATTGGAGCACGGGACACTGCCAGAGATAAACAACAGGAGACGAGCTCGGCGCTCGTAGTTACTACACACTGCAGCATTGTTTTAAATGAGAGAGGCACGGGGACAAATTCCAGTTTCCAGGCACGGGGACAGATTCCAGATTGGTGTTACCCCTGGAGGCATACGAGCTCGGCGCTCGTGGATTGATGCCCACACTCACTTCATGAAAGTGAGTGCAACCTCCCCCTGTGTGTGTCTTGCTCTCCTCCACTGTGGTCATCGCAGAGTTATTTTACATGCCTGTATATTTTTTATTTTTTATATTTCGCTTGGCATGTTTATCATTGCCACTACCTGTATACACGAAACGTCTACACCTGCGGGTCATTTGCAACACAGGCTGTACACCTTACAGCTGTAAGGTAAGCGGCTTGCAAACACGGAGGTGTCCTCACTGAAGATCCCCCTTCCCTTCACGATTGGAACTGTTTTGTGTTTCTCATATCAAGTTTTTGTTTTTGGACTGGATGATAGAACTAATATTCATGTTTGTCCTAGGGATTTGTCACTTGTAGTCCACCAGGATTTGGCACGTTTTTGCTAATGGGGCACTAGCCCACATGTATTTTTCTTGCATTATATATTTTTTTGCATTGTGTCGTTATTTATCCTATTTGTGTTAGTATATGCATTTTTGCTTTGCTATATTCAAGCAGTCACTGTTTCACAATTACCTTTATATATTAGGCGTTGTCTGCCCCTAACATTATAGTCATGTTGATCAGCTACGTTGCACTGCACTGCAATAGGGACAAGCTAGCTGCAGCAATACATGGACACAGAAGAACGTTCAACAATGACACTACAAACTGCAGTCACATGTGAACCCATCACTACAAGGTAAGGAAAACAAACACAAGGAACATAACTACACTAATACCTAGTTAAAACGACAAAAACAATTGGAAGTTTAAAATGCCTCTAAAAAAGGTTTTGAAATGTAGGTTATTTCATTTGTGCTAGTTATTCCCATCTTCCTGCAGTACCTTCCATCTCTGCAAATGAAGTAAAAGTCAAAACTGAAACAAGTAATTGCAGCACGCAAAGTATTTAAAGACTTGCTTTTAAATAAATTCTGTCAGTTCAGTATAAAGGTTGCGCCAAGTGCTGGAAATATTTAAACCTTCCCATCACCTCCAAGGTCTGACTGGAAGCAGATGAAAGGATCGCCTACTATACCTATGAGTCAAATTAACTACATATTTGCTTATGTGCAATTTAATTGTGTTTCAAATGCAATGAGCACAAACAGTATAACTGCCAGAGTAGCAAAATATCATGTTATGCTTTATTTTCCAAAAGCTTTATCAGTGAATGTGGTATAATTGGGTGGGGCCACTAACATTGCACGTGGGGTACCTTTTGTTGTGTGCGCGCTCATCAATACCCAGGACCAGACTCGGACCGCTTTCATGTGGAAGTAAAACATTGTGGCAGTACCCTGGGTAAGAGATGAGCCGTACACTGTGTGGAATAGTTATTTACACAGAGACCTTCTGCAAAAATGCTGCCCCATGTCACTTACTTGTTGATGCTGCATTTAGGAGGGACACTGCAGAGCCCGTGCCCTCTCCACCAGTCCAGTGTACCTCTGCTATCTTATTCCCAGTAACAGAATGGGGTTCCACCATGCACCTAGCATGGACCTCATGCACACACTCACTTAACTCTTATACTGTCCCGTACCATGCAGACAAGCTATGGGTCTCTGTAATGCGGGTTCAGTTCTGATACCTTCAGGGAATTTACCACTGTGGAGGAAGCCAGATCACGGACCCCTTCATTACTGGAGGACCCTTCGCCATGCCAGGTACTACACTTCATGACCGGCTGCTTTGCACCTTTCTTGTTACCCATAACAACTGCATTCCTCCTCCACTTGTCTTGCCAAGTTAACCCTTTTGTAGTGGCATTACTGACCCTGTTCTTTCAAACACAAGAGACTATGCACCTCTTTAAATGACTTCAGACCAGGGTTAGAAAAGTTTGACAAATTTTACTGTAACGTCTCATGGCAGAACAGACAACGAGCATAACAAAGCCCAGATCCTAAATTGTCAATGAAAACCAGCTTTAGGCCTATCTCACTACTAAATACACACACAAAGCTTTATGGCTAACTCCTAGCAGTGCGCACCTCCATCATCCCTCACCTAGTACACCTAGGCCAAGTGTTATTCATTACAGGCAGGCAGGCATCTGATGGCACGCGCCGGTACATCGACTTACTACAATGTGTTAAACATCACCAAACGCCTTTTCTGTTCATCTCTCTAGATGCAGAGAAGGCTTAAAAGCAGTTCTATTGAGGTTTGGTTTCTCTGGCCCAATACTTAAAGCAATAATGACACTATACTCCTTCCCCAGCGCTAAAGTTATAACTTCAGGCATTCTGTCAGACCCCTTCAATATAACTAATGGCACACGACAGGGCTGCCCACTATCCCTGCTGATCTTCACTCTCATCATGGATCCACTAGCACACTCCATTCATACCTATCTAGCTATTTCTGGCATTAAAAACTGGCAAGCTCAATCACAAAATTGGCCTCTATGCTGATGATGTGATTATCTCCATAACCAACCCCACACAATCACTGCCTCATCTCCATCACACCCTAGAACTTTTCAGCAAGGCATCCTTATACAAAATAAAATACTCCAAATCTTGTATGATTGGTACAAATATTCACCCTAGCACCAAGCGTAGCATTGCTCAGCACATTTCTTTTTCATGGGCCCCAGATTCTACTCTATCATATCTAGGGATACGCCTAACTATCCCTATCTCTCGACTACTTCTCCTAAACTCCTCAAATCTAGTAACTAAGATACAAAAAATTGCACAGGATTTACAACATATTCAAGCATCATGGACTGAACGCATCGCACTCACCAAGATGTGCCTCTTACCTCATATATTGTACGAGGTTATTCCGAACTATGCCTGTTCCTTTCTTCCAATCACACCTCAACAAATTGCAAGCTACTTTGGCCTCATTCCTATGGAATGGGAAATGCCCCAGAATTAAAAGATCTACTTTATGTTCACCAACTTCTGCCAGTGGAATGGGAGCACCTAATATTTCAGCATACATCAAAGCAATTATCCTGGACCAAGCCAAATATTGGTGGAAGTCAGATGCACAATGCTACTAGCGACAAATTGAATCAACGTTTTTGGCAACTAACCCTAAGTTGACTCTTAGTGCATCACTTTTACAACACCACAAACAGGAATGCTAACTCAGTACTGTCAATGCTGTCATCAGAATCTGGAGAGCAGTCCACCAACAAAACGGAGGCATCCCTTTACTGAATACTGCTATATATACCCTTAAATGCTTTACAATCTATTCTATCTGACATCCCAATATCGAATTGGTCACTTGCTGGCCTCAATACACAAGGAAATCTCTTCCATGATTCCTCACTTCTTTCCTTCCAGCAAATACAAACGACCTACCACATTCCATCTAAAGATTTTTTCAAGTACCTCAGAATTCTTTCAGCTCTTTTATGTGTACCATGATCCAAAAATCTCTTCTTCTGGCACCTTCTAAAATTTCACAACACAGAAAAACCCAATTGAAAAGGAATTTCCCTTATCTACAAGCTTCTCACCGACCCTGCACCAGAACCTAAGTCCTCTGCTATGCTACATTGGGAGAATACATTAAATTTTAACTACACGCAACTTCAATGGCTCAGTGCCCTCCAAAAGGCCACTAAAAACCTCCCGATGTATAACACACTGGGAAACCATGCAGAAAATTCCTAATAATTGGTATCTCACACCTTCCAAATTAGCAAGGATTTACCCTTCCACATTGAATGCTTGTTGGAGGACTTGTGGGAACTCTGGCTCATCACTACACATGTGGTGGACTTGCCCCCAAGTGAAGCCTTTTTTGACTGCTCTCACAAGACTTCTTTCCTTTGTTCTTTCGACCTCTATCTCCCTATCTCCTCAAATGGTCCTCTTGGGTCTAGGCTTAGATTCATTGCCACCAACCACCCACACCGTCCTAGCCCAGGTCTTTATTGCCACTCGTCTAGCCATTGCCAGAAAGTGGAAATCTCCCGACCCCCTTCCATCAAGGAAGTTATACTACTAATAAACAACCACTGTCTAAGGAATTGATGTAGGCCAAGGCCCACCTGCAAGTCCCTGCATTCCTTAAAAAATTGAACCCTTGGCTCATACACCCCAAATGCTCACCACTGCCCTGATCTGCAAACCACTTGGCTTAATCTTAGAATCTCAGCACCCAAAAGGATCACCTGCACTACTGCTATTCTTACACGGTTTGTAATCATACATTATGTAGGTGTTACACTTTTGCTCATAATGTTTGTATGTTATTCATGCTCCTGTTACCCAATGAATGTTACCACATATATCTCACTGTACATGTTAGTACTCTACTTCTGTTACCAAATTGCCTATATTCTATGAAAGATAAAGTGCTGTACTGATAAACTGTATGAATAAAAATTACAAGTTTAAAAAAAAAAGAAAGCCTTGGCTCCAGTTACAGCAATCCTAAATGAACAAAAATTTACCTACAGATGGGGCTTCCCAACGAAATTACTAGTGACCTACCAGAACCAACAAGTACCTATACTGACCCGAAAGATGGGCTCAAGCAGCTTCACAATTGCGGTGTCATCTCACATATGCCACCTACTACTCTGAAGATGAAACCTCCTCCCAAGACCTCCAACCCAAGTAAATTGCGGGTTCCACCCTTACTCTCAACTAGCTCCTGACATGTGTGCCCTCCGCAATGTAGATACTCACCTCAGGCTGGATACCTTTTGCATTTACTCAGCAGTGGAAGAGTGACCACATGATAGTACCACCCTCACACTCCACTGGTGTTGTGTGCTAAGCACACCTTGCTAATCATATTATCCCTATCTTACTGGGATACTTCTTTACCAGAGTTCGTATAGTTTTCAGTATTGCTAAGCATTTTAGTTCTACAGAGATATCTATGACTTAGAGTTCCTAACCCTAATTGTTCTTGTATTGTATATACATTGTATACTATCAGAGTATTTGAATATCTTCTACCCTCTCAACCTCGTTAGCCCCTTAGGGGTTACTCTCTCTTCAGTGCCGTTATTGCATCTATACATATTTCTCTTTCATGTTCCTTGCACGCCCCCCCACTCTCCAAATGTCCCCCAAAATTGTTTCATTAAATGCCAAAGGCCTCAAGAGCCCTTTTAAACGATTGCTACTATGGCAGGAAGCCATTTCCCAAAAAGCTCATATACTCTGTATCCAGGAGACACACTTCTCTGAAACCAAATTGCCCCAATGTTTTCACAAACAATACTCACACTCTTTCCAGGCCTGTGCCCCAAAAAAAAAAAGACAAGAGGGGTAATAATTGCTGTTCGCTCCTCGATATCCTTTGTCATAACCCAAGTAAAACAAGATACTGCAGGCAGATACATAATACTATCTGCCTCATTCAATAATCACCCTCTCATAATTGTGAATATCTATGCCCCCAATACCCGTCAGAAATTGTTTTACAAGTCCATCTTACAAAAATTGCAACACTACCCTAGAGATCAAATCATCATATGTGGGCAATTCAATGAGGTTATAGACCCCCAGATCGATTCCTCTGGTACTAAACTATTTCTCAAATTGGGTGCCCAGGAAAAAGCTACCCTTACCATTAACACGTTCCACAAATGCATCAGGATTCTCGAGTCCCTAAATAAACAAAGCCTGACACAAACTAACATTACCGAACTTCAGACACTCCAAAATCAGCTCAGCTCCTATCTGTAGAGAGGTCATGATTTCTATCTCTGCTGCCTTTGCTTAACCTGGTACTCTCAAGGTAACAAGACAGGAAAAACCCTAGCCCAACAATACAAGTGAAAAGCCACTCAGTCTAAAATCTCTTACCTATTGGATGGGCAAGGTCGCAAACTTATAAATCCCAAAGATATTGCAGACTGTTTTAGCTCTCTTTTTTCAAAACTCTACAATTTACAACTCTCTCCCTCTAAACCTCAACCCTCTCCCCAACAGACACATGACTTTCTCACTCCTCTCCATCTCTCCACACTTTCTGTAACACAATTAGAAACTCTCTTACAAGCATTCACTCACCAGGAAATCACTAATTCCATTAAAGAACTGCAATCCCACAAAATGCCAGGTCCCGATGGCTTTTTCAACGAATATTGCAAAACCTGCACAAACCCAATAGTACCCCACCTTTGCAACGCCTTCAATAGCTTTATATCTTCTGGAGAAATTCCCCCCGAATCGCTCGAATCAACCATAGTTACCATTCATAAACCTGGAAAACCATATCAGGAACCCACAAACTATCGCCCTATTTCCCTCCTTAATACTGATCTTAAGCTCTACACCAAGCTTTTAGCCTCCCGACTCGTGACACTCATGCCCATGCTCATCCACTATGACCAGGTTGGTTTTATTCTCCAGCGACAAGCCTCAGATGGTACCCACAGGTTCGTTAACCTAATTCACTGGGGAGAGCATCATCAAACACCTCTGCTGATCACCCTAGACGCAGAGAAGGCATTTGGCAGAGTTCATTGGCAGTATCTGGAGGCTGTCCTGTGGAAATTTGGCCTTGATAGTCCTTCCTCAATGCAATAATGAGCTTATACTCAGTCCCAGCACTAAAGTATGGACATTGGCATGCTATCCACCCCCTTCTCCATAACTAACGAAAACCCATCAAGGATGTTCAGAAATTGTTTTGCTAATCTAATTGTACAGTATGTCTGGAAGGCCACCAAGGAGAGGCAAACACTCACAGGCCACTAAAGGAGGGCAAGCAGGCTCTGTGTCTACAGCCAACAGTGCTGGTCATGGACATGGTGCATCCTTAGCACGTGGCCGTGGGGTACGCATGTCCTTTTTTTTGGCAGCTGGCCGTGTTGAGCCACAACATGCAGAAGAGTTGGTAGAGTGGATGACCAAGCCGTCCTCATCGTCCTCATCCTCTGTCACCCAGGCTCAGAGTACCTTGTCTGCCAATGCAGCTGCCACAGCTGCCTCTTCCATGGGCTCAATGTCATCAGTCACTCCTTCCCTAGCCCCACCATCATGCCCTGAGGAGTCCCCCAAACTGTTCGACCACAGTGTAGGGTACATACTGCAGGAGAATGCACAGCGTTTTTAAGGCTCTGATGGTGGTACCCAGGTTGAGGATGAAGGCAGTAACGTGAGCCCAGAGAGAGGGGGTGCCCAAGAAGGACTAGAAACTGGCAGTCATGCCCCCCCCAGCTGCAGCATACTGCCAGGTTTGTTCCAGTGGCAAGGAGGGAGGGGATGATGAGGTCACTGACTCTACGTGAGTGCCAGATAGAAGAGAGGAGGAGGAGGCGCATCTCCAACGAGGCAGGATGCCCTCCAGGGGCCAGCTTAAGGGCAGGCATCCGACTGAATCACACCGCAGAGCTTTGCATGTTCAAGGCGCTGCTGACTCTGCACGTTTTTCGAAAAGTTCTTTGGTGTGGGCTTTTTTTGAGATGTGTGCAGCAGATCGCACCATTGCTGTTTGCAACATGTGTCTGAAGCGTATCAAGCATGGCCAAAACAGTAGCTGCTTGGGCACCACATGCTTGACCAGACATATGTCAAGCTCCTATGCAGTCCGTTGGCAACGATACTTAAAAGACTCACACCAAAGAACAAGGCGGACCTCTCCTTGCTCCTCATCAGCTGAGATCACCAACCCCTCTATAACTTTAGTCCTCTCAGAGACCTGCACTGAGAGGAATGAAGGTGTAGAATTCGGTGTCCCAAGCACTTGCAGGCAATCTGCTAGTGGATCACCAACATCCGATTGTAGCAGGCAAATTTCGCTACCCCAGTTGCTAAACCGGTGACAGAAATTCGGTCCCAGCCATCCACATGCTCAGCGGCTGAATGCTAGTTTGGCTAAATTGCTAGCACTCCAACTGCTGCCTTTTCAGCTGGTAGACTCTGCCCCCTTTCGAGAATTTGTGGAATGTGCGGTACCTCAGTGGCAGGTTCCCAAACACCAATTTTTTTCTCGGAAGGTCATTATGGCTCTCAACTGACATGTGGAAGGCAATGTCTTGGCCTCGTTGGACAGGGCAGTCAGCGGTAAGGTGCATATTACCGCTGACTCATGGTCCAGCAGGCATGGACAGGGACGTTACCTTTGCTGGCAGCTGGGAAGGATGCAGGACAGGGTGCAGGATTGTTGGAGCTTGTTCCACCACCACTCCTCCAAAATGCTGGTAGTGGTGATTCTCCCACCACCTCTCTCCTTCACCCCCTCCTCTTCTTCTTTCTCTATGGCCTCTTCCTGTGCAGATTTGTCCTTGGAACCAGCGGTGCTCTGTAGGCATACTAGGGGCTACGCAAGCAAAAAGATGCCATGCGGTGCTTGAGTTGGTCTGCTTAGGGCGCAGGTCCTGCAGGGGCAGGGTCAGAGGTGGTTGATGCCACCCCAGCTTCAGCCAGGAATGGTGGTTTGCGACAATGGCACCAACTTCCTCTCCACCCTCCGACAGGGACACTTCACCCATGTTCCCTGTTTGGCTCACATCCTTAATTTGGTGGTGCAGCAGTTCTTGTGCAGTTACCCAGGCTTATAGGATCTCCTGAGGCAGGCCAGGAAAGTCTGTGGGCATTTCCGCTGGTCATATAATGCTAGTGCTCAGCTGGCTGACCTCCAAAAAGAATGCAACCTGCCTAAGAACCGCCTCATCTGTCACATGCCCACCAGGTGGAACTCAACGTTGGCAATGCTGCAGCGGCTGCACATGCAGCAGAGGGCCATCAATGACTACCTGTGAGAGTATGGCACCAGGACAGGGTCAGAGGAGCTTGGCTTTTTTTCGCCATGCCAGTGGCTCATAATCAAGGATGCATGCACTATCCTGTCACTGTTTGAGGAGGCCACGAGGATGGTGAGCAGTGACAGTGCATGCATCAGTGATACTGTCCCCCTTGTCTACCTGTTGGAGAACATGCTGCATGGAATAATGGACAGGGCACTTGAGGCAAAACAGAGGGAGGAAGAGGAGTGGTTCCTTACCTCTCAAGGCCCCCTTTATCCAGACAGTTTTCCTGCAGGCCCGCCTATAACACAGGAAGAGGAGGAGGAGGATTGTGTCAGCATGGAGGTGGAGCCTGGCACTCAGCATCAGCAGCAGTCTTCAAGGGATCATTTTCAGGTCCCAGAAACCCATGGACTTGTATGTGGCTGGCAGGAGGTGGCTGCGGATCAGGTCGTCCTTAGTGACCCAGAGGACTCCGGAACGATTGCCTCAGCAAACCTACACTGCATGGCCTCCCCAATCCTGCAAAGCTTGCAAAAGGACTGTCAGATTCGTGGTATCAAGGAGAGGGATCAGTACTGGCTGGCAACCCTTCTTGATCCACGTTACAAGGGTAAGGTGGTGGAACTTATCCAGCCGTCACAGAGGGAACAGAGGATGAAAAATCTTTGGGAGGCCTTGCAGAAAGGTTTGTGCAATGCGTTTCCAGAGCCTGGGAGGTTACAATTTCCTGGTCCTCCTGGACAACGTGTCTCTGAGGCTTCGGTCAGTCACAGAAGGAGCGGTGGAGAAGGTGGCCATCTGACCAATGCGTTCAGACAATTTTCTAGTCTGCAGCCCCAAGGTCTGATCGGTTCCAGCAACCATCGCCAGCGTCTGTTGTACATGGTGCAGGAATACCTAGGGGCAAGATCAGACTTGGAGACCTTTCCACCAGAACATCCACTGGGTTACTGGGTCTTGAGGATGGATCACTGGCCAGAGCTTGCACAGTATGCAATTGAGCTACTGGCCTGTGCTGCATCCAGCGTTCTTTCGGAACGCACATTCAGTGCCACTGGAGGCTTTGTAATCGATCACAGAGTGCGTCTGTCCACCGACTCGAGTTAATCAGCTCACCTTCATAAAAATGAATCAGTCTTGGATCACCAGCTACCAAGTACCTGATACTGATGTAACCGAATAATTTTTTTATGAATGTAAGATCCCTTGAAGACTGCCTATGCTGATGCCGAGTGACTATCCTGTTACGCTGAGTGACTATCCTATTCCTCCTCAATGTTCGTGTTGATAGATTCTAAGAACATTTTTGGTTCTGGGCACCACCACCAGTGGCTAAGGCCCAATTTTTCTGCCCCTGTTTAACAGGGGCGTGTAATTACAATTTTGCTGTTATTTTTGCAGTAGGGATCGTTCCTGTGCTCAACAAGAGTATCTGTGAGGGGTTGCAGTGTTGTGGCACCACCACCACTGCCTAAGGCCCAATTTTTCTGCCCCTGTTCAACAGGGGGGTGTAATTACAATTTTTGATCAAATATTTAACAGCAGGGCTCGTTCCTTTGCTCAACAAGAGTATCTGTGAGGGCTTGCAGTGCTGTGGCACCACCACAACTGCCTAAGACCTAATTTTTCTGCCCCTGTTTAACAGGGGTGTGTAATTACAATTTTTGATCTATTATTTCACAGCAGGACCTTTTCCTGCGCCCACTAAGAGTAACTGTGAGGACTTACAGTGTTGTGGCACCACCACCACACCACCAAAGGCCCAATTTTTCTGCCCCTGTTCAGGAGGGGCATGTAATTACAATTCTTGATCTAATATTTCACAGCAGGACCTGTTCCTGCACTTAACAAGAGTATCTGCGAGGGGTTGCAGTGTTGTGGCACCACCACCACTGCCTAAGGCCCAATTTTTCTGCTCCTGTTTAACAAGGGCATGTAATTACAATTTTTAATCAAATATTTAACAGCAGGGCTTGTTCCTGTGCTCAACAAGAGTATCTGTGAGGGCTTTCAGTGTTGTGGCACCACCACGACTGCCTAAGACCTATTTTTTCTGCCCCTGATTAACTAGGGCGTATAATTACAATTTCAGCCAGGAATGGTGGTTTGCGACAATGGCACCAACTTCCTCTCCGCCCTCTGACAGGGACACTTCACCCATGTTCCCTGTTTGGCTCACATCCTTAATTTGGTGGTGCAGTAGTTCTTGTGCAGTTACCCAGGCTTATAGGATCTCCTGAGGCAGGCCAGGAAAGTCTGTGGGGATTTCCGCCGGTCATATAATGCTAGTCCTCAGCTGGCTGACCTCCAAAAAGAATGCAACCTGCCTAAGAACCGCCTCATCTGTCACATGCCCACCAGGTGGAACTCAACGTTGGCAATGCTGCAGCGGCTGCACATGCAGCAGAGGGCCATCAATGACTACCTGTGAGAGTATGGCACCAGGACAGGGTCAGAGGAGCTTGGCTTTTTTTCGCCACGCCAATGGCTCATAATCAAGGATGCATGCACTATCCTGTCACTGTTTGAGGAGGCCACGAGGATGGTGAGCAGTGACAGTGCATGCATCAGTGATACTGTCCCCCTTGTCTACCTGTTGGAGAACATGCTGCATGGAATAATGGACAGGGCACTTGAGGCAGAACAGAGGGAGGAAGAGGAGTGGTTCCTTACCTCTCAAGGCCCCCTTTATCCAGACAGTTTTCCTGCAGGCCCGCCTATAACACAGGAAGAGGAGGAGGAGGAGGAGGATTGTGTCAGCATGGAGGTGGAGCCTGGCACTCAGCATCAGCAGCAGTCTTCAAGGGATCATTTTCAGGTCCCAGAAACCCATGGACTTGTATGTGGCTGGCAGGAGGTGGCTGTGGATCAGGTCGTCCTTAGTGACCCAGAGGACTCCGGAACGATTGCCTCAGCAAACCTACACTGCATGGCCTCCCCAATCCTGCAAAGCTTGCGAAAGGACTGTCAGATTCGTGGTATCAAGGAGAGGGATCAGTACTGGCTGGCAACCCTTCTTGATCCACGTTACAAGGGTAAGGTGGTGGAACTTATCCAGCCGTCACAGAGGGAACAGAGGATGAAAAATCTTTGGGAGGCCTTGCAGAAAGGTTTGTGCAATGCGTTTCCAGAGCCTGGGAGGTTACAATTTCCTGGTCCTCCTGGACAACGTGTCTCTGAGGCTTCGGTCAGTCACAGAAGGAGCGGTGGAGAAGGTGGCCATCTGACCAATGCGTTCAGACAATTTTTTAGTCTGCAGCCCCAAGGTCTGATCGGTTCCAGCAAACAATTTTTGATCTATTATTTCACAGCAGGGCCTATTCCTGCGCCCACTAAGAGTAACTGTGAGGACTTACAGTGTTGTGGCACCACCACACCACCAAAGGCCCAATTTTTCTGCCCCTGTTCAGCAGGGGCATGTAATTACAATTCTTGATCTAATATTTCACAGCAGGACCCGTTCCTGCACTCAACAAGAGTATCTGTGAGGGGTTGCAGTGTTGTGGCACCACCACTGCCTAAGGCCCAATTTTTCTGCTCCTGTTTAACAAGGGCATGTAATTACAATTTTTAATCAAATATTTAACAGCAGGGCTCGTTCCTGTGCTCAACAAGAGTATCTGTGAGGGCTTTCAGTGTTGTGGCACCGCCACGACTGCCTAAGACCCAATTTTTCTGCCCCTGATTAACTAGGGCGTATAATTACAATTTTTGATCTAATATTTCACAGCAGAGCCTGTTCCTGTGCTCAACAAAAGTATCTGTGAGGCCACTACCTAAGGCCCAATTTTTCTGCCCCTGTTTAACAGGGGCATGTAATTACAATTCTTAATATAATATTTCACAGCAGGGCCAGTTCCAATGTCTAGCAAGAGTAACTGTGAGGGCTTACAGTGTTCTGGTACCACCAACACCTAAGGCCCAATTTTCCGCAGAGTGTATAGGGCAGGCCGTATATACATATAGGCAGTATATACAGGCGGTCCCCTATTTTCAAAAATCCGACATATGAACGGACGGAGACAACAGGAAGTGAGAGGAAATCTACAACTAGGAAGGGAAATTTTCTCCTGTAAGAGTTAATATGGGAAAAAGGTGTCTCCTCCACTGATTTATCACCAATCCTTGTTTCCCTTAAAAAACCCAAAATTTCAAAATCCAATTGTCATTGGAACAGAAAGTGAGGTGAAATCTTCTGAACAGGGGCACAGACAGCAAAACAAATGTTACAGGGGTTTTAATCCTTCCCTATGTTTTCCAAAAAGCTTTAAAATAGATTTCTTGGCTGGAGCTACACTTAGAAAATGTACCTGTTCCAAATTACAAACAGATCTACATAAGAACAAACCTACAGTCCAGACTTCAGAGTATATAGGGCCTGGGGCCCCACGCCTTTTCTTTTTTTAATTTGGGTGCGGGGTTCCCCTTAATATCCATACGAGACCCAAAGGGCCTGGTAATGGGCTGGGGGGTTACCCATGCCGTTTTTCTCAATAATTTTTATCCACATTACAGCTGCAAGCAGTTTTAAATGACTTTTATTCCTTTAGAAATGTCATTTTGTGCAGGGACTGTTCTAAACACAGGAAACATGTGCCACTTTACAGGCATACTATAGACACCCCCAGGCAACCCAGCAGGCCAGGAAAGGGGGGGGGAGTGTGAGCGCCCAGATCCCCCCTACATAGTACCCCTACCCATTCACCAAAAAAGTGTATCCTTTATATACTAAAAAAACTATTTCCCCCTGATGTAGAACTAATTTCAATTACGCCGCTGCCGCCACCACAACCACCACCAGACCCGAAGAAGGAGAAAAAATGTTCCGCCGTGAACTACAGCAAACCGCTGAATGCCTGGCATGCTATTTGACAGTTCTTATATGGGTAAAGGCAGGGCCACATGGCGATGTCATCTGGTGACATCACCGACCCCGCATTCACCAATTGGTGTTGTCACAAGGGGGCGGTGCCACCAGGTGAAGTTGCAAGGTGGCTCTGCCCCTTACTAATATAAGAACTATCAAATGAAAAGCCAGGCATTCTAGGTTTGCCTTAATTGATGGCGGAGCATTTTTTTTCTTTTTTCTAGTTGGCTGTGACATCATAATTGATGATGGATCTACTTTGGGGGGACATTTTTACATTTTTTTATTAAAGGAATTTTCAAAAACTGTCTATGAACTTTTTGTTACTTTAGGACACCTTTTTGGTGAATGGGTAGGGGTACTATGTACTTGTTAAAGGGGGATTCCAGATTTTGATAAGCCCCCAACCCACAGACCCACACAACCCATGTTGATGGGGACAAGGGCCTCTTCTTGACAACCCCGTCCAGGGTTGACGAGAAGAGGACCTTGTCCCCATCAACATGGGGACAGGGTGCTTTGGGGTGGGGAGGGAGAGCCCCAAAGCACCCCCCATGTTGAGGGCACATGGCCTAGTATGGTTCAGGAGGGCCCCCTTATTTGGCCTGCCGGGCTGCATGCTCAGATAAGGGTCAGGTATGGATTTTGGGGAGGTGTTTTTTTCTTTAAATTTTGGCATGGGGTTGCCCTTAAAATACATACTAGACCCAAAGGGCCTGGTATGGATTGGGGGCGGACCCACACACCGTTTTTTTTTTGTTTACTTTTGTATTGTCGGCAATGTTTTTTTATTCAGCTGTCAGCAGGGAAGCCCATTGACAGCTGCTGACTCATCAGTTGTTAAGGACGCTGCAGCCGACTTCCCTGCTCCTTAACATTCAGCTATTCACTGCACCTTGATTGGACTAGTAAATCGATAGAATACAAAATCTTCAGTTATACATTTTTCTTCACTTTTACAAAGATCAGTTTTGTGGACAACATGACAAAGTGTTTTTTTTTTTTGTAGGGAGCCCTTTTTTTTTAAAGTTCCATTGTGGCGACAGTGATGATTTAAATGTTTATCTTGTAGTCTGATCTAGACGGGTCTTACAGGAATCATATCATTTTGGGTATTATTCTAATATTATATTGAATTTCAAAATAATATATACAGTATACTGTACTGGTTTGCTGTGTGTCCCCCCCTTCTCACCTACACTCAATGGGAGACAGAGCCTTCCCCTGCTATGCTCCGAAAACTCTGGAATTCACTTCCTAATGCCGCATACAGACGATTGCACATTCTGACAACAAAATCCATGTTTTTTTTCTGACAGATGTTGGATCAAACTTGTCTTGCACACAAATCTTGTCGGAAATTCCGTACGTCAAGAATGTGGTAACGTACAACGCGTACGACGAGCCGAGAAAAATGAAGTTCAATAGCCAGTGCGGCTCATCTGCTTTATTCCGAGCATGTGTGGAACTTTGTGCGTCGGAATTGTGTACACACGATCGGAATAGAGCTTTATTTTGATGGTATTTGATTGCCTCTGCGATTTTTATTTTTTGCGATATAAACGGAAAAAGACCGACAGTTTTAAAAAAAGGTGACATTTTCTACTTTTTGTCATAAGAAAAATCCAATAAACTCAATTTTAGTCATACATTTAGGCCAAAATGTATTCAGCCACATGTCTTTGGTAAAAAAAAATGTCAATAAGTGTATATTTATTGGTTTGCGCAAAATATATAGTGTCTACAAACTAGGGTACATTTTCTGGAATTTACGCAGCTATTAGTTTATGATCTCATTTCTTGAGGTGCTAAAATGGCAAGGCAGTACAAACCCCCTCCGAATGACCCCAGTTTGGAAAGTAGACACCCTAAGGAAATTGCTAAGAGGCAAGTTGAGCAATAAAAATTTTTTTTTTACAAAAAGTTGTCACTAAATGATATATTGTTCACACATGCCATGGTTATATATGGATTTGCACCCCAAAATACTTTTTGCTGCTTCTCCTGAGTGCGGGGATACCACATGTGTGGGACTTTTTGGGAGCCTAGCCGCATACAGGACCCCGAAAACCAAGCACTGCCTTCAGGATTTCTAAGGGCGTAAATTTTTGATTTCACTCCTCACTACCTATCACAGTTTTGAAGGCCATAAAATGCCAAGATGGCACAAACCTCCCCCCCAAATGACCCCATTTTGGAAAGTAGACACCCCAAGCTATTTGCTGAGAGGCATGTTGAGTCCATGGAATATTTTATATTTTGCCACAAGTTGCGGGAAAATGACAAACTTTTTTTTGCACAAAGTTGTCACTAAATGACATATTGCTCACACATGCCATGGGCATATATGGAATTACACCCCAAAATACATTCTGCTGCTTTTCCTGAGTACAGGGATATCACATGTGTGGGACTTTTTGGGAGTCTAGCCGCGTACAGGGCCTCGGAAACCAAGCACCACCTTCAGGATTTCTAAGGATGTCAATTTTTTATTTCACTCCTCACTACCTATCACAGTTTCGAAGGCCATAAAATGCCAAGATAGCACAACCCCCCCCCAAAATGACCCTATTTTGTAAAGTAGACACCCCAAGCTATTTGCTGAGAGGCATGGTGAGTATTTTGCAGCTCTCATTTGTTTTTGAAAATGAAGAAAGAAAACAAAACTTTTTTTTTTTTTCAAATTTCAAAACTTTGTGACAAAAAGCGCGATCTGCAAAATACTCACCATACCTCTCAGCAAATAGCTTGGGGTGTCTACTTTCCAAAATGGGGTCATTTGGCTGGGTTTTGTGCCATCTTGGCATTTTATGGCCTTCAAAACTGTGATAGGTAGTGAGGAGTGAAATAAAAAATTTACGCCCTTAGAAATCCTGAAGGCGGTGCTTGGTTTTCGGGGCCCCGTACGCGGCTAGGCTCCCAAAAAGTCCCTCACAAGTGGTATCCTTGTACTCAGGAGAAGCAGCAAAATGTATTTTGGGGTGCATTTCCACATATGCCCATGGCATGTTTGAGCAATATATCATTTAGCGACAACTTTGTGCAAAAAAAAAATTGTCTTTTTCCCGCAACTTGTGTCAAAATATAAAATATTCCATGGACCTGACATGCCTCTCAGCAATTAGCTTGGGGTGTCTACTTTCCAAAATGGGGTCATTTGGGGGGGGTTTTGAACTGTTCTGGCATTTTATGCACAACATTTAGAAGCTTATGTCACACATCAACCACTCTTTTAACCAAGACAAAGCCCTTTCTGACACTATTTGTTTACATGAAAAAATTATTTTTTTTGCAAGAAAATTACTTTGAACCCCCAAACATATATTTTTTTAAAGCAAAGGCCCTACAGATTAAAATGGTGGGTGTTTAATTTTTTTTTCACACAGTATTTGCGCAGCGATTTTTCACGTGCATTTTTTTTTGGAAAAAACACACTTTATTTCATTTTAATGCACTAAAACACACTATATTGCCCAAATGTTTGAGGAAATAAAAAAAAGATGATCTTAGGCCGAGTACATGTATACCAAACGAGACATGCTTTAAAATTGCGCACAAACGTGCAGCGGCGATAAACTACATACATTTTTAAAAGCCTTTAAACGCCTTTACAGGTTACCACTTTAGATTTACGGAGGAGGTCTACTGCTAAAATTACTGCCCTCGATCTGGCCTTCGTGGTGATACCTCACATGCATGGTGTAATTGCTGTTTACATATGACGCCAGACCGACGCTTGCGTTGGCCTTTGCGCGAGAGCAGGGGGGGGACAGGGGAGCTTTTTTTTTTAATTATTTATTTTGCTTTTTATTTTTAAACTGTTAATTTCATTTATATATATATATTTTATCATTTTTATTGTTATCTCAGGGAATGTAACTATCCCCTATGATAGCAATAGGTTGTGACAGGCACTCTTTTTTGAAAAAATTGGGGTCTTTTAAACCCTAGATCTCTCCTCTTCCCTCAAAGCATCTAATTAAAAAAAATGCAGTGCTAGACGATAATGTAACTAAGGAAAATGAAACATGCATAAGTCTATGTATAGGGTATTGATTGAACAATGTGGTAAAAAAAAAATAAGTCCAAAATGAACAAAGGCAGCATGGAGTATAGGTACCGCCCGATGCGTTTCGACCCAATGGTCTTCAACTGGGGCATGGACAACCCACTCCACACTGCTTATATTTATAAATAATGGTAAATTGCACAATTAATGAGGAGGACGGCCAAATCACATCTCATTGGATAAGAGGTAACCTACAAAACCGGAAGTGTATAGCCAAATCAGGGATAGCCTATCAAACGACATGGTAGAAAGACAGGCAAGTGTATTATCCAATAAATGGGTAGCCGGAAGAGAACTACTCCCTGGGATCCTCTGCCCACATGTCAAACAAAGGACATGACGTAGCGGTGGGAAGCCCGCCAAAGAGAGTGTCTCTTGTCAGGTGATCGGAGTGGAGGCGGCGTCACGTGGCCACGCGTCAGAGCCGAAGGCGGGCTGGCGTTAGCAATGTAAACAAAAGTAGCCACGTGGAGCCGTTCGGCTAGCCGCATCCGCATCATAGTCACCTGATCCTGAGGGGTGGTTTCTCTGGGCGGCTGGAGATGAACATCGCAATACATTGCACGTCCGCATTTATTTTAATGGATAACTCTCAGGCAATGACAGCAAAATCAATGCAACGTCATATCCTAAAAATGAACCTTCCACAAGTGATAACAGTCATACAAAACAAAAAAACTCATAATAATTCCTAATAAAAAGCATAAACAATACAGGAAAATATTGAACACATATTCTGTGAGTAAATGAATATTCCATAGACAATATATTTTATAAAATGACCAGTAAATTGCATAAAACAATATTCATACCGTAATACGTGAAAGTATGCCTAGTCTGTGCATGTCATGAACAGGTGTGACCAGAACCATGTGATATGCGACAGAGGACACCCAAACGTATATACGTGAGAATATAATAATTTATTAAAGAAAGTGAGTAATATAGTACAACCGACTCTAATGTGACACAGTGCAATAACCAACCACAGACAGAGACCCACAAATAACAACAGACAGATAAGGGCAATAAATGGGAAATACCAGGATCATAAACAATAGCCAGGCCAGGGTCATACACAGCAGATCAGCAGATGGACAGGGGATGTTCCAGAGACATAAACGTAAGCCAGGCCAAGGTCATACACAGGGAGATCAGCAGATGGGGTTGAACACAGGACAGGGAGAGGATAAATGGATAGATCAGACTGCAGGCAGGGATGCAAGGTAACAGGTGGGGCAGGATAGGGATCTGGACAGGGAGACAGGGAGACAGGCTCAGGTTCAGGTTCAGATCGCTAGCAGGTCAGGAGGCAATGAAGAAATCAAGGCAAACATGTGAATGCTTGCCGGGTATTTTTAGGACTGTGATTGGCCTCAAGTGACCCCTGATTGTAGGAGGTACTGTCTGCTCCACACTGCCAGGATCCATCCACTGGTGGACGCCAGTACTGCGGCCCAAAGATGCTATAATATTAAGAGGGAAAAGCTCTCCTGACAGTTCCAAACTGCCAGGAGACACCTGCTGGTGGACCCCAGTACTACATGCCAAATAACAGGTATTACCAGCAGATGGAACATTTCCTGACAGTACCCCCCCTCAAAAGGAGCGGCTTCCGGATGCTCCAATTGGTTGTAATTGTCCATAGTCTATGGCATCAAGCAGAACAACAAATGGGGGCACGTCAGGCTGGGCAACCGGTACTTCAGACTGGGCAGCAGACACAGGCGCTGGCACATCAGGCAGAACAACAGGTGGTGGCACAACAGGCAGAACAACAGGTGGTGGCACAACAGGCAGAACAACAGGTGGTGGCACAACAGGCTGGGCAGCAGACGGTGGCACATCAGGCTGGGCAGCAGACGGTGGCACATCAGGCTGGGCAGCAGAAGGTGGCACATCAGGCTTGGCAGAAGGTGGCACATCAGGCTTGGCAGAAGGTGGAACATCAGGCTGGGCAGAAGGTGGCACATCAGGCTGGGCAGCAGGCATGGGCACTTCAAGCTGGGTAGCAGGCATGGGCACTTCCAGCTGGGCAGCAGGCATGGGCACTTCAAGCTGGGCAGCAGGCCTGGGCACTTCAAGCTGGGCAGCAGGCCTGGGCACTTCAAGCTGGGCAGCAGGCTTGGGCACTTTAGGCTGGGCAGCAGGCTCATCAAGCTGGGCAGCAGGCTCATCAAGCTGGGCAGCGGGCTCATCAAGCTGGGCAGTGGGCTCATCAAGCTGGGCAGCAGGCACTGGTACTTCCGGCTGGAACACTGGCACCTCAGGCTGGAACACTGGCACCGAGACATCAGGCTGGAGGGCAGGCAGGAGACATCAGGCTGGAGGGCAGGCACGAAACATCAGGCTGGAGGGCAGGCACGAGACATCAGGCTGGAGTGCAGGCACCGAGACATCAGGCTGGAGGGCAGGCACGAGACATCAGGCTGGAGGGCAGGCACGAGACATCAGGCTGGAGGGCAGGCACCGAGACATCAGGCTGGAGGGCAGGCACCGAGACATCAGGCTGGAGGGCAGGCACCGAGACATCAGGCTGGAGGGCAGGCACCGAGACATCAGGCTGGAGAGCAAGCACTGAGACATCAGGCTGGAAGGCAGGCACCGGGATGTCAGACTGGGTTGGATTAGCTGGTGCGGAGGCAGGTTGGGTTGCTGGCAGGATCATCTTGGTTGGAAAAAACTTTCGTTTTTTCTTTGGCTTAGCCACTGAAGCTCTGTAGGTGAGGGGTGCAGCAGACTGGAAAGGAGGATTGGGATATGGCAGAGAAGAGGTAACAGTAGCTGGAGGAAGTTCCTGTGGGTTTGTGTACAGCTGAGAAGAGGCAGGTGGGTTGAATGCAGGATAGGTGCAGCGGGTAGGGACAGGGTATTGATATTCGGTGGGAAACAGGGTATATTGGGCTGAAACGGAGGTTGCCATGGGTGAAGGGGAAAAAGACTACTGGGCAGGCAGGTGTCTAATAGCAGGTCTGGGTTGTGAGGAGCTGACCGAAGCTGGAAGTAATAAGTCTGACCATGCCTGTAGTACAGGTTGAACAAACATGGGTTCACATACTGCCTGTCTAACCAGGGACTGCACCGAATGTATACAATCCACTAGCACCTGTTTAGGACAAGCTGAATAATGCTCCAGAAAGTATACAGCATTATCCTCCAACAGCCATACCAGAGACTCCACCTGATCACTACTGAAGGGGGGAGAAAAATCATCACTTCCTTTAGGACTACTAGAAAAGGCTAGCTCAGCACCCACCTGTATCAGGGGCTGAACGTTCTCAAACAGTAATCTACCCTGATCAACCAGAGAATGGGCCAGACGGATACACTCCAGGAGCTGATCGCTGGCCCACTCTTTCAATACCAGACGACAGTAGTTGAAGAAAAAAAGGGGGAAGGTTTGGGACTTTAAATGAGGCGCGGGTAGGCACCTCCATCCCTATATTAAATATAATAGAGAGGGAAATGGGACTTTAAATGAAGCGGCTGAACTGCGGAGGTAATGATATAAATATTCAATTTTATTCATAACAAGATAAATATGGTAATTTCATATATACATAAAAGCACAAGGTATAGACATAGTGGTACAAGGTATATAAATGTAAACATAAATAAAGATAAATTCATGAGGTTAAATGAATAGTATATGACAGCAATCTGGCCTTAAAATGCTAAACGCAGCATGCCCGGCACCTGTGTTATTAGTCACATAAAGGAAATCTACAAATGTTGGGTTCATGTTATAACATTGTCGAAGCGTAATGTGTGTCACTGCAGCATCCAATAGCTCTGCGCCTTTCGTGGAATTATCTCCACTCATCACCAGCAGATGCGACAGGTTCCTGTAGATTAAATAGTTATGGTGAAACCACACTATGTATAAGGGTAAAGAATGTTGTTGAAAAAGATAAGCCAAATACACTCACCAGCCCTGGCAGTGGGAGCGATAAGGGGCGAGCGAGACGCGGTGAACCGGAAGCATAGAACACACCACGGGAGCTGAGGCTGCGTAACTGTACAAGGGCAGCTTGGGGTGGTGGTAAGGTGCCTAGGGTGGTCCCCATGAATAAGAGTGCTGGCTTGGAAGTTTGAGCAAATCAAAACATCTGAAAACAAGAATAAAAGTATGTGTGAGGTGAGATAATAGGGATGTGTAAAAAAGAGTGAGGTATGTGTGAAAGGAAATGATGGAAAAGTGATTGTGGTGTAGATTTGTAAGCCCAATGTGTCAGCATGTGTGAATAATGGAGGAAAAGGATGGGATGTGAAGTGTGAATGATGTAATGTGTATAAAGTGAGCTGGCCTAAATGTGAAAATGATATAAGAAAAACAAACCTAATAGTGAAGTAAAGTGTAAAAAACTAATGTGTATGAACAAAAAAGTGCAAAAAACAATCGTGTTATGTGTGGGTCTAAACCAAAGGACACTTACCCAAGCTGCATGCCATGCAACACCAAGCGGTGGAATAGCTGGTGTGCAGAAGCCCCAGGCAGAGACCGGCCATGTGAGCAGCCGGCTCTGACTGAGGGTATATGTACAGGTATGCCACCAACGCCACGTGCGTGAATGCAGGGGGGGGGGATGGCGTCCGCACCTGGGCCAAACCGCTAGGTGATTGGCGCCAAACCGCCCCCCACAAAGGTCATGCAGAAAGTGCTCCCAATAGCAGCGTGATGACGTCATGATCGACGTCAAGCACTGGACGTGAGGACCGTGGCGCCGATGCACGAAGGGGCGTCCTCCCGATCTCCCGAACACCACTGTGCGGCGAGAAAAGGGAGGACCCACGAGGCACATCGCAGCTCCCGCAATATGGAAAGAACCCCCATACACCGCGAGCAGGCTCCAAACCCCAAACCTGCACACATCGCCAGAGCGGCAGGAGCGCATGGAAATAAAGATTGTAAATTGTGTAATCATATAAAGAATGTAACATGGGGTTTAAATGTGGAACCTATGCTGAGAATGCCAAATATTGCTGTCACTAATGGAACTAATAGATACATGTATTGATATACCCAAAATTGCTTGGCCAGTCCCAATGTGTAAATCCCTGAATAGGGAATGTACATATCTGAAACTATACCTCACGCGTGGATGGCAGGGGAACACTGCTGATCCAATATTCCAGCCGCTTCCATCCCTATACAAGCTGAAGAAAAAAAGGGGGAAGGTTTGGGCCCTTAAATGAGGCACGGGTAGGCACCTCCACCCCTATATTAAATATAATAGAGAGGGAAATGGGACTTTAAATGAAGCGGCTGAACTGCGGAGGTGATGATATAAATATTCAATTGTATTCATAACAAGATAAATATGGTAATTTCATATATACATAAAAGCACAAGGTATAGACATAGTGGTACAAGGTATATAAATGTAAACATGAATAAAGATAAATTCATGAGGATAAATGAATAGTAAATGACAGCAATCTGGCCTTAAAATGCTAAATGCAGCATGCCCGGCACCTGTGTTATTAGTCACATAAAAGGAATCTACAAATGTTGGGTTCATGTTATAACATCGTTGAAAAAAGATTAGCCAAATACACTCACCAGCCCCGGCAGTGGGAGCAATAAGGGGCGAGCGAGACGCGGTGAACCGGAAGCATAGACCACACCACGGGAGCTGAGGCGGCGTAACTGTACAAGGGCAGCTTGGGGTGGTGGTAAGGTGCCTAGAGTGGTCCCCATAAATAAGAGTGCTGGCTTGGAAGTTTGAGCAAATCAAAACATCTGAAAACAAGAATAAAAGTATGTGTGAGGTGAGATAATAGGGATGTGTAAAAAAGAGTGAGGTATGTGTGAAAGGAAATGATGGAAAAGTGATTGTGGTGTAGATTTGTAAGCCCAATGTGTCAGCATGTGTGAATAATGGAGGAAAAGGATGGCATGTGAAGTGTGAATGGTGTAATGTGTATAATGTGAGCTGACCTAAATGTGAAAATGATCTAAGAAAAACAAACCAAATAGTGAAGTAAAGTGTAAAAAACCAGTGTGTATGAACAAAAAAGTGCAAAAAACAATCGTGTTATGTGTGGGTCTAAACCAAAGGACACTTACCCAAGCTTCATGCCATGCAACACCAAGCGGTGGAATAACTGGTGTGCAGAAGCCCCAGGCTGAGACCGGCCATGTGATCAGCCGGCTCTGACTGAGGGTATATGTACAGGTATAACACCAACGCAATGTGCGTGAACGCAGGGGGGGGCGGGAGATGGCGTCCGCACCTGGGCCAAACCGCTAGGTAATTGGCGCCAAACCGCCCCCACAAAGGTCACGCAGAAAGTGCTCTCAATAGCAGCGTGATGACGTCATGATGGACATCAAGCGCTCGACGTGAAGACCGTGGTGCCGATGCGCGAAGGGGCGTCCTCCCGATCTCCCGAACACCACTGTGCGGCGAGAAAAGGGAGGACCCATGAGGAGCATAGCAGCTCCCGCAATATGGAAAGAACCCCCATACATCACGAACAGGCTCCAAACCCCAATCCTGCACACATCGCCAGAGCGGCAGGAGTGCATGGATATAAAGATTGTAAATTGTGTAATCATATAAAGAATGTAACATGGGGTTTAAATGTGGAACCTATGCCGAGAATGCCATATATTGCTGTCACTAATGGAACTAATAGATACATGTATCGATATACCCAAAATTGCTTGGCCAGTCCCGATGTGTAAATCCCTGAATAGGGAATGTACATATCTGAAACTATACCTCAAGCGTGGATGGCAGGGGAACACTGCTGATCCAATATTCCAGCCGCTTCCATCCCTATACAAACTGAAGAAAAAAGGGGGAAGGTTTGGGACTTTAAATGAGGCGCGGGTAGGCACCTCCATCCCTATATTAAATATAATAGAGAGGGAAATGGGACTTTAAATGAAGCGGCTGAACCGCGGAGGTGATGATATAAATATTCAATTTTATTTATAACAAGATAAATATGGTAATTTTATATATACATAAAAGCACAAGGTATAGACATAGTGGTACAAGGTATATAAATGTAAACATAAATAAAGATAAATTCATGAGGTTAAATGAATAGTATATGACAGCAATCTGGCCTTAAAATGCTAAACGCAGCATGCCCGGCACCTGTGTTATTAGTCACATAAAAGGAATCTACAAATGCTGGGTTCATGTTATAACATCGTCGAAGCGTAATGTGTGTCTCTTCAGCATCCAATAGCTCTACGCGTTTCGTGGAATTATCTCTACTCGTCAGGAGCAGATGCGACAGGTTCCTGTAGATTAAATAGTTATGGTGAAACCACACTATGTATAAGGGTAAAGAATGTTGTGCAAAAAGATTAGTCAAATACACTCACCAGCCCCGGCAGTGGGAGCGATAAGGGGCGAGCGAGACGCGGTGAACCGGAAGCATAGACCACACCACGGGAGCTGAGGCGGCGTAACTGTACAAGGGCAGCTTGGGATGGTGGTAAGGTGCCTAGGGTGGTCCCCATGAATAAGAGTGCTGGCTTGGAAGTTTGAGCAAAACAAAACATCTGAAAACAAGAATAAAAGTATGTGTGAGGTGAGATAATAGGGATGTGTAAAAAAGAGTGAGGTATGTGTGAAAGGAAATGATGGAAAAGTGATTGTGGTGTAGATTTGTAAGCCCAATGTGTCAGAATGTGTGAATAATGGAGGAAAAGGATGGGATGTGAAGTGTGAATGGTGTAATGTGTATAAAGAGAGCTGACCTAAATGTGAAAATGATCTAAGAAAAACAAACCTAATAGTGAAGTAAAGTGTAAAAAACGAATGTGTATGAACAAAAAAGTGCAAAAACCAATCGTGTTATGTGTGGGTCTAAACCAAAGGACACTTACCCAAGCTGCATGCCATGCAACACCAAGCGGTGGAATAGCTGGTGTGCAGAAGCCCCAGGCAGAGAACAGCCATGTGAGCAGCCGGCTCTGACTGAGGGTATATGTACAGGTATGCCACCAACGCCACGTGCGTGAACGCGGGGGGGGGGGGCGGGAGATGGCGTCTGCACCTGGGCCAAACCGCTAGGTGATTGGCGCCAAACCGCCCCCACAAAGGTCACACAGAACGTGCTCTCTTTATGTATATATGAAATTACCATATTTATCTTGTTATGAATAAAATTGAATATTTATATCATCACCTCCGCAGTTCAGCCGCTTCATTTAAAGTCCCATTTCCCTCTCTATTATAGACAACAGTAGTTGTTATCCTCCAACACCAGTGAGGCAAGGAGAACAACTGTTTCTAATTGCATTTTAATAGCACTACAATGGTTCCTCTGCGCAGTCACTTTTGGTCAGAGATGGCCTTGATTTACTGTCATGAACAGGTGTGACCAGAACCGTGTGATCTGCGACAGAGGACACCCAAATGTATATACGTGAGAATATAATAATTTATTAAAGTAAGTGAGTAATATAGTACAACCGACTCTAATGTGACACAGTGCAATAACCAACCACAGACAGAGACCCACAAATAACAACAGACAGATAAGTGCAATAAATGGGAAATACCAGGATCATAAACAATAGCCAGGCCAGGGTCATACACAGCAGATCAGCAGATGGACAGGGGATGTTCCAGAGACATAAACGTAAGCCAGGCCAAGGTCATACACAGGGAGATCAGCAGATGGGGTTGAACACAGGACAGGGAGAGGATGGATGGATAGATCAGACTGCAGGCAGGGATGCAAGGTAACAGGTGGGGCAGGATAGGGATCTGGACAGGGAGACAGGTTCAGGTTCAGGTTCAGGTTCAGGTTCAGGTCACAGGATCAGATCGCTAGCAGGTCAGGAGGCAATAAAGAAATCAAGGCAAACATGTAAATGCTTGCCGGGTATTTATAGGCCTGTGATTGGCCAAAGTGACACCTGATTGTAGGAGGTACTGTCTGCTCCACACTGCCAGGATCCATCCACTGGTGGATGCCAGTACTGCGGCCCAAAGATGATATAATATTAACAGGGAAAAGCTCTCCTGACAGTTCCAAACTGCCAGGAGACACCTGCTGGTGGACCTCAGTACTGCATGCCAAATAACAGGTATTACCAGCGGATGGAACATTTCCTGACAGTGCAATTCTGTACCCTACGCTAATACTTAACTAGTGTATGGTAGTGTTCAAAACATTCACGAATGCAAAGACCAGGATTGTCAGGACAGGAGGGACAAAAATAGCGGGTGCCACGCATATATCCATGCTTTCTACAGACACATTTTCTTTGGGGGGCTCATTAGGTAGGGGTACTTGGGAGGACATAAGGAAAATGCCTCCCATGCAGCTTGATTACTGCATTTGGATTGGGAAGGTGAGGTGGAACACCATCTGGAAACAGAAGGGCTCTGATGATCTCTTCCTGGAATTTAAGGAAGGATCCAGTCCATCCTGAAGCTCTGTATAGCACATGAGCATTCAGAAAAGCCAATTGAAATAAGTATACAGACACTTTTTTATACCAGCATCTGGCCTTACGGGCAACTAGGTATGGCGCCAACAACTGGTCGTTGAGGTCCACCCCACCCATATTGAGGTTATATTCGTGGACACAGAGGGGTTTCTCCACAACACCAGTTACCGTAGTAATTTGGACTGTCGTGTCTGCATAAGGGGAGGTAAGAATGAAAACATTCTTATTATCCCTCCACTTCATAGCGAGCAAGTTATTACACTTCAAGCAGGCTCTCTCCCCCAGCCTAAGATGGGAATCTACAAGGGAATCTACAAGCCACTGGGGAAAGCCCAGCGATTAGATTGCACGGTGCCACATGCTCCAATCTGAAGATCAAACAAGTGACTAAAAAGTGAAACAATAAAAGTGTAATATTCCTTTGAATTTGGTACCTGGGGGGTGTCTATAGTATGCCTGTAAAGTGGCGCATGTTTCCGTGTTTAGAACAGTCTGACAGCAAAATGACATTTCTAAAGGAAAAAAGTCATTTAAAACTACTCGCAGCTATAATGAATTGTCGGTCCAGCAATTCACATAAAAGTTCATTGTTAAAAACGGCATGGGATTCCCCTACAGAGGAACCCCGCACCAAAATTTAAAAAAAAAATGCGTGGGGATCCCCCTAAATTGCATACCAGCCCCTTATCCGATCACCCAACCTGGAAGGCTGCAGGAAAAGAGGGGGGACGAGAGAATACTCCCCCCTCCTGAACCATACCAGGCCACATCCCCTTTTAAATTTTGGTGCGGGGTTCCTCTGTGGGGGAATCCCATGCTGTTTTTAACAATGAACTTTTATGTGAATTGCTGGACCGACAATTCATTATAGCCGCGAGTAGTTTTAAATGACTTTTTTCCTTTAGAAATGCAATTTTGCTGTCAGACTGTTCTAAACACGGGAAACATGCGCCACTTTACATGTTGATGGGGAGAAGGGGCTCATCCCCACAACCCTTGCATGGTAGTTGTGGGGTATTTTTTTTCGGTCCGTCGGCGGAGGTGAATGGACTACGTTGGACAGTATTATTTTAATTTTTTTTAATAAAGGACTTCTCCCACGGAGTGTGTTGTTTTTTTTACCATTTTCACACTTTTTTGTGAAATGGTATGGGTACAATGTACCCTTTACCATTTCAAACAGGGGGGTCGGGATCTGGGGGTCCCCTTGTTAAAGGGGGCTTCCAGATTCCGAAAAGCTCCTCACCCGCAGACCCCCACAACTACTGGGCAAGGCTTGTGGGGATGAGGCCCTTCTCCCCATCAACATGGGGACAAGGTGCTTTGGGGGGCTACCCCAAAGCACCCTCCCAATGTTAAGGGCATGTGGCCTGGTACGGTTCAGGAGGGGGGCGCTCTCTTGTTCCCCCCTCTTTTTCCACAGCCTGCCAGGTTGCGTGCTCGGATAAGGGTCTGATATTTTTGGGGGACCCCACGATATTTTATTTTCATTTTGGTGCGGGGTTCCCCTTAAAATCCGGTCTGGTATGGATTTTGAGGGGGACCCCCACGCCATTTTTTTTAAACTTTGGCGCGGGCTTCCCCTTAATGTCCATACCAGACCTGAAGGGCCTGGTATGGAATTTAGGGGGAACGCCACGCATTTTTTTTTTGTGGGGGAATCCCATGCTGTTTTTATCAAAGAACTTTTATGTGTATTGCCGGACCGACAATTCATTATAGCCGCGAGTAGTTTTAAATGACTTTTTTTCATCCCTGGGGCAGGACCCAGGTCCCCAAACACTTTTTATGAAAAAAACTTGCATATTAACCTTTAAAATTAGTACTTTTGATTTCTCCAATAGACTTTTAAAGGGTGTTCCGCGGCTTTTGAATTTGCCGCAAACACCCCAAATTGTTCGCTATTCAGCGAACGGGCGAACAGCTATGTTTGAGTCGAACTCATGTTCAAACCGAACATAAAGCCCATCCCTATTCCATAGTATAAACGGATTAAGGACTGAACCAATATCGCTTTCGAAGAACTCCTGCAACCTGGTCTTAAATATATCCTTTGTTTTTTCTTGTTGCAACAGGAAGGAGTTGTCCATATCGGGCTCGACTTTACAGACAACGAGTCCACTATGGAGAGGACAACAGAAGCATGGTCCAACTAAGTAATTGGGTTTATAGTGACAGCTTTTGTCTGAAGTAGAATTTTTTGATTGACTATGAAGAGGTCTATTCTGGTGTAGATGCGATGAGGCGGGAAGAAAAAAGTGAAGTCCTTTTCACCAGCATGAAAGCATCTCCAGGCATCATGCAAGTTTTGTTTACTGATAGAAGGTAAGAGTGACTGTACTGGGCATCTGTGTTGAGCTGTAGAATCCAGTAGTGGGTCTGGGGTAATATTAAAGTCCCCTCAGATGTTTAATAGACCCTTCTGATGAGAGTTAATTTTCCGCATTATCTTTTTAAAAAATTGGAGTTGGTGCTTATTGGGGGAGTACACATTAGCTTTCGTGTAGGTTGTGGTATTAAGTTCGCAAACCAGCAATAGAAACCTTCCCTGGGGGTCTCTTATTACTTAATGTAATTTTAATGCTACAGAGTCTCTGGCAGCAATAAGGACTCCCCTGGTTTTAGATTCAGCGTTTACGATAAAAACCTGGGGTAGTGCCTATTTGAGCATTTAGGAGATTTCAAAGAGCTAAAGTGAGTTTCTTGTACACAAAGAACATCGCATTGATGCAAAAGTGCTTCTTTCCAAAGGGAGCTGTGTTTTGCAGGGTGGTTAAGCCCTTTGGCATTTATGGTTAGGAAATTAATTGGCATGGTTAGGACATGGAGAGACTGCTGAAGGCAAGGTGAGAGCTCTCTGTGTTGTGGTTAAAGCTCTACTCAGTATTTGTACTGAGTGAGGTAGGTGAAGGTGAGTTTGACAATGTATATGAGTGGGCTGGTACTCACAGTAGGTGATGTTGATGTCGATGTTGAAATGTATCCGCTGGTATGTATCAGTGGTATCGTTGACATTATAAACATTTCTGCGTAGGGGTGATGATTCC
Organism: Lithobates clamitans; assembly: GCA_037952925.1. NCBI lineage: Eukaryota > Metazoa > Chordata > Amphibia > Anura > Ranidae > Lithobates > Lithobates clamitans. The sequence goes on from JBBGZY010000806.1 coordinate 1,747,571, forward strand.
ATAATTATAATAATAACAGGGTAACATTAGTAACATTAATTTACACCAACGTGGTGCAGCGAGCGGAGCGTGTAGACTCCATCCATATGCAGCTTTTGCTGCTAAGTAAAGTGGGGGGTTAAATTTAACTTTTTTGTCCTGACCTGGGATTCCAGGGATTAGGAGTTAAGGTAGACAAATCGGGCTCAGTTTAAGTATGCGATTTAGCATTTTTTGCAGTGACTTTTTTCCATTCCCGTTCTATGAGGCACAGGGTGCTGGTGTTTGGCTTTTCCCCGTTGGGGTCTGGGAGGATGTCCCATTCTTAGCAGGGAAATCCCTTTTTCCAAAGAGGTTATCTGTCACAGATCAGCTGCGGAGCTGATCTGTGTCTCACCTTTACTGCTGTTGGCCGGCTGGCACCTGTTGTTCCACTAGCTCGTGTTCAGCTCTGTGCACTCTGCAGCTATGGGTGTCGCCGGCCACACCTGTTGCCTAATATATGATTCCTTCCTCTTACTTCCTGTCTAGCCCCCTCATGTGCTTCCCTATTTAAATCCCTTTCAAACCAACTACTGGTTGCTTGAGCAACATTTGTTTTTGAGTTCCCTTCGTGTAACCTGCCTTAAACCTGACCTCTCATGAACTGATCTCTTGTGTACCGACCCGGCTTGTTCTGATTATGTTGTCTGCAACCCGCCCTGACCTTGGCTCGCTTTCCAGCTCTTCTTTTGCTTCATCCATCCATCCTCATCTGACAGTGTCTTTTGGTACTTTCCTAGCAAGCAGGGTGAACCCGGGGGTCATGATCTGGGGTCATCACGCAGCTAAGCCCAAACCCTTGTGAGGGGGTCCCTGGCAGAATACCGGCTGGCCCTTAGACTCCATGCCCTGGGGGATCCCGTGTCACCTGCTCGCCTGTGGGCTCACTGTAAGTAGTACCGTGACATTATCGTATAAGTGTGGTTTTCTTTTGTGATGGTTAGCTTTGTGGGGTAACCCCATCTGTATGCGATTGTGTGATTTCGGAGAACTTTTGTCACCGTATTTAGGTTTTTTATTTTCTGAAGTGTATATTGTGACAATTCAGCAAAGAATTGTAGATGCTGGTATTGTGAGGGGACTTGGTCTTGCTTCCACATAAGTGTCATAAGAAATTCTTTCACATGGAAGAAATGTAGGGGGAGGATCTGACAGGTGGGATGGTTTGGGGAGACAATGAATTCTATTGATGGTGACAGTCAGTAAGACCGGGTGAAATATTTTTAAAAAGGGTCGCTGTGTAAAGGGTCAGTTTGGATTGTTGTATGGATTAGGAGATCCCCTTTATTTTTAAATTGTTCCTTCTAGACCTGTCTTCCATGTCAGCTAATTTAGCTTTGATCCAGTCGTTATAGTGGAGTTCCACCCAAAAATGGAACTTCCACTTTTTGGATCCCCCCCCCCCCGGTTTCACATTTGGCACCTTTCATGGGGGAGGAGGGAGCAGATACCTGTCTAATACATCCCTTACAGAGGATGGCGGCGGCAGCAGCCGAGAGCCGAAGGACGTATCGGCTTCGGCTGCGGACACCGCGGGCTCCCTGGACAGGTAAGTGTCCATATATTAAAAGTCAGCAGCTGCAGTATTTGTAGGTGCTGGCTTTTAATATTTTTTTTACAGCAAACCTCCGCTTTAACTTTGTCCCTCTTATCATGAGCATCAACCAGATTGTTAATGGTTTCTGCGTATTCCTCCATCTTGGATTCAATATGATCCACTCTGTTCCCCATTGCTTGTACTTCCTGATTAAATCTGCGCATATAGGTAGTCATGTCTGATTGTAACATGCTGTGTAAAGACAGAAGCCTGTCCTTTAGCACAGGCTGGTTTTGAGTAGGGAAAGATTCTATGGGTTCAGGCATCTCTCTGATATCCTCTCCTGAGCCTGATGCAGGACTCCTTCCTCTGCCCAATCCACTGCCATCCAGCCTAGGTTTAGACTTAGCAGGGCTGTTGGTAGATGGGGAGGGAGGATATGAGCCCTGGCTAGCTGGGGAATAGCTTTTGGATGTAAGATTACTTTTTTGAGGCCTCTGTGAACAGGGAGTCTGCTGGCGGTGTACAGGCCTCGGCGCCATTTTGCCTGCCTCTGTCCACAGCTGTGGTAAAGAAGTCTGTGGGGTGATGGGGCTTCTGTTCACCTCGCCGCTTGCCAGACATGTTCCCCGAGGTATCCTGGGCTGGAATTCCATTGTTTTGGTGTGTTTGGTGTCCCAATCGGGGTTGCTATGAGCGCTTTTTCCCCTGGTGTGCCGGAGCTCCTGGGTTAAGCTTCCATCCAGCTTCGGCATCAGGCCACATCCCCCCAAGATGCAGTTTTTAAATTATTATTTCATTTATTAAGGGAAAAAAGCTGTTAAAACCTGCCTGGCTCTATGTGAAAAAGTAATTGCCCCCTCCCATGCTGAATCATGAAATTCACTGTGATTAACCACAATTTTTTGGAAAGCTGAGTTAAATTTCACTTGCCACACCTAGGTCTTATTACTGCCAGACCTGTTGAATCAAGAAATCACATAAATAGAAGCTGTCTGACAAAGTGAAGCAAGCTAACAGATCGCAAAAAGCCACACATCATGCCACGATCTAAACAAATTCAAGAACAGATTAGAAACAAACATGTATTGATCTAGGAAGGGTTTCAAAGCCATTTCTAAAGCTTTGAAACTCCAGTGAACCACGGGAAGAGCCATTATCCACAAATGGAGATAACTTGGAACAGTGATGAACCTTCCCAGGAGTGGCTGGCCTACAAAAATTACTCCAAGAGCAAGATGACGACTCATCCAGGTGGTCATAAAAGAACCCAGAACAACATCTAAAGAACTGCAGGCCTCACTTGCCTCAGAAAGAGACTGGGCAAAAATGGCATCCATGGGAGAGTTCCAAGGCCAAAGCCACTGCTGACCAAAAAGAACACAAAGGCTCATCTCACATTTAGCAAAAAACATTGTGATTATCCCCAAGACTTTTATGCAACTATTCTGTTCACTGATGAGACAAAAAATCTACTTTTTGAAAGGTGTGCGTCCTGTCAGTGCCATTCCTGAGTGGGTGCACGGGGTGCATCACACCCAGGCAACGCAGAGGAGGGGCGCCAAAGTGTCAGAATGCTTCCCTCCCTCTTCCTCTTCTTGTGTGTGTCACACACACTGCACAAGCTTTGCTCTGAAATGCCCGGTGTTCAACCGGTGCCAGGGGTGGACTGAGCATTTAGGTCAGCTTACTTGCCACTGTGGCAGGGCCGATCCTGGGAGGGTACACAGGGTGCACCGCACCCAGGTGCCACAGAGGGGAGTGCCAAAGTGCCAGAGGGCTTCCCTCCCTCCTCCTCTTCTTGTGTGTATCACACACACTGCACAAGCTTTGCTCTGAAATGCCCAGTGTTCCGGCGGCACCAGGGGTGGACAGAGCATTCAGGTCAGCTCACTTGCCACTGCGGGGACAGCAGCCATTACTTCAAACTACATACACTGCCCAGTGGTGTGCAGTAGTTATAAGCTGGTGTCTGTCTCCTCCTTCCCCCATAGTGTCCTGCACTCGCTGTGTGATCTCTGCTTCAGATCTCCCCGCCCTCTCCCACCAGCAGTGCCATGTGCTGGGAGCACACTGCAGGAAGGTGATCTGAATTTTTCTGGGGGAAGTCTGGGTAGGTAAGCTGCAAAGTTAATGATAGGAGGATTTGTTTTGCAGTGAAGGGTCCCACGCCTAGGTGACAAGGGAAACTGGAAAAGACAGCCTGGGGGGTGGAGGTTAGAGTCACCAGCAACCCCCCAGAGCTGACAGATATTTCCCAAACTGACACACAGCCCTGTCTACATAACAAACCCCAATTACTCTGTCCAGTTACTGTGAACTTAATTTATGACCATCCTAAAATAACCCCTGTGTTATCCAAACTCAGTACAATCCAAAACTCACCACCTATTTACCGTATTTTTCGGACTATAAGGCGCACTTAAAAGCCCTAAATTTTCTCACAAATCGACCGTGCGCCTTATAATGCGGTGCGCCTTATATATGACCTGTTGACATCGCTGGAGTTCTTTGGTTAATGCACCCGGAATGATGGCAAGCACCGTATTCGTTTTTTTTCACTTGGGTTTTGACAGTATCTGTCAGATGGGCGCGCATGGAGTCACAGATCAATAGGGATGGAGATTTGTGGAAAAAGCCACCCGGTCTCTTACCGTAAACCGACGTACCGTAAACCTCTCTCAGGTTGTTCTACTGCGTGACTGATAGCGAGTTTGAAATCCGCATCATAAGCATGTCTCTTAACAGGAGCCATTTTTGGGGCAGCTAGTACAGTATAGAAAATGAACGAATATATGTGCACACCTCCTGACTACGATGGCCGTAATGCCCAATCCAAGCAGTGCAGCTTCCTAGCTTTGGTAATCCTACGAAGCTGCACTTCTTGGATTGGGCATTACGGCCATCGTAGTCAGGAGGTGTGCACATATATTCGTTCATTTTCTATACTGTACTAGCTGCCCCAAAAATGGCTCCTGTTAAGAGACATGCTTATGATGCGGATTTCAAACTGAAGGCTATCAGTCATGCAGTAGAGCATGGAAATAGAGCAGCTGCGAGAGAATTCAACATTAATGAATCAATGGTACGGAAGTGGAGGAAGCAAGAAGATGCCCTGCGCCAGGTAAAGAAGACCAAACTGAGTTTCCGAGGAAACAAAGCAAGATGGCCACAGTTGGAGGACAAAATTGAACAGTGGGTTATTGAACAGAGAACCGCAGGTAGAAGTGTCTCTACTGTCTCTATTCGACTCAAAGCAACAGCGATCGCACGCGACATGGAGATCAACGGCTTTCGAGGAGATCCCTCTTGGTGCTTCCGTTTCATGAAAAGGCGGAATCTCTCTATCCGCACAAGAACCACTATGTCACAGCAACTGCCAAAGGATTACGAAGAAAAGCTGGCCATTTTTCGTACCTACTGCAAGAACAAGATTAATGAACAGAAGATCCGGCCAGAGCACATCACCAACATGGACGAGGTCCCCCTTACCTTTGATATCCCTGTAAACCGTACTGTCGAGAGAACAGGGACCAGTACGGTATCTATACGCACTACAGGAAACGAGAAGTCATCCTTCACTGTAGTTCTCGGTTGCCAGGCTAATGGCCAGAAACTACCACCCATGGTAATTTTCAAGAGGAAGACTATGCCAAAAGAAAGGTTCCCGGTTGGCATCATCATCAAGGCTAACCCGAAGGGCTGGATGGACGAGGAGAAGATGAGTGAGTGGCTGAGAGAGGTTTACGTCAAGAGACCGGGTGGCTTTTTCCACAAATCTCCATCCCTATTGGTCTGTGACTCCATGCGCGCCCATCTGACAGATACTGTCAAAGCCCAAGTGAAGAAAACTAATTCGGAGCTTGCCATCATTCCGGGTGGATTAACCAAAGAACTGCAGCCACTAGATATAGGTGTCAACAGGTCATTTAAAGTTAAATTGCGAGCTGCGTGGGAGCATTGGATGACAAAAGGCGAACACACATTCACCAACACAGGGAGGCAACGCCGGGCGAGTTACGCCACTATCTGCCAGTGGATCGTGGATGCCTGGACGAAGGTATCAGTCACCAGTGTAATCCGAGCTTTCAAGAAGTCCGGAATTATCACTGAACAGCTAAGTACCGGTACCGATGACAGCAACGAGCCTGACTCGGATACTGATGAGAATGATGAGAGGGATACGGGCGTGCTTGATGCCGAAATCGCCCAATTGTTAAACTCAGACACTGAAGATGAAGAATTTGATGGATTTGCGGGAGAAGAATAAAGTGAAAAAGTTAGTGTCTGGTTTTGTATTTAACTGAACAGTGTTAAGAGTTATTGTTATAGACCATTTTATGGTTATTGCTAAAGAGTTGAATAAAATTTGACTTACGGTACCGCATCAGAGTTTTGTTTCATTAAATGCGCCTTATAGTCCGGTGCGCCTTATATATGGAAATATCCACATTAACAGCCGATCATTGCTAGTGCGCCTTATAATCCGGTGCGCCTTATAGTCCGGAAAATACGGTAAACACTCTATAAATGAAATAACAGTCCATAAACACTTTCCGCTGGCCATACGTATATATACGTCCTCATAAATGTAGACATTTCTGTACTGAGAGTGTGTGCCCTTTATGCTTCCAGCATGATTACCAGCGAGAGACAGAACAGTCGCAATCCATTCCCTACCTTCCCGTCATCCCCTCCCTATTCACCCCTCAGACGCTGCCACTAAAAGAAATATCTCCCTACCTAAAAGATATCCCCCCACAACTGCCTTCATACCATCTGCACTTCCCTCCTGTATATACCACCACTGTCATCCCCTCCGCACTCCTCTCCTGTATATACTGCCACTGTCACCCCCTCCGCACTGCTCTCCTGTATAAACTGCCACTTTTATACCCTCCACACTCCTCTCCTGTACATTCCAATCACTGTCATATCCTTCACACTCCTCTCCTGTACATACTGCCAACTGTCATACCCTCCACACTCCTCTCCTGTACATACTTCCCACCATCATACCCTCTGTACTCCTCTCTAGGGATGAGCCGAACACCCCCCGGTTCGGTTCGCACCAGAACCCGCGAACGGACCGCAAGTTCGCACGAACGTTAGAACCCCATTGACGTCTATGGGACTCGAACGTTCGAAATCAAAAGTGCTCATTTTAAAGGCTAATTTGCATGGTATTGTCCTAAAAAGGGTTTGGGGACCCGGGTCCTACCCCAGGGGACATGTATCAATGCAAAAAAAACTTTTAAAAACGGCCGTTTTTTCGGGAGCAGTGATTTTAATGATGCTTAAAGTAAAAAAAAAAAAAGTGAAATATTCCTTTAAATATCGTACCTGGGGGGTGTCTATAGTATGCCTGTAAAGTGACGCGTGTTTCCCATGTTTAGAACAGTCCCTGCACCAAATGTCATTTTTAAAGGAAAAAATCTCATTTAAAACTGCTTGCGGGTTTAATGTCATGTCGGGTCATGGCAATATGGATGAAAATCAGTGAGACAAACGGCATGGGTACCCCCCAGTCCATTACCAGGCCCTTTGGGTCTTGTATGGATATTAAGGGGAACCCCGCACCCAAATTAAAATAAGGAAAGGTCCCTATATACTCTGAACAGCAGTATTCAGGCGGTGCAAACAAGACAGGGACTGTAGGTTTGTTGTTAAGTAGAATCTGTTTGTAATTTTGAACATTTTTAATGTGTTTAGCTCCAGCCAAAAAATCTTTTCTAAGCTTTTTGGAAAACATAGGGAAGGGTTATCACCCCTGTGACATTTGTTTTGCGTCTTTCCTCCTCTTCAGAAGATTTCACCTCACTTTTTTGTCCCAATGAAAAATGTTTTTTGAAAATTTGGGTTTTTTTGTGGAACAAGGATTGGAAAGCATCAGTGGAAAGGAGAAATTGTTTTCCCATATTAACTCTTACAGGAGAGAATTTCCCTTCCTTAGGGGTAGATTTCATCTCACTTCCTGTTGTCTCCTTCCGTTTGCAAGTAGGAGTCGTTTGTAAGTTAGATGTTTGAAAGTAGGGTCCTGCCCTATATACTCAGCAGAAATTTGGGCCTTAGGTGTTGCTGTGGCCAAAACACTGTAAGCCCTCACAGGGCCCTGCTGTGAAATATTAGATCAAGAATTGTAATTACATGCCCCTGTTGAACAGGAGCTGAAAAATTAGGCCTTAGGCACTGGTGCTGGTGCCACAACACTGCAACCCCTCACAGACACTCTAGTTGGAACGCAGGAACGAGCCCTGCTGCAAAGTATTGCATCAAAAATTGTAATTACACGCCCCTGTTAGACAGGGGCAGAAAAATTGGGCCTTAGGCACTGGTGCTGGTGCCACAACACTGCAACCCCTCACAGACACTCTAGTTGGAACGCAGGAACGAGCCCTGCTGCAAAGTATTGCATCAAAAATTGTAATTACACGCCCCTGTTAGACAGGGGCAGAAAAATTGGGTCTTAGGCACTGGTGCTGGTGCCACAACACTGCAACCCCTCACAGACACTCTAGTTGAAACGCAGGAACAAGCCCTGCTGCAAAGTATTGCATCAAAAATTGTAATTACACGCCCCTGTTAGACAGGGGCTGAAAAATTGGGTCTTAGGCACTGGTGCTGGTGCCACAACACTGCAACCCCTTACAGACACTCTAGTTGGAATGCAGGAACGAGCCCTGCTGCAAAGTATTACATCAAAAATTGTAATTACACGCCCCTGTTAAACAGGGGCTGAAAAATTGTGCCTTAGGCACTGGTGGTGGCGCCCAGAACCAAAAATGTTCTTACAAGCTATCAGCGTGATGATTGAGGAGGAAGAGGATAATTACTCAGGGATAGTCACTCAGCATCAGCATAGGCAGTCTTTGAAGGGATCTGAGATTTCAAAAAAAATTATTCGGTTACATCTGCATCAGGTGCTTGGTAGCTGGTGGTGATCCAAGACTGATTCATTTTTATGAAGGTCAGCCGATCGACCGAGTCGGTGGACAGACGCACCCTGTGATCGGTTACCACGCCTCCAGCAGCACTGAATGTGCGTTCCGAAAGAACGCTGGATGCAGGACAGGCCAGTAGCTCAATTGCATACTGTGCAAGCTCTGGCCAGTGATCCATCCTCAAGACCCAGTAACCCAGAGGATTTTCGGTGGGAAAGGTGTCCAAGTCTGATCTTGCCCCTAGGTATTCCTGCACCATGTAAAACAGACGCTGGCGATGGTTGCTGGAACCGATCATACCTTGGGGCTGCGGACCAAAAAATTGTCTGAACGCATCGGTCAGACGGCCACCTTCTCCACCGCTCCTTCTTTGACTGACCGAAGCCTCAGCAACACGTTGTCCAGAAACAGGAGTTTGTAACCTCCCAGTCTCTGGGAACGCGTTGCACAGACCTTTCTGCAAGGCCTCCCGAAGATGTTTCATCCTCTGCTCCCTCTGCGATGGCAAGATAAGGTCCGCAACCTTACCCTTGTAACGTGGATCAAGGAGGGTTGCCAGCCAGTATTGGTCCTTCTCCTTGATACCACGAATACGAGGATCCTTACGCAGGCTTTGCAGGATCAGGGAGGCCATGCAGCGTAGGTTTGCTGAGGCATTCGGTCCGGAGTCCTCTGGGTCACTAAGGACAACAACGTCCGCAGCCACCTCCTCCCAGCCACGTACAAGTCCATGTGTTCCTTGGGACTGATCCCTTAAAGACTGCTGATGCTGAGTGCCAGGCTCCACCTCCATACTGACACAATCTTCCTCCTCCTCCTCCTCCTCCTCCTCGTCCTCTTCCTGTGTGATCGGCGGGCACGCAGGAACACTGTCTGGATAAAGGGGGCCTTGAGAGCTAAGGAAGTCCTCCTCTTCCTGCCTCTGTTCTGCCTCAAGTGCCCTGTCCATTATTCCACGCAGCGTGTGCTCCAACAGGTGGACAAGGGGGACAGTGTCACTGATGCATGCACTGTCAGTGCTCACCATCCTCGTGGCCTCCTCGAATGGTGACAGGACAGTGCATGCATCCCTGATCATGGCCCACTGGCGTGGGGAAAAAAAACCAAGGTCCCCTGACCCTGTCCTGGTGCCATAGTCGCACAGGTACTCATTGATGGCCCTCTGCTGCGTGTGCAGCCGCTGCAGCATGGCCAACGTCGAGTTCCACCTGGTGGGCATGTCACAGATTAGGCGGTTCTTGGGCAGGTTAAACTCCTTTTGGAGGTCCGTCAGCCGAGCACTGGCATTATATGACCGGCGGAAATGCACAGAGACTTTCCTGGCCTGCCTCAGGACATCCTGTAAGCCCGGGTACCTGCCCAAGAACCGCTGCACCACCAAGTTAAGGACGTGAGCCAAACAGGGCACATGGGTCAGTTGTCCCTGTCGGAGGGCAGAGAGGAGGTTGGTGCCATTGTCGCAAACCACCATTCCTGCCTTAAGTTGGCGTGGCGTCAACCACCTCTGAACCTGCCCCTGCAGAGCTGACAGAACCTCTGCCCCAGTGTGGCTCCTGTCCCCCAAGCACACCAGCTCAAGCACCGCATGGCATCTTTTGGCCTGCGTACTTGCGTAGCCCCTTGAACGCCTACGGAGCACCGCTGGTTCCGAGGAAGAGGCCATGGAGGAAGAAGAAGAGGAGGGGGTGGAGGAGAGAGGTGTGTCACAATCAGCATTTTGGAGGCGTGGTGGCGGAACAACCTCCAACACTACTGCACCTTGTCCTGCATCCTTCCCAGCTGCCAGCAGAGTCACCCAATGCGCCGTGAAACTTAAGTAACGTCCCTGTCCATGCCTGCTGGACCATGAGTCAGCGGTAATATGCACCTTACCGCTGACCGCCCTGTCCAGCGAGGCATGGACATTGCCTTCCACATGCCGGTAGAGAGCCGGAATCGCCTTCCGTGAGAAAAAGTGGCGTTTGGGTACCTGCCACTGAGGAACCGCACATTCCACAAACTCACGGAAGGGGGCAGAGTCTACCAACTGAAAAGGCAGCAGTTGAAGTGCTAGCAATTTTGCCAAGCTAGCATTCAACCGCTGGGCATGTGGATGGCTGGGAGCAAACTTCTTTCGGCGGTGCAGCAGCTGGGGCAGGGAAATTTGCCTGGTACAATCTGACGTCGGTGTACCAAAAGCAGATTGCCCACAAGTACTTGGCTGTGACACACCTAATTCTACACCTTCATTCCTCTCACTGCAGGTCTCAGAGAGGACTGAAGGTCTAGTGGGGTTGGAAATCTCAGCTGATGAGGAGCAAGGAGAGATCGTCTTTGTTCTTTGGTGTGGGTCTTTTAGATACGCTTGCCAACGAACTGCATGGCAGGTCAACATATGTCTGGTCAAGCATGTGGTACCCAAGCGGGAGATGTTTTGGCCACGCGAGATACGCTTGAGACATATGTTGCAAATAGCAGCGGTGCGATCTGATGCACTCGTCTCAAAAAAGGCCCACACCAAAGAACTTTTTGAATAACGCGCAGAGACTGCAGCGCCCTGCACATGTGGAGCTTTGGGGTGTGATGCAGTCAATGTGCTGCCCTTAGGCTGGCCCCTGGAGGGCATCCTGCCTAGTTGGTGATGTGCCACCTCCTCCTCCTCCTCCTCCTCCTCCTCTCTCCTATCAGGCACCCACGTTGAGTCAGTGACCTCATCATCCCCTCCCTCCTCATCACTGGAGCAAACCTGGCAGTATGCTGCAGCAGGGGGAGCATGACTGCCAGATTGCTGTCCTTCTTGGGCACCCCCTCTGTCCGTGCTCATGTTACTGCCTTCATTGAGCTCAGTATCATCATCAGAGCCTTCCAAACGCTGGGCATCCTCCTGGAGCATGTACCCAACACTGTGGTCAAACAGTTCGAGGGAATCCTCATGAGGACATGGTGGAGCTAGGGAAGGAGTCACTGATGACATTGAGCTGAGGGAAGAGGCCGCTGCTTTGCCAGACAAAGCACCCTGGGCATGGGTGAGAGAGGATGAGGAGGATGAGGACGGCTTGGTCATCCACTCGACCAAGTCTTCCGCATGTTGCGGCTCAACACGGCCAGCTGCCGAAAAAAAGGCCAAGCGTGTCCCATGGCCACGTGCTGATGAGGATGCACCGTCTCCACGACCAGCACTAGACACAGAGCCTGCTTGCCCTCTCTTATTGGCTTGTGACTGTCTGCCTCTCCTTCTTGGCCTTCCAGACATACTAATGGCCTGTAGCTGCACTAAGCTGGGATAGAACACCTGTAATTTTCTTAAGGTAGCTTTATATACTGTAACCAGACAAGCCTGCCTGTCAGTAGGAAGATAACAGGAACGGATCTAGCTGAACACTGTGAGCAGGATGCACTGTACTAAATGTAAATAGTCTAGCTGCCTGACCGTGGTACTAATAGGATCAAAAAGAACACCTGTAATTTTCTTAAGGTAGCTTTATATACTGTAACCAGACAAGCCTGCCTGTCAGTAGGAAGATAACAGGAACGGATCTAGCTGAACACTGTGAGCAGGACGCACTGTACTAAATGTAAATAGTCTAGCTGCCTGACCGTGGTACTAATAGGATCAAAAAGAACACCTGTAATTTTCTTAAGGTAGCTTTATATACTGTAACCAGACAAGCCTGCCTGTCAGTAGGAAGATAACAGGAATGGATCTAGCTGAACACTGTGAGCAGGACACACTGTACTAAATGTAAATAGTCTAGCTGCCTGACCGTGGTACTAATAGGATCAAAAAGAACACCTGTAATTTTCTTCAGGTAGCTTTATATACTGTAACCAGACAAGCCTGCCTGTCAGTAGGAAGATAACAGGAACGGATCTAGCTGAACACTGTGAGCAGGACGCACTGCACTGAATGTAAATAGCAGGAACGGATCTAGCTGAACACTGTGAGCAGGACGCACTGCACTGAATGTAAATAGCAGGAACGGATCTAGCTGAACACTGTGAGCAGGACGCACTGCACTAAATGTAAATACCAGGAACGGATCTAGCTGAACACTGTGAGCAGGACGCACTGCACTGAATGTAAATAGCAAGAACGGATCTAGCTGAACACTGTGAGCAGGACGCACTGTACTAAATGTAAATAGTCTAGCTGCCTGACCGTGGTACTAATAGGATCAAAAAGAACACCTGTAATTTTCTTAAGGTAGCTTTATATACTGTAACCAGACAAGCCTGCCTGTCAGTAGGAAGATAACAGGAACGGATCTAGCTGAACACTGTGAGCAGGACGCACTGTACTAAATGTAAATAGTCTAGCTGCCTGACCGTGGTACTAATAGGATCAAAAAGAACACCTGTAATTTTCTTAAGGTAGCTTTATATACTGTAACCAGACAAGCCTGCCTGTCAGTAGGAAGATAACAGGAACGGATCTAGCTGAACACTGTGAGCAGGACGCACTGTACTAAATGTAAATAGTCTAGCTGCCTGACCGTGGTACTAATAGGATCAAAAAGAACACCTGTAATTTTCTTAAGGTAGCTTTATATACTGTAACCAGACAAGCCTGCCTGTCAGTAGGAAGATAACAGGAACGGATCTAGCTGAACACTGTGAGCAGGACACACTGTACTAAATGTAAATAGTCTAGCTGCCTGACCGTGGTACTAATAGGATCAAAAAGAACACCTGTAATTTTCTTCAGGTAGCTTTATATACTGTAACCAGACAAGCCTGCCTGTCAGTAGGAAGATAACAGGAAAGGATCTAGCTGAACACTGTGAGCAGGACGCACTGCACTGAATGTAAATAGCAGGAACGGATCTAGCTGAACACTGTGAGCAGGACGCACTGCACTGAATGTAAATAGCAGGAACGGATCTAGCTGAACACTGTGAGCAGGACGCACTGCACTAAATGTAAATACCAGGAACGGATCTAGCTGAACACTGTGAGCAGGACGCACTGCACTGAATGTAAATAGCAGGAACGGATCTAGCTGAACACTGTGAGCAGGACGCACTGCACTAAATGTAAATACCAGGAACGGATCTAGCTGAACACTGTGAGCAGGACGCACTGCACTGAATGTAAATAGCAGGAACGGATCTAGCTGAACACTGTGAGCAGGACGCACTGCACTGAATGTAAATAGCAGGAACGGATCTAGCTGAACACTGTGAGCAGGACGCACTGCACTAAATGTAAATACCAGGAACGGATCTAGCTGAACACTGTGAGCAGGACGCACTGCACTGAATGTAAATAGCAGGAACGGATCTAGCTGAACACTGTGAGCAGGACGCACTGCACTAAATGTAAATACCAAGAACGGATCTAGCTGAACACTGTGAGCAGGACGCACTGCACTGAATGTAAATAGCAGGAACGGATCTAGCTGAACACTGTGAGCAGGACGCACTGCACTGAATGTAAATAGCAGGAACGGATGTAGCTGAACACTGTGAGCAGGACGCACTGCACTAAATGTAAATACCAGGAACGGATCTAGCTGAACACTGTGAGCAGGACGCACTGCACTGAATGTAAATAGCAGGAACGGATCTAGCTGAACACTGTGAGCAGGACGCACTGCACTGAATGTAAATAGCAGGAACGGATCTAGCTGAACACTGTGAGCAGGACGCACTGCACTAAATGTAAATACCAGGAACGGATCTAGCTGAACACTGTGAGCAGGACGCACTGCACTGAATGTAAATAGCAGGAACGGATCTAGCTGAACACTGTGAGCAGGACGCACTGCACTAAATGTAAATACCAGGAACGGATCTAGCTGAACACTGTGAGCAGGACGCACTGCACTGAATGTAAATAGCATAGCTGCATGACCGTGGTACTAATAGGATCAAAAAGAACACCTGTAATTTTCTTAAGGTAGCTTTATATACTGTAACCAGACAAGCCTGCCTGTCAGTAGGAAGATAACAGGAACGGATCTAGCTGAACACTGTGAGCAGGATGCACTGTACTAAATGTAAATAGTCTAGCTGCCTGACCGTGGTACTAATAGGATCAAAAAGAACACCTGTAATTTTCTTAAGGTAGCTTTATATACTGTAACCAGACAAGCCTGCCTGTCAGTAGGAAGATAACAGGAACGGATCTAGCTGAACACTGTGAGCAGGACACACTGTACTAAATGTAAATAGTCTAGCTGCCTGACCGTGGTACTAATAGGATCAAAAAGAACACCTGTAATTTTCTTCAGGTAGCTTTATATACTGTAACCAGACAAGCCTGCCTGTCAGTAGGAAGATAACAGGAACGGATCTAGCTGAACACTGTGAGCAGGACGCACTGCACTGAATGTAAATAGCAGGAACGGATCTAGCTGAACACTGTGAGCAGGACGCACTGCACTGAATGTAAATAGCAGGAACGGATCTAGCTGAACACTGTGAGCAGGACGCACTGCACTAAATGTAAATACCAGGAACGGATCTAGCTGAACACTGTGAGCAGGACGCACTGCACTGAATGTAAATAGCAGGAACGGATCTAGCTGAACACTGTGAGCAGGACGCACTGCACTAAATGTAAATACCAGGAACGGATCTAGCTGAACACTGTGAGCAGGACGCACTGCACTGAATGTAAATAGCAGGAACGGATCTAGCTGAACACTGTGAGCAGGACGCACTGCACTGAATGTAAATAGCAGGAACGGATCTAGCTGAACACTGTGAGCAGGACGCACTGCACTAAATGTAAATACCAGGAACGGATCTAGCTGAACACTGTGAGCAGGACGCACTGCACTGAATGTAAATAGCAGGAACGGATCTAGCTGAACACTGTGAGCAGGACGCACTGCACTAAATGTAAATACCAGGAACGGATCTAGCTGAACACTGTGAGCAGGACGCACTGCACTGAATGTAAATAGCAGGAACGGATCTAGCTGAACACTGTGAGCAGGACGCACTGCACTGAATGTAAATAGCAGGAACGGATGTAGCTGAACACTGTGAGCAGGACGCACTGCACTAAATGTAAATACCAGGAACGGATCTAGCTGAACACTGTGAGCAGGACGCACTGCACTGAATGTAAATAGCAGGAACGGATCTAGCTGAACACTGTGAGCAGGACGCACTGCACTGAATGTAAATAGCAGGAACGGATCTAGCTGAACACTGTGAGCAGGACGCACTGCACTAAATGTAAATACCAGGAACGGATCTAGCTGAACACTGTGAGCAGGACGCACTGCACTGAATGTAAATAGCAGGAACGGATCTAGCTGAACACTGTGAGCAGGACGCACTGCACTAAATGTAAATACCAGGAACGGATCTAGCTGAACACTGTGAGCAGGACGCACTGCACTGAATGTAAATAGCAGGAACGGATCTAGCTGAACACTGTGAGCAGGACGCACTGCACTGAATGTAAATAGCAGGAACGGATCTAGCTGAACACTGTGAGCAGGACGCACTGCACTAAATGTAAATACCAGGAACGGATCTAGCTGAACACTGTGAGCAGGACGCACTGCACTGAATGTAAATAGCAGGAACGGATCTAGCTGAACACTGTGAGCAGGACGCACTGCACTAAATGTAAATACCAGGAACGGATGTAGCTGAACACTGTGAGCAGGACGCACTGCACTGAATGTAAATAGCAGGAACGGATCTAGCTGAACACTGTGAGCAGGACACACTGCACTAAATGTAAATAGTCTAGATAGAAGATAACAGGAACGGATCTAGCTAAACTGAATACAGTGTATATATATATATGCAACACCTGGGATGCATATATATACACAATACACTGTAAGTGCAGCTAACTGACTGACTGTTCTGCCTAATCTATCTAACTCAAATCAAATGACACTGTCTCTCTCTCTCTCTATCTCTCAGCACACCGGAACACACACTACACAGGGCCGCCGTGCAGGCGGCCTTATATAGTGTGGGGCGTGTACTAAATCCCCTGAGCCATAATTGGCCAAAGCCACCCTGGCTTTGGCCAATTACAGCTCTCTCTACTGACGGCGCTGTGATTGGCCAAGCATGCGGGTCATAGTGCATGCTTGGCCAATCATCAGCCAGCAATGCACTGCGATGCCGCAGTGAATTATGGGCCGTGACGCGCCACACGAATTTGGCGCGAACGGCCCATATCGTTCGCAATTCGGCGAACGACCGAACAGCCGATGTTCGAGTCGAACATGGGTTCGACTCGAACACGAAGCTCATCCCTACTCCTCTCCTGTACATGCTGTCCACTGTCCTAGTTTGGAGGGTATGACAGTGGGCAGTATATACAGGAGAGGAGTGTAGAGGGTATGACAGTGGGCAGTATGTACAGGAGAGGAGTGTGGAGGGTATGATGGCAGCCATGTTTAAACCTTGGGGGCCCATGATCTCCTATTGCCCAGGGGCCCCATGAGTTATCAGTCCACCCATGGGCAGCGCTGTAAGAAAGTGTTGTCTCCTAGACCGGCTCCTGTAATTGATGGAACATTGATCCAATGCACTGAAATTGAATCAGTGTGACGTGTATCATAGGAGCTGCAAGCCGGTCTTTGTTAAAGCGGCCGCCCGGGAGATTCTAATTCAAGCTCCGTGACAGTAGGCGATTGTCGTCGCTCTGTGTGATCCAGGGGCACTGGTAGGCTGCACTTGGGGGGCACTGGCACTTTGGAGCTTCAGGACCTGGACTATTTACTATAATTGATGGAACCATGAATTCTGAGCTCTACCAGAAAATCCTAAAGGAGAATGTCCGGTCATCAGTTCGTAAAGCTCAAGTGCACATGGGTTATGCAGCAGGACAATAATCCAAAACACAATAGCATGTCCATCTCCAAATGGTTCAAACAAAGCAAAATTTAGGTTTTGGAGTGGCCTAGACAAAGCGTGGACTTAAATCCAATTGAGATGCTGTATCATGACCTTACATAGGCCGTTCATGCTGGAAAACCCTCCAATGTGGCTGAAATAAAACAATTCTGCAAAGAAGAGTGGGCCAAAATTGTTCCACAGCAATGTGAAAGGCTCATTGCCAGTTATCGCAAATGCTTGAGTGCAGTTGTTGCCGCCAAGGGTGGCGCAACCATTTATTAGATTTAGGGCAATTACTTTTTCACATAAAGCCAGGCAGGTTTGGACAGCTTTTTTGCCTTAATAAATTAAACCATCATTTAAAAACGGCATTTTGCATTTACTCGGGTTATCTTTGTGTAATAATAATATTTGTTGGATGATCTGAGTCAGTTACCGTAAGTGTGAAAAATGCAAAGTGCAAAAAAGAAAAAAATCAGGGGCAAATACTTTTCCACAGCATTATATATATATATATATATATATATATATATATATATATATATATATATACAGTCAGGTCCATAAATATTAGGACATCAACACAATCCTAATCTTTTTGGCTCAATACACCACCACAATGGATTTGAAATGAAACGAACAAGATGTGCTTTAACTGCAGACTTTCAGCTTTAATTTGAGGGTATTTACATCCAAATCAGGTGAACGGTGTAGGAATTACAATGGTTTGTATATGTGCCTCCCACTTTTTAAGGGACCAAAAGTAATTGGACAATTGGCTGCTCAGCTGTTCTATGGCCAGGTGTGTGTTATTCCCTCATTATCCCATTTACAAAGAGCAGATAAAAGGTCCAGAGTTCATTTCAAGTGTGCTATTTGCATTTGGAATCTGTTGCTGTCAACTCTCAATATGAGATCCAAAGAGCTGTCACTTTTCAGTGAAGCAAGCCATCATTAGGCTGAAAAAACAAAACAATCCCATCAGAGAGCTCGCAAAAACATTAGGTGTGGCCAAATCAACTGTTTGGAACATCCTTAAAATGAAAGAACGCACCGGTGAGCTCAGCAACACCAAAAGACCCTGAAGACCACGGAAAACAACTGTGGTGGATGACAGAAGATTTTTTTCCCTGGTGAAGAAAACACCCTTCACAAGAGTTGGCCAGATCAAGAACACTCTCCAGGAGGTAGGTGTGTGTGTGTCAAAGTCAACAATCAAGAGAAGACTTCACCAGAGTGAATACAGAGGGTTCACAACAAGATGTAAACCATTGGTGAGCCTCAAAAACAGGAAGGCCAGATTAGAGTTTGTCAAACAACATCTAAAAAAAGCCTTCATAGTTCTGGAACAACATCCTATGGACAGATGAGACCAAGATCAACTTGTACCAGAGTGATGGGAAGAGAAGAGTATGGAGAAGGAAAAGAACTGCTCATGAGCCAAAGCATACCACCTCATCAGTGAAGCATGGTGGTGGTAGTGTCATGGCGTGGGCATGTATGGCTGCCAATGGAACTGGTTCTCTTGTATTTATTGATGATGTGACTGCTGACAAAAGCAGCAGGATGAATTCTGAAGTGTTTCGGGCAATATTATCTGCTCATATTCAGCAGAATGCTTCAGAACTCATTGGACTGCGCTTCACAGTGCAGATGGACAATGACCCGAAGCATACTGCGAAAGCAACCAAAGAGTTTTTTAAGGGAAAGAAGTGTAATGTTATGCAATGGCCAAGTCAATCACCTTAACTGAATCCGATTAAGCATGCATTTCACTTGCTGAAGACAAAACTGAAGGGAAATGCCCCAAGAACAAGCAGGAACTGAAGACAGTTGCAGTAGAAGCCTGGCAGAGAATCACCAGGGATGAAACCCAGCGTCTGGTGATGTCTATGCATTCCAGACTTCAGGCTGTAATTGACTGCAAAGGATTTGCAACCAAGTATTAAAAAGTGAAAGTTTGATGGATGATTGTTAATCTGTCCCATTACTTTTGGTTCCTTAAAAAGTGGGAGGCACATATATAAACTGTTGTAATTCCTACACCGTTCACCTGATTTGCATGTAAATACCCTCAAATTAAAGCTGAAAGTCTGCAGCTAAAGCACATCTTGTTTGTTTCATTTCAAATCTATTGTGGTGGTGTATAGAGCCAAAGAGATTGGAATTGTGTCAATGTCCCAATATTTATGGACCTGACTGTATATATATATATATATATATATATATATATATATATATATATATATATACAGTGTATATATATATATATATATATATATATAGATATATATATATCTATATATATAGATATATATATATAAAAATTTTGTCTGAATATAGATCTATGTTTGTCCCACATGACATGTTAGTTTGATAATATTATGTTGTTAGATGCAAATTAATTCCAATTTCTACACAAAAATGATATTGTAAGAGGATGCTATATTTGAAAGTGACAGATACTTTTAAAAGTGATCTTAATTTTTTTTTTTATGAAGGGGCCGCTTTAATAACTGCTTCCTACCCCAAAAAAAATAAAATAAAAAGGCCTGCAAAAATAAAGTTTTTACAAAAAGAAAATGACCTCTACTCTAGCTTTCATCCACTTCCAGGAGGCACCAATGACATTACCTTCCCTCCCCACTGCTGCCCAAGAAATCAAGGGGTTTCTACAATGTGCAGTCATTGAAGTGTATGCAAATAACAATAAACTTTTCTTATTTGCCCTTATCTTGGTTTGTTAAATATGCCATATATTATTTTTTTTTATATTAAATACAGAATCTGGAGAGCTGATAACTTCTTTTACTCTTTCCCTCTGTTGACTGTTATCAATTCCCATTGTTTCCAGTTCTCCCTGTGGACTACAGAATACCTCTCCCTTGTGTTATAGAGACTGGCAACGGGGAAGGCTTCTGTAGTTCATACAGTGCATTAAGTGTGCATTGTCACTCAAGGACAGGTTTTGATTTACTGGCAGAGTCTCCAGGTAAAAATAAAGACAAAATAATCCTGAACAAAAGAAAACTAATGCAACCACCACATCTAAGGACTGGTAAGCTGAAATATATTCTTCTTCTTTTTCCTTCTTTCTTCTTTTTTGTTTTCTTCTTTCCAAAGGTGTTCTGTTGAGTTGAGGTCAGGACTCTGTGCAGGCCAGTCAAGTTCCTCCACCCCAAACTCGCTCATCCATGTCTTTATGGACCTTGTTTTGTGCAGTGCAGTGGCAAGCAGCCATGTTGGAACAGGAAGGGGCCACCCCCAAACAGTTTCCACAAAGTTGGGCGCTTGAAATTGTCCAAAACCTCTTGGTATGCTGGCATCTTAAGAGTTTCCTTCACTGGAACTAAGGGGCCAAGCCCAACCCCTGAAAAGCAACCCCACATCATAATTCCTCCTACAACATATACAACTTTATGGACCAATGCACAAAGCAAGGTCCATAAAGACATAGATGAGTGAGTTTGGGGTGGAGGAACTTGACTGGTCTGCACGGAGTCCTGACTTCAAGAACACCTTTGGAATGAATTATATTGAACACTGCAAGCCAGATCTTCTCACCCACATTGTTGCCTGACCTCACAAATGTGCTTCTGGAAGAATAGTCAAAGATTATCATCCCATAGATGCACTTCTAAACCTTGAGGACAGCCTTCCCAGAACAGTTAAAGCTGCTATAGCTGCAAAGGGTGGGCCAACTCAACATTGAACTCTATGCCCTAAGACTGGGATGCCATTAAAGTTCATCAAATCTTAATTTGACTTGATATTAGCCTTTATAACCTCCTGTATTGCACCAGTGAGATGCACTGTATACTAACATATTGACAAAAACATGCTGAATGGAGGAGAGAGCTATCTGCTGTTCTCATTTTGGTAATATTTCACCATTTCAGTGAAATGCATTGAAGTCAATGGGGATGGTAAAACTACTCCCGAGGGTTAGGGAAGCTGCTTTCAGCAATCCTGAACCTATTCTGGTGCCACAAAACAGCCCTTTATCAGTTTGGAATGTGATATTGTAACAAATGCAGCATTTTGTAATACTCCTTAGCTGTTTCCCATGTGTTTTCCATTTGTTGCTTATCTATTGTCACGACTGACCATTTGATGCCTGCATATTGTAATGCCGCGTACACACAATCAAAATTTTGTCCCGCAAAAGACCGATGAGAGTTTTTCATCGGGAAATGCGACTGTGTATATGCTCCATCAGACTTTTGCTGGCTGAATTCCAGCCAGCAAAAGATTGAGAGCATGCTCTCAATTTTTCGGTCGGCAAATGTTCCTATCCGAAATTGCGATCATCTGCAGCAATTCCAACGCGCAAAATTCCTATGCATGCTCGGAAACAATTTGACGCATGCTCGGAAGCATTGAACTTCATTTTCTCGGCTTGTCACCGCGTTCTTGATGGTCGTAATTTCAGCAAACTTTTGCATGACCGTGTGTATGCAAGGCAAACTTGAGCGGAATCCCGTCGGAAAAGCCGTCATATCTTTCTCCAGCGAGAAGTCCGATTGTGTGTACACGGCATAACAGTTTTCTATTTTTTGCCTGTATGTTGTTATGATTACCCATTTGTTTCCTGTATATTGTAATGGTTGTCTGTTTGTTGCTTGCATATTTTCCTAATTACCCATTTGTTGCCCCCATATTACAGATACTTATATAGCACCATCAATTTAAACAGCACATATATATATTATCTCACAAATGTGAGTACACCCCTCACATTTATGTAAATATTTTATTATATCTTTTTTCGGGACTAGCCGAACACCCCCGGTTCGGTTTGCGGCAGAACATGTGAACAAACAAAAAAATTGTGCGAACACGCAAACCCTGTTAAAGACTATGGGACTCGAACGTGAAAAATCAAAAGTGCTAATTTTAAAGGCTAATAGGCAAGTTATTGTCATAAAAAGTGTTTGAGGACCCGGGTCCTGCCCCAGGGGACATGTATCAATTCAAAAAAAAGTTTTAAAAATGGCCATTTTTTCGGGAGCAGTGATTTTAATAATGCTTAAAGTGAAACAATAAAAGTGTAATTTACATTTTTAAATGTAATAATTTAACTTTAAATATCGTGCCTGGGGGGTGTCTTTAGTATGGCTGCAAAGTGGCGCATTTTTCCCGTGTTTAGAACAGTCCCTGCACAAAATTACATTTCTAAAGGAAAAAAGTCATTTAAAACTGCTTGCGGCTGTAATGTAATGTTTCCCCCCCAGCCCATTACAGGGTCCTTTGGGTCTGGTATGGATATTAGGGGGAACCCCGCACCCAAATAAAAAAAAGGCATAGGGCCCCCAGGCCCTATATACTCTGAACAGCAGTATACAGGCGGTCCCCGGGTTACAAACAAGATAGGGACTGTAGGTTTGTTGTTAAGTTGAATCTGTTTGTAATTTGGAACAGGTACATTTTTTAAGTGTAGCTGCAGCTCAAAAATCTATTTTTAAGCTTTTTGGATAATATAGGGCAGGGTTATCACCCCTGTAATTTTTTTTTTGCTGTCTGGGCCCCTGTTCAGTAGATTTAACCTCACTTTTTGTCGGAATAACAATTGGATTTTGAAAATTTTGGGTTATTAGGGAAACAAGGATTGGTGATAAAGCATCAGTGGAGATACCTTTTTCCCATATTTACTCTCTTCCTGTTGTCTCCCTGCGTTTGTAAGTAGGAGTCATTTGTAAGTCGGATGTTTGAAAATAGGGGATCGCCTGTTTATACTATGCGGCCTGCCCTATACACTCTGCAGAAAATTGGGCCTTAGGTGTTGGTGGTACCAGAACACTGTAAGCCCTCACAGTTACTCTTGGTGGGCACTGTAACGGGCCCTGCTGTGAAATATTATATCAAGAATTGTAATTACATGCCCCTGTCAAACAGGGGCAGAAAAATTGGGCCTTAGGGGGTGGTGGTGGCACAACACTGTAAAGCCTCACAGATACTTTTGTTGAGTACAGGAACGGGCCCTACTGTGAAATATTAGATCAAACATTGTAATTACATGCCCCTGATAAACAGGGGCAGAAAAGATGGGCCTTAGGAGGTGGTGGTGGTGGGTGGTGGTGGCACGACACTGTAAAGCCTCACAGGAATTCTTGTTGAGCGCAGGGACAGGCCCTGCTGTGAAATATTAGATCAAAAATTGTAATTACAATACAGTGCAGCCGTAGTGCAGTTGCTACTACTTTTCTGGTGGTGTACACAGTACACAATATAGTGTAGTGCGTTGTTGCAAAACAAAATATACATCATGTCCAGAAGGCCACCAAGGAGAGGCAGACGCTCACAGGCCACTAAAAGAGGGCAAGCAGGCTCTGTGTCTACAGTCAACAGTGCATATCCCAGCATGGGATCCTTTAAAGTGAGTATGTGTAAAACAATGAGGTTTGGATCCCATTTTTTGGTTTACACGAGCCTAGGCACCGACTTGTCTGGTCTACCAGAGATTTCTGTGAAGATAATATGTTCCGCCCTACATAGATAAAAGCTAAATTAAATATAAATAAATTAAATATACATTAAATATAAATTAAATATATTTATTAAATATAAATACATTAGTTACATATAGTTACATAGTTACATAGTTACATAGTAGGTGAGGTTGAAAAAAGACACAAGTCCATCAATTCCAACCTATGTGTGTGATTATGTGTCAGTATTACATTATATATCCCTGTATGTTGCGGTCATTCAGGTGCTTATCTAATAGTTTCTTGAAGCTATCAATGCTCCCCGCTGAGACCACTGCCTGTGGAAGGGAATTCCACATCCTTGCTGCTCTTACAGTAAAGAACCCTCTACGTAGTTTAAGGTTAAACCTCTTTTCTTCTAATTTTAATGAGTGGCCACGAGTCTTGTTAAACTCTCTTCTGCGAAAAAGTTTTATCCCTATTGTGGGGTCACCAGTAGGGATGAGCTTCGAGTTCGAGTCGAACTCATGTTCTACTCGAACATTGGCTGTTCGCAAGTTCGCCGAACAGCGAACAATTTGGGGTGTTCGCGGCAAATTCGAATGCCGCGGAACACCCTTTAAAAGTCTATGGGAGAAATCAAAAGTGCTAATTTTAAAGGCTTATATGCAAGTTATTGTCATAAAAAGTGTTTGGGGACCCGGGTCCTGCCCCAGGGGACATGGATCAATGCAAAAAAAAGTTTTAAAAACGGACGTTTTTTCAGGAGCAGTGATTTTATTAATGCTTAAAGTCAAACAATAAAAGTGTAATATCCCTTTAAATTTCATACCTGGGGGGTGTCTATAGTATGCCTGTAAAGGGGCGCATGTTTCCTGTGTTTAGAACAGTCTGACAGCAAAATGACATTTGGAAGGAAAAAACTCATTTAAAACTACCCGCGGCTATTGCATTGCCGACAATACACATAGAAGTTCATTGATAAAAACGGCATGGGAATTCCCCACAGGGGAACCCCGAACCAAAATAAAAAAAAAAAAATGATGTGGGGGTCCCCCTAAATTCCATACAAGGCCCTTCAGGTCTGGTATGGATATTAAGGGGAACCCCAGCCAAAATTTTAAAAAAAATTGACGTGGGGTTCCCCCTAAATTCCATACCAGACCCTTCAGGTCTGGTATGGATTTTAAGGGGAACCCCGCGCCAAAAAAAAAAAAAAAACGGCGTGGGGTCCCCCTAAAAATCCATACCAGACCCTTACCTGAGCACGCAACCTGGCAGGCCGCAGGAAAAGAGGGGGGGACGAGAGTGCGGCCCCCCCCCTCCTGAACCGTACCAGGCCACATGCCCTCAACATTGGGAGGGTGCTTTGGGGTAGCCCCCCAAAACACCTTGTCCCCATGTTGATGAGGACAAGGGCCTCATCCTCACAACCGTGGCCGGTGGTTGTGGGGGTCTGCGGGCGGGGGGCTTATCGGAATCTGGAAGCCCCCTTTAACAAGGGGGCACGGTGACATGACGGGACTTCCCTGTGGCATTCCCCGTGACGTCACAGGGAAGTCCCGTCAAGTCACCGTGCGACAGAGGGGGGCGGGGTCACCGGATGGCCCCGCCCCCCATTATTTAAGAACCGTCAGACGAAGAGACGCCGTCACACAGCGGGAGCCTCCCTCCATGCCACAGCATGGCTGCGGAGCGGCCCGGAGAAGACATGAAGAAGAGAAGAAGAAGAAGAAGATGAAGAAGAAGATGAAGAAGAAGATGAAGAAGAGAAGAAGATGAAGAGAAGAGCGGGAGCCTCCCCTCATGCCATGGGTGCGGAGCGGCCCGAGGAGAAGAAGATAGAAGACGCCGCGGAGAAGATGCTGGACGAGAACGCCGGAGGAAGAACCAGAAGAGCCAGAAGAACCAGAAGAAGAAGAAGATGAAGGAAGAAAGAAGAAGCATTTAAATAAAGGAATTGTCAAAAACTGTCTCTTGTCATTTTTAACATTTTTGACAGTTTTTTAGTGAAATGGTAGGGGTAAGTACCCCCTTACCATTTCACACAGGGGGGGGGCCGGGATCTGGGGGTCCCCTTGTTAAAGGGGGCTTCCAGATTCCGATAAGCCCCCCGCCCGCAGACCCCCACAACCACCGGCCACGGTTGTGAGGATGAGGCCCTTGTCCTCATCAACATGGGGACAAGGTGTTTTGGGGGGCTACCCCAAAGCACCCTCCCAATGTTGAGGGCATGTGGCCTGGTACGGTTCAGGAGGGGGGGGGCCGCACTCTCGTCCCCCCCTCTTTTCCTGCGGCCTGCCAGGTTGCGTGCTCGGATAAGGGTCTGGTATGGATTTTTAGGGGGACCCCACGCCGTTTTTTTTTTTTTTTTTTTGCGCGGGGTTCCCCTTAAAATCCATACCAGACCTGAAGGGTCTGGCATGGAATTTAGGGGGAACCCCACGTCAATTTTTTTTTTTAATTTTGGCTGGGGTTCCCCTTAATATCCATACCAGACCTGAAGGGCCTTGTATGGAATTTAGGGGGACTCCCACATCATTTTTTTTTTTTAATTTTGGTTCGGGGTTGCCCTGTGGGGAATTCCCATGCCGTTTTTATCAATGAACTTCTATGTGTATTGTCGGCAATGCAATAGCTGCGGTAGTTTTAAATGTGTTTTTTCCTTCAAAATGTCATTTTGCTGTCAGACTGTTCTAAACACGGGAAACATGCGCCCCTTTACAGGCATACTATAGACACCCCCCAGGTATGAAATTTAAAGGGATATTACACTTTTATTGTTTGACTTTAAGCATTATTAAAATCACTGCTCCTGAAAAAACGGCCGTTTTTAAAACTTTTTTTTGCATTGATCCATGTCCCCTGGGGCAGGACCCAGGTCCCCAAACACTTTTATTGACAATAACTTGCATATTAGCCTTTAAAATTAGCACTTTTGATTATTCATGTTCGTGTCCCATAGACTTTAACGGTGTTCGCGTGTTCGAACAAATTTTTTTCCTGTTCGCATGTTCTGGTGCGAACCGAACAGGGGGGTGTTCGGCTCATCCCTAGTCACCAGTATGGTATTTGTATATTGAAATCATATCCCCTCTCAAGCGTATCTTAACCAGAGAGAATAAGTTCAGTGCTCGCAACCTTTCCTCATAACTAAGATCCTCCAGACCCTTTATTAGCTTTGTTGCCCTTCTTTGTACTCGCTCCATTTCCAGTGCATCCTTCCTGAGGACTGGTGCCCAGAACTGGACAGCATACTCCAGGTGCGGCCGGACCAGAGCCTTGTAGAGTGGGAGAATTATCGTTTTATCTCTGGAGTTGATCCCCTTTTTAATGCATGCCAATATTCTGTTTGCTTTGTTAGCAGCAGCTTGGCATTGCATGCCATTGCTGAGCCTATCATCTACTAGGACCCCCAGGTCCTTTTCCATCCTAGATTCCCCCAGAGGTTCTCCCCCCAGTGTATAGATTGCATTCATATTTTTGCCACCCAAATGCATTATTTTACATTTTTCTACATTGAACCTCATTTGCCATGTAGTCGCCCACTCCATTAATTTGTTCAGGTCTTTTTGCAAGGTTTCCACATCCTGCGGAGAAGTTATTGCCCTGCTTAGCTTAGTATCATCTGCAAATACAGACAATATAAATTAAATATACATTAAATATAAATTTAACATATTCATAATTACAATATCCGTTGGCAACAGCACTTGAAAAACCCACATCAAAGCAAAAGGTGGACTTCTACTTGCTCCTCATCTGGAATCTTCAACCCTTTTCCAGTCCTCTTGAAAACCTGCACTGAAAGAAATGAAGGTATAGCAATAGGTGTCCCAAGTACTTGCAGCCAATCTGCTAGCAGTACACCACCATCTGATTTTAGCAGGCAAATTTCCCTACCCCAGTTGCTAAACCGTAAAAAGAAATTTGGTCCCAGCCATCCACATGCTCACAGTCTGAATGTTAGCTTGAATGCCAGCTTGGCGAAATTGCTAGCACTGCAACTACTGCCTTTTCAGCTGGTAGACTCTGCCCCCTTTCGTGAATTTGTGGAATGTGCTGTAACTTAGTTGTAGGTTCCTAATGCCATTTCTTTTCACGGAAGGCCATTCCAGCTCTCTACCAGCATGTGGAAGACAATGTTTTTGTCTTGTTGGAGAGGGCGGTCAGCAGTAAGGTGTATATTACTGCAGACTCATGGTCTAGCAGGCATGGGCAGGGATGTTACCTTTCCTTCACGGCGCACTTGGTAACTCTGCTGGTGGCTGGGAAGGATGCAGGACAGGGTTCAGTATTGTTGGCGCTTGTTCCGCCACCACGCCTTCAAAATGCTAGCGGTGATTCTGCCACAGCTCTCTCCTCCACCCCCTCCTCTTCTTCTTCCTCTATGGCCTCTTCTGCAGATTTGTTCTCTGAACCAGTGGTGCTCCGTAAGCGTTCAAGGGGCTACGCAAGTACTCAGACAAAAAAAATGCCATGTGGTGCATGAGTTACATTGTTACATAGTAGGTGAGGTTGAAAAAAGACACAAGTCCATCAAGTCCAACCTATTTGTGTGATTACATGTCAGTATTACATTGTATATATGTTGCGGTCGTTCAGGTGCTTATCTAATAGTTTCTTGAAACTATCGATGCCCCCCGCTGAGACCACCGCCTGTGGAAGGAATTCCACATCCTTGCCACTCTTACAGTAAAGAACCCTCTATGTAGTTTAAGGTGAAACCACTTCTTAGGGGACAGGAGCCACACTGGGGCAGAGATTCTGTCAGCTCTGCAGGGGCAGACTCAGAGGTGGTTGACGCCACGCCAGCTTCAGCCAGGAATGGTTGTATGCGACAATGGCAGCAACCTTCTCTCTGCCTTCCAACAGGGACTGTCAAGTCTGTAGTGTGAGGCCGGGTTGCTGAGAGGGCACCCCTTGCGGCTGAGTGCAGCTCCTCCCTGGATTTGGGTATGGGGAATGCGATGCACAGAGGTGCACGGGTTGCCAGGGATACTGAAAGCTGACTGGTTGGCTGTAAGTAGCTAGAGAGCATTGTGGCAGCCGTGCAGAGAGAAGTCTTGAACGGTAACAGCAGGGTAAACCAGGAACAGGGTCCGCAGCCAGGCCAGGGGTCAGATACCAAAAGACAGTCCGAGAGAGGTACAGGAACAAGCCGGTTCATACACAGAGGGCAGAGGATCGGAGAGTAGTCAGCCAAGCCGGGGTCAGAGCGAGGAGATAAACAGGAACACAGGTCAAGCCGAGCAGAGATCAAGCAGGGGTCTTCAGAGTATAAAAGGCACAGGAACACAGGAGCTGTTTGATAATCCAGCAAACTGCAAGTGTCAGTGGCAGGTTTAAATAGGCCGGGGGGGTGTTCCCACAAGATCAGGGCGTGCTCACTAGACTCGCCTGCCACCATGACGGTTACTGGCGGAATTGCCCACAACACGGCCATTTCCCTGATAGTGCCCCCCCAAGAGGCAACCTCCGGATGCCCAACCAAGCCCATCTTTGGGGGTAATGAACTCGGAATCTCTGCAAAAGTCTAGGAGCATGTATATGGGCTGCAGGTTCCCAAGAACTTTCTTCTGCTGGGTAACCCTTCCATTTTATAAGAAATTTAATGATCCTACCTCTCCGGCGGCAGTCCAGGATGGCCTCAACTTCATACTCTGTTTCATCTCCCACAGAAACTGGAGGCGGAGGATCTTCCTTCCTTCCTGAAAAAGGACTAGAGATAACAGCTTTAAGTAAGGAGACATGAAACACAGGGTGCACTTTATAAGAACTCGGGAGTGACAGTTCAAAAGCTACTGGATTAATCTCCCGTCTAATCTTGAATGGGCCAATAAATCTTGGTCCCAACTTCCGGGAGGGACAAGGAAGTTTAAGATTTGCCGAGGAGAGCCAAACCTCATCTCCAACCTTAAAGCTAGGGCTCTCCCCCCTCTTTTTGTCATATTGTTCCTTGTAGTCCTCTTGGGCCTTTTGCATGGTTAACCGGAGAGTTTGAAAGTTAGTCTGAATGGATTTTATCCTGTCTTGAAATGCTGGAACTGAGGTCTCTGGAATGACATTAGGTAGAAATGAAGGATAGAACCCATAGTTGGCCTAAAACGGTGATTGATCGGTGGTTGAGTGTACTGAGTTATTGTATGCGAACTCCGCACAGGGGAGTAACAAGGACCAGTCATCCTGGGAAGTGGAGCAAAAACAGCGTAAATATTGTTCTAAGGTCTGATTAGTCCTTTCAGTCTGACCGTTGCTCTGGGGGTGATAGGCAGAGGATAGGCAAACTTCAATAGACAAAACCTTGCAGAGCTCTTTCCAAAATCGGGAAGTAAATTGGACCCCTCTATCCAACACAATGCTGTGAGGAAGGCCGTGAAGTCTGACTATCTCTCTTATGAAGGCCTTTGCTGTGTCTGCAGCGGAAGGAGTACCTATCATAGGCACGAAGTGTGACATCTTGGACAGACGGTCTACAACAACTAGAATCGTTGTGAATCTTTCAGAGGGTGGCACTGGCAGCTCTACTATGAAGTCCATAGATATATTCCTCCATGGTTGTTCTGGTACCGGCAAAGGACGTAGCAGACCCCAAGACTTAATGTTGGACCCCTTGTTTTGCTGGCAGGTAGTGCAGGAGCTTACATACTTTTTGCAATCAGTTTTCAAGGTAGGCCACCAAAAGGATCGCTGAATAAGATCCATAGTTTTCCGTACAAGTACACCGAAGTGGCAAGTTGATGATCATGTAAAGTTTGTAAGACCTGGATTCTGGCTTCTTGTGGGACAAAGATCTTGTCCTGATACCAGAGATAACCCCCTGGCTTCTTAAAGAGGAAGTCTCTGGTTCCTGGCATTGGAGGGAGGCCTGTTTAAGAGAAGAGCTTAGATCAGGTTGAATCAAAAGAAAGTTCTGTGGAGACCAAGATCGTACTGGATGTTGTTTCTTCTGGGGTATCAGGAAACATTCGGGATAAAGCATCGGCCTTGCCGTTCTTGGAGCCAGGGCGGTAGGTGATGTGAAAGTTGAATCGTGAAAAGAACAGAGCCCAGCGAGCTTGACGGGGTCTCAGGCGTTTGGCAGTGCGGAGGTACTCGAGGTTTCTGTGATCGGTGAATATCATTATTGTGTGCGTGGCTCCCTCAAGAAGGTATCTCCACTCTTCTAAGGCTGTCTTAATGGCCAGAAGCTCATGATCACCTACATCGTAATTCCTCTCGGCCTGGCTCATTTTCCGGGAGGAGAAGGCCATAGGGTGAAGCAAAGACTTGGGTCCCAGGCGCTGTGAAAGTACTGCTCCTGTAGCTACCTCTGAGGCATCGACCTCTAAAATATAGGGCAGGGCAGGATCAGGGTGTCGAAGAATTGGTGCAGAAGTAAACAAAGACTTCAGTTTCTCAAAGGCAGATTGGGCTTCAGAGGACCACAGGAAGCGAACATGTAGGCGGGTTACTTGGGTTATGGGTGAGATGATGAAAGAAAAGTTCCTTATAAACCTTCTATAGAAGTTTGCAAACCCTACAACCCTTTGTACACCCTTCTTGTCTGACAGAGTTGGCCAGTCTAGGATTGCCTGCACTTTCTGTGGATCCATAGCTACACCACCAGTAGAGATGATGAGCGCTAGGAATTGTATGGATTTCTTTTCAAATTCACACTTTTCTGCTTTTGCGTAAAGTCCGTGTTTTCTTAGTGTGAGTAAAACTGTCTTTACGTGAGTCCGATGGAGCTCCAAGGTGGTTGAGAAGATAAGGATGTCATCCAGACAGATGATGACGAAATAGTCAAGATATTCCCGGAAGATGTTGTTTACGAAGTGCTTGAAAGTAGCCGGGGCATTACAGAGCCCAAACGGCATCACCAAATACTCAAAGTGCCCGAACCTCGTTCTGAATGCCGTCTTCCACTCATCGCCCTCACGGATGCGAACGAGGTTGTAGGCACCCCGGAGGTCGAGTTTGGTGAACACTTGGGCTGAACGAAGTCTCTGGAAGAGTTCAGGGACCAGTGGGAGTGGATATCGGTTCTTTATGGTGATTTTATTTAATTCCCTATAGTCCACACATGGTCTTAGAGTCTTATCTTTTTTTTTCGACAAAGAAAATGCCGGCACTGGCAGGAGAAGAAGAAGGACGGATGAAGCCCTTTGCCAAATTTTCGTCTATGTACTGTCGTAGTGTCCCCAATGCCACTTCAGAGAGGGGGAATATACGTCCAAATGGAACTTCGGCCCCTGGAAACAGCTCGATAGGACAATCATATGGCCGATGTGGTGGTAGAACATCGGCCTTTCTCTTATCAAAAACGTCCAGGAATTCATGGTACAGCCGGGGTAAATCCTGATTAGTGGAGGATACCGACTGGACTGTCAGACAACTGGTGGTATCTCTGGATTCAGGGATGAAGCAATGTTGTTGGCAAAAGGGGGAAGTGAACAGGACTTCCTTCTTGACCCAATCGATCTGGGGGTTATGGGCTTGGAGCCATGGGATACCCAAGATAATTGGAGACATAGGTGAACTCAAAACGTCAAAATGTATGAATTCCCGATGGCCATCGGGAGAGGTAATAAGGAGAGGAGAAGTCTCTTGAGTAACAAGGCCGGAGTTAGGTAGGGTGCCATCTGGTAAACGGACTTCCAGACCCTATTTCTTGTGGAGGAGGGGCAAACTAAGGTTCCTTGCCAGGTTCAAGTCCATTAAGCAACTGCATGCTCCAGAGTCAATTATAGCCTGGAGCCGGATCTCTTCTTCTCCCAACTGCAGTGAAATGGGAAGGACGAGTTGTGAGGGAGAAGTCCCGGAAACCTGGAAATATGCTGGAGAGTAGGTAGGTGGCTTCTTGAACTTCCTGGGACAGTCGCATAGAAAATGTCCATTTCCTCCACAATAGAGGCAGAGATTGGCTAGGATACGACGACGTCTTTCATCAGGAGTTAGTGCGGAACGTAACAGGCCAATCTGCTTGTGAACTGATCCAAAGGTGTGTGTACTGGCGGGTCTGCAGGTTCGTGATCGTTCGGACTGTATTTCCCGCAAACGTCGATCCAGTTGGATGGATAATTGGATGAGACCCTCGAGTGTAGTAGGAATCTCGATCCAGGCCAACTCGTCCTTGAGGGATTCGGAGAGTCCTAGGCGGAACTGGTGTAGTAAAGCTGCCTCATTCCAGGCTGTGTCTGCGGACCACCGCTGGAAGTCCAGGGTATAGTCCTCTACTGGTCGCCTACCCTGCTGCAGAGAGTGCAGAGCGGCTTCAGCGGTGGCAGTACGCTGGGGATCCTCGTAAAGTTGTGCCATAGCTGCCAGGAATGCGTCCACCGTGCAAATGACTGGACTCTTTTGTTCCCATAAGTTATGGGCCCAGGCCTGAGGTTCATCGGACAGCAAAGAGATGAGGAACCCGACTTTAACAGTCTCTGAAGCAAAAGTCCAGGGTTGCAGGGCTAGGTACAATAGGCAGGCAGTCTTGAAGGATCTAAGTAAAAAACAAACAAATAGCGCAGGTTACATGGTTTATGTCATATGCAGATGTTGCTATAAGAATGTCCTTTTGAGCGTTGCGCTCTTTGTGAGATGCAAACAGTCTATAGATAGGGCAGCCTTTTGATGGGAGGTGAAGCCACTCCAGATATGCAAAGGAAAAACAACAGGAAAGGCGCCTCTTAGTAAAACTGTATATTTAATGGAATATATGCATTAAAAACACTCACATTAAAAACTTAGATAGTCCGGCATGGGGAGTTCAGTATAGCCAAACAGGATTGCGTCCTCCTATGTCTACAGTCTTTTTTTTTTATTAACAAGTTTTTATTGAGTTTTTCAGAAAAGAAAAGTTGACAGGTACAAAACAAAATGAAGAATGTCACATATGGATGTTATAATGCGGACGCAGCCGCAACAATTGCACGGTAAAACATGACAATTCTATTGGCATTCTTAAGGCAAAGTGCAGGGGGTAGGTATGATATGTAACCTATGTTGTATAGGGCAGTAGGGGTAGCATGCTTGATCTTAATATCGTATTTATTTAATGTGGTTGAGGGGTGCGGGGATCTATTTGAGTTATTGTGTATGCGCAACTCAAATGGAGTATCATAGGTGCCATGCTGAATGTGTCTAGTTAGCAAATGTGTTTGAGAGCGTATAGAGTAAAAAGGAATAATAAAAAGGAAAAAAGGGAAAGAATAAAATAAGGTTGAAACAACATAGGAATGGAAGGGATGGTGAGTGTTTGTGGGGGGGAGGAACAATGAGCCTGTGGAGGGACACTGGGTTGTTGGTTATCCAGGAAGGAGCAATTGTCAAGTGGGTTTGGTTATGGCGAGGAGGACAGTTGCTATAAACAATGTGTGGGGGGGGGGACCATATGTTGCAGGATCAGGGTACCGGAAATGGTAGAAAGCTGTAGAGTTTACAGCTATCTGGGGTGGTCAGTTAGGACATTATTAATTTGTATTCGTTCGTAGTGGTGAAATGTATCCAGCATGTCCATGTTTTAGTAAACTTGTTCTGTGAATCATTGGATTGGTGAATGAGGTCTTCCATGACTTTTGTCTGTTGAATACGGTGAAACCAGTCTTTTATAGTGGGAGGTTCTGTGGATCGCCATTTAGGGGGGATACACATTTTTGCAGCGTTCACTAAGTGCATGGTTAGAGAGTGGAGGTATTGCGGTATTCGTGTCTTAGAGTGATGGAGAAGGAACATTTGAGGTTCAAAGTCTAGGGAATAAGTAGTTATTTGCGTGATCAGTTCGTGGACTTTCACCCAGAAGGGTTGAATTTTAGTGCAGGACCACCAGATATGTAGCAGAGAACCTGTGTCTGCGTGACATCTCCAGCAGGTTGAAGGGATTGTTTGGTTGAATCGGTGTAGAAGTTGAGGGGTTCTGTACCATCTAGAGACTATTTTGTACGCATTTTCTTGGACCTGCACATTCATTGAACCCTTATGGATCAGAGTATATATGTTAGCCCAATCTTGGTCGTTCAGCTGGATGGATAGGTCTCGTTCCCATTGTAAGTTGGTCCAGTGTTTCATAGGGGTGTGGTCGTTAAAAAGGAGGTTGTATGTTTGGGAGATTAGGTGGGTGGGTGTGTCTTCCTTTAGGCAGAGGGTTTCAAACGGCGTTGTGGGTCGGGACCAATTCGGTGTAGGAGAAGGTCTATTGAAGAAGTGTCGTAGTTGTACATATGTCCAAAATGGAAAATTACCTACATTCAGTTTAGAGGCTAGGTTATTTTGGGATATAAGAATATCTTTCTCAAAAAATTGATTTGCTCTGATTGTGTGATGGGGCCAAATGTCTGCTAGGAAGGAGGCATTCATCCCGGGCGTGAATTCTGGATTTAGGCGTAGAGGTGTCATTGGACCTTTTATGGAAGAGATGTGGTATTTAGTACATGTGGTGCGGAATGATGTCAGCGTGGTGTTAATCAACGGGTGGCGAGAGTAGGTTGGTGGTACGAATGATGGATCGATCCACGGAGTGTGTTGGATGGGTATATGTGAGAATGATTGTTCTATGTGAATCCAAGCTTTGTGTTTGGTGTTAACATTCCAATCAATGATCCTAGCCAAGTGGCAGGCAAATTGATATTTGCGTATGTCGGGTAGTCCTATACCTCCTATAGATTTGGGGTTCGTCAATCTCTGGAAGCTAAGTCGTGGTCGTGTTTTACCCCAAATAAATGTTGTGCAGGCTTTTTGATACATGGAGAAGAAAGAGGGCGGTATTTTGATTGGGATTGTTTGTAGAATATATAGGATTCTAGGTAGGATATTCATTTTGATGATTGAGGCTCTGCCGAACCAAGAGAAATGTCCTGATGACCATTTAGTTAAATCCTTTTTTATTTTTTGGAGGAGTGGTAGGTGATTTAGAGCGTAAAGATTCGATAGGGTGGTTGGTATTTGAATGCCTAAATATGGGATTGAATGTCTATTCCAAGTGAATGGGAAGTTTTGCGTGCATTGTTGAAATAGTTCCGAGGGTAAGGAGATGTTGAGAGCAGTAGACTTTGAAAAATTAATTTGGAGATTGGAGATGTTGTGGAATGTTTGGAGGTCTTTAAGCAGGTTTGGGATAGTTATAAGTGGATCCGTAAGAAATAGAAGGATGTCGTCTGCAAATGCAGCTAATTTATATGTGCGATGGTTTATTTGAATCCCTTTAATGTCTGGGTTAGTATTGATTTGTTTGAGGAAAGGTTCCAGGGTAAGGATAAAGATTAGAGGGGATAGTGGGCAACCTTGTCTTGTGCCGTTCGACACGGAGAAGGCATCCGACAGGTGGCCGTTGACCAGAACTTTTGCTGTGGGGTTAGAGTAAAGAGCAGAGATGTAGTTCAACATTATTTGTGGGAGTCCTGTAGCTTTGAGGGTCTCCCGCATGTAGTCCCAGGCCACTCTGTCGAACGCCTTCTCCGCGTCGAGCGAGAGCATGAAACCTTTGTTATTGGTGGATGTGAGCCAATGGTGTATATTGATCGCTTTGAGAGTGTTGTCCCTCGCTTCCCTACCGGGGACAAAGCCCACCTGGTCAAGATCAATAAGTTGGGGGATCAACGGCAGGAGTCTGTTGGCTATGGTTTTGGCATACCATTTAAGGTCTACATTAAGCAGTGATATAGGTCTGTAATTGGTGACTAAGGAAAGGTCTTTTTCAGGTTTGGGTATTACTGCTATGTGGGCAGTGAGAAGGTCTCGTGGAGGGTGGATTGGTTGGGCGAAGGAGTTGTATGCTGTTAAAAAGTGGGGAATAAGTATTTCTGCGTGTATTTTGTAGTAACTGGCTGTAAGGCCATCAGGTCCCGGGCTTTTACCTGCTTTCATTTGTTTTAGTGCGGTGGCGACTTCGGCATGTGTGAGAGGGGTATTCAAGTCTTGGGCTATGGAGTCTGGTATTGGATTTGGGCTGTATCGTTGCAGAAATTCAGATATCTTTTGGAGGCGTGTAGTGGTGTCAGTGGTAGGGTAAGGAGAGGGAAGGTTGTATAGTTTACTGTAGTATTGTACAAATTGGCGAGCGATATCTGGGGATTTGGTAATTTTGTGTCCTGAAGGATCGGTGACATAGTGTATGGTCTGTTTAGATCGCGAGGTTTGTAGGGCGTTCGCTAACATTTTACTGGCCTTATTGCCAAATTCATAGAATTTTTTTTTTGTGAGTATGTATTTGCGTTGTATCTGCGTGTCTAGTAGGTTTAGTAGGTCTTTTCTTGCTTGTATTAGGTCAGTAAGGGTAGTAAGTGCTTGGGAATGTTTGTGTAATCCTTCCAGTTTGCGGATCCTGTCTAATAAGTCCGATTGTTGTTTTCTTCTTTCTTTGTTACGTTTAGCTGCTGCTGCGAGGAAGGCACCTCTAATTATACTTTTATGCGCTTCCCAGTTGTTGAGATGTGAGGTGTCATTGGGGTCATTTTCTTGGAAAAAGTTTTGTAGTGTGGATTTTATATCAGTGGAAATGGAGGGGTCAGATAGTAATGAAGAGTCTAATCTCCAAGTCCTGGAGCGAGGAGTGGATTCGGGAAGTAGTAAAGTCATGGAGATTGGATTATGATCAGATATGGTCATGGGTTCGATGGAGGTTTGATAAAGTAGGGGCAAATCATTTTGCGTTAGGAAGAGGTAGTCAATCCTAGAATATCGGTTGTGAGGTGTAGAATAGAAGGTGTAGTCTTTAGTGTCAGGGTTTAGCGTACGCCAAGTGTCATGGAGCAGTAATCTTTGGATTAAAGATTTGATTTCTTTGAGAGTTTTGTAAGGTAGTGTCGACGAGTTAGTAGAAGTGTCTTGGATAGGGTTCAGGGGGACATTAAAGTCACCTCCCAGTATGAGGGTACCTTCCTGGAAATTTGTAAGGGCCGTGGTGGTGGATCTGAAAAAGGGGACTTGGTGTTTATTTGGGGCATAGACGTTTGCTAACGTTACAGTTTTGTTAAGGATTGAACCTTTCACGAATAGGTATCTGCCTTCTGGGTCTATGAGAGAATCAGTGATGTTCAGAGGGCAATTTTTAGCGAGAAGGATCGATACTCCTTTAGTTTTGTGGAGAGGGTTTGGTGCGTGTATTGCAGTCGGGAAGTGAGTATTGGATAATTTAGGGATACAATCTGAGCGAAAGTGTGTTTCCTGTAAAAATACTATGTTCGCTTGGAGTCTGTGCATGGTAAGAAGAAGTTTAGAGCGTTTTTCTGGAGTGTTAAGCCCCTTGACATTAAGGGAAACTATTTTAAGATTGGGAGCATTAGCATTTTTCGTGGTCGGCACCATGGTTAGGAGGATTGAGAGTGTCTAGATATGGGGTGTAGGTTCGGGTTGGAGTTGTGGTGGGGGGAGGGGGACCCTGTATGGGGATGGAGAGGGTATCGGGGTAAGGGGAAAGTTACAAGAGGAAGGGGTAAACGAGACTGGCAACGTGTGGCGATTGGATCACCGATCTGGTGTTCCGAGCCACAGAAATTATATTCGCCAGAAAAAATTCAGTGGGTATAAATAGGTTCTGGTCGTGAGAATTGGGTAGATTATAAACTCCACTGTGTGGGGGTTGGCTTGTCTGAAGAGAGACTGGAGGTATAAAAGTACAAGTAATTTGGGTATCCGGGGGGTCTGTCCCATCTGCAGCCTTTACTTGCGAGGGGCGAATCGGGGGTTCGGCAGTATATTTTGAGAACTACAAAGTGTAGGGCTCTGTGAGCAAAGAAAGGTGGATAGTATATGGGTGGTTATGAAGACGTTTACGTCGGTGCTATTGGTTCGCGTGATATGCTGTCCCATCAATGTAGAACATTGGGATTTGGTGTATGTAGGTTGGGGTAAGGATTGGTAGGTGAGCGTGTGTTGGTAGGCATATGTCACTATCCAATAAGAAAAGATTATTGCTGTCAGGTCTGGGTATTATGTCAGTGGTAGAAAGTGATGAATTGAACTGATAAACCTTCATAACACATTGTCCGTGATGGTATGTTGCATATGACACATCCCAAGACAGGAACCGTGAACTGTGTAAAATACGATCAGTCAATAATCTTGTAGTTGAGAAATGTGTAAGCAGAGGAACAGCCATAGTTTCGTCTACTGCCGTCCAGGCATGGGGATGGGGGAATTGTTCCGTATGAGAAAGCCTTATGTGGAGCTTGGGCCTATATTGTGAGGGTAGGGTATGCTTTCATGATGTGAATGTGGTGAAAGGGGGAAAAAGGCATGTTTATTTCCAGCCTAGGTGTCTTGCTTGGGGTATAATGCCGTGGACAAAATATGAGCATGAGAGGATGCTCATCCAGCTATCATGATAAGCTCCTTCTGTAGATGTTGCAAGGCGAGTAGATAGGAGGAAGGGATATATGTGAGTTGTAAGGTATATTTAAGCAAGGGGTGGCCACAGGAATGGGAAGTGGGGAGCGTTGGTATGATGGTACTGGCAGTAAGCGTATTGTCAGTGAAGGGCGAGATGTAGAAGATATCTCGGGGGTGAGTTATTATATGTGAGGCATTATCCTCGTTTGTGAGGGCACAGTGTTGTTACGTTGAGTATTACACTAGCAACAGTTCAGCTCAGTGAAGCTAGCTCTGGTTGTTTCCAGAGGGTTATGTCGGGTGAGGGGTAGGTGCGTGTTTGCAAGGTATCCCTCTATGTTCCTGTCATCCCAAGATAGAACTAAGTGAGGAGTATACTGTATGCTACGGAGGGTAAACATTATAAAACTCTGCCTTGAAGCATAACAAAAATAGCAAACTTAATGTTGTGAATCAGGCCTGATGCCAACATGTCTTCCCATATCGGGAGGCGGGTTATCTTATAAAGCGGTACGAAGTATACAAACATAACAGATAATACCTATATAAACCGGGGATGGGTGCTGGAAAAAAGGCCATCATAGGTGGTAGTAGGTAAGTCCTGGAGTTTAGAACTGTCATTTCCTTGCTTCTACGCGGTCTGATGATGCTGATCGTGTGGGTGCAATGTGGTCGGCTTGTTTTCTTAGGTATCTTGCTGTGGAGGAGTGGGATCTCCTCGATGCCTTCTGAGGGGGAGTATATGATTCAGGAACAGAGTCTGAAGTAGCGTGGTCAGGACGGTGTGGTGAGGAAGAATCACAAACGACGGTAAGTAGGGAGGATAAGGATCAGCAGTCTAGTCTGTCAGTGGATAGTTGTGAGGTGAGTTAGTTAGTTCGTTCAGGGTGAGTTTTCCATAACTTCTTGCAATGTGGTTCTGTCGCAGTCTTCAGTGAATTACATCCGTTCTTTTAGGGACTCAGCGGTCTCTGCGGGCCCTGCGAGGAAGGGGTGCCGTCATAGGGCTGGTAGGTGGGTGATGATTTGTAGGAGCGGAGTCAAGTCTAGTGTTGGAAGGAGAGCGACGTCTGCGGAAGCTGGTATTGTGTGCATCCATGGGTTCCTCTTCATGCGAGGGGCGAGTTAGGTGTTGCAGTTGAAATTCGGAGTACCAGTTCGGAACCGGAGTGTATGGGATGTCTAGTGTACGACAGAAATCATCCAAATCTTCCGGCACTCTGAGAAGGGCAGAGCGGTTTTGATATGTAGCTGACAGGCTGAAGGGAAACTTCCATCTATATCTAATTCCTTTCGTTTTCAGGACATCCAGCAGGGGGCGCAGGTCTTTACGATGACGCAGTGTTATAGCAGAGAGATCTTGATAGATGTGAACGGGTTGACCGTTGTATTCCACTACTGCCTTTTCGCGGGCTTTTTGCAGGATTCCTTCTTTGATGGAGAAATCATTAATGTAACATATAATGTCTCTCGGGGGGTCTGAATCTTTTCCTCTAGGGCGAAGGGCTCTATGGATGCGTTCCATGTCGATCTTGTTGTGTTCTGGGTGATCTAGAAGGTGGTTGAAGAGGCCAGTCACAACTGCAGTAATTCTGTCATGTTCAACAGATTCCGGTATGCCCCGTATCCTCAGATTGTGTCTGCGACCGCGATTGTCGAGGTCTTCGACATGTCTTTGTAGGTCTCTGAGCTGCATTGTGTGGTGATCGACTGTCTGCTGGACTTTCCTCACTGTATGTGTTTGTCTCGCAGCGTCATCTTCCACTCGTTGTATGCGGCCTGTGATGGCCTGCAGTTCACGGCGCAGGTCCGTGATGGCCGAAAATAGAGTGTCCTTGATGTCAGCCGCCACTGTTTGTAAGTCGTGCAGGCTGGGCTGACGATGCGACGGTAGCTGTGGGGGTTGCGGAGCAGTGCTAGCGTCAGTGGGAGTAAGGGTGATCTCCGAGTGGGGTAGAGTGGTGATTGAGGCGGGGGGAGAGGACGCCATTACCGTCCGTTGCGTCCGGAAGATCTCCGGGATCGTCTGGCCCGAATTGCTGGCAATTCCTCTCGGGGATCTGGATCTACTCTGAGAGGATCCACGGGATGATGTTCCCATCGTTGAGAGGTAGTTTGGGAGTAATAGACCCCGTTTGAGGCTCAATGTAGGCTGAGGTGGGAGAGAGCTAGTGGATTAAGCAGCCATCTTCTCTCCAGGCAAGCCACGCCCCTCCCTATGTCTACAGTCTTATTCCTCCATTGCTGACGGCTGGTCCGTGTAGTAAAAGCTTCCGGTATCAGTAAAGATCCAAAACGAGGCTTGGGCACCGCCGAGTCGTCAATTGGGAGGCTGAGACGCTGGAACGCACATCTGCCTTACGGCAGTACAGCACATACTCTGGATGTGCGTTCCAGCGTCTCAGCCTCCCAATTGACGACTCGGCGGTGCCCAAGCCTCGTTTTGGATCTTTACTGATACCGGAAGCTTTTACTACACGGACCAGCCGTCAGCAATGGAGGAATAAGACTGTAGACATAGGAGGACGCAATCCTGTTTGGCTATACTGAACTCCCCATGCCGGACTATCTAAGTTTTTAATGTGAGTGTTTTTAATGCATATATTCCATTAAATATACAGTTTTACTAAGAGGCGCCTTTCCTGTTGTTTTTCCTTTGCAAGTCTTGAAGGATCTGAACTTTTTCCGGTCTCTGGAGAATCGCTCCGGAATGGGAACTCTGGGTTCTGGAGGTGGGAACATCATTAAGGGAGCCGCAGAGGATTGTTCGTGAGCAGATAACTCTGACAGGTGTTGCAACTTATCCGTTAGTTGCAGGTAACCTTCCTGTAATTTCTGAACTGCTTGGGTCAGAGTGGTGGCTTGTTGGCACAAAGTCTTTAATGGGGACGCACCTCCACCGGCCTCAGTCATGGCTGGATTATACTGTCAAGTCTGTAGTGTGAGGCCGGGTTGCTGAGAGGGCGCCCCTTGCGGCTGAGTGCAGCGCGTCCCTGGATTTGGGTACAGGGAATGCGATGCATAGAGGTGCATGGGTTGCCAGGGATAATGCAAGCTGGCTGGTTGGCTGTAAGTAGCTAGAGTGCATTGTGGCAGCCGTGCGGAGAGAATTCTTGAACGGTAACAGCAGGGTAAACCAGGAACAGGGTCCGCAGCCAGGCCAGGGGTCAGATACCAAAAGACAGTCCGAGAGAGGTACAGGAACAAGCCGGGTCATACACAGAGGGCAGAGGATCAGAGAGTAGTCAGCCAAGCCGGGGTCAGAGCGAGGAGATAAACAGGAACACAGGTCAAGCCGAGCAGAGATCAAG
The DNA here is from genome assembly GCA_037952925.1 of Lithobates clamitans. Taxonomy (NCBI): domain Eukaryota; kingdom Metazoa; phylum Chordata; class Amphibia; order Anura; family Ranidae; genus Lithobates; species Lithobates clamitans. Next base: position 1,789,907 of record JBBGZY010000806.1, read on the forward strand.
CAGGGGTCTTCAGAGTATACAAGGCACAAGATCAGGGCGTGCTCACTAGACTCGCCTGCCACCATGACGGTTACTGGCGGAATTGCCCACAACACGGCCATTTCCCTGACAGGGACACTTGACCCATGTTCCATGTTTGGCACACATCCTGAATTTGGTGGTGCAACGGTTCTTGAGCAGGTACCCAGGCTTACAAGATCTCCTGAGGCAGGCCAGAAAAGTCTGTGGTCATTTCCAACGGTCATACAATGCCAGTGCTCGGCTGGCTGACATTCAAAGGGGATGCAACCTGCCCACTAACTGCCTCATTTGTTACATGTCCACCAGGTGGAAGTCAATGATGGCAATGCTGCAGCGGATGTGCACGCAGCAGAGGGCCATCAATGAGTACCTGTGTGAGTATGGCACCAGGACAGGGTTAAGGGAGCCTGGCTTCTTTTCGCAATGCCAGTGGCTACTGATCAAGGATGCATGCACTGTCTTGTCACCATTTTATAAGGATGGTGAGCAGCGACAATGCATGCATCAGTGATACTGTCCCTCTTGTCTTCCTGTTGGAGCACACATTTCATGCAATAATGGACAGGGCACTTGAGGCAGAATAGTGTGAGGAAGAGGAGGACTTACCTCTCAAGACCCCCTTTATCCCGATATTATTCCTGCAGGCCCGCAAAACGCACAGGACGAAGAGGAAGAGGAGGAGGATTGTGTCAGCATGGACGTGGAGGATAACACTCAGCAGCAGTCTTCAAGGGATGGTTTTCAGTCCCCAGAAACCCAAGGAGTTGTACGTGGCTGGGAGGAGGTTGTTACGCATCATGTGATCCTTAGTGACCCAGAGGACTCAGAATCGAATGCCTCTGCAAACTTTTGCAGGCTTTGCAGAATCAGGGAGACCATGTAGCGTAAGGACCCTAGGATTTGTGGTATTAAAGAGAAGGAATCATTACTGGCTGGCAACCCTTCTTGATCCACGTTACAAGGGTAAGGTTGCAGAACACATCGTGCCTTTGCAGAGGGAGCAGAGGATGAAACATCTTCAGGAGGCCTTGAAGAAAGGTTTGTGCAATGCATTTCTAGACCCTGTGAGGTTACAATTTCCTGGTGCTGGACAACGTGTTGCTGAGGCTTCTGTCAGGTCACCTGAGGCCAGGTGACAGATGCACACCGTTGGGGTCAGGAGTGCACTGCAAAGGTAGTGGACCCTACGGCTGACGGCTGCGGAAGGGAGTCTAGGTGGTTAAGGAAGGCAGGTCCGCTGGAATACCAACACAGATCCCACAGGGACTAGAGCCTAAGATTCCCCAGGGCACAGAGTCTAAGAGCCAGCAGGTGTTCACCGGAGCCTTTAGTGGTGAGGATGGACTGGGCTGCAACTGGCTCCAGGTCGTGACCCCCAGGGTCTCCCAGCTCATGCCCACAGTAGGCTACAGGAGGACAGAGATAGTAAGGGAATAAGCCAAAAGTCGAGGTGACTAGCAGACAAAGATAAACATAGAACATGCCAAAAGTCAGGGTCACAAGCAGGCAGGGATAGTCGAGAACAAGCCAAGATCGGCAACTGGAATCAGATGTAGAAGACACAGCAAGATGCACGCGGAAGCTAAACACACAAAGGTTGATTAGCAAGGCAGGCTTGCAGTGCACAGGTTAATATAGAGTTCCCTGATAGGGGCTGGGGTGGAGCCATGCTTTGAGGAGAGGTTATTTAAGTAGCCAGGTGAGAGTGGCTGGTCTCTAAAGGTGAACACATGGAGGAGAGGTAAGCTGACAGAAAAAGATTACTGCATAACCATGACAGCTTTGTTCAGTCAGAGGAAGAGCAGTGGAGAAGGTGGCCGACTGACCGATGCCTTTAGACAATTTTTCAGTCCTCAGCGCCAAGGTCTGATCAGTTCAAGCAACCATTGCCAGCGTCTGCATTACATGGTGCAGGAATATCTAGGGGCAAGAGCAGACTTGGAGACCTTTCCAACAGAGCATTAACTGGGTTACTGGGTCTTGAGGATGGACCACTGTCCAGAACTTGCTCAATATGCAATAGATCTACTGGCCTGTCCTGCATCCAGCATTTTTTCTGAACGCACATTCAGTGCTGCTATAAGGTTTGTAATAGATCATAGAGTGCACCTGTCCACAGACTCCCTTGATAGGCTCACAATCATAAAAATGAATCAATCTTGGATCATCAGCAGCTATCAAGCACCTGATGCTGATGTAATTGATTGATTTTTCTATGGATGTGCGATCCCTTGAAGACTGCCTATGCTGAGTGACTACCCTATTCCTCCTCAATCTTGATGATGCTAGCTTCCAACAATATTTTTGGTTTAGGGCACCACCACCACTGCCTAAGGCCCAATTTTTCCGTCCCTGTTTAACAGGGGCATGTAATTACAATTTCTGATCTAATATTTCACAGCAGGGACGATTCTGATGCAGCTGGTGGGCGTGACCGGAGGTTGAGGGGAAGGGGAGGGCGTTGTGGACCCGGACCAAGCTGCTCCTCCTGTTGCCCACGCTGGAAGCCTGAACGCCATACCACCATACCGCCATATCGGTTATCCCAATGCCTGTGACGGCCGGATTCCAGAGAGGTAGGGGAGACATCTAGCGAGCGGTTCACTCGAGGACCAGTCCGGCGCCGCTGCTTTCGCCTCATCAGGGACAGGAGTGGATGTCCCATAGGATCTCTTAGCAGAATGCTTGCGCTGGCTGATTACAAGCAGGAGGACGCTGCTGAGCAGAACAGCCGACTGGTCGGTGGGGTAAGGAAAACTGCACAGGTACGCTGTATGCTGTATGTTGTATGCCCTGGGAAAGCCTGTTTGTAATCTCCCTGGATGAGACTTTTGGAAGCTTTCCCTTGGGTGCACCCCTTGGTGAGTCCCTATTTTGAAGAGTGGGGAGGAGGACATTGAGGGCTGTAGAAGTGGCTGTGAAGAGGGGAGTGAGTACACTGTGTAACGTTTCACTGTATGCTCTATTTGGCTTTCTGAAGGCGGTGCTCCTTTGGGGTCATTAGTATACTCTCATACCATCTGGGGAGAAAGATATAGCAGGACTGTATAATTTTCTGTTCTCGAAGTCCCAAGGGTTGAGGGAGGACAGGATGACCAGAAAGAAAGGGTCAGAGGAGACCGCAGCACAAGAAGGAGCTGGGGCGCACAATCTGCGCGGCCCCAAGGATAAAGCAGGTCAGGGTGCGGCAGCAAAGCTGGAAGGTTTTGCTCATACACCAAACTGTACACCTAAAAAAGGCAGCCAGATGGGGGGTGCACAACATCAAGGGGCGCAGGCCAATCACCCTGGGGGGAGGAAAAGTCAAGGCCCAGCCGAAGTTACCCATAGTCACCGAATCAGTGTCGCAGACGCATCTGGAAAGGGAGAGCGGTCTGGGCGATGAAACAATAGAGGATAAGGGGACACTAGAGCAGGAACCATCTTTAAAGGACATTCTCCTAGCAATTAATGTCTTCAAGACCGTGCTGTCGGATCTATCGGACCAGCTCAGAGGTATTAGAGATGATTTAGTTATGCTGAAAAGGGATATGCAGGAGGTATGCGCTGGGACCACCGCTCTTGAGCAGAGACTCAGTCAGGTGGAAGATGATGTGAACCCACTGAGACATGAGGTTAAAAGGATGAAGGAACAATTAGACACGTGTCTAAGGAAAATGGATGAATACGAGAACAGGTCACGCAGGAAGAATGTGAGGGTTCTGGGTCTCCCCGAAAAAAGCGAGGGCAACAACCCTGCGGAGTTCATGGAGGGATGGTTCAGGGATATGTTTGGCAAGGACGCATTTTCTAACCTGTTCGCTATTGAACGAGCACACAGAGTTGCCCCTAGGATTCCATCTTCAGGGGGTCAGCCAAGGCCCCTTATAGTTAAACTTTTGTTTTTTAGAGACAAAGTTACTATTCTCCAGAGAGCAAGGGAGATGAAAAATATTCTGTACAATGGTGCAAGAATATCCCTGTACCCAGATTTCTCCCCTGAGCTGCAGAGACAGAGGGCAAAGTTCACAGAGTGTAAACGGAGTCTACAGCAGCATAAAATAGGCTATGCGCTGCTATACCCAGGTCGTCTACGGGTAACAGTAAATGGGGAGGTGCAGTTCTTTAATGCTCCTGCTGAAGTGTTCTCATGGCTGGAGAAGAATGAGGGAAGGTTATGGCTGGGAGAAAGGCCTTAGAAGAAGAGTGAGAGGGAGGAGGAGGACAGAATTTGGGGCTTTAGCCCAGTGAGCAGATGCATATTTGGGGACGTGATTTGTCTCTTTGATCTTTTTTTTTTTTTTTTTCCCCGGTCTTCTTCCCCTCCCTTCTCTCACGGATATATTTGCAGAGGTGTGGGTTTAAGGGGGTAGTAGATATGAATCCTTTACACATTGGTTATGTTGGGGGTAATCCACCCTCTTATAAAGGTTTGGGTTGCAATGCAAAAGGGGGAAGGAGGTGTATCCACGGTTTGTGGGTTAACACGGTCACCTTAGAAGCCCGGTGAGATGGGCCCAAGGTTGGGTCGGTGGGGGAGGGGGGGATGGGATGGGGGGGTTTGGGAAGGATTGGGGAAGGGGGTGTGTATGTGGTTGCATGGGGGGGAGGGGGGTAAGAGGGTAGAGTGGAGTGAAGTAGGAAGTATTGAAGAAACACAAAAAGTAAAAGCACTCAAACTTCAAATATTAACCACAATAGTCTTGGGAATTGAGAATTATTGGGAAAGATTGGGGAAGGGGATGTGTATATGGTTGCATGGGGGGGGTGGGGGGTTAAGAGGGCAGAGTGGAGTGAAGTAGGAAGTATTGAAGAAATACAAAAAGTAAAAGCACTAAAATTTCAAATATTAATCACAATAGGCTTGGGAATTGAGAATTATTTTGAGTCAAGATATAGGAATAGGTGAATGGTAGGCACAAAAATAGATAAGAGGGCAACCTCAGGAAAATTTAAATGTATGAAGATATGTTCATGGAATGTGCGGGGGGTAAAAGATGTATGTAAGAAACAAGCAATTTTCTCTATGGCCAGAACAAGGGATGTCAGGATACTCTGTCTCCAGGAGACCCACCTAGATAAGGGTACAGTTAACACTCTGAGGAATAGGAACTATCAAGAGCAGTATCACTCAACTCACACCTCGTACTCAGGGGGTGTGAGTGTGCTGATAAACACTGGGCTGGTTTTCTCCTGCAGACAGAGTAAACTGGACAAATATGGTCGATATGTTTTTCTACACTGTAATATTGAGGGGCGGGACTGTATTCTTGCAAGTGTGTATATTCCTCCACCATTCAAAACAGAGATACTCAGTGAATTGATGTTTTATAGCGGACAAACCTGGGGTGCCGGTTGTAGTGACGGGGGACTTTAATATGGCCATGGACAACTGCGTAGATAGATTTCCAACAAGGTTGGCTCCTGGAGGGTTATCTAAGGGCCCGCCCCTCCAATTTTGTGAGGAAGTAGGATGGGTGGATATCTGGAGGAAGTGGCATCCGAGTGAGAAGCAATATTCATGCCACTCGAGGACGCATGCTACTTTATCCAGGATTAACTTAGTGCTCTGTAATGAGGAAGCCCTGAGGATAGTGGGAGGGATAGATTATGAGCCAAGGGGGCTCTCAGACCATTCTCCAGTACTCTTTTCAGTCAAAATGGGGCTGAGTGTTGGAGGGGGGGAGTGGGGATTGAACCCCTTTTGGCTTGAAGTAATCGAGGATGATGGGGGGATTGCTGGTAACTTGAAAGAATTCATAAATATGAATTTAGGATCTGCCCCGCTAGGTATAACCTGGGACGCCCTGAAGGCATTCCTTAGAGGGGTTTTCATTCAGAAAATCTCTTATGTTAAAAAGAAAACACAGGTCAGGGAATATAGAAAAAGGGAAAAGGTGAGGGTGGCAGAAGGGAGATACTTGGAAGAGCCAACTATAGCTAGATATGAGGCTTGGGTAGAAGGCCAGGAGGAATACAGGAAACTAGTACTGGAGAAAGAGGAAAAGAGTAGAATGTTCCAGAAACAGAATTTTTTTTTGCGAAGGGGAATTAGTGGGTAGAATTTTGGCATTGATAGCTAGGGCAAATGGCCCCTCATCTACTATATCAGCAATATGGGATAGGGACGGGAATACTATTAGAACTACCTCTGGTATAGTGGAAGTGTTTAAAGACTACTATGAAGGTCTGTATAGGGCCCCACAGTTGAAAATAGAAGGGGAAATGTGGGAGTTCTTTGAAAAACTGAAAATAGCCCCGTTATCTAGTGAGGAGAGAGATGCCCTGGAAACCCCGTTGACACTGGTGGAGTTGCAAGGAGTGGTAAAGGAAATGGTGAATCAAAAAGCGCCAGGACCTGATGGCTTGCCCATAGAAACTTATAAGAGATACGGGGATGTCTTGCTCCCAAAACTATTGGAAGTCTTGAATGGAGCCGTGGTGGAAGGTAGATTGCCCATGTCTATGACAGAAGCCACTATTAAAATTTTGTTAAAAGAAGGGAAGAACCCGTTTGATGTAGCCTCATACAGACCAATCTCACTTCTATGTACAGATGTTAAGATTCTGGCAAAAGCCCTAGCAAACAGGTTAAAAAAGATAATCCTCAAAGTAATACACTCAGACCAAACCGGCTTCATACCGGATAGATCGGTGAGCATGAATATTAGAAGAATGTATGGTAATATACAAGTAACTACGGAGAAAGAAGGTAATAGAGCTATTCTATCACTAGATGCGGTCAAGGCATTTGATAGCCTTGAGTGGCACTATTTGTGGAAAGTACTGGCAGAGTTCAAATTTGGCCCTAATTTTGTGAATTGGTTGAGTCTTTTATATGACGAACCAAAAGCCAGAGTTAGGGTCAATGATGAGTGCTCCAGGTGGTTCCAGCTGGGGAGGGGGACGAGACAGGGGTGCCCATTGTCGCCCCTGCTCTTTGCCCTTGCATTGGAGCCTCTGGCTGTCGCTCTAAGAATGTCGCAAGAATTTCAGGGTTTTAAAAGAAGGGGCGCAGAGGAGAAAGTCGCAATGTATGCGGATGATATCCTGTTGTTCTTGGAAGATACACAAGCCTTCTTGCTAGCGGCCATGAAACTGATTAAAGAATTTGGGCGCTTTTCAGGTCTGAGAATTAATTGGGAAAAATCGGCTCTTTTACCAATAGACCCCCTGGTAAATCTGCTCCCAAGACAGGTGAACTCCATAAAAATTGTAAATCAAATGAGGTACTTGGGGGTAAACATAACCAAAGACCCAGGGCAGTACATAACAGGCAATGTAGTACCACTAATGGTGAAGTTAAAACAGAAGAGCCGGGTGTAGGGTGGTCTTCCTCTCTCAGTCGCCGGTAGATGTAATCTTATTAAAATGATATGGATGCCGCAAATTCTATTTGTGTTACACAATTCTCCTGTCTGGATTCCGAAGCATTGGTTTAGGAAGCTGGATAGTTTGTTTAGGGAATTAATTTGGAAAAACAGAGTGGCAAGAATTGGACTGAAGGCACTGCGGCGACCGAGAGAGGAGGGAGGCCTGTCGCTACCGGACCCCTGGAGTTACTTTTTGGCAGCCCAAATACAGTTTATGAGAGGCAGTAATCTGTTGGAAGAAAGGGTAGGAAGAAATAGTGTATGGATGTATAACATCAGTCACGATACAGAGGTGAAAGCAGTGGAGGCTGAACTTTTTGGATATATCTGCCCAACAACTCAGCTAATGATTATATGCTGGAAGACGGTAAAGGCTGTATTGGGATACACAGGGTTCTCCGAGTTTTCCCCGATATGGAACAACAAAAATTTGAAAGAGCTCAGTGTGATGGGGAAAATAGAAGAATGGGATAGGAGGGGTATTCACTGCTTGGTGCAACTGTATAGGGCAGGGAGGTTGAAAACGTTTCAAGAGATAAGAGAGGAGTTTGTGGTGCCCAACAGATTGTTTTTTTAGCTACTTGCAAGTGAGGCATGCCCTGGAGGTACAATTTAGAGGTGGAGTGGAGTGAAATGCCCTTGTTAAGGAAATTGGTAAATACTAAGGGGTCTAAAGGGCTGATTTCAGAAATGTACAGGAGTATATACAAGGCGGGGCAAGAAGGGGAGGTGGAGTCCAGGAAGAGAACTAAATGGGAGGAAGAGGTTGGTACAATAACGGAGGAACAATGGAAGTTTATTCTGGCATTAGGGCCAAGGATATCTCTATCACCGTCACAGGGGGATCTCTTATTTGTACTTGATTTATAGACTTTATTACACACCAGAGAAATTTTTTAGGTTTGGTAATTGGCAGGATGCGAAATGTCAGCGTTGTGGAGATGGGAGAGTAGACCTAGTACATATGTTCTGGCGATGCCCCAAGTTATATAGGTACTGGGAAAAATTAGTGGAGGAAATCAACGCAGTATTTGGGTCCTCACTAGAAATGGAGGCTAGAACTTGTCTTTTGAGTTTCCTGGAGGAAAATGATATGCTGAAAGATACCCAGACTGCAATTATAAGATGCCTGTTTCAGGGAAGGAAAATCATAGCACGGAAGTGGTAGGCGAAAGAACCCCCAACAGTAGGAGAGTGGAGAAAAGAGGTTAAGGATAAGATCATGAAGGAGGAATTCTGGTATAGAAGGAGAGGTAGTTTAAAGGAATATAAGAACATATGGAAGTTATGGCTGGAGTATGAATGGGCTGGATAGGTGTAAGAGTATTAGGTAGAGTGGGTGGTGTGTGCATGGGGTGAGAGGAGGGTGGAGGTGAACGGGGAGATGGAGGGGGGGTATGAGGGAAAATGGAGGGTAAAATGTTTGTGGCTACCACTGAAGATTGCACATGTGGTGTTTATATTATCTGCTCGCTTGGAGGAAAACTTTGCCTTACTTTTAATTATAATGTTTAGGATTAATAAAGACAAGTAGAATATTAGCCACAATGATGTGAAAAAAAGAGATGGGATAAAATTTTGATTTCCAAAGTTGATACAACTTCTCTTAAGATAAATTTTGCTGAAGTGGCAAAAAAAAAAAAAAAATTTCACAGCAGGGCCCATTCCTGCACCCAACAAGAGTATCTGTGAGGGGTTACAGTGTTGTGGCACTACCACCACCAAAGGCCCAATTTTTCTGCCCCTGTCCCAGCAGCAGAAAAAAAGGACAAGAGTGTCCCACGGCCACATGCAGAAGATGCACCATATCCATGACCAGCACTGTGGACTGTAGGCACAGAGCCTGCTTGCCCTCTTTTAGTGGCCTGTGAGCGCCTGCCTCTCTTTGGTGGCCTTCCGGACATGATGGGGATTTTGTTTTGCAACACCACACTACACTGTATTGTGTACTGTGTACACCACCAGAAAAGCAGTAGCAACTGCACTATGGGTGCACGGTACTGTGTACACCAACATAAGTGTAAAATCAACTATGGGTGTACTGTATTGTGTACACCACCAGAAAAGTAGTAGCAACTGCACTATGGGTGCACGGTATTGTGTACACCACCAGAAGTCTAATAGCAACTATGGGTGCACGGTATGTATTGTGTACTGTGTACACCACCAGAAAAGTAGTAGCTCAGCTAAGAGAGCTATAATTGGCCAAAGGCAGGGTGCCTTTTGCCAATCATGGCTCAGGGGGACTAAGTCCACGCCTGCATGTCGACCTCGTGTAGTGTGTCATTGGCGTTGAAGGAGAGAGATTGAGCAGGCAGGCAGGTTATTCAGTTAGCTGCAGTGTATTATATATATATATATATATATATATATATATATATATATATATATATATATATATATATATATATATATATATATATATATATATATACACAGACAGTCTCATATATATATATATATATATATATATATATATATATATATATATATATATATATCCAGTGTATTTATGTTTTATATATATATATATATACAGATACTCATATAGACTACAGTTAGCTATATCTCACTAGGGCCAATTTAGACAGGAGCCAATTAACCTACCAGCATGTCTTTGGAGTCTTGTAGGAAACCGGAGTACCCAGAGGAAGCCCACACAGGCACAAGAGGAACATGCAAACTCCGTGCAGGTAGTGCCGTGGTTGAGATTCAAACTGATAAGCCTAATGCTGCAAGTTTGAAGTGCTAACCACTTAGCCACTGCATTATTAGAATCAGCAATTTATTGCTTGTATATTGTAAAGATGCTAAAAAAAAAAAAAAAAGTGTTGCGCTATCTTATACAATCAATTAAAAATGTGAGCAAAAATCTGAACGAATTAAATAAAATACACCATATATTATACAAATTATATTATATAAAATATTAAAAACCAAAGTCCATAAAGTGATAATGTGCTTGAATTCCGTGCAACACCCAGTGCTTAGATAGATGAGGCAAAAATATCTTCTTACCAGAGCCAAAGACCTAACAAGGTCTATATTCTCATCTGTGAGCTTTATTACCCCTCACATTAGGTGCAGGTCATCTTAGTTTATCCAGCCTCCTCGTGGGGAACCATTGATAAAAACAAGCCACAGGTAATAATCACTAGATATCTACAGAAGGCGATCCAACCATTAATCATATGGGAAAAGAAAAACTCATTGCGTTTTGTCTGAATAGACTTTTTCTATGAGGCATAAAAAGTATATTCAGACAAAACATACGTTGGCAGGGCAGGAAATAGTGGTGACGTCAGTATGCTCATGAAAGTGCTAGGACAGTGTTTTTCCAAATTCCTGTGATTATAGCTTTGTTGTAAGTAGTATTTTAATAAAGTGCCCATTTTTAATTCGGACACTGCGCAGTGAGTTTTCCTTTTCTCATATGATTAATGGTTTGATCGCCTTCTGTGGATATACTGTGATTATTATCTGTGGCTCGTTTTTCTCAATGGCTCCCCAGGAGGAGGCTGGATAATTTAATGCCGCGTACACACGGGCATACTTTTTGACCGGACTGGTCTGACGGACCGAATCCGGCGGACAATCCGACCTTATGTGGGCTTCACCGGACCTGCAGCTGACTTTTTCGGTCAAAAATCTGACGGACTTTAGATTTGAAACATATATAGATTTGTACAATTAATGTCATTTTGAGACTGGAAATATCTTATGTTTCTGACCTATCTAGGCTATATTGCCTGTTAACTCTTTATGACAAAGGGGTAGCATTTTAGCTCTTCGTATGTTTAGACTCAGTCATTGTGCCCGTTTTATATGTCTGTACTCTTGCATTTATTGCGTGCTGGCCTCCCTGTTTGTACTTAACATCACCTAACAGTAACTGTAGGGTTTTCATTTATGGACGTTTTATACATGTATTGGGGCTACCTATACTGCTGGAATGTATTTGGAAGATCATGCAGCTTCTGATGGTGCTCTCTCGATCATTCAATAACCAGTTTTATTGGGATGTCCCCTTTCTTTCATTTTAGGAGTCACTGCCCATGTCCCTCCTATGTAAGACTGCCCTGCCCTGCTATTCCAACTATGTGTATTAGGTGGGTGAGTCTAACCAGCGATGTCACTTGTTACTATGGTAGCTGGCTCGCTGGAAGGCTTCTGTTACCATTCCTGCCACGCGATACGTCTCTCTGCCTTTCGAGTGATGTAGGTGTCGTGGGTGGGACTGATTGTCCCGCATTACCACGTGATGCGTCTCTCTGCTCTTCGAGTGACGTAGGTGCCGGGGGCCGTCCCGCATTGCAAGGCCCTCTGCTCACTGTGTCTGGGGGACGTGTGGAGATTCCTACCCAGAAGTGAGCGGTATGTCGGGGACGCCCTGCTGGCCAATTACTGGTGTGTTACAGAACCCGGAAGTGAAGGGGGTGCTTGGTATACCTTACTGGCCAATTATGTGGCCTGTTACTTTTGGCACATTCACTCTAGCTACCAATGGCGTAACCTAAGACAGTTATTCTATTGCAGCAGGGTGGGTGGGGTTTTTTGATTGTTTTTCCCATTAACCAGGATTAGAGAACTTATAAATAAACTGACACATGGGCCCCTAATCTTATTCTCTGGGGAAGTCCTTACCCATGGACGATACGCGTGCGAGGGGCTATGTGACATCAGTACAGCCACCTTCCTGGTTTTATATGCATCATTACATGTCCTGTATCCTAGCACTGGGACTCAGTGCCATTTTTGTGAGTAATATTTTTTATTCATTAAGTGTAAGGGTGGCCGCAGGTCAGCCTGTAATTGTAGGAGGAGTCAGGCTGCATAAAGCCTGCCCTCATTCGCCTCTTTCCTTATGGTCGTAGGATCTCATGTAGTGTGCGTCACTTCTGGTGCAATCTGTCTGACATCACTTCCAGGTTTTTCATCTCGGCTAAGAAGATGTGAGGCTGCGAGGGGGGCTCCGAGTCTCCCCACTTTGAGCAGCAGGATACAGGTTTGGTCAGGGGTGTCCACGGGCAGGCGGCCACCTCCATCTGGACTCTCCTGGGCATCCACTGGCATGCCGCTCTCTTCCCATTCTGGGTCCGGTAGGGATCGGAGCCCCGCCGCTTTCACAGGGTCAGTTCTGGCACTCTCGGGGCGGAGGTAGTTACGGCTTGTGTCTGGGCTCGCGTGCAGGTGCTGTTGGTCATGATGCTATCAGGCTGCACTCTGGCTGGCTCTGCTGTTGCCTGCAGAGCTGGGGAGTTTCTGATGTCGGGGGCGGGGGGCGGAATTGGCAGGTCTAGGAATGATCATGACTGCATTAGTGATTTGGATGTTTGGGTCCGCTTTCACCACTGGCTGGTCATGTACCTGTGGAGAGGTTTAGGGATGCCTTGGTTATGTTGCTGCATAGGTATGTATGGGCAGGGTATCCTCCCTCCTTAGCTCCTCATGGTGGTTCTCTCCCCCCCCTGAGCTCTATGTGATGGGTTCCCACATTCTGAGCTCCAAATAGTGGGTCGCCCACCCTCCTGAGCTCCACGTGGTCAATAGTGTGGGTTTTCAAGGGTTAATTCAGGCTGTGGATATGACATGACACTTGCTCATCGCCTGTCATCTCATTATGTTCTTTGGAGGTCCTTGGCAAAGTACGGTTCTCATGCAATTTTACGTTCTCATGCAATTTACTTTTCCTCATGCTATTTACGATTTCTCATGCAATTTACATTTCCTCATGCAATTTACGATTTCTCATGCAATTTTACGGTTTCTCATGCAAATTATGTTCTCTTGCAAATTATGTTCTCATGCAATTTATGTTCTCATGCAAGTTACGTCCTCATGCAATTTATGATTCCTCATGCAATTTTTACGGTTTCTCATGTAATTTATGTTCTCATGCAATTTATGTTCTCATGTAATTTACGATCTCATGCGATTTACGATTGCTCATGTAACTAACAATTTCTCATGCAATTTACGCTTTCTCATGCAATTTACGTTCTCATGTAATTTACGTTCTCATGCAATTTATGATTTTCTCATGCAATTTTACGATTTTCTCATGTATTTTACGGTTTTCTCATGTAATTTACGTTTTTTTCAGGTAAGTTTACGGTTTCTCATGCAATTTACATTCTCATGCAATTTACACTTTTCTCATGCGATTTATGGTTTTCCCATGCAATTTACAGTTCTCATGCAATTTACGGTTCTCATGCAAGTTACGGTTCTCATGTAAATTCACGTTTTTCCCATGTTTCTCACGTTTTCTCATGTTTTCCCACGTTTCTCACGTTACCCATGTTTCTCACATTTCCCATGTGACTTACGTTTCCCATGTTTCTCACGTTTCCCATGTTTCTTACGTTTCCCATGTTTCTTACGTTTCCCACATTTCCCATGTTTCTCACGTTTCCCTTGTTTCTCACGTTTCCCATGTTTCTTATGTTTCCCATGTTTCTTACATTTCCCATGTTTTCTCACGTTTCCCATGTGCCTTACGTTCCCATGTTTCTCACGTTTCCCATGTTTCTCACGTTTCCCATGTTTCTCACATTTCATGTCATTGTCTTACATTCGCTGCATTTCCGTCAGTTAGTGCTTACATCCAGGATCTCTCAGGTCTACAGATCCATACAGGCTGAGGTTTCGTTTTTAATTGATTGTCGTCCCACATTCTTCTCGCCTGATGTCCATACGTCATACGTCCTCTTCACCAATACATCTTTTACTACTACCCACCACAGTCTGTGGGGACCTTAGCCTTGAGTGTTTGTTTTTAATTTCCTGTCTTGGAGCTACAGGTTGCTCGGGCTTGCTTACTGCATACAGTAGGGTGGTGTTGTCATTAGGTTCACATTCATGCACTGTTGGTCTTGTCATTTCTGCACCCACATCCTCATACTTGTCAGGTAGTAGGGGTGTTGTCATGGGCTGGTTGTCTGTAATGTTCTCTGGTCACTTTTACACAGCTGGGTTGTCCATGTTCTTCCACTGCAGGTTACCCATCACGTCTATGGGTTTAACAGATTGAGGTGATCGTTTTTTAAATTGGCTTGTTCGGTGGCAAGTCTCCTCATCTGTTCTTATGTTGCTTATATATTTTTTTCAAACTCACGTTCCTCATGCAATTTACGTTTCTCATGCAATTTGTTGTTTCTATGCCAACTCACATTTTCATGTTTCTCTCGTTTTCCCAGGTTTCTCATGTTTTCCCAATGATTACTCTCGTTTCTCATGTTTCTCACGTTGCTCATCAATTCACGTTGTCGTGCATCCGGCGTTTCTTATGCAGTTTGGGTTTTTCTTGCAGCCTCGGTTCTCATGCTGCTCACATTTTCGTCAGCTCGCACTATGCATGTGTTTTGTTTCCTTCACGCAGCTTACATTCCTGTCACAGGTTTCTCAGTCTGCTCACGTTTCTCTCACAGGTTATGTTGCTGACCCAGTGGTGTGTCATTTCCACTCAGTTCATGGTTACTATTTTCATCATTTTGCGGGGCACCGTTCATTTGTTTTGTCTTCATGGTTGAGTTGGTCGGTTTTAATTGGCATGGGCAGCTGCAATTCCTCTCATCCAGGTTACATTCTTATATCTCTGTTCTGTTTAATAAATGTACATCTTACCACCTACTTCAGCACCTGGTCACGTTTTCAGGTTGCGGTTATGCAGGACATGCCTCAAGCAGCGGATATTGGGGACTTTGCTTCTATCCCTTCTTCTCCAGCTGGTTGGGTCGGAGCACAGTAGCTCACCCTCTCTCAGAACCTGGTCCGTCCCAAGGCTTCATTTTTCACACTTAGCTAGCTTCAACTCTTGACTCGATGGCAGTATTTCAACATAGTGGATTGCTTTCCCAGCTTCGGCACGGAAAGCTCAGCTTTTTTAGCAACTGTTCCCTTGCTCATCAAGCGCGAGTGCGGAGCAGGTTACCCAGCGGACTGCGATTTCTTCCCTGTCCCAAATGCACACTGATATATCTGTGTGATATATTGCTTATATCACAGTGTCCAAGATTGCTAAAGTTGTTTAAACTCTACCCAATGCTAAATCTCCTGGACAAGATGGTATAACAAATGATTACTACAAGGTATTCTTGGCTAACCTTAGCCCCACCCTTGCTTATGTGTATTCTACTGCAATAATGTCTGCATTGTTCCCACCTGACATGTTACAAGCATATATTGTCACCATCCCAAAGCCTGGGAAAGATCCTACAACCCCATCTAATTTTAGGTCCATCTCATTATTGAATACGGACATCAAAATCTATGCAAAGATACTTGCCCTTAGATTACTCCCTATTCTCCTCACCTGATAAACCCTGACCAGACTGGATTCACCTCTTGCTGACGGCAGACCCCTCCAAACTAGCTGACATTAAATACATACCCCTGATAAATAGACTATCCCAGGAGACGAAACACCTAGCCAAGGTGGAACCAACTTGATCAGGACACCTGGCGTCTTTTAAAAATGTTATGCCTATCTTAAATTCTATACCTGTTTTGTACTTTAGCAATACCTATGGAAATCTAAACGCCCCCGGAGTTCCCAAAAACTCCTTATGAAACATTGGGAGGGATGGGTGACCTAGATCTCAGGGATAATTGCCAGTTATCTCTTCTTACCCAACTCAGACACTGCTTTTCCCCTTCACTTGACATTCTTTGGTCTCAAATAAAAATTACCCTTAGCACTGGAGGGGAGCTTGGCTCCTTCTTATTGACTGATATGTGGAAACCATATCCCTTACAACAATTCCCACCCATGATCCAAGCTTCCCTGATGGCATGGAGAGCATTGAGGAACATCCAATCTTCTCCAAACTTCCCAGACTATTATATCCCTGCCTCTCACAATCTCACAATCATAGAAAGCCTAATTCCAAATTTAAACCTTACTGACAAAAGAAAGGTATTATCTCAATCACAGATCTCCTTTCAGCCAAAAGACTTAAAACATTTGAGGAACTCTCTACAGAATTTGAACTTTCACCTCAAGATCACTATGCATACCTTCAAATGTCCCACCTATTGAGATCTCAACAATCCCATGAATTCTATCTCCCTACTGTTCCTTAAGGTTCCTTAATGCTCTCCCACCTATCCCTAAGAAATCGCCATATTTTATTTTAACTTATTCTAGGACAAATTCACTTACACTAAATCCGCACCATATTACAAATGGGAAACAGACCTTGGCACATCCTATGCTTCAAAGCAAGGGCAATCTGCTTTTGAATCCATATAAAAAATCTCACACTGCGTGAATCATTGGGAACTATCCCAAAAAAATTGCAATGAGATGGTATCTCACTCCCCTGCGTGCATCCAAGTTTCTCCCATCCTCCTCGCCTCTTTGCTGGAGGAGATGTGGAGATGTTGCATAGCTCTTGCATATGTTCTGGACCTGCAAAAACCTCACCAGCTTCTGGAGAAATGTCTTCCTGTTCATTTCTGACATCACTGGTATCCTTACATCACTAGAACCAAGTCTGGCGATACTCAATTTAGGTATTGACAGATTTGCCCCCTCGTGCCACTTCACAGTTACACATGTGCTTTTGGCTACTAGATTACTTATAGCAAGGGGGTGTAAATCAGACAAAGTCCCAAATCTCTCGAAGACAGTAGAGATTGTGGGGGTCATTTACTATAACTCCAGGAAGTACTGGGCACTATGGCAAATAATAGAGCCAATTTTAGCCAAATGGAAACAAAACGGCGAATTTGCGCATGAAAATCAGCGATATAAGTGGAGAACAAACGTTTGAAAATTCTAAATTGCCGCTAATTAGCGCTTCCGCGTATATACAAATGCCAATTCTTATCAAGTTGTTATATAGCAGTGTACAGTAGCCATGATCCATGTATGTGAAAGAAACATTTTTATGTGAGATGTGCTCTACCTCGTGTGCATCTATTGATGTATGTTGCAATTAGTATTCCTATTTCTTTCCTTCTTTTGCTAACTAATGCAGTTATGAATGATTATTACATAGTAATGTCTGCTATTCTGTAAAGTTACATGTATTAAACATTTAGGTTACCTATTTGTTGTATGTTGTTTTTTATTTTTTAATTTAGGTGACTATAAAGCGGTAATTATTTATATTCATTCTTTAATCATACTACACTATTATGTAGGTCTCATACTTAGCACAATGGCTTAGTAGTCTGCTCAGATGTCTCCACAGCACTCATGGTACAAGTTCAAATACCAGCCAACCTACCATCCCCCAGCTGTGTTTATTTTTTCAGTGCACAAGCGAATTAAAATGAACAAACAAAAAAATGTAATCTGCCCATTAGTTAGTGTGTGGTGTTTGGAATTTCACACCATAATAGTATTGAATACTTACATATCATTGCATGCATTTGAAGAGTTAATATAATCAGCCAAATTTAAAGTGCATTGGCTAATTGGCATTCACCTATTTTCAGCATATGCTGCTTTGGCTAATTGGCTAATAGTCATTTGCTTTTTTTTCACCAATTCAATCTTTTAGTATTTCTCTGTGGGATTTGAACCCATGAGTTCTTCAAGGTAGAAGTGCTGACTGCTAGCCTATTGGGTGTAGCACAGTCATACATAGAAAATACATAGAAAATACATTCACTAGTGTTTGATGTTTCTTCTCCCCGAGCTGTCTCTCCTGCTGCCACCATCTTCCCCCGCTGATGTGTTCTTCAGCGCAGCCGGTTACCCACTAATTTAAAAAAAAGCCGCTCTTCTTGTGGCGGTCTTCTGTGGCCATCCGATAATGTCACCCGGAGAGTCCGCTCCATGGCTATGTAAGAGACGCCACACAGCGGGTGACAACACAGCAGAGGAAGACCACCATGGAAAAAGAGCAGCTTTTTTTTTATTAGCGGGTAACCAGCGGTGCGGAAGAAGACAGCAGATGGAGAACATGGCAGCGGCAGGAGAGATGGCTCTGGGAGAATACAGCTCGGGGAGAAGATGGAGGAGGGAGAGACAGCATCTGGAGAAGATGGCCAAGGGAAGAAGACAGCTCGGAGCTATTTTACAATAAAGGACTTGTCAAAAACCGGCTATTGATTTTTTTTACATTTCACTGCTTTTTTTGGTGAATGGGTAGGGGTAAAATGTACCCTATACCTATTCACATAGGGGGCAGGATCTGGGAGCCGACTTTTTAAAGGGGGCTTCCAGATTCTGATAAACCCCCTACCTGCAGACCGACAACCACCGACCAGGGTTGTCGGGAAGAGGCCCTTGTCCCCATCAACATGGGGAAAAGGTGCTTTGGGGCATGTGGCCTGGTAAGGTTCAGAAGGGGAGGGTGCTCACTCGTCCCCCCCTATCCTGACCTCCAGGCTGCATGCTCGGATAAGGGTCTGGTATGGATTTTGGGGGGCCCCACATCAAATTTATTTTACAATTTGGTGTGGGGTTCCCCTTAAAGTCCATACCGAAGGGCCTGGTATGTACTGGGGGGACCCTACGACATTTTTTTCCTTGAATTTTGGAATTCCATACCATAATATTATTGAATAAGTACATACCATTGCATGCATTTGAAGAGTTAAAATATGGAATAAAGCAAGCTGATGTGCTTTGGCTAATTATGCTTCTGAGTACAATGCACACTTCTAGGAGGTAATGCTGTCAGTGGGATTTGAATTCATGGCTTGAACTTTTGGGGGCAGCAGGGTATACCGCTATGCTACAGAGCTGAGCACTTACCTACAGAGAAAATACATTTACTAATGTTTGATTCAATACAATAATGTTTTGCATTTCAGGCATTAATATTATAGTAACAACCATGCTCATGCCGATGTGCCGATGTGGCATTGGCTAATAGGCGTTCGCCTCTTTTCAGCATACGCTGCTGAGTACAATGCAAGCTTTCAGTAGGTGATACCATCTGTGTGATTTTCAGCCATTTGAGCACAATTATATTGAGAACATATGTTTACTAGTGTTTGATGGTGGGACTACTTTATATTCTAGGTATAAAATAGTACTCAGCACAGTGACTTAGGCACCTTTCACACTTGTGCGACCTGAAAGTTGCGAGATTTTAATGCGACTTTAAGCAATGCCTGTGTAATCTTGAGGTCTATGGATGCAGGAGTCGCAGGGAAAGACACGCAACTTTCCCACGATTTTGCATCAGCAATTTTGCTGCAATTCCAGGGAATGCCTGTGTAAACGTGAGGTCTATGGACCTCAACTCGCATCAAAATCAGACCAAAGTAGTACAGGGACTACGTTGAAGTCAGTGTTACTTGAAGTCGCACAGATATGAATAGTACACATTGAAAATCATGGGGTATGACTTGTCATACGACTCTGATGTCCAAAGTCGCACAAGTGTGACTCAGCCCGACTTTGTCAGCGATTTCAGAGACATCAGTGCACTTTCCTGCACAAATGTCTAGTGAAATCACATAGGTCCCAACTGTTCTCCTTTAAGAAGGTGTCCTATGCCTACCTACTTTTGCTAATAGGTGTCCCTTATACCCATCTCAAAAAGTTGGGAGGTAAGAAATCGCCCCCTGAAGTCGCCCAAAGTAGTGCAGGAACTACTTTTGGGAATTGTTGTGGCGTCGCACCAATTTGGACAGTTCCATTGCCATCAATAGGCGCCGATTTGGCCTACAATTTGACATGTCAATTCAGACCTATGTGAACATGGGTGAAGTTGCATAGATATTAGAGCTGCACGGTTCTGGCCAAAATGAGAATCACAATTTTTTTGCTTAGAATAAAAAGATCACGATTCTCGTGACATAAAATCTTTCACATTGTCCCACAAGAAATTGGGCTAACTTTTCTTTTTTTTTTTTAAATCATTAAAGTAATTTTTTCCAAAAAAAATTGCATTTGAAAGGCGCAAATACAGTGTGACATAAAATATTGTAACAACCACCATTTTATTCTCTAGGGTCTCTACTAAAAATATATATATGATGTTGGGGGGTTTTAAGTAATTTTCTAGCAAAAAAAAATGATTTTAACCTGAAACCAACAAATGTCAGAAAAATGTTTAGTGTTTAAGTGGTTAAACTTTCCTCACTTACACAGAATTCTATTTAATTGACAAATTGTTACAAGGTTTCTAGTCAAGTTCACTGATAAAGAATGTTCTAATTCTTGGCAGACTTCCTGGTTTTTCGGCTGTGGCTTCAGAAGAGCAGAGAGAGTTCTTTGCAATAGCAAGAATCGTGAAACGCTTTTTTCAAGATCGTAAAGGGGAAAAAAATTACGATGACGATTAATCGTGCAGCTCTAATAAATATTAATGGAAATCAAGGGGGACAACTTTTCATGTGACTCTGAGGTCCAAAGCTCCATGAAAAGTCACCCAAGTGTGAAAGTAATCTAATGCGATTAATTGATAACACCTTTGAATAAGGCCCCATTTGCACTTGTGCGACCTTAAAATTGCACAGCTTTGTCATGACTTGAAGCAATGTCTGTGTAATCTTGTGGTGTATGGACCTCAAATTGCATCATCAGTCAAACCAAGGTAGTGCAGGGACGAATTTGCTACACTTTCAGGATGCACAAGTGACAATAGGGCCAAATTCAAAGGTGTTATCCTTGAATCTCATTCACACTGCTGCGACCTGAAAGTCACACTATTTTGCTGCCACTTTGCCGCTGCAACTTGGCCCCAACTTCTGGGAATGTCGGTGTAATATTGTACCCGATATACCTCAAGTCACACCAAAGTAGTACAGGGACTACTTTGAAGTTGGTGCGACTTAGTAGCACAGATATGAATGGTTGTCATTGAGAATCATGGGGTACAACTTGCCATGCAACTCAGAGGTCCAAATTTGCTGGAAAATTCGCCCAGCTGTGAAACAAGTCATATATATTTTAATAAAAGGATCTCTCATTTATACTTGCATAGTCCTTCCTGATTTACATCAGCAGAACAAATGCAGGAATTGATGTGTGCACATGGGACGGAAGCAAATGTGTGGTGATGCCAAACAAATCAATGAACCCCACCCACACCAAATCTAATATGACATCCACCCCTGCATTGATTAAGTACAAGTACATATCCTACACTTACCCGGCCAATGAGCAGCGCCTCCTCTCTGCTAAAGAGACCTCGCCATGTCCACCTAGAAGATTGAGATCCTGACCAGCACAAGAACTTCCGGGTGCATACAATGACTAATTTCCAGGTCAGAAGGTGAAACCACACTTTTGATTGCAGCTGCAAATATTTGATCTCAACCATGATTAGTATTTTTTTATTTTCAGATATGCAAATCTGTATTTCTACATATATTTGAAGGTAAACTTAAGGGAGTTTGCTAAGAAATGGTGTCCCTAGGTTAGCAGCAGGTGAATTACAAAGGCAAAAGGCCCAGTTTGAGCCCTGGTTCACACTGACAGAGGGAGGAAATCATTCAGCTGAACTCCCACAATTTCATTCCTGCATGTCAGTCCCGACTGTGGGGGCAACATCAGAGACATCGTTGCAGGTTTCTGCACCAATATCAATACAAATCGCACTAATTAGAATAGTGCAATTGCCACAGATTTGACATGTCAAATCACACCAATGTGAACCAGAGCTGACACATTCAGACACTGCCTATCCACCACCTGCAATTCTCCACAGCTGTTAATGATAAAGGTGGAATCTTTATATATAACTTGCAGTTGTGCAGAAGCCTAGGTTTACATTGGAGCGATTGGTCATGCAATTTGAGAGATCAAATCGCGTGACTCTTGGCAATGGCACTGGCACTGTTCCAATTGATGCAACATTTTTTTTGTGGCACCACATCAATTTGCTAAAGTAGTTCCTGCACTACTTTTGCCGATTTCAGGTGCGACTTCAATAGACATTTGTGTATGAAGCCATCTGAAATCACGCTGACCTTGCTACTTTGAAATCATGCTACTTCAAGTGAAGTAGCACAATTTCAAAGTAGCATGTGAACCAGGGCAAAGAGATTAGTTTTTTGGTGCACAAATACATATTGAAATAAAATATAAAAGAGATATTGCACTTTCCCAAAACCACCACCCACAAAAACTAAAGAAAGAAAAGTAGAAGAAAAAAAAAAAAACCCCACACACCACAAGAGCTCAATGTACTTTTATTTTACCAGCAGAAAAAAAATAAATTTACATTTACTAGCTTCAAAAAATTTTTGACAGGATATATGGTACATTTAGCAACGGAATTTTAAGGGCCCTGCTCATAGGAGCTTACAATCTAAAATTAGACAAAACCTTAGAGTGGACACAGCTTTAATTTCAGTGTATAACGGGCAACACACCACATTATTATCTGAAAGATTATAGAAACATACTTAACAGTCATTCTTACAAAGCATTCCAACATAATATTGCAAAAGACTTATTCAAAACACCCACCACCAGCCCACAATCCACACATACATACATTGGTGACCATGTTCTACTGGAAGCTGCATTTCGGTGTACACAATTAAATGAGATCAAAAATAGTAGGTCAGCAGATGCTTCCAAACGATGTTTGCATGATCAGACAGGAACAATACACACACAACATTGACAGCATGGCCACATAAACCCACTTTTGATTGAAAAAATGCACAAGAATTTCATCAAATCTCCCAATATCATTCCTTCTCCATCACAACAAAAAACCTGACCTTCTCAGGCCAAACGAACCCCCCTACTGCAGGCCTTTATATAAGAGAGGTTGTATTGTTAGCACACTGACACACCCAATAGAAGTACACGCCCACCAGTATCTTTCAATCTGTCTCTTCATGTATGTCTAAAGTGATTGCACCTGATGAGCAGGAACACATAATAGGATTTGCAACTGTGTTAGCCTTGGCTATGTGCATCAAATCTCCAACTACAGGACAAAGATCAAAGTCTATTTGCATCCACATAAACAAAGCAACAGTTTTCTAAGCATATGTACCTGTGCAGTGTAAACCCTAAAATTTGAAATGTCCAAGTCCCTGGGCATGATTAGTGCTAATAAACATTAACATCTGTCCCTGGCTGCAATGAGCTTCCAATATAAAGTCCAAAATTAACTTTCTTACATTAGAACCTATTTCGACAGGAGACAAATATGATGCAAGCATGTCTTTAGACTGTGGTGAGAAACCCACACAGGGAGAACATATAAACTTCAACACAAGCATTAGCATGTTGGGGAAGTGAACCAACATCCCAGGTGCTGCTAGACAGAACTGCTACCCACTTAGCCACCAGGGCAGACCCACACATGTTCTCTGCATCTCTGTGGTGTGAACCAGTCCTAAGTCCATAGCCATGCTCAGTATCACAAGCAATATACAGTATATTGGCGTAAGTATTGGGATGCCTGCCTTTAAACACACATGAACTGTAATGGCATCCCAGTATTAGTATTGGATTCAAAACTCATTTGGCCCACCCTTTGCAGCTATAACAGCTTCAACTCTTCTTGTCCAAAAGGTTTAGTAGTGTGTCTATGGGAATGTTTGACCATTCTTCCAAGTGCATTTGTGAGGTCAGGCACTGAAGTTGGACAAGAAGGCCTGACCTACAGTCTCCTCTCTAATTTATCCCCAAGGTGTTCTGTTGTGTTGATGTCAGGACTCTGTGCAGGCCAGTCAAGTTCCTCCACCCCAAAATCACTCATCCATGTCTTTATGGACCTTGCTTTGTGCACTGGTCCAAATGATTTGGTGGAGGGGGATTATGGTGCGGGGTTGTTTTTCAGGGGTTGGGCTTGGCCTCTTAGTTTCAGATAAGGGAACTCTTAAGGCGTCAGCATACCAAGACAATTTGGACAATTTCATGCACCCAACTTTGTGGGGACAGTTTGGGGGAAGCCCCTTCCTGTTCCAACATGACTGCACACCAGTACACAAAGCAAGGTCCATAAAGACATGGATGAGCAAGTTTGGGGTGGAGAAACTTGACTGGCCTGCACAGAGTCCTGGCCTCAACCCGATAGAACACCCTTTGGCTGAATTAGAGTAGAGACTGCAAGCCAGGCCTTCTCATCCAACATCAGTGCCTGGCCTCACAAATGCACTTCTGGAAGAATGATCAAACATTCCCATAGGCAGACTAAACCTTGTGGACAGCCTTCCCAGAAGCTGTTCTAGCTGCAAAGGGTGGGCCAAATCAAATTTTAACCCTACGGACTAAGACTGGGCTGCCATTAAAGTTCATGTGTGTGTAAAGGCAGGCGTCCCAATACTTTTGGCTATATAGTGTATCTGGAAAAGACTTACAATGGTGGTGGAACCCTCCTACACATAACTACTACAATTAGACATAGATATAGGACTTGGGAAATGAGACAACTTCTCTACATGAAGTAACATGGTTGGGATTTGAACCCAGACCCTCAGAGATACTAAGCAGAAGTTCTAACCTCTAAGCCACAGAGCTGCCACATGTGAGACCCTCCTACACATAACTACACATAAATACACATATATACTGCATTTCTATGGACATACAGGTGATGGAATTACATTACTCAAGAGTTATTCTTCTTGATTTATTCTGTGATATTTGGTGGGGGTTATTTTGTGGGTGAGAGTAGAATATTACCCTCAAATTTTTGGGAATTACATTTTGATTTCTGATGTTGGTACACATATCACATTTTTGGGTTCAAATTATGAATATTTGCAAATAATACAAAGCACAAAAAATTGTGATTCATTTTAAATTTTCATCAGCAATGGTATTGTTTGTGGATTGTAGAGACACCTGTGTGAGTTTGGGGTAAAGATGGTTGTGAGATGAAGAAAAACAAGTGAAAGTGACAGAGAAAAATATATTTTACCAAAACATCAAAACATTCCACATTGTAGCATTCTTAAAATCAAAATATTTTAAGTAGAAGCAACAATGTTGCAAAGGAAAGTTTATTTCACAGAAAGATACATTTGATCTCAACATTAAAAGGGTTTTTTTGTGAAAGTTAGAATTGTTCCATTAGAATCAGTGACTGAAACTTCATTTGGACTAAATTAGAGCAGATTTTAACTCCCAAAAAATGTTCTCTAATTAGCTCTCATTTTGGTATTTACTATACCTCCAGGTAAAAAAGACACTTGAGTTAAAATGAGAGTTATTTTCAGGTCTGAGCATGCTCAGTTGTGTTGGCACCTAGTTGTCCAAAACGGGGAATTTTTCACTTTTCAGACTTTTAAAGATATTTCAGTGTAGAAATCACTTTTTCACACAGTTTAAAAGCAGATAATCTTTAAATAATATACCGCATATTTCAGTACCATTTAGGCAATTATATCATGCTCTAAAAATTATTTCCATGTGCAATTCTCTAGGTTTTAGCAGAGTAAGGGTTTGGGCTCTATTTAGTTTCAGGGAGCTATAGTAAATTCGATTTTGGGAGAATTTTCTCACCAGCGCTATAGTGAATACCGTTTTCGCGCGAATTACCGCTATTAGCGCTAATTCGCGCTAAATTGCCGCGAATTAGCGCTAAATTGCCGTGAATTAGCGCTAATTCGCGGCAATTTGCGCGAATTAGCGCCATAGCGCTATAGTAAATGACCTCCTGTCTGTCTGCACTACAAATATGAAGCTACACTTGCTACTAATCAGGGTACCAGAAAGAGTTTTGACTCACATTGGCAAATATGGACTCATAGATTCACAGTGAATTAACCGCTTGCCGACCAGCCGCCGCAGTTGTACTGTGGCAACATGGCTCGGCTGTGCGAATCGCAGTTATGTTACGCTTGTGCACCTCTCGCTTGCTCCCTGAGCTGATGCAAGTGCCCGGCGGTCTCGATCACCGCCGAGCTTCCGCAATCGCCGGGGCACACAGAGAACCCGGAACTGTGTGTGTAAACACACAGGGGGTCATTTACTATAGCGCCACGGCGCTAATTCGCGCAAATTGCCGCAAATTAGTGCTAATTTGCAGCAATTTAGCGTAAATTAGTGCTAATTCACGCTAAAACGGTATTCACTATAGCGCTGGTGAGAAAATTCTCCCAAAATCGAATTTACTATAGCTCCCTAAATAGTGCCCAAACCCTTACTCTGCTAAAACCTAGAGAATTGCACATGGAAATAATGTTTAGAGCATGATATAATTGCCTAAATGGTACTGAAATATGCGGTATATTATTTAAAGATAATCTGCTTTTAAACTGTGTGAAAAGGTGATTTCTACGCTGAAATATCTTTAAAAGTCTGAAAAGTGAAAAATTCCCCGTTTTGAACAACTAGGTGCCAACACAACTGAGTATGCTCAGACCTGAAAATAACTCTCATTTTAACTCAAGTGTCTTTTTTACCCGGAGCTATAGTAAAATCAAGAAGAATAACTCTTGAGTAATGTAATTCCATTACCTCCATTACCTGTATGTCCATAGAAATGCAGTATTTATGTGTTTTTATGTGTTTTTATGTGTATGTATGTGTAGTTATGTGTAGGAGGGTCCCACATGTGGCAGCTCTGTAGCTTAGAGGTTAGAACTTCTGCTTAGTATCCTTGAGTGTCTGGGTTCAAATCCCAACCATGTTACTTCATGTAGAGAAGTTGTCTCATCTCCCAGTTCCTGTTACTATGATTAAATGTAGTATTTATGTGTAGGAGGATTCCACCACCATTGTAAGTCTTTTCCAGATGCACTATTTAGCCAAAAGTATTGGGACACCTGCCTTTACACACACATGAACTTTAATGGCAGCCCAGTCTTAGTCCGTACGGTTAAAATTTGATTTGTCCCACTCTTTGCAGCTAGAACAGCTTCTGGGAAGGCTGTCCACAAGGTTTAGTGTGTCTATGGGAATGTTTGATCATTCTTCCAGAAGTGCATTTGTGAGGCCAGGCACTGATGTTGGATGAGAAGGCCTGGCTCGCAGTCTCTACTCTAATTCAGCCATAGGGTGTTCTATCGGGTTGAGGCCAGGACTCTGTGCAGGCCAGTCAAGTTTCTCCACCCCAAACTTGCTCATCCATGTCTTTATGGACCTTGCTTTGTACACTGGTGTGCAGTCATGTTGGAACAGGAAGGGACCATCCCCAAACTGTTCCCACAAAGTTAGGAGCATGAAATTGTCCAAAATGTCTTGGTATGCTGATGCCTTAAGAGTTCCCTTAACTGGAACTAAGAGACCAAGCCCAACCCCTGAAAAACAACCCCGCACCATAATCCCTCTCCACCAAATCATTTGGACCAGTGTACAAAGCAAGGTCCATAAAGACATGGATGAGTGATTTTGGGGTGGAGGAACTTGACTGGCCTGCACAGAGTCCTGACCTCAACACAACAGAACACCTTGGGGATAAATTAAACAGGAGACTGTAGGTCAGGCCTTCTCGTCCAACATCAGTGCCTGACCTCACAAATGCACTTGGAAGAATGGTCAAACATTCCCATAGACACACTCCTAAACCTTGTGGACAAGAAGAGTTGAAGCTGTTATAGCTGCAAAGGTTGGGCCAAATGAGTTTTGAACCCAATACTAATACTGGGATGCCATTACAGTTCATGTGCATTTAAAGGCAGGCATCCCAATACTTAGGCCAATATATTGTATATTGCTTGGGACACTGAGCATGGCTATGGACTTAGGACTGGTTCACAACACAGAGATGCAGAAAACATGTGTGGGGCTGCCTGGTGGCTAAGTGGGTAGCAGTTCTATCTATCTAGCTAGCACCTGGGATGTTGGTTCAATTCCCCAACATGCTAATCCAAAGACATGCTGGCACCTTATTTGTCTCCTGT
Organism: Lithobates clamitans; assembly: GCA_037952925.1. Classification (NCBI taxonomy): domain Eukaryota; kingdom Metazoa; phylum Chordata; class Amphibia; order Anura; family Ranidae; genus Lithobates; species Lithobates clamitans. The sequence goes on from JBBGZY010000806.1 coordinate 1,818,007, forward strand.
CGAAATAGGTTCTAATGTAAGAAAGTTAATTTTGCTCTTTATATTGGAAGATCATTGCAGCCAGGAACTGATGTTAATGTTTATTAGCACTAATCATGCTCAGGGACTTGGACATTTCAAATTTTAGGGTTTACACTGCACGGGTACATATGCTTAGAAAACTGTTGCTTTGTTTATGTGGATGCAAATGGACTTTGATCTTTGGCCTGTAGTTGGAGATTTTATGCACATAGCCAAGGGCTAACACAGTTGCGAACACTATTATGTGTTCCTGCTCATCAGGTGCAATCACTTTAGACATACATGAAGCGACAGATTGAAAGATACTGGTGGGCGTGTACTTCTATTGGGTGTGTCAGTGTGCTAACAATACAAACTCTCTTATATAAAGGCCTGCAGTAGGGGGGTTCATTTGACCTGAGAAGGTCAGGTTTTTTGCTGTGTTTTGTGGTGGGAGAAGGAATGATATTGGGAGATTTGATGAAATTCTTGTGCATTTTTTCAATCAAAAGTGGGTTTATGTGGCCATGCTGTCAATGTTGTGCGTGTATTGTTCCTGTCTGATCATGCAAACATCATTTGGAAGCATCTGCTGTTCTACTCTTTTTGATCTCGTTGTTTAATCGTGTACACCGAAATGCAGCTTCCAGCAGAATATGGTCACCAATGTATGTATGTATGTGTGGGCTGGTGGTGGGTGTTTTGAATAAGTCTTTTGTAATATTATGTGGAAATGCTTTGTAAGAATGACTGTCAAGTATGTTTCTATAATCTTGCAGATAACAATGTGATGTGTTGCCCATTATACACTGAAATTAAATCTGTGTCCACGCTAAGGTTTTGTCTAATTTTAGATTGTAAGCTCCTATGAGCAGGGCCCTTAAAATTCCATTGCTAAATGTAGCACCATATATCCTGTCCAATTTTTTTTTTTGAAGCTAGTAAATGTAAATTTTTTTTTTTCTGCTGGTAAAATAAAAGTACATTATTGAGTTTTTTGTTGTGTTTTTTTTTTCTTCTACTTTTCTTTCTCTTTAGTTTTTGTGGGTGGTGGTGGTTTTGGGAAAGTGCAATATCTCTTATATTTTATTTCAATATGTATTTGTGCACCAAAAAACTAATCTCTTTGCCCTGGTTCACATTGATGCTACTTTGAAATTGCGCTACTTCACTTAAAGTAGCACGATTTCAAAGTAGCAAGGTCAGCGTGATTTCAGGTGGCTTCATACACAAATGTCTATTGAAGTCGCACCTGAAATCGGCAAAAGTAGTGCAGAAACTACTTTAGCAAATTGGTGCGGTGCCACAAAAAAATGTTGCATCGATTGGAACAGTGCCATTGCCAATAGTCATGTGACTTGATCTCTCAAATCGCATGACCAATCGCTCCAATGTAAACCTAGGCTTCTGCACACCTGCAAGTTAATGATAAAGGTGGAATCTTTATATATAACAGCTGTGGAGAATTGCAGGTAATGAATTCAGCTGGTGGATAGGCAGTGTTTAAATGTGCATATAACAGTAGGGTGGGGACCAGGGAGCGGGGAGGGGGTGTACGGTATAGAATTACCGGTAGGAAAAAGTGGTTACTTTGGCAATTAATGGTCAGTACATTGAAGGTGGTGTAAAAGGTAACAATTTATTAATGCATAGTAAAACACCTGGGTGAGGTGGACATACAGATAGGCAATTATTGCACTGTGGGATACATAACCATCCTAAGGGAGATGGCATAGAAGGGAACTAATGAACACGACAAACAAAATACACACAGAACATATAACGGCATAGACACTGTCCGGACTGATTATATGCTGCTCGGTGGCCAAACGATCAAATCGGATTATGGCATGTGTGTATGTTTCCAAATGGAAAATTTAATGGAATGCGCTGCCGAGAAGCATATTCATGGAGCGGGGAGAGGGGGCGGGAGGGGTCCGGAGATAGAAATTAGGGAGGTGACTGGGATGATCTTGGCAGTTCAAGGTACCTGTAGGGTGGTAACCAAGCTTGGTATTGAATGGAAGTGAAGCTGTAAGTCTGTGTACAGTAAAATTCACTTGTGCAGTCTAGGCAGTGATGATCAACCATGTAGACAGTGGGACTGAGTATGCACTGTGATCAACTAGCTTCAAGGCTATTCATAAGGTGCAAGTAGTTGCTATGTAAGGTGCTCCAATAACCATGTGGTACATACAGGACTTAGGCTTTCGTAAAGCTGTAAAATGTCCTCAACTGGTTAGTGAGTTATTGGTGCTCGTACCTTCACCTCCACAGCGATCCCTGGAGGTTGTTGCACGGGCCGTGCTGGAGGTGGCTTGCAGGGTCCGGAAGGTTGTCAGGCCGGTATTCTAGCCGCAACTGTGATCCTCCATAAGGGATATCTGATCGGGTCCTGAGGGAGAAAGCCCTTGCTATGTGCTGATAGCCTGGGCAGCTTCAGGTGCCGTCAGCTAGTACGGTGGGCTACCTGGTACTTCGCCGTTGTGCGGTTCCCAACTCTCCGTCCATTCGATAGACAGCGCTGATGCCGGTGATGACGTCAACGCGTTTCGCTGTTGCGTGGTAGCGTAGCTTCTTCCTGGACGTTTGATTGGAGAAGCCAGCACACACCTTTTTTATTTTGGCGAACTGGCTTCTGTGTAGCCAATCAGCTCTGTGATTGGTTAAGTTAAGTTGCTGCTTAGTGCGGAATAGTATGGGCCATGTGATTCATTCATTACCCTGCATGTATAATGTTGTAGTTACAACAATGGGATTTTACGGACGATATCGTCAATTGTAGGGGCTTATGGCAGTTATGCATCGCAAATATATAGTTATAAAAAGGGGGGGAGAGATACAGCAATATACAATGCTTATTATGGATTCACAAAAATAAAGGAGGGAAGAGACATCAGGTAAGGACAGGGAGACACACATAGTTTACAGTACATTGAGGGTATTTCAAAAAAATGCATTTAAAGAGATTTAGTATCATTTATATAGTGGACGCAGTGAGATAAGCTGATGGTTACACTTAGTTAAGTCAGAGTGAAAATAGAGACAAAGGGCTTAATCTATTTAGTCATATTTACATTTGCAGTTTAGGATTTTTTATTTTTTATGTTCTCATTTTTTATTTTTTATTTTTTATTTTTTATTTTTTTTTATTTTTTATTTTTTATTATTTTTTGGGGAGGTTATATTGGCTGGTTAATGTCATTTTTGCCTGGTGTAGATTCCAGGAAATGCATGGATGGCATTCATGTGTTTAGAAAAACCTGCAAATTTAGTTCTGTATTTAGCCCCAAGGGGGCAAGGGACTTCAAGCGATATACCCATCATTTCTCCTTTTGCAGGAGAACACTATCGAAGTCACCACGTCGGCTGGATATCTTCAAGGCATATATGCCCTTTATCAGCATGCCTTTGGTGCTTCTATCGTGCTCTAGTGCAAAATGTCTAGCTAATGGTTTCTCCGGGATTTTTTCCTTGTCTTTGATTTCTCTTAGATGCTCGCCAATATGCACTTTGAGGGGCCTTTTGGTTTTCCCCACATAAATCTTGGGGCAAGGGCACATTATCATATATACTACCCTGGTTGTGGAGCAATTTATGAGATCTCGTATTTCGAACTGTTCCCTACCCAGGGCGTCTGAGAAGGTGGCTGTCCTATGTATCAGTGGGCAAATCTGGCATTTGTTGCAGGGAAACATCCCTTTGCTGCGTGGATAGTTAGCTAGCCAGGTCGGATCAGGATTTTTAGTGAATTCAGACCTGACTAACATGTCGCTCAGATTTCTTGCCCGGCGAGCCACCAGTAAGGGCGACGTGCCAACTATCTTGAGAAGCCCTGGGGAGTTAGTAAGAACCCCCCAGTGTTTCTCCAAAATGGAGCGAACTTCCTTCCACTGTGGTCCGAAGGTGGTAATTATCCTGGTACAGTCACCACCTTTGGGTTTAGAGACAGGGTGGTTAGGTGGATGCGTCTGTAACAGACTTTGCCTATCTCTTGCCGCAGCTTTTTTTCGTGCATTTCTAATTTGTCTATGGGAGTATCCACGTTCGCGGAACCTCGCATAGAGTTCTGCTGACTCGCGTCTATAGTCACTGGACCTAGTGCAGTTCCTTTTTATTCGCAGGAATTGGCCCACCGGAATGCCATTCATCAGCCATCGGGGATGGTGGCTGCTGGCGTACAAAAGAGTGTTGGCGGACATTTCCTTGCGAAATGTACTAGTGTGCAGTTGGCCATTTTGGAGCGAAATCAGTAAATCCAAAAAGGACAGGCTGGTCCGATCAAAATTGTACGTCAGCCGTATGTTACGCTGGTTGACGTTCAATTGTGCCATAAAGTCGTGGAGATCCTGTATGGTGCCCGTCCATATCATAAGGACATCATCGATGTACAGCAGCCAGGTGTACACGTGGCTGCGGTACATGGGCGATGGATGAACATCCTCCTCCTCCCACAGTCCCAAATGTAGGCAGGCATAAGCAGGGGCCCAGGCAGCGCCCATGGAGGTACCCCTAATCTGTTGATAATAGGTCGTCAAAAACTGAAAATAATTGTTAAGTAGGGCAAAGCGTAGTAGTTCGACCAGAAAGTTGTTTTGGGGTTTCGACCCTGGGTACCAATATTCCAGGAATACCTGTACTGCTTCGATCCCGCATTGATGAGGGATCGAAGTGTACAGGGACTCAACGTCAATCCCTACTAGTATGACGTCATTCAAGTGTGTCAAGTCGCCCAGCTCAGAGATTTTCGCTAATACATGTCGCGTGTCTTGCACGTAGGACTTTAAGTTAGTGACCATATCTTTCAGCAGGGAGTCCAGGTACCTACCAACTTTCTCCAGAGGTCCTTGACAGGCTGAGACAATCGGCCGACCTGGCGGGTTGCTCAAGTTTTTATGAATTTTTGGAATGATGTAAAAGGTAGGCACACTGAACTCCCGTACAAAAAGATGGTCAAATTCACGTTGTGTCAGTAGTTCTTCGTCCTTGGCTGCAGTTAGTCTATTGTTTAATTCTGTGACTAGGTAGAGAAAAGGATTATTGTCCAGTTTACGATAGGTGGATTTGTCACTCAGCAGTCGTTTTACCTCTGTCTCGTATTGTCGCTGATCAAGTAACACAACGTTCCCTCCTTTGTCACTCTTTTTTATGACAATGTCCGACTTTTTCTGTAGGTCGATAAGGGCTCGTCTCTCATTAGGCGTTAAGTTATTGATGGTTTTTTGGGTCCAGTTGACCTTCTCGAGGTCAGCCTGTACTAATTCTAAGAAGATTTGTAGCCATTTATTTTTTGAGAGAGGGGGCATTTTTTGGGACCTAATTCGTAGATTTGCCTGTCGTCGGGTTGGGGCTTCAGTTGCACACCTGCAAGATGTATATAAAGATTCCACCTTTATCATTAACAGTTGTGGAGAATTGCAGGTAATGAATTCAGCTGGTGGATAGGCAGTGTTTGAATGTGTCAGTTCTGGTTCACATTGGTGTGATTTGACATGTCAAATCTGTGGCAATTGCATTGTTCTAATTGGTGCGATTTGTATTGATATTGGTGCAGAAACCTGCACCGATGTCTCTGATGTTGCCCCTCAGAGTTGGGACTGACATGCAGGAATGAAATTGTGGGAGTTCAGCTGAACGATTTCCTCCCTCTGTTAGTGTGAACCAGGGCTCAAACTGGACCTTTTGTCTTTGTAATTCACCTACTGCTAACCCAGGGACACCATTTCTTATCAAACTCCCTTAAGTTTACCTTCAAATATATGTAGAAATACAGATTTGCATATCTGAAAATAAAAAATACTAATCATGGTTGAGATCAAATATTCGCAACTGCAATCAAAAGCGTGGTTTCACCTTCTGACCTGGAAATTAGTCATTGTATGCACCCGGAAGTTCCTGTGCTGGTCAGGATCTCCATCTAGGTGCACATGGCGAGGTCTCTTTAGCAAAGAGGAGGTGCTGCTCATTGACCGGGTAAGTATAGGACAGGGATATGCAAATAGCGGACTTACAGCTGTTGCAAAACTACAAGTCCCATCATGCCTCTGGGTATCATGCTTGTGGCAATCAAGAGTCTTGCTATGCCTCTTGGGACTTGTAGTTCTGCAACAGCTGGAGGTCCGCTAATTGCATATCCCTGGTGTAGGATATGTACTTGTACTTAATCAATGCGGGGGTGGATGTCATAGTTAGATTTGGTGTGGGTGGGGTTAATTGATTTATTTGGCATCACCACACATCACTTCCTGAATTTGTTCTGCTGATGTAAATCAGTAAGGACTATGCAAGTATAAATGAGAGCTCCTTTTATTAAAATATATATGACTTGTTTCACAGCTGGGCGAATTTTCCAGCAAATTTGGACCTCTGAGTTGCATGACAAGTTGTACCCCATGATTCTCAATGATAACCATTCATATCTGTGCTACTTTACGTGGCACCAACTTCAAAGTAGTCCCTGTACTACTTTGGTGTGACTTGAGGTATATCGGATACAATATTACACCGGCATTCCCAGAAGTTGCAGCAGCAAAGTGGCAGCAAAATAGTGTGACTTTCAGGTTGCAGCAGTGTGAATGAGATTCAAGGATAACAGCTTTTGAATTTGGCCCTATTGTCACTTGTGCATCCTGAAAGTGTAGCAAATTCGTCCCTGCACTACCTTGGTCTGACTTTGATGCAATTTGAGGTCCATACACCACAAGATTACACAGACATTGCTTCAAGGCATGACAAAGCTGTGCAATTTTAAAGTCACACAAGTGCAAATGGGGCCTTATTCAAAAGTGTTATCAATTAATCGCATTAGGTTACTTTCACACTTGGGTGACTTTTCATGGAACTTTGGACCTCAGAGTCACATTAAAAGTTGTCCCCCTTGATTTCCATGCATATTTATTAGAGCTGCACGATTAATCATCATTGTGATTTTTTCCCCTTTACGATCTTGAAAAAAGCGTTTCACGATTCTTGCTATGCAAAGAACTCTTTCTGCTCTTCTGAAGTGGAAAAATACAACAAAAATTGATATTACTATTAAAGCACCAACAACTTTCATATGTGGTAAAAGAAAAAAATAAAAATAAACAATAACATGAATGCTTCACTATAGTGATATATATGCGTGAACAATAACATGGATGCTTTACTATAGTGATATATATGCGTGACTATTCCCAGTTTTTTATCCACACATTTAGAAAAAGTCCAAAGATGCAAAAATTATGTCAAAACAAATGTCCAAAAAAGCAATTAAATGTGACTTTCTATGAATAATAAATCCGTGACTGTCACCGTGTTGAAATCCCGTCACCTGGTAAAGATTGAAGGCTTACCGGATAGCCTCTGATCAGAGGCATAGAGCTAATAGCTTGGGGTTTGCCCTCCACAGCGGCTGGAACTTTAGCTGGGATGATGGATGTAGATCCACAAACGATCGCCACAGGCTTCCAGACAGCGGTACAATCAGGGAAGAGAGCTCTCACCGTGTTTAAAAGAAAAGAGAAAACTCCAATGGTGTAGAACGTTTTATCTCTTGTTTATTAAAAGTCGCCTCACTGGCATCCATAACAACACTTTTCCTTGCAAGGAACCAATACAGCTTTAAAATGAAACTTCTCGCATGCGCCGTCGGTACGAGCGTGTCAATCCTACGGCCGTTTCGTCAGAAATGACATCATCAGGGGCACCAGCCGCTGTGGAGGGCAAACCCCAAGCTATTAGCTCTATGCCTCTGATCAGAGGCTATCCGGTAAGCCTTCAATCTTTACCAGGTGACGGGATTTCAACACGGTGACAGTCACGGATTTATTATTCATAGAAAGTCACATTTAATTGCTTTTTTGGACATTTGTTTTGACATAATTTTTGCATCTTTGGACTTTTTCTAAATGTGTGGATAAAAAACGGGGAATAGTCACGCATATATATCACTATAGTAAAGCATCCATGTTATTGTTCACGCATATATATCACTATAGTGAAGCATTCATGTTATTGTTTATTTTTATTTTTTTCTTTTACCACATATGAAAGTTGTTGGTGCTTTAATAGTAATATCAATTTTTGTTGTATTTTTGCATTTATATCCAGCGCTGTGCTTTTTGTTATATCTATTTAGTAGTGCCCTTATCAAGGTATAGTGCATAGCTGCAGGATTTTCCTTCACGGGTGATATTCACCAAGTTACTGTTTGTACACCTAGCGCAAATTTTTTCTTTAGAAACATGCTCTTCTGAAGTCACAGCCGAAAAACCAGGAAGTCTGTCAAGAATTAGAACATTCTTTATCAGTGAACTTAACTAGAAACCTTGTAGCAATTTGTCAATGAAATAGACTTCTGTGTAAGTGAGGAAAGTTTAACCACTTAAACACTAAACATTTTTCTGACATTTGTTGGTTTCAGGTTAAAATCATTTTTTTTTTTGCTAGAAAATTACTTAAAACCCCCAAACATTATATATATTTTTTTAGTAGAGACCCTAGAGAATAAAATGGTGGTTGTTACAATATTTTATGTCACACTGTATTTGCGCCTTTCAAATGCAATTTTTTGGGGAAAAAATTACTTTAATGAATTAAAAAAAAAAAAAGAAAAGTTAGCCCAATTTTTTGTGCTATTATGTGAAAGATTTTACGTCGCGAGAATCGTGATCTTTTTATCCTAAGCAAAAAAATTGTGATTCTCATTTTGGCCAGAACCATGCAGCTCTAATATCTATGCAACTTCACCCATGTTCACATAGGTCTGAATTGACATGTCAAATTGTAGGCCAAATCGGCGCCTATTGATGGCAATGGAACTGTCCGAATTGGTACGACGCCACAACGATTCCCAAAAGTAGTTCCTGCACTACTTTGGGCGACTTCAGGGTGCGATTTCCTACCTCCCAACTTTTTGAGATGGGTATAAGGGACACCTATTAGCAAAAGTAGGTAGGCATAGGACACCTTCTTAAAAGTGAACAGTTGGGACCTATGTGATTTCACTAGACATCTGTGCAGGAAAGTGCACTGATGTCTCTGAAATCGCTGACAAAGTCGGGCTAAGTCACACTTGTACAACTTTGGACATCAGAGTCGCATGACAAGTCATACCCCATGATTTTCAATGTGTACCATTCATATCTGTGCAACTTCAAGTAACACTGACTTCAACATAGTCCCTGTACTACTTTGGTCTGACTTTGATGCGAGTTGAGGTCCATAGACCTCAAGTTTACACAGGCATTCCCTGGAATTGTGGCAAAATTGCTGATGCAAAATCGTGTGAAAGTTGCATGTCTTCCCTGTGACTCCTGCGTCCATAGACCTCAAGATTACACAGGCATTGCTTAAAGTCACATGAAAATCTCGCAACTTTCAGGTCGCACAAGTGTGAAAGGTGCCTAAGTCACTGTGCTGAGTACTATTTTATACCTAGAATATAAAGTAGTCCCACCATCAAACACTAGTAAACATATGTTCTCAATATAATTGTGCTCAAATGGCTGAAAATCACACAGATGGTATCAACTACTGAAAGCTTGCATTGTACTCAGCAGCATATGCTGAAAAGAGGCAAATGCCTATTAGCCAATGCCACATCAGCATGAGCATGGTTGTTACTATAATATTATTGCCTGAAATGCAAAACATTATTGTATAGAATCAAACATTAGTAAATGTATTTTCTCTGTAGGTAAGTGCTCAGCTCTGTAGCATAGCGGTATACCCTGCTGCCCCCAAAAGTTCAAGCCATGAATTCAAATCCCACTGACAGCATCATCTCCTGGAAATGTGCATTGTACTCAGAAGCATAATTAGCCAAAGCACATCAGCTTGCTTTATTCCATATTTTAACTCTTCAAATGCATGCAATGGTATGTACTTATTCAATAATATTATGGTATGGAATTCCAAAATTCAAGGAAAAAATGTCGTAGGGTCCCCCCAGTACATACCAGGCCCTTCGGTATGGACTTTAAGGGGAACTCCACACCAAAATGTAAAATAAATTTGATGTGGGGCCCCCCAAAATCCATACCAGACTCTTATCCGAGCATGCAGCCTGGAGGTCAGGATAGGGGGGGACCAGGCCACATGCCCCAAAGCACCTTTTCCCCATGTTGATGGGGACAAGGGCCTCTTCCCGACAACCCTGGTCGGTGGTTGTCGGTCTGCATGCAGGGGGTTTATCAGAATCTGGAAGCCCCCTTTAACAAGGGGGCTCCCAGATCCTGCCCCCTATGTGAGTAGGTATGGGGTACATTTTACCCCTACCCATTCACCAAAAAAAGCAGTGAAATGTAAAAAAATCAATAGCCGGTCTTTGACAAGTCCTTTATTGTAAAATATCTCCGAGCTGTCTTCTTCCCTGAGCCATCTTCTCCAGACGCTGTCTCTCCCTCCTCCATCTTCTCCCCGAGCTGTATTCTCCAAGAGCCGTCTCTCCTGCCACCGCCATCTTCTCCATCTGCTGTGTTCTTCCGCACCGCTGGTTACCCGCTAATAAAAAAAAGCTGCTCTTCTTCCATGGTGGTCTTCCTCTGCTGTGTTGTCACCCGCTGTGTGGCGTCTCTTACATAGCCATGGAGCGGACTCTCCGGGTGACATTATCGGATGGCCACAGAAGACCGCCACAAGAAGAGCGGCTTTTTTTTATCAGTGGGTAACCGGCTGCGCTGAAGAACACATCAGCGGGGAGAAGATGGTGGCAGCAGGAGAGACAGCTCGGGGAGAAGAAACATCAAACACTAGTGAATGTATTTTCTATGTATTTTCTATGTATGACTGTGCTACACCCAATAGGCTAGCGGTCAGCACTTCTACCTTGAAAAACTCATGGGTTCAAATCCCACAGAGAAATACTAAAAGATTGAATTGGTGAAAAAAAGCAAATGACTATTAGCCAATTAGCCAAAGCAGCATATGCTGAAAATAGGTGAATGCCAATTAGCCAATGCACTTTAAATTTGGCTGATTCTATTATATTAACTCTTCAAATGCATGCAATGATATGTAAGTATTCAATACTATTATGGTGTGAAATTCCAAACACCACACACTAACTAACGGGCAGATTACATTTTTTTGTTTGTTTATTTTAATTTGCTTGTGCACTGAAAAAATACACAGCTGGGGGATGGTAGGTTGGCTGGTATTTGAACTTGTACCATGAGTGCTGTGGAGACAGCTGAGCAAACTACTAAGCCATTGTGCTAAGTACAAGACCTGCATAATAGTATAGTATGATTGAAGAATTAATATAAATAATTACCGCTTTATAGTCACCTAAATTAAAAAATAAAAAACAACATACAACAAATAGGTAACCTAAATGTTTAATATATGTAACTTACAGAATAGCAGATATTACTATGTAATAATCATTCATAAGTGCATTAGTTAGCAAAAGAAGGAAAAAACTAGGAATACTAATTGCAACATACATCAATAGATGCACACGAGGTAGAGCACATCTCACATAAAAATGTTTCTTTCACATACATGGATCATGGTTACAGTGCATTACTATATAACAACTTGGTAGGAATTGGCATTTGCATATACGTGGAAGCATTTACTAACATGTGTTTCTCACTAATAGCGCTAATTTTTCATTCACACATTCGCCTGTTGAAATTTTTATTTGGCTAAAATGGGAGCTATTATTTGCCATAGTGCCCAGTACTTCCTGGTGCTATAGTAAATGACCCCCATAGACTTTAACGGTGTTCGCGTGCTCGAACAAACTTTTTTCCTGTTCACATGTTCTGGTGCGAACCGAACAGGGGGGTGTTCGGCTCATTCCTACCTTGCAGTAAAAAGGGTCGCTGGTTTGTATTCCCAACCGCACCACAAGACTACTTGCCTGGAGTTTGCATGTTCTCCCTGTGCCTGCGCGGGTTTCCTCCGGGGTACTCCGGTTTCCTCCCACACTCCAAAGACATGCTGGTAGGTTAATTGGCTTCTGTCTAAATTGGCCCTAGTATATGAATGTGAGTTAGGGACCTTAGATTGTAAGCTCCTTGAGGGTAGGGGCCCATGTGAGTGTATAATGCAGTGTTTCTCAACTCCAGTCCTCAAGGCGCCCCAACAGGTCATGTTTTCAGGATTTCCATTATTTTCCACAGGTGATTTGATCAGTTGCACTGCCTTAGTAATTAGCACAGCTGTTTCATCGGAGGGAAATCCTGAAAACATGACCTGTTGGGGCGCCTTGAGGACTGGAGTTGAGAAACACTGGTATAATGTATATGTAAAGCACTGCGTAAATTGACGGCACTATAGAAGTACCTTAGAGAAAAATAAATAAGTCTTCACTAATATTATGGTGTGAATCTCCAAAACACCATACACTAGCTAACAAGCAGTTTACATTTGATAAACTTTATTGTATGGTATATAAACCATCAAACACTAGTAAAAGTATTTTGTATATATAATTGTGCTCAGCCCAGTAGGCTAGCAGTTAGCACCTCTACCTTCAAAAATTCAGGTATTGAAAGACTCATGTCTTCAAATCCCACAGAAGAATCTTAAAAGATTACTATTGGTGGAGAAAAGGAGAATTACTGTTAGCCAAAGCAGCATACAGTGAATGCCAAGTAGCCAATACACTTTAATGTGATTGATATTATTGTATTAACTCTTCAAATGCAAATGGTGTGAATCTCCAAACACCACACACTAGCTAACAAGCAGTTTACATTTGATAAACTTTATTGAATAGTATATAACACATCAAACACTAGTAAAAGTATTTTGTATGCATAATAGTGCTCAGCCCAATAGGCTAGCAGTTAGCATCTCTACCTTCAAACATTCAGGTATTGAAAGACTCATGGGTTCAAATCCCACAGAAAAGTGCTAAAAGATTGCATTAGTGGGAAAAGGAGAATGCCAGTTAGCCAAAGCTATATATATATATATATATATATACTGAAATAGGTAATAGCCAATGCACATTAATGTGAATGTTTTTATTGTATTAACTCTTTAAATGCATGCAATGGTATGTAAGTATTCAATTATATTATGATATGACATTCCAAACACCACACACTAGCTAAAGGGCAGTTTACATTTCTTTGTTTATTTTAATTCACTTGTGCACTAAAAAAGTAAACACAGCTGGTGGATGGTAGGTTGGTTGTTGTTTGAACCCATACAATGAGTGGTGTGGAGATATCCAAGCAGACCACTAAGCCATTGTGCTAAGTACAAGACCTGCATAATAGTGTAGTATTATTAAAGAATGAACATAAATAATTACTGCTTTATAGTCAACTAAATTAATAAATAAATCAAAAACATGAAAAAACAACATACAACAAATAGGTAACCTAAATGATTAATACATGTAACTTTACAGAATAGCAGACATTACTCTGTAATATGTAATAATCATTCAGAACTGCATTTGTTAGCAAAAGAAGGAAAACAAAACTAGGAATACTAATTGCAATATAAATCAATAGATGCACGGGAACTAGAGCACATCTCTGATAAAAATGTTTCTTTCACATACATGGATCATGGCTACAGTTCAGTGCTGTATAACAACTTGATAAGAATTTGGCATTTGTATATACGCGGAAGCGCTAATTATCAACAATTTAGAATTTACAAATGATTGTTCCCTGCTTATATCGCTAATTTTCATGCGCAAATTCGCCGGTTTTGTTTCCATTTGGCTAAAATGGGAGCTATTATTTGCCATAGTGCCCAGTACTTCCTGGAGTTATAGTAAATGACCCCCACAGTTTCTGGTTCTCTGAGCAGAGAACTGACAGATCGTCTGTTCATACAGAGTGTGAACAGCGATCTGTTAGTTTCCCTGCACAGTCCCCATCCCCTTTCAATTAGAACACAAACTAGGACACAAAAAAAACAGGACAAATCACCGCGCTATATAAAACTGAATAATGCAAAACCACCTATTGACAAATAAAAAATAAATTGTAAATTAAACCCAATCTAATGTGACAAATAAGTGATCAAATATATAAAGCAGCTGCTAAAACGTGAGATACACACATAACAAAATTAGGTAAAAGAGGAGCAGCGCTGTGAGAAATGTTCCATGTGATGAACAGAATTAGTACATAGGTAAAAAACCAAAAATTGGGATAGGCTCCAAGTTCATAGGTTATATAAACAACTGGACTGTCCTATTAAGAACCAATCTTGATGGTAAATACGGGACGTGAATATGGGAATCAATGAGTCCTTCACCACACCACTGTGATAATAAAATTGTGCGCTTACCAAATGGCAAGCTTAGAAGAGCTTGCGACCTTAACCCGGTCGGGGCCTTTCAAGGTGGAACCATCAAGGAGAGACACACCACTTGGTTTGAATTAGGCACGCTGTTCTTCCAGTTACCACTCTAAATGGAGATGTGACCCCAGGCTAGGGATAAACCTCCAAGGAGGTATACCAGAGAAAGAAGGAAAGCAACATAGCGTAATCCTGCTTCCACTTTTAATAAAATCAAAAAGAAATGCACTTACATGTAAAAGGATAACAATAAAACATTAGAGCCGGCCGGCTAGAAAGCGAACGCCCGTCCTGTAGACTGTAGACGGTAAATGCAGCACGTCAGCACGTCAGCACGCCCGACGTACGTTTCGTCACACTCTGACGTCGTCTGGGGCACGGGCGACGCACTGACGTGTCGCATTAATATACTGAAGCAACGTAACCAGACCTCTTACTGAGGACGGGACCGGAAATCACCTTGCGTTCCACCAGTTTAGGGCGGATGGCACAAAAACGCCAACTTAAATGTGGGAATGTGCGTAACATTCTATATCGGTTTCCGGTGTAAACAGAGGAAAACCAACTTCCGTTCCTAAATGTAATTAACCACAGTAGGTGGAATTCCTCATTATCGAAAGTGTAAATAGAAATATATTAATTAAAATTAAATATTAAATAAATGAATTAAAATCAAGCAACTTATTCCAACGAGAAAATATGAGTGGGAATAAAGGGGAATAGAGAAATGTCCCATCAAATCCCATGCCGCGTACCTAATAGACAGGAAAATCATTTGCTGCATATATAGGGGCGTCCCAGAGCCTTTCATAGCTCTGTGAACGCCCAAAACTGTATAAATAAAATGACTAATCAAATTGAGGATAGATATTCCTAGGGGAAAGGAAGGTGATCTCTCCCATCTCTGGAGAGCATTAGGAACACCATATACAAGCAAAGGGATATATACATTGTGAAATAAACCAAATTGGGAGAATAAAGAAGTACTATTTAGCATTTACTAGTCCCAGATCCACGCAAGTACTAATATGACACATACCCCCTTAGATGGACACAATTCTTCAATGAAGCATCCACCATCCCAACAAAGGTACAAATCCAATATGTCTAATTAACAGTGTAAAGACCATTCATTAGAGGCATCCAGGAACACTAAAGGAGTGGAAATGAGTACAAGCCGGAAGTTCTGAGAATCATGCATTATTCATGAATTATCGATAAAGGCGTTAGTGTCAGTGTCAATATTAAGCCCATAGGGGGCATAGCACTTGATTTTATGTATCCAGAGCATCTCAAGTTTTGAGATGCTCCTAACCAAAGAACTACCTCTCCAATGGGGACGATATCTATCGATTCCTAAAAAAAGTGTTTTGGAGGGGTCTTTATTATGTGTGGTCAGATAGTGCTTAGAAACAGAATGTTTCGGGAAGCCATTCAAAATGTTAGTGATGTGTTCGTTTAGACGAACGGAGAGTGGTCGCCTAGTCCTACCCACATATTGTAGGCCGCAAGGGCACTGCAGTAAGTAGACGACCCCCTCCGTTGTACATGTAATGAAGGGCCTAATATCGTGTTCCTCGTGAGTGCTATTAGAGGTGAATTTCTGGGTTCGTCTGGATGTTACGGAGTTGAGCCTGCAGACACGACATCTCCCACATTTATAGTACCCCTTCAGATTGTCAAAAAGGCCCTGAATGCCTCTAGTGGGTGGATCAAGAACATTGGGGGCCAATCTATTCCTAAGTGATGATGCCCCTTTAAAAATCACTTGTGGTTTGTCTGGAATAACAGTTCTCAGAATCGGATCATTCCCCAATAGATGCCAATGTTTTTTGAGTAGGCTTTTTATATTTGTATGCTGTATAGAATAAGTGGTGATAAAGGGGAGAGTGACAGACCTTTCTCTAGGGGGTGCTTTTTGAATAAGTAACTGTTCCCTATCGATACCCTTAACGACATTCAGAGTTTGGGTTAGGAATTCCCTATTATACCCTTTTTCCACAAAGCGGTTCATCAGGACTCCAGTTTGTTCCAGGAATTGTGAGTTATCCGTACAGTTCCGTTTGAGACGTAGGAATTGGCTCTTAGGAACGGACCGGAGCCAGGAGCTATGATGGCAGCTGCTCAAAGGAATGTATGAGTTCCGGTCTGTTTGTTTGAAATAAGTAGAGGTTACGAACCGGTCCCCTTGTATGTCAATATTGAGGTCCAAAAAATGGATATTGGACTGACTGGCTTCAAAATTAAGTACAATGCCTCTATTATTGGAATTAAGTTCCTCCATAAAGAGGTCAAGGTCACTGCGACTGCCATCCCACAGGAGGAGGATGTCGTCAATGTACCTGGCCCACAGTTTTAACTGGGGCCTTTGGCAAACATGGACGACATCCTCCTCCCACAGGGCCATAAATAGGTTCGCGAGACTGGGGGCATATTTAGCCCCCATCGCGACTCCACGGTCCTGTCGGAAGAAACATTTATTAAACCAAAAATAATTGTGGGACGCAGCGTACCTTAAAAGTACCAAAATAAAGTTGATTTGCTCATCGTACAAGCCGGAGTCCCTTCTTAAATAATACTCAACCGCGAAAAAACCCAACTCATGGGGAATAATCGTGTATAAGGACGAAACGTCCGCCGTCACCATCCACATGTTGGGAGTGGGAGTGCATTTAGCCAATATATTAATGGTGTGTTTAGAGTCCCTAATGAGGGAAGGCATCTTGCTCACCAGAGGTTGCAAGAAGAAATCTATATACCTGCCCACCCGGGACGTAAGGGAATCAATCCCACTAACAATGGGACGTCCCGGGGGGCAGGTAGGATGTTTATGCACTTTAGGCAGATAGTAGATCACAGGGGTCCGGGGGGCTTTAGGTATCAGATAGGCCCTCTCCTTTTTATTGAGAATTCCTTGAGTGTATCCCCAATCCACCAACTTTCTCAATTCCTTAAGATAGGGAATTTTGGGGTCAGAATCCAAAGGAGTATAGGTCTCTCTGTCACCCAAGATCTTAAACATTTCCTGGAGGTAATCGCCTCTATTAAGAACCACAATCCCTCCCCCTTTATCAGCGGGTCTGATGACTATTTCTTTGTTGTTACATAGGGCGTCCAGTCCAATGTGAAGATCTCGATCAAACTTAACCTTTTTGACAGGCATTGTGTCTAAATCCCTCAGAAGTACCTCCTTTTACCTAACAAACTAGGACACGCATTAACCCCTTCACTGCCCCCAAGTTTTAACCCCTTCACTGCCAGTGACATTTTTACAGTAATCGGTGCACTTTTAACCAGTTGCAGACCGCCACACGACGATGTACGTCGACAGAGCAGCACGGGCAGGCAAAAGGGCTTACCTGTACGTCCTTGCCTGCCCGCGGGTGGGGGGTCCGATCGGACCCCCCCGGTGCCTGCGGCAGTCGGCAAATCTCCCCCGGCAATCTGTGGTGAGGGGGAGGCCATCCATTCGTGGCCCCCCCTCGCGATCGCTCCCAGCCAATGGGATCATTTCCCTGCCTCTGTATTGTACACAGAGGCAGAGGAAATGATGTCATCTCTCCTCGGCTCTGTATTTTCCGTTCCGGGCCGAGGAGAGAAGACTGTAATGTGAGTGCACAACACACACACACACACACAGTAGAACATGCCAGGCACACATTACACCCCGATCCCCCCCCCGATCGCCCCCCGATCCCCCCCCAATCACCCCCCCTGTCACAAACTGACACCAAGCAGGTTTTTTTTTTTCTGATTACTGTATTGGTGTCAGTTTGTGACAGTTACAGTGTTAGGGCAGTGAGTGTTAGGCCCCCTTTAGGTCTAGGATACCCCCTAACCCCCCCTAATAAAGTTTTAACCCCTTGATCACCCCCTGTCACCAGTGTCACTAAGCGATCATTTTTCTGATCGCTGTATTAGTGTCGCTGGTGATGCTAGTTAGGGACGTAAATATTTAGGTTCGCCGTCAGCATTTTATAGCGACAGGGACCCCCATATACTATCTAATAAATGTTTTAACCCCTTGATTGCCCCCTAGTTAACCCTTTCACCACTGATCACCGTATAACCGTTACGGGTGACGCTGGTTAGTTCGTTTATTTTTTATAGTGTCAGGGCACCCGCCGTTTATTACCGAATAAAGGTTTAGCCCCCTGATCGCCCGGCGGTGATATGCGTCGCCCCAGGCAGCGTCAGATTAGCGCCAGTAGCGATAACACCCACGCACGCAGCATACGCCTCCCTTAGTGGTATAGTATCTGAACGGATCAATATCTGATCCGTTCAGATCTATACTAGCGTCCCCAGCAGTTTAGGGTTCCCAAAAACGCAGTGTTAGCGGGATCAGCCCAGATACCTGCTAGCACCTGCGTTTTGCCCCTCCGCCCGGCCCAGCCCACCCAAGTGCAGTATCGATCGATCACTGTCACTTACAAAACACTAAACGCATAACTGCAGCGTTCGCAGAGTCAGGCCTGATCCCTGCGATCGCTAACAATTTTTTTTGGTAGCGTTTTGGTGAACTGGCAAGCACCAGCCCCAGGCAGCGTCAGGTTAGTGCCAGTAGCGCTAACACCCACGCACGCACCGTACACCTCCTTTAGTGGTATAGTATCTGAACGGATCAATATCTGATCAGATCTATACTGGCGTCCCCAGCAGTTTAGGGTTCCCAAAAACACAGTGTTAGCGGGATCAGCCCAGATACCTGCTAGCACCTGCGTTTTGCCCCTCCGCCCAGCCCAGCCCAGCCCAGCCCACCCAAGTGCAGTATCGATCGATCACTGCCACTTACAAAACACTAAACGCATAACTGCAGCGTTCGCAGAGTCAGGCCTGATCCCTGCGATCGCTAACAGTTTTTTTGGTAGCGTTTTAGTGAACTGGCAAGCACCAGCCCCAGGCAGCATCAGGTTAGTGCCAGTACCGCTAACACCCACGCACACAGCATACACCTCCCTTAGTGGTATAGTATCTGAACTGATCAATATCTGATCCGATCAGATCTATACTGGCGTCCCCAGCAGTTTAGGGTTCCCAAAAACGCAGTGTTAGCGGGATCAGCCCAGATACCTGCTAGCACCTGTGTTTTGCCCCTCCGCCCGGCCCAGCCCAGCCCACCCAAGTGCAGTATCGATCGATCACTGTCACTTACAAAACACTAAACGCATAACTGCAGCATTCGCAGAGTCAGGCCTGATCCCTGCGATTGCTAACAGTTTTTTGGTAACGTTTTGGTGAACTGGCAAGCACCAGCGGCCTAGTACACCCCTGTCATAGTCAAACCAGCACTGCAGTAACACTTGGTGACGTGGTGAGTCCCATAAGTGCAGTTCAAGTTGGTGAGGTGGCAAGCACAAGTAGAGTCCCGCTGCCACCAAAAAGACAAACACAGGCCCGTCGTGCCCATAGTGCCCTTCCTGCTGCATTCGCCAATCCTAATTGGGAACCCACCGCTTCTGCAGCGCCTGTACTTCCCCCATTCACATCCCCAACCAAATGCAGTCGGCTGCATGTGAGGCATTTTTATGTCCTCCCAAGTACCCCTACCCAACGAACCCCCCAAAAAAGATGTTGTGTCTGCAGCAAGCGCGGATATAGGCGTGACACCCGCTATTATTGTCCCTCCTGTCCTGACAATCCTGGTCTTTGCATTGGTGAATGTTTTGAACGCTACCATGCACTAGTTGAGTATTAGCGTAGGGTACAGCATTGCACAGACTAGGCACACTTTCAGAGGGTCTCCCAAGATGCCATCGCATTTTGAGAGACCCGAACCTGGAACCGGTTACAGTTATAAAAGTTACAGTTACAAAAAAAGTGTAAAAAAAAAAAAAAAACACAAACAAAAATATAAAATAAAAAATAATAGTTGTCGTTTTATTGTTCTCTCTCTCTCTATTCTCTCTATTGTTCTGCTCTTTTTTTACTGTATTCTATTCTGCAATGTTTTATTGTTATTATGTTTTATCATGTTTGCTTTTCAGGTATGTAATTTTTTATACTTTACCGTTTACTGTGCTTTATTGTTAAGCATTTTTTTGTCTTTAGGTACACCATTCAGGACTTTGAGTGGTTATACCAGAATGATGCTTGCAGGTTTAGGTATCATCTTGGTATCATTCTTTTCAGCCAGCGGTCAGCTTTCATGTAAAAGCAATCCTAGCAGCTAATTAGCCTCTAGACTGCTTTTACAAGCAGTGGGAGAGAATGCCCCCCCCCACCGTCTTCCGTGTTTTTCTCTGGCTCTCCTATCTCAACAGGGAACCTGAGGATGCAGGCGGTGATTCAGCCAGCTGACCATAGAGCTGATCAGAGACCAGAGTGGCTCCAAACATCTCTATGGCCTAAGAAACCGGAAGCTACGAGCATTTTATGACTTAGATTTCGCCGGATGTAAATAGCGCCATTGGGAAATTGGGGAAGCATTTTATCACACCGATCTTGGTGTGGTCAGATGCTTTGAGGGCAGAGGAGAAATCTAGGGTCTAATAGACCCCAATTTTTTCAAAAAAGAAGTACCTGTCACTACCTATTGCTATCATAGGGGATATTTACATTCCCTGAGATAACAATAAAAATGATAAAAAAAAATGAAAGGAAGAGTTTAAAAATAAGATAAAAAAGCAAAAAAAATAATAAAGAAAAAAAAAAAAAAAAAAAAAAAGCACCCCTGTCCCCCCTGCTCTCGCGCTAAGGCGAACGCAAGCGTCGGTCTGGCGTCAAATGTAAACAGCAATTGCACCATGCATGTGAGGTATCACCGCGACGGTCAGATCGAGGGCAGTAATTTTAGCAGTAGACCTCCTCTGTAAATCTAAAGTGGTAACCTGTAAAGGCTTTTAAAGGCTTTTAAAAATGTATTTATTTTGTTGCCACTGCACGTTTGTGCGCAATTGTAAAGCATGTCATGTTTGGTATCCATGTACTCGTCCTAAGATCATCTTTTTTATTTCATCAAACATTTGGGCAATATAGTGTGTTTTAGTGCATTAAAAAGTGTGTTTTTTCCCCAAAAAATGCGTTTGAAAAATCACTGCGCAAATACTGTGTGAAAAAAAAATGAAACACCCACCATTTTAATCTGTAGGGCATTTGCTTTAAAAAAAATATATAATGTTTGGGGGTTCAAAGTAATTTTCTTGCAAAAAAAAAAAATTTTTTCATGTAATCAAAAAGTGTCAGAAAGGGCTTTGTCTTCAAGTGGTTAGAAGAGTGGGTGATGTGTGACATAAGCTTCTAAATGTTGTGCATAAAATGCCAGGACAGTTCAAACCCCCCCCCAAATGACCCCATTTTGGAAAGTAGACACCCCAAGCTATTTGCTGAGAGGCATGTCGAGTCCATGGAATATTTTATATTGTGACACAAGTTGCGGGAAAGAGACAAATTTTTTTTTTTTTTTGCACAAAGTTGTCACTAAATGATATATTGCTCAAACATGCCATGGGAATATGTGAAATTACACCCCAAAATACATTCTGTTGCTTCTCCTGAGTACGGGGATACCACATGTGTGAGACTTTTTGGGAGCCTAGCCGCGTACGGGACCCCGAAAACCAAGCACCGCCTTCAGGCTTTCTAAGGGCGTAAATTTTTGATTTCACTCTTCACTGCCTATCACAGTCTCGGAGGCCATGGAATGCCCAGGTGGCACAAAACCCCCCCAAATGACCCCATTTTGGAAAGTAGACACCCAAAGCTATTTGCTGAGCGGTATAGTGAGTATTTTGCAGACCTCACTTTTTGTCACAAAGTTTTAAAAATCAAAAAAAGAAAAAAATAAATTTTTTTTTGTCTTTCTTCATTTTCAAAAACAAATGAGAGCTGCAAAATACTCACCATGCCTCTCAGCAAATAGCTTGGGGTGTCTACTTTCCAAAATGGGGTCATTTGGGGGGGTTTGTGCCACCTGGGCATTCCATGACCTCCGAAACTGTGATACGCAGTGAAGAGTGAAATCAAAAATGTACACCCTTAGAAATCCTGAAGGCGGTAATTGGTTTTAGGGGCCCCGTACGCGGCTAGGCTCCTAAAAGGTCCCACACATGTGGTATCCCCATACTCAAGAGAAGCAGCAGAATGTATTTTGGGGTGCAATTCCACATATGCCCATGGCCTGTGTGAGCAATATATCATTTAGTGACAACTTTGTGCAAAAAAAAAAAAAAAAAAATTGTCACTTTCCCGCAACTTGTGTCAAAATATAAAATATTCCATGGACTCAACATGCCTCTCAGCAAATAGCTTGGGGTGTCTACTTTCCAAAATGGGGTCATTTGGGGGAGGGTTGTGCCATCTGGGCATTTTATGGCCTTCAAAACTGTGATAGGTAGTGAGGAGTAAAATCAAAAATGTACGCCCTTAGAAATCCTGAAGGCAGTGATTGGTTTTCGGGGCCTCGTACGTGGCTAGGCTCCCAAAAAGTCCCACACATGTGGTATCCCCATACTCAGGAGAAGCAGCTAAATGTATTTTGGGGTGCAATTCCACATATGCCCATGGCCTGTGTGAGCAATATATCATTTAGTGACAACTTTTTGTAATTTTTTTTTTTTTTGTCATTATTCAATCACTTGGGACAAAAAAAATGAATATTCAATGGGCTCGACATGCCTCTCAGCAATTTCCTTGGGGTGTCTACTTTCCAAAATGGGGTCATTTGTGGGAGTTTTGCCATTTTAGCACCTCAAGAAACGACATAGGCAGTCATAAATTAAAGGCTGTGTAAATTCCAGAAAATGTACCCTAGTTTGAAGGCGCTATAACTTTTGCGCAAACCAATAAATATACACTTATTGACATTTTTTTACCAAAGACATGTGGCCGAATACATTTTGGCCTAAATGTATGACTAAAATTGAGTTTATTGGATTTTTTTTAGAACAAAAAGTAGAAAATATCATTTTTTTTCAAAATTTTCGGTCTTTTTCCGTGTATAGCGCAAAAAATAAAAATGGCAGAGGTGATCAAATACCATCAAAAGAAAGCTCTATTTGTGGGAAGAAAAGGACGCAAATTTCGTTTGGGTATAGCATTGCATGACCGTGCAATTAGCAGTTAAAGCGACGCAGTGCCAAATTGTAAAAAGTGCTCTGGTCAGGAAGGGGGTAAATCCTTCCGGGGCTGAAGTGGTTAATCACACTGATCGCTGTATTAATGCCAATGGTGCCAAAAATGTGTCAAAATTGTCCGAGGTGTCCGCTATAATGTCGCAGTCATGATAAAAATCGCTGATTGCCGACATTACTAGTAAAAAAAAAAATTATTAATAAAAATGGCATAAAACTTTCCCCTATTTTGTAGATGCTATAACTTTTGCGCAAACCAATCAATATACGCTTATTGCGTTTTTTTTACCAAAAATATGTAGAAGAATATGTATCAGCCAAAACTGAGGAAAAAAAATGTTTTTTTATATATTTTTTGGGATATTTATTATAGTAAAAAATAATGTGTTTTTTTTTCAAAATTGTCACTCTTTTTTTGTTTATAGCGCAAAAAATAAAACCCGCAGAGGTGATCAAATACCATCAAAAGAAAGCTCTATTTGTGGGAAGAAAAGGACTCAATTTTTGTTTGGGTACAGCATTGCATGACCGCACAATTAGCAGTTAAAGCGACGCAGTGCCAAATTGTAAAAAGTGCTCTGGTCAATTAGGGGGTAAATCCTTCCGGGGCTGAAGTGGTTAATAAAAAGAATGGAAAAAAAACACCACAACATTGTAAACCCAGACTAAGTTTAGGAAAACTCTTTTTTTTCATAATGGAATAAACAGTTTTTGTTTCCTAATGCTGCCATTTTTCTACAGTTTTTGACACTTCCTGTCTACATGAACTCTAGCGTGAGCTAGTCATCATTACTTTGGACCACTTTCTTCTTGGCATGAATGATTGACCATTTCTGAACAATGTGTGCCATCACCCTAAAAGTACTCTCTGCCAGCAGTGTACTGTATGTGACAGCTCATAATAGGAATTGCCTTTACAAGAACCTTCATGGACGGATTCCCAGGTATTGCTTTATTCAAAGCAGCATTTTTAAGATTAAAAACATCTTTTGAAGTTACTTTAGCATGTTAAAGCATATCTGAGATTTTAGATCTACTTTATACATCTGTATAAAAAGATGCAAACTAGGGAAAAAAGGGGGGGCAAACTGGGGTTTGGTAATAGGGAATCAACCGGTTTCTGCAGACAATTATTTACAGTATATTTATTTATTATCAGGCATGCACTAATGTCTTTTCTTTGTATACTGTATATGTTTTACAACATTTCAATGACGCTTTTATATATGCCTTGCAGTTGTTCTTGAACAAACAAGCAAACGAACAAAAAAGTTCAAGTGTACCATAAAGGCAATTGTAGAGTGATAGAAACTTTTACACATTTTTTTTTAACAGCAGGCATCGTTAGACAGTTATATAGTTTCTATGGATAGGTGCTATCATGGGTGAATACCAAAAAAAGCATGAATGAATTCACGTTCAGTCGGAATGACTACATAGTTTTTTATGAGTGCAGAAAAAAGATAAATGATACTTTTCAATATTGTGTCACTGCTGAACACTTGTTAGCTGTCTATTTCTGATACTTAGCAATAGGCTCTCCATCATTTGTCAAGCAACATATTATCTGGCGAGCTAATGATGCTACCTACTGGCATGCTTGAAGCTATGATTAATTTGAGGAACAATTCACTCCAAGCCAAAATAACAAGAGAAACGTAAATAGTTCACTTTAGACAGAAACATTTGTTGTAACTTTTTTTTTTAGTTGACTGTAGTGATTACTGGAAAGCATTCTCCATCATCATTATTAGTACAATTATACTGATTATCAAGAGTATTCTAACATAGTCTGCTATTCAGAAAAACAAACCTTTGGGAAAAAAGAGCAATGATTATAATTAGTCATTGAATTGTAGATTAACTTTAAACTAATAATGCTCATAGCTACTTTATAATACAACACAGGTAAATGTGTCACTAAAAAAGCATAAAATCTGTGCAAACTGCGCCATTTATTAACATTTTGCTAATTTTAATACATTGCATAATAATGTAGGTATCTGCTGCTAATCTGAAATAGGATGAAATGTTTGTACACACAGGAATTGAAAAGGGACTAGAGATGGGCTAACCAATTCACCTGACTTCAGAGACTGTAGCAAGATTTGTCACATAGTTTTAATAATCATTATTTTCCATAAAAGGAAAATATATAGTGTTTTTTTTTTTTACATTGTCTCTTCCTTATTTATTATTTACTTTTTTTTTCAAATCAGGTAAATAATGAAGAGGAATTCCAGGTATGAATATTTTATACATAATTACATTGGTCCAATTTAACTATGTACAGGTGTGTCTGATAAAATTAGAACATCAAAAAGCTAATTTATTTCAGTAATTCTATTCAAAAAGTGAAACTCGTATATTTTATATAGATGCGTTACACACAATAACTTCTCTCTTTTAATTTTGATGATTATGGTTTACAGCTAGTGAAAACTCCATATTCAGTATCTCAGAAAATTAGAATATTACATAATACCAATTAAAATAGCATTTTTAATACCGAAATGTTGGCTTACTGAACAGTATGTCAATGTACAGTATAGTATACACTCAATGCTTGGTTGGGGCTCCTTTTGCATGAATTACTGCATCAAAGTGGTGTGATATGGGGCGATCAGCCTGTGGCACTGCTAAGGTGTTATGGAAGCCAAGGTTGCTTTGATAGCAGCCTTCAGCGCATCTGCATTGTTGGGTCTGGTGTCACTCATCTTCCTCTTGACAATACCCCACAGATTCTCTATGGGGTTTAGGTCAGGCGAGTTTGCTGGCCAATCAAGCACAGTGATACCATGATACTTTTAGGAACCATGAATCAGAACGAGACAGAAGTATAGTTAAATCACACTTGTTTATTAATAATAATAATAATAATAATAAGGTAAACAGAGTAAGCGTAGTCAAAACAAGCCATAGTTCAGTAACCGGATCGGGTAGTCAGCCAAGCAAATGTCAGAGAGCCAGAGATAAATGTAGTAGTACAACAAACAGGATCAGGAGCCAGAAGGAACGTCAGCCGAGCAAGTCTTCAACAGGAACGCAGGAGAAAGTTTCTGTGATGTTAACAAAGGCGAAGGCAGAGATTAAGTGAGCTGGACGGCTTTAAGTAGGCAAGACTGACGAGCAAAATCAACAACAGCTGGGTAACTGTGGAGAGAGATTGGAGCTGGCAATTAGCCAACAGCTGAGCAGCCAGCTCAGAGAAGGAAGGGCTGAAACCAGGTATTGGTACTTTTGGCAGTGTGGGCAGGTGCAAAATCCTGCTGGAAAATGAAATCAGCATCTCCATAAAGCTGGTCAGCAGAGGGAAGAATGAAGTGCTCTAGAATTTCCTGCTAGAGGGCTGCGCTGACTTTGGACTTGATAAAACACAGTGGATCAACACCAGCAGATGGACTGTGGAAAATGTTGCAGTTCATTTGGAAATCAAGGTTCCAGAGTTTGGAGGAAGAGTAGCGAGACACAGAATCAAAGTTGCATGAGGTCCAGTGTGAAGTTTCCAGTCAGTGATGATTTGGGGAGCCATGTCATCTGCTGGTGTTGGTCCACTGTGTTTTATCAAGTCCAAAGTCAGAGCAGCCCTCTACCAGGAAATTCTAGAACACTTCATGCTTCCCTCTGCTGACCTGAGATTTTGGCCCATAGTGACATGATCATGCAGTTGATGCAGATTTGTCAGCTGCACATCCATGATGCGTATCACCCATTCAATCACATCCCAAAGGTGCTCCATTGGATTGAGATCTGGTGACTGTGGAGGCCATTGGAGTACAGTGAACTCATTGTCATGTTCAAGATACCAGTTTGAGATGATTTGAGCTTTGTGACATGGTGCATTATCCCGCTGTAAGTAACAATCAGAAGATGGGTACACTGTAGTCATAAAGGGATGGACATAGTCAGCAACAATACTCAGGCAGGCCATATAATTTAAACAATGCTCAATTGCTACTAAGGGGCCCAAAGTGTGCCAAGAAAATATCCCCCACACCATTACAGCACTGAACCGCTGATACAAGGCAGGATGGATCCATGCTTTCATGTTGTTTATGCCAAATTCTGATCCTACCATCTGAATGTCACGGCTGAAATTGAGACTGGTTGAATGTTTGACCATTCTTCCAATATGTTGTGAGGTCAGGCAGTGAAGTGGACAAGAAGGCCTGGCTCGCAGTCTCTGCTCCAATTCATCCCAAAGGTGCTCTATCGGGTTGAGGTCAAGACTGTGTGTAGGCCAGTCAAGTTCCTCCAACCCAAACTTACTCATCCATGTCTTTATAGACCTTGCTTTGTGCACTGGTGCGCAGTAATTCTAGAACAGGAAGGGGCCATCCCCAAACTGTTCCCACAAAGTTGGGAGCATGAAATTGTCCAAAATGTCTTGGTATGTTAACGCCTTAAGTGTTCTCTTCACTGGAACTAAGGGGCCAAGCCCAAGCCCTGAAAAACAACATCACACCATAATCCCCCCTAAACCAAATGATTTGGACCAGTGCACAAAGCAAGGTCCATAAAGATTTGGATGAGCAAGTTTGGGGTGGAGGAACTTGCCTGGTCTGCACAGAGTTCTGTCCTTAACCAAATAGAACACCTTTAGGATGAATTAGAGCAGAGACTGGGAGCCAGGCCATCTCGTCCACATTAGTGCCTGACCTCACAAAGGCACTTCTAGAAGAATGGTCAAACATTCCAATAGACACACTCCTAAAGCTGAGTTCACACTACTGTAAATTGGATGCGGGTCTCTCAATGGAGCCGGTTCACACACCTCCAGAGTGAATTGTCTTGTGTGTTCTATTTCCATTTCAGGTCCGAATTCAGCCAAAAATTCAGACTGAAATCGGACCTAAAACTGTGAACAGGGATACACCGGACCCCTGCTGTGAGCCGCTCAGTGCGACAGTGTGAACCCAGCCTAAACCTTGTGGACAGCTTTCCTTGAAGAGTTGAAGCTGTTATAGGGTAGGCCAACTCAATATTGACCCCTACAGACTAAGACAGGGATGCCATTAAAGTTCATGTAAAGGTAGGTGTCCCAACACTTTTGACAATATAGTGTGTGTGTGTGTGTGTATATATATATATATATATATATATATATATATATATTGTATGTAGCACCCTCAACCTTTAGGTAGGTGCTAGAATAGGATTTTTCTGGGTTTAAGATATTAGTGTAGGCAAATTTAGACAGGCCTGTGCTTTAGGTTGTGCCTGTTTGTTTTGGTTTGAGGCTGGGAGTGTTTAGTGTAGTGGTGGATGTGATCACCTGTGCTCTGACTCAGAGGAGCCTCCCCTGCTTTCAGGAAGATTGTTCTGGAGCAGAGGCTGGACCTGAAGTTTGAGTAGCAGGCAGCTAATGTGAGGAGCTCTGGCCAATCCCCATTTGGTATTGGCAGGGAGCAGGCCTCCCATATAAGCTGGGGTCACATGCTGCCCAAGGGATTCTGACGGAGCAGGAAAAAGGAGAATGGAGTTTTAGGTAGCTGCTGCAGGGCGTCCCCACGTGGGAGGCTCGCCAAGTGTGGAGGAGGGCTGGAGGAGCTGCTAGGATGTATTCCTGGATAAAGATCTTCACCATGGAGTTAGTGTCAAACTGCTGTGGCCAGGAAACACAGGACTTACACTTTGGAGAAGGTCAGTGAAGAAGAAAAGGAGGACTGTTGAGAGTAGAACAGAGTCCTGTGACCGGGGAACACAGCACTTACACTTTGGAGAAGGTCAGTGAGGAGGAAGCAAAAGGAAAATTGTTGAGAGTGGTGCAGAATGCTGTGGCCGGGGAACGCATTGTTTGCAGTTATGGACTGGCTGGGAGCAGTAGTCCGCTTATTGCCGTGTGCTAGTCCGTCAGGGAGAGGTACCGAGTATCTCTGGCCTGGTAAAGCTCTCTGATAATACGATACAAAAGACTGGTAGCTACAAAATTCACTGAGCCACTGGGGAGAGGTATTGTATGCCTCTGGCTTATTGATTTGCTGAAGTAACACCATTCAAGAGACTTTATTACAGTAACAAAGTACAGCCAGCGAACTGGAGTTATTGTCTTACTGGAAGTGATGAGACAGGAATCAACAGTTTTGCAGCAAAGGATTTGTACAAGAGGAGATCGAGGTAGTGATACTCTGCAGGAGTCAGTGCAGAGGAGGAAGAGGAGCAATAGTCTGCAGTGGAGATAAGCAGGAGAACAGACTGTGAATGTTAGAAGTGCATCGTTTTCAGGGCTAAGGCTGTTAATCAATGTTCTACAAATGTGATGACAATTCAATAAGTGCTATCGGCATCCCATATCTTCCTTTACTCCAACCAATTTGTATCCTGCAATAAACGCAACAAAACTAAGCAAATGACTGCTCATTGTCTCAGAGGTGATTTATGAGGGTCTGGCAGCAGGGTGATTTGGTGGATGTTTGTAACTCATAGCAAGCGACCACTACACACACACATATATATACACAGTATATATCTACAGTGGGGACGGAAAGCATTCAGACCCCCTTAAATTTTTCACTCTTTGTTATATTGCAGCCATTTGCTAAAATCATTTAAGTTAATTTTTTTCCTCATTAATGTACACACTGCACCCCATATTGACAGAAAAACACAGAATTGTTGACATTTTTGCAGATTTATTAAAAAAGCAAAACTGAAATATCACATGGTCCTAAGTAATCAGACCCTTTGCTGTGACACTCATATATTTAACTCAGGTGCTGTCCATTTCTTCTGATCATCCTTGAGATGGTTCTACACCTTCATTTGAGTCCAGCTGTGTTTGATTATACTGATTGGACTTGATTAGGAAAGCCACACACCTGTCTATATAAGACCTTACAGCTCACAGTGCATGTCAAAGCAAATGAGAACCATAAGGTCAAAGGAACTGCCTGAAGAGCTCAGAGACAAAATTGTGGCAAGGCACAGATCTGGCCAAGGTTACAAAAAAATTCTGCTGCACTTAATGTTCCTAAGAGCACAGTGGCCTCCATAATCCTTAAATGGAAGATGTTTGGGACAACCGGAACCCTTCCTAGAGCTGGCCGTCCCTCCAAACTGAGCTATCGGGGGAGAAGAGCCTTGGTGAGAGAGGTAAAGAAGAACCCAAAGATCACTGTGGCTGAGCTCCAGAGATGCAGTTGGGAGATGGGAGAAAGTTGTAGAAAGTCAACCATCACTGCAGCCCTCCACCAGTCGGGGCTTTATGGCAAAGTTGCCCGACGGAAGCCTCTTCTCAGTGCAAGACACATGAAAGCCGCATGGAGTTTGCTAAAAAAACACCTGAAGGACTCCAAGATGGTGAGAAATAAGTTTCTCTCGTCTGACGAGACCAAGATAGAACTTTTTGGCCTTAATTCTAATTGGTTTGTGTGGAGAAAACCAGACACTTCTCATTACCTGTCCAATACAGTCCCAACAGTGAAGCATGGTGGTGGCAGCATCATGCTGTGGGGGTGTTTTTAGGCTGCAGGGACAGGACGACTGGGGCCAAGTACCGGGATATCCTGGACGAAAACCTTTTCCAGAGTGCTCAGGACCTCAGACAGGACTGAAGGTTTACCTTCTAACAAGACAACGACCCTAAGCACACAGCTAAAATAACGAAGGAGTGGCTTCACAATATACAGACAGTCTTGTATATATATATATGTATATATATATCCATTGAATACAGTTTAGCAGCGTATTAGTGGCGCTGGTTAGTTTGTTTGTTTTTATAGCGTCAGGCACCCGCCGTATATTACCCAATAAAGGTTTAACCCCCGATCGCCCAGCGGGTGATATCAGGTTTTAGCGTCAGTCAGGGTCTGTGTCGCCCCAGGCAGTGTCAGATTAGTGCCAGTAGCGCTAGGGATATCATCATCCCCCTGATGATGAAACGTGATCCCTGTGTCGAAGACGCGTAGGGGAATGTTTATTTATTCAACATTCATAGTATTTAATATTATTGCACTAGTAAGCACAGAGTTGGTTATTATTAATTTTGTTTTTGGGGTCACCCAAGCGCAGCGCATAACTTGTAAATTTATCCTTTGCACGTTATATGAAGCGTGATTAGCGCATGCAGCTGGAGGTAGCACAAGCAAGGCATAAGATCATTGTGGCTCACAGAATTTTTCCAATTTAATTTGTACTTATTTCAATTGGTTCTGCTGAATGCTTATGCGCTATACAAAGCTTCAGGACAAACTGTATTCTTCCTTAAATTCCAAGAAGAGATCATCACAGCCCTTCTGTTTCCAGATGGGGCTGTGGCCCAACTTCCCAATCCAAATGCAGTAAGCATTATGAGAGGCATTTTACGTATGTCCTCCCTGGTACCCCTACCCAATGAGCCCCCCCAAAAAATGTTGTGTCTGTAGAAAGCGCGGATGTAGGCGTGACACCCGCTATTATTGTCCCTCCTGTCCTGACCATTCTGGTCTTTGCATTTGTGAATGTTTTGAACACTACCACGCACTAGTGGAGTATTAACATAGGGTACAGCACTGCACAGACTAGGACACACATTCACAGGTTCTCCAAAGAAGTTATCGCATTTTGGGAGACCCGAACCTGGAACCGATCCATTACAACCGTTACAAGCACTACAACCGTCATAACCACTACAACCGTTACAGTTACAAATAAGTGTAAAATATATATATATATATATATATATACATATATATATATCACTAACTCTCTGCGGAGCTGCTGGTTTAAGCGGGTGTGTTACCTTCACTTTGTTTACTTCTGGACGACACACGCACCAACACTGGAGTACGTTTTCAATGCTTTATTAAACAGTCAAACTTTAGGAAGTAGCAGGAAGGAGGCGGAAAAGGAAACTTTCAGGAGAAACTCAAATATCTCCTTATAGAATCTTAGCGACAAATGTCCCGGTAGAATTCCGATAATTATGTGGAATGCACTCTTTGCTCGTCTGGATAGGCCTCTCTCACCGGTCTAGCAGCCAGTACGCAGCACGAATCAAAAGTCTCTGCCACAGACTCATTTGGGGGAATAAATCTGTATGATCCTCTGCCACAGAATGTATCAGATTTTCTGCAATGAAAGTCAGTCACAGTGCTTGAACCTTTAAGCCAAACCGGCAACACTATGCTGTATAGTTACTTCTTTTGGATACGTCCTTCAACCGAGTCACCAGGCCCCTCTATAGACCAGCTCACCACGTGATCTCTCCAAGATGGGTCCTCCCCTGGGATCTTCCTCCGCTGTCCAGCTTCGCCACACAAGACCGATAGCTTAGGACCATTCCTCGGCCGTGGTGGTAGGCCCCAGACAAGCCTCTGGGCCCACCCTTGTGCCGTTATGTCGTGGGCCTCCCGATCAAGGAACCACGAGGTAGCTCCTTAACGCATACCTGTCGGCCAGGAGGGCCAGCAGGTGGCTGTAAAATGACCCTAAAACATGGCGTCTGTCCCATAAATACCCTCTTCCCAGAATGCAACTCGGAGGACCACCTCCACCGAGCTTGTCTCCGAGACAGAGGAGCATCTATACACTTCGACACGTTGCCTTTCCAACACTGACCAGTGGCAACAGCGACACCCACCGGTCAGCACGGAAACACACACAACGTCAGCCAAGTTGGAACAGAGGTGAACTTTTACCTTCCTAACGCCTAAATTACTAAATTTACCTAACCTGCGGTAGATTGTAAATCTACCAGCGCTACATACTGTATTTATTGGCGTATAACACTCACTTTTTCACCATGAAACTCGGGTGCAAATAGCGTGTGCGTGTTATACGCCGATACTTCAATTTTAGCTGCCTTGGAGGGGACAGGGAGGGGGGCAGGATGAGCGCTGTCAGATTACATACAGTGAGAATCTCCTGTTTACTTGGCGGCCTCTGTAATGGGAATTCCCATCTCCTGGGCCGCCATTGAACCACTGTTCTGTCTAGCATATTAGATTCTCACTGTATGTAATCTGTCGGCGCCCGTCCTGCCCCCCTCCCTGTCCCCTCTAGGCTGCAGATGGGCATTGATCAGGCTGCACTGATGGCAATGGTGAGGCTGCTGCATTGATGGCAATGATGAGGCTGCTGCATTGATGACAATGGTGAGGCTGCTGTATTGATGGCAATGGTGAGGCTGCATTGATGTGGACTGATGAGGCTGCATTGATGGTACTTGTGAGGCTGCAGATTGGCATTGACCCTTATTTTGCTTCAAACTTCCTTATTTAAAATGTAAGTTTTTTTTCCTGAAACTTTCCTCTTAAAATGAATGTGCGTGTTATACGCCTATGCGTGCTATACGCCGATAAATACGGTATATACAATTAGAAAAACAAAAATAGTTGTTGTTTTATTGTGCTCTCTCTCTCTATTCTCTCTCTATTGTTTTGCTCTTTTTTACTGTATTCCACAATGCAATGTTTTATTGTTACTATGTTTTATCAGGTTTATTTTTCAGGCATGTACCGTATTTATCGGCGTATAACACGTGCCGGCGTATAACACGCATCCCAAGTTCAGGAGGGAAGGAAAAAACTCACATTTAAATGCCCATCAATGCAGCCTTGTCAGTGTCATCTGCAGCCTTGTCAGTGCAGCCTTGTCATTGTATCATGTCAGTGTAGCCTTGTAGTGTACCTTGTCAGTGTAGCCTTGCAGTGTAGCCTTGTCAGTGTACCTTGTCAGTGTACCTTGTCAGTGCAGCCTTTTCATTGCATTTTTCCAGTTTAAAAATGGCGCTGGGTCCTCTCGGTGGCACTCGGGTCCTCTCGGTCGCTCTCGGGTCCTCTCAGTGGCACTCAGGTCCTCTCGGTGACACTTGGGTCCTCTCGGCGGCTCTCGGGTCCTCTTGCAGTCCTGAGCGGAGCTGAGAGTAGCCGAGTGTACTCGGCTCAGCTCTGCTCACAGTCACGCCCCGTCCCTGTGTTATGTCCATCATAGGGCGGGACTGGGCGTGACTGTGAGCCGAGCCAGGTACACTCCGCTATCACAATCAGCGGGGGGGATCGGCTTATAACACTCACCCATGATTTTCCCCTGATTTTAAGTGGAAAAAAGTGTGTGTTATATGCCGATAAATACAGTAATTCTTTTATACTTTACTGTTTACTGTGTTTTAACCATTTTTTTTTGTTTTCAGGTACGCCATTCAGCTGCAGCACTGATTTATTGATCTTGACAGCAACAGCGTTTGCTCCTTTGATACGTAAATCAGTGACTCCAGCGCTGTAGAAGTTGATTTCACCATCACAGTTAAAAAAAAGAGCATATATACTGAAGCATGGGGGCAGAAGTGGAGGGGCGATTTGCTCCTAACATTAGGGGCGGATTGCCCCCATGCTTCGGCATATTTTTTTAGGCACAGATTGCGTTAAAAAATGTTTTATTGTATTTGCTTTGTTGCTCGGTATACTGTAATGTTACTTTGTTTTATTGTTAACCATCATTTGCTTAGCAGGTACGCCATTCAGCTGCAGCACAGATTTATTTATCTTGACAGCAACATCGTTTGCTCCCACAATAGGTAAATCAGTGACTCCAGCGCTGTAGGAGGTGATTTCACCACCACAGTTAAAAAAAAAATGGTGCATGTATGCCCATCATTAGATGTGGGTGGATGAAGGGCGGTATTGTAATGGTGGGCATACTCACTGATCAATCTCTTTCTTTCGTTCAGCCCACAGGCTGCATGAAAAAAAGAACATTATAATGTATGCCCAACAAGGACCAGCAACGTACTGGTATGTTGCTGGACTTTGAGTGGTTATACCAGAATGATGCCTGCAGGTTTAGGTATCATCTTGGTATCATTCTTTTCAGCCAGTGGTTGGCTTTCATGTAAAAGCAATTCTAGCAGCTAATTGGCCTCTAGACTGCTTTTACAAGCAGTAGGAGGGAACGTCCCCCCCCACCGTCTTCCATGGTTTTCTCGGGCTCTCCTGTCTCAACAGGGAACCCCAGAATGCAGCCGGTGGTTCTGCCAGCTGACTATAGGGCTGATCAGAGATCAGAATGGCTCCAATCCTCTCTATGGCCTAAGAAACCGGAAGCTACGAGAATTTCATGGCTTAGGTTTCACCGGATATAAACAGCGCCATTGGGAAGTTGGCAAAGCATTTTATCACACCGATCTTGGTGTGGTCAGATGCTTTGAGGGCAGAGGAGAGACCTAGGGTCTAATAGACTACAATTTTTTTCAAAAAAGAGTACCTGTCACTACCTATTGCTATTATAGGGGATATTTACATTCCCTGAGATAACAATAAAAATGACAAAAAAAATAAAAGCAACAGTTTAAAAATAAAAAAGTAGGGGGGGGCGTGGCTAGCCGGCGCGGTGTATGGACGCTCACTGAAAGAGCTCCTCTCTGCCAAGGGCCATCAGACATCCAAACAGCGACTTACAACCTAGAAAATTTACCACAACCAAAGCGATTCAGCTGGGGGAACACTAAGGATGACTTCCAGGAAAAGAAAAGAGGATACTTACCCCAACAAACTGCCAGATTACTTCATGTGGCAGCGGCGGTCTCCTGAGCAAGATGGCGGCGGCAAGCAGGGGAAAGGCACACGAGGCTCTCATACACAGAACGGCGCTGCACAGGGGAGAAGACCAAACAGAGCTTACAACTCACCCACCGCTGAGCAGTATTCCCTGCCTCCTTCAGCCTCATCCAGCCCAGCCAAAAGCAAGCCAAAGTTGGATCACACAGAGGAGGATGATGAAGAGGTAAGCCTGCATTCATCTCAGGATGATACAAGAGAACTACAAGACTCCATAACTGACTTCCCCACCGCTAATACACCAATAATGGACACTACACTTAAAGACATGCTGATATCTCTCAGGTCCACATTGCATGCTGACATTCAATCACTAACTAGACAATTCAAATCTGAAATATCTTCAGTAAACAAGAGAATCTCACATGTCGAAACAAAGATGGGGAAATTTGCATGCACTTTTAACGATTTAGTGGATGCCCATAATGATAGAGATGACGACATGATGCAACTGAAACTAAAATTAGCAAATTTAGAAGATAGGTCCAGGAGAAACAACGTTAAAATACGAGGAATACCTGAATCAGTTAAAAATCCTGACCTGAAACCCCACTTTATACAAATGCTGAAATCTGCCCTCCCAGAAGTTCCCCTTGATGAACTAGTAGTGGATCGTATCCACAGACTGCCCAAGCCTAAACATGTAGCCGCCCACCTTCCCAGGGACACCATTGTCAGAATACACTTTTATCATGTTAAAGATCAGTTTATGGCTGCCACAAGAAACCGTGATTCCCTTCCAGCGGAGTTCCAAGAACTTTCCTTTTATGCTGACCTCTCAGCTTTCACCATGCAACAGAGGCGTCAATTAGCCTCTATCACGAAGCCACTAAACAACCACCATATCACCTATCGGTGGATATACCCAGCAAAACTCATGATAACAAGAGAAGGAACCACACATGTGATCTCTAACATCAAAGACGGCCTCCGACTCCTGCGAGAATGGCAAATCATTCTCCCTGATGCAGACGACCAAGTCAATCATTGCTAGAAAGGAAGAGGTCCACAAACTAGATATACTTCTAGGCAACCTCTACAGTCATTACATCCCTGATGGCCCCGGGGATTGCCACCTTTCGTTTACCTGTTAAACACCCCTCATCTGAGCGGTTATTCCTACCGCACTGATTCTTTTAAGAATCAAGTTTTGTTTGTTGTTGTTAACTATTTCTTTTCTCCAAGAAGTTTCCAAGACTGGGATCCATCCCTGTACATCCCAAGGAATCGCATACTACTCCACCTGAACGGAAACCCCACCTGCAGTAAGCATCTCAGCATATCCGCAACAGCTACCACCTGAGAGTCTCCTAATCCACAAGTTCCACCTTACAGACCACCACACTGCCAGCGTCTGATCATCGCCTTCAGGACCAGAGCCGAACCACTCATCGACCCTAAGGTAACCAACATCTAAATAACTGTCAAACCATATAACTAAGACCAACAGGATCCCACACCATGCCGATCAAAATTGTATCTCTTAATGTAAAAGGCCTGAACAGCCCATACAAACGACAAATGGCCTGGAAAGAAGCTAAAAGTCTTCACTGTGATGTGATTTGTTTCCAGGAAACGCACTTTGCAGCAAACAAATCGCCTAACTTTCAAAATCGCCAGTTCCCGCACATTTTCCAAGCAAACTATACCTCAAAAAAAAGAGGTGTTGCCATAGCCATTAAGGATTCTGTGCAATTCCAAAGTCTAGATATTCACTTGGACAGTTCAGGCAGATTCATCATCTTAGTATGTGAGCTTAACGGCAAAAAATTCACCTTAGTGAACATCTACCTTCCAAACTCCAAACAGCTACCTTTTCTAAAAAAAATATGGAAAAAAGTCTCCTCAATGCAACAAGGTCATACCATCCTGTGTGGAGACTTTAATGCTGTCCCCAACAGAGACTTAGATGTGTCCAGCCAGACCAAGCATTCAAGAAACAGATTGACTCTGAATGATTTCATCTCATCTTCCGGTTTGTATGATGTGTGGAGGTGCCAACATTCCTCAGAGAAGGACTTTACTTTTTTTTCCAGCGTTCATCATACATATTCTCGTATAGATTTGTTTTTAGTAGATAAATTTATTTTACAACAGATTTCTAAATCTGAACTGCATTGTATTACATGGTCAGACCATGCTCCGATTTCAGTGGTTGTGGGGGATCGCTGTGCCGAGACCAGGGCTAACAGATGGCGTAATGACATTTACACATTATCTCAACCGCAAAACCTAGCAAAAATCGAAAAAGCAATTAAAGAATTCTTTGCCATCAACGCCCCCTCGGTCAGCGACCCCTTCACGCTATGGAATGCACATAAAGTTTATGTAAGAGGCCTACTCATACAGATGAGCGCTAGAGCAAAAAGACAAAGATTAGAAAAACTCAATACTATAC
Organism: Lithobates clamitans; assembly: GCA_037952925.1. NCBI lineage: Eukaryota > Metazoa > Chordata > Amphibia > Anura > Ranidae > Lithobates > Lithobates clamitans. The sequence goes on from JBBGZY010000806.1 coordinate 1,856,271, forward strand.
TAGCTCAAATCCAACAGTTAGAAAACTTAAACAAACAACATACCACACAAAAGATAAGAGAAGCATTGTTTATGTCCAGACAAGAATTGCGAACTCTCCTAATCTCACGCCACAACCACCAATTGAGATCACTTAAAGCTCAAACATATAGATACGGGAATAAAGCAGGAAAATCCCTAGCCACACAATTAAAAGAAAAAACTATTAAACAAAAAATTTCCTACCTCATTAACCCTAAATCCAACAAAAAAGTTAACAACCCGCAAGACATAGCCGATGCATTTAGCGATTACTACGAGAAACTATATAACCTTCAAAAGGACCCAGACACTGTTCAACCCAATGACAAAGCAATTTCAGAATTTTTGGAATCAATACATCTCCCCAAAATATCTACAGAAGATTTAGCATACATAAACCAACCATTCACACTAAAAGAAACAAATGACGCCATCAAACATCTCCCCCGCAACAAAGCCCCAGGCCCAGATGGTTACTCTTCAGAATATTATCAATTATTCTCCCCCATCCTAACTCCCCACTTACTCCATGTTTTTGAAGCTGCAACTACTACAGCAAAATTTCCCCCAGAAATGCTTACAGCCACAATTATAACTCTCCCTAAACCAGGCAAAGAACCCAACCTCCCACAAAATTTTAGGCCGATATCCCTATTAAATGTAGATGTCAAATTGCACGCTAAACTGATAGCTAACAGATTATCACGTATTCTACCCAACTTGATAAACTATGACCAGGTGGGATTTGTAATGGGTCGCCAGACCACAGACGCCACCAGAAGAATGTTAAATCTCCTTCATTTGATAGAGGAGAACAAAGAGCCTTCTCTGCTTCTGGCCTTAGATGCAGAGAAGGCCTTTGATAGAGTGCATTGGGGGTACCTGTCCAAGGTCATGGATAAGTTTGGTCTGGTCGGCCCATTGCAGAATGCTATAATGGCACTATATTCATCTCCCTCAGCATTTGTTTATACTGAAGGCATGTTCTCTAAACCATTTCCCATTACAAATGGTACAAGACAAGGGTGCCCCTTATCCCCCATAATTTTTACCATGCTTATGGAACCATTAGCGGAAAAAATTAGGTCTCACCCCTCTATACATGGTATCACATCACAAGAACACCACCACAAAATCTCACTATTTGCAGACGATGTTATCTTAGCCCTATCAAACCCAGACAAATCACTACCCGCAGCACACGAAGTCCTTGCACATTTTAGTAACATATCTTATTATAAAGTTAATGCATCCAAATCCAGCATTTTAGGAATGCATATACACAAAAAACTTGAAAACCTCCTCAAACACTCCTTACCATATCCCTGGACAAACGAATCAATCAATTACCTAGGTATTAAGCTCACCTATCCAGTTTCGAAAACATATACCATTAACTATACCCCACTTCTCTCCTCCCTTCAACCAGAACTGTCTAGACTGGGGAAGCATCACTTAACGTGGCTAGGCAGATTAGCAGCGTACAAAATGCTTATCTTACCGAAACTAATATACATATTCAGAGTCCTACCTATACCAGCACCAGCATCATTTTTTAGATCAATGCAAAAACAATTATCTAACTTTATATGGGCAGGAAAAAGACCAAGATGTTCCCCTGAAATACAAACTAAAAACAAAACGGTGGGAGGCATGGGCTTACCAATCCTGAAAGACTATCACACAGCGGCAGTTCTGGACCAACTTAAAAATTGGTTCTCCAACCCTATTACTAAACCATGGTGTCACTTGGAGATTGCACGACTAAACAAGACTTCACCATTATCATTTTTAATTGCTACTAAAGCACATAAACAGAATAGAAGACCCCTTCCACAAACAATGCAAGCGATACTACAATCTTGGGAAGAAATCGACAATACAGGGAATGTATTCTACCCCTCAACAATGATACCCATTCCCCTTGACACACTGCAATGGATAATCCCCAATATTAACCTTCGCAACTGGTATAAAGCAAACATACTAAATATAGTGGATATCATGTGTGGTGATAGGCTCCTACCGTTTAGCACAATACAACAGAAATTTAATCTCAACACTTCTGAATTCCTAACATATACCCAGATTACTTCATATCTTCAGGGGTCTAGGGCCACACATGTGTCCATAGTAGAAAAAATACGGACTTTCCTTCAATCTAAAAACCCTAATATAAAAGGAATTAAAATAATCAACAATTATCTTCACTCTAAAGATGTATTTACAAAAAATAACAAGATTTCCAAATGGGAAAAAGAATTAGGCAAAGAGTTCACAGATCTACAATGGAAACAAGCGATTGCTAATAATCGCAAATTCTCTAGATGCGCCAATTATGAGGAACTAACACAAAAATTGATGTTAAGATGGTACTACACACCTTACATTACAGCAAAATTCTCCAAAGACAACTCAAATCTATGTTGGAGAGGATGTGGTCAGATAGGGACCCTAGCACACATGCTGTGGTCATGTCCGGTAGTCAAAAAATTTTGGTGGAAGGTCTATGATATGCTTTCGAAAATAACTAATAGCACAGTGGTCCCAAACATAGAACAAGCTATTCTAGGATTAAACATGGATCAATACAAACCAGAACTTAGATGTATAGCAACACAAGTCTTACTGGCAGCAAGAATGGAATTAGTATACAGATGGAAATCTACTGATGTACCTACTATTAAAGATATAAAAATAAAAATTAACACTATTATAGAATATGAAAAAATTATGGCTTACAGGGATGGAACCTTTTCAAAGTTTGAATCTAACTGGTCCCCATGGAAACTCCTTCTATCTTCTAATTATTTGTTTTAATTTTTTTCCTTTTTTTTCGTTTCAACATTCCAACTAGCTGTGTCTGGTAAACTATGCAAAGTAATATATCTCAGTGACTCCCGAGTTATATTGTTTATTTTTGAAATGGTTACTGATTTACTAATATAATTAAAGGAGGGGGTCCCTATGTGGGCACAGTGTGTTCCCATTGGGGTGCCCGGAGATCTCTTCCACCGTTATAAAAGCATAGTATTTCCCATTACTTCTCCACTGCTACTCGTGGAATAGAGCTTCCAGCATCATCTCACGATCTATTTATAGTAGTACAGCTATACTCTTTAAGATACCTTGGAATGATTTCAGACACACTCAATGTTTATAATAAAAACTTGTAATTACTATTTTTGATTACTTTCTGTACAGCAAGTACGGGATTGTTTTATTATACTCCTGTATGACTGCATTTATCTGTATTTGCACTAAAAATTTTTCAATAAAAACTATTTGAACAAAAATAAAAAAGTAGAGGCGCATTCGCGGCGCTCTGTGACATGGACGCCTGATCACAGAGCTCCGTCCCACTCTGAGCATTGTGCACTCCCTGCAAAGGATTCACTCTCCCCCCACACCCGTAATTGGGAGCGGAACACGGCGACCACCCTCAGGACCGAGATAGGGCAGATTGATCCACCTAAATGGACCCCAGAGGACTGTTTCTCGGCCTTGCTGGACACAGCACAGACGCCTAAGATGGCGGCGGAGCGGCACACAGGTGATGCTGCATACTCAGGCACAGCAGATTCCTCTCCCTGGCGCACTGCTCTTCTTAAAGAGGTATGTGGAGAGACTCCTCTGCCCCATCTTATAATGGATCCAGCATCTCCTGCCTCCACAGTGTTCCTGTTAGATCAGACCCTGGATGGACTACACATGCCACACACTGCCTCACCCTGACGGAGGCCTGGCTTTCAGCAACTGGATGTGAATCAGTTCTCCTTATATCCACCTGATATCTCTATGCTCTTTACCAAATTTGCAGAAATGCTTGATAAAGGACTTGCACAAACTCCTGCCAAAATAACTTCAGATATCACCTCTGATATTAAATCAGACCTCCAGCTCCTGGGATCCCGCATTGAGCATATTGAAACTAAAATGGACGCCACAATCTATCGGGTCAATCAAAATATGGATCGATTTAGGAACTCACTGATCAGCTGGAGGGGGCCATCGCCAAAATCGATGACCTTGAAAATAGGTCCAGACGGCTGAACTTCAGGATAAAGGGTCTTTCTGAGACTTTCACAGACATTCCGGAAGCAGTACACTCTCTCGTTAAACACCTGATACCTGATATCAGAGCCCACAGGTTGGAGCTTGATAGGGCCCACAGAGCCCTAGGTCCCCCTCGCTTGGATGGTCTTCCCAGGGACATTGTGGTGAAACCTCACTACTACAACGTTAAGGAGGAGGTCAGGAGGAGGGCTCGCACCATGCATCAAGTTCAGCTTCTGGGTCATACAGTTCAGGTGTATGCTGATACTATTCTCCTTATACTATTCAACGACGGTGAGCACTTAAACCCATTCTAAATGTCTTAATACAGAAAAATGTGAAATACTGGTGGCTTTTCCCGCTGAGCCTAAAATTTGAATTTAAGGGCAAGCCCTTCAGATTTTCTACACTAGCGGAAGGAGAACTTTTGCTGAAAAAACTGTGACTCTTGAACACTGATCCAACTTCACCGATGCAGTCTTCTCCATCACTCCTACCCAAACGGCCACCTCCTCCCAGTCCTCTGACATCTACGTGGCAAAAACCCAAGTACAAGAAAGGCAAGGAAAGCCCTGCTACCTGAACCACCAGAATCTCTTGTTTTTTTTTTTTTTCCCTTTTCATCCCTTTTAGGGATGTAGACATGCCTCACCCCTTCACCATACAGGTCTCCTTTTTGAAAAAGCACCTGTCTGGTCCTGGGGGGCGCTGATCATTTTTGCTCCTTTCTTTTGGGGTTATATTTTTATTATTTTTGTCATATGGGACAATTTTAAGTTGTGATCCTCTCTGTTCCCACCTTTTACAGGTTTAATTCTCAGTTATCATTGGGAAAAGGAGTGTGTCCTAATATGTTATACATTGTTTTAGCCATAGTTTTTGGGGGTGCCGTGCACGGGGCGGTATCTTTGCACCTCATCCTTCCCTTGGAGTCGGATTGCATTTATTCCTACTTCGGGTTGGGACTCTCTCCACTAGTTTGAAGGCAATATATTTGTATCTCGGGATATGATGAACGCATTTTTCACATATCCCTGGATTATCTTCTCTTTTCCTACTATTCCTCTGCTTTCTCTCTCTCTTAATACCTCTACTAAATTTTTATTCTTTTCAGTGACGTGTGCGGTCTCGCTTGCTCACGGGACCCGGGATCGTAATCTGGAAATCTTACGGTTGGAACATGACCACCTACCACCCGTCAATTGGAAGGTAGGTGATTGGGGTTTGCTGGCATCTCGACCTATCCTGCTCCATGGCTGACCACACCACCTCCACACAGGCCCTATGCTTGGCTTCACACAACGCACAGGGGCTTAACTCCCCACTTAAGTGTCGGAAATTCTTTCAATATTATTATGACCAAAAAATAGACATACTATTCCTTCAGGAAACACACTTTCCAAGATCTTATGCTCCGTCTTTCATACATGCCAAATTCCCCGCGTTCTTTCCTGCCAATTTTGATAAAAAAACCAAAGGGGTAGGAATTTTCTTTTCCCGCAAAACACAATTTTCACTAACTTATGAATTTAAGGACCCTGATGGCAGGTTCATTCTAGTGAAGGGACTCATTGATGACCAGCTTTACTCACTAATCTCATATTATGCGCCTAACCGAGGACAATCCAAATTTTTTCAATCCCTCTTTCTCACCCTAGCTCCAATGCTGGAAGGCATGGTCCTATACGGTGGAGATTCAAACATAGCATTTGACGCAGGAAGGGATAAGTCTAGACCCCGGGGAAGGGATGGTGTGTGCCCCACCAGACAGAGTCTCAATGTAGCCAGACAGATCTTCCAACAGGGTCTGGTGGATGCCTGGAGGGAACTAAATCCTGGAACTCGGGATTATACCCATTATTCCAGCCCCCACAATACTTTCGCCAGAATTGATCACTTTTTCATTATGCAAAAACATATCCTGCTGGTGCGTAAGGCAATCATTAAGGACTCTGTCTGGTCGGACCACTCCTTCCTTCTCTTAATCATACACAAACCTGTAATTCATCACCACGGGTTTCATTGAAAATAAAATGCCTCCTTACTTAGCAATCCCTCACATGTCAATGAACTTAGCAAAGATATCCAGGAATATTTATTACATAATGATGTTGATAATATCTCTCCTATCAGATTGTGGGCAGCTCACAAAGCCTATGTAAGGGGTAAGCTTATCCAAATGTCCGCTAAAATAAGCAAAGCCCGCAAACTGGAAATAGCCTTGAAAGTGAATTTTCTCACTTTACTCACTTCACTTCTCAACATAAACGCAACCCCACTTCGACATCGGCAGCTAGTCTTGAATCCGCGTGCATGGCTCTTAATTTGTCCCTCACGGCCGCTGCGGAGAAAAGTTTGCGATGGGATGGAGCGAGGTTCTATTATCAAAAGGACAAATTGGGTGCTATGTTGGCACGCAGTCTTACTCCAAGGTTGAGGGTGCGCACTTTACCTAAGATACGTTTAAGTAATGGTTCCCTATCCCAGAATCCTCTGAAAATTATGGAATCCTTTCATGATTTTTACCGATCTTTATACAGTATTCATGGGTCGGAATCCTCGTCTAACACAATTGATTCTTATCTGGGCTCACTGAAGATCCCTAAGCCCTGAGAGCATCATAAGGACAGCCTTGAAAATCCTATTTCTGCGGAGGAAGTATCTCAGGTCATTCATGACCTCAAAAATGACTCTGCTCCTGGTCCAGATGGCTTTTCAGACCCGTATTACAAACATTTCTCCCAGCAGCTTTCTCCATATCTAGCTTGCTTTTATAATCAGCTACGAGCAGGGGGACAACTAGACAAGACGCTTAATTCAGCTTTCATTACAGTACTACCAAAGCCAGGTAAGGACACTAGCTGTACAGCTAATTACAGGCCCATATCTTTGATCAACAATGATCTAAAAATCTTAACTAAAATCTTAGCTAATAGAATATCCTCCTTTATGAGCCTGTATATTCATAGGGATCAGGTGGGCTTCATTCCTGGGAGACAGGGTCCAGTCCAGATCAGGAGAGCGATAGACATAGTTTCGTTACTAAACTCTGGCTGGGACAAAGGACCCCCTCAGCAGGGATTTGTGCTGTCTCTGGATCTAATGAAAGCTTTTGACTCTGTCTCCTGGGCCTTCCTGTTCCCGATACTACAGAAGTGGGGTTTTGGTTGAACCTTTATGAATATAATAGGAGCACTATATGATACTCCGGCTGCACAAGTAAAAATGCAGGGTTATTATTCAGACTCTTTTCCGATTCTAAATGGTACTAGACAAGGCTGCCCTTTGTCCCCATTGATTTTTGCCGTAGTCATCGAGACACTAGCTATCGCCATCCGGGATAATCCGGACATACATGGAGTGCATTTTGGCCAACAAACCCACAAGTGCGCTCTCTTTGCAGATGATGTTCTACTTTTCATGACCTCACCACTTACTTCTTTTTTTTTTTTATTATTAATATTTTATTATGCTTTTATCACATTCCAGTCTTTAAAACATTACAAAACCTTTCATAATATTTACATACCATATAAAGATTGTATATAAACACACTTCCTGTTGGATATTTCCCTCCCCCCCTCCACAAAAAAAAAAAAAAAAAAATTGGTATATGCATAGATAAATATCCATATACTTTCCCCCTTGCTCCCCCCCCTCTCTCCCCTTCCCTCTCCTCCCTTCCCAAACATTCACCACATCTTTATCTCCTTAAATTGTATATATTCCAAATCTGTGTGCTCACATATTTCGCTTTTATAAGATCACCTAATACACTGCAGGTGAGGAAGAAAAAAAAAAAAAAAGGGCACGACCCCGCACATCAAATTTCCCAGTGTCACACATAATTCCAAAATTACCTTCCCCATTACCATTGCTTCTTGCCTTTGAAAAGCCATTCCTCCTCTAATTACCCCTGTGATTCTATTTTCATTCCTTTCTTTGTGTTCACACTATTTCACCTCCATATGTTATTCTCCCCCCTCCCCCCCCCCCCCCCCCCTGATCCGAGAGCAATAATCTCTTTCCTCCCTTGTGGCTGAGAAAAAAAAAAAAAAAAAAAAACCCACAACCCTACACATCAAATTTCCCAGTGTCAAACACAATTCAAAAAATTCCAAAATTACCTCTTCCCCACTACCATTACTTCTTGCCTTAAATAAAAAAAAAAAAAAAAAAAAAAAGTGCACGACCCCGCACATCAAGTTTCCCAGTGTCACACATAATTCCAAAATTACCTTCCCCATTACCATTGCTTCTTGCCTTTGAAAAGCCATTCCTCCTCTAATTCCCCCTGTGATTCTATTTTCATTCCTTTCTTTGTGTTCACACTATTTCACCTCCATATGTTATTCTCCCCCCTCCCTCACCCCCCCCCCCCCCCGATCAGAGAGCAATAATCTCTTTCCTCCCTTGTGGCTGAAAAAAAAGAAAAACTCACAACCCCACACATCAAATTTCCCAGTGTCAAACACAATTCAAAAAAAAAAACAAAATTACCTCTTCCCCACTACCATTACTTCTTGCCTTAAAAAAAAAAAAAAAAAAAAAAAAAAAAAAAAAAAATTTTTTTTTTATATAGGAAACAAGAGGGAGGTAATCCGGGGGAGAGGGTAAACAGCGGGAAAAAAAAAAAAAAAAGGAGACATCTAGCCCCCCCCCCAACTCAAACCCCTCCTCTCCCCTTACTCCTCTCCATTCTCTGATGCATGAGCAGGCCATGCCTTAACTCATTCCTCATTCATCGTTCTCATCCTTATCCTTATCCCGGGCATCCTCTGCTGATGTTTAGGTCCCTTCACTCCCATTTTAATCTAGCCGCCCTATTCCATCAAATTACTTTCTTCCTGTTTATACTATCTCATTTGATTGTTGTTTCCAGGCCTTTCATATTTCATCAAACTCCTCCTGTTTATCCCTAATTCTGTGTACCCATTCTTCCGCTTCCATTATTTTATCTACTTCTTTTTTCCAATCTAGTATTGTTGGGCATCTACTATTCTTCCAATACCTTGGCACCAGTGCCTTTGCTGCATTCAACAAGTGGAATGATACTCTTTTTATATACTTTGTTCGGTGTTGGCATCCCATGGAACAAGAAGTGAAATGCTGAAAATTCTATATGTTTTTCCGTCATCTTCCTGATCCAGGGGGCCACCGCCTCCCAAAATTTTTTAATTTTCGGGCACGTCCACCATATGTGGAGATATGTGCCTCTCTCCTCACATCCCCTCCAACACCGTGCCTCTTCCTTTGGGAGCATTTGTGCTATGCGGACAGGGGTACGGTACCATCTGGCCAGAAATTTATATGCCATCTCCTGGGTGTGTGAGCTTATTGAGGAGGTGTGGGTAGTTCTAAACAATCTCTTTCATGTAAAGTTGAAAACCTCCCCCCTAGTTCTCTCTCCCATTCCTTTATAAAATAGGGGATTGTCGTGCTATTGATGTTAAGTAATAACTTATACATCCTCGACAATAGATGTTTAGTTTCTGGGCTTTTCAAGTTCCAAGATTCGAAGACAGTGAGGGTATTCAGAGGTCTAATCAGGGACTTCCTTTTATTGTAAAAATCTGTAATTTGGAAGTATCTCCACAAAGACATCGGGATATCCCCCCATTCCTCTATCAGGTCCTTTAGAGGGATCAGTTTACCCGATGGCGCTATCCTCGCACAAGTTACCCCTCCTTCTCTTCCCCACCCTTCTAAATTCTTCTTGTCCTCCCCTGGTTCAAACCAAGGGAATCCCTCAAGTGGAGCTAATGGGGAAATCATAGGTGCAATTTTACCTAGAGCGTTCACCTTATCCCATACTGATAATGTTGTTTTAGTCATAGGTGATGTCCATTCCGACAATCCCCTATTCGCAGTTGGGATCCATGGTGCTCCTTCCAAATCTCTGCCAGCTATTGTCTTTTCCAGATTTACCCATATCTTATTTGCAGCGTCATGACGCCAGTTTAAAATTCGAACTAGCGCCATGGCTCTGTAATATAAATTCAAGTCTGGTAATCCCAGCCCTCCCTCCTCTTTCTGCCTCCTGAGTATTTCATATGATATTCTTGGATGTTTGTCCCCCCATACAAATTTCGTGAGAGCCCTTTTTATCTGCTTGAAAAAAAATCTGTGGGAGTGTTATAGGGATAGTGTATAGTATGTAAATAATTCTCGGTAAGACATTCATTTTTATTACGTTCACTCTTCCAAACCAGGTCATCAAAAGTCCTTTCCAGCTTTTCAGGTCACTCTGTATATTTGCTAATAATGCCCCATAATTGAGCTCATATAGCTTCTTTAAGTTCGCTGTTAAATTTATCCCCAGATATCTCAAAGAGTCTGTGTTCCAAATAAAAGGAAATCCAGCTTGTATGGCCGTCCTAGTCTTGGAGGGGACATGGCTTGGCATCAGAATTGATTTTTCCGGGTTTATCTTAAAGTTAGATAAGGCTCCAAACCTCTCTATTTCCCCCATCAATTCCTTTAGGGATTCCCGTGGTTTGGATAAGTAAAATAAAAGGTCGTCCGCGTAAGCCGACACCTTATGCTCAACTGCCCCAATACGAATCCCGTTAATCCTTCCATTCCTCCTTATTCTACATAGAAAGGGTTCAAGGATCAAGGCAAACAGCAGGGGTGACAATGGGCACCCCTGTCTGGTCCCATTCCGGATCTCAAAGCTCTCTGATAACATTCCATTTACCTTGACCCTTGCTCTGGGTTTATTATACAATGCCAAAACCCATCCCATCATACGTTCTCCCAGGCCCACCCCCCTCAGAACCTCCGACAAGAAGACCCAACCAACCCTATCAAATGCTTTTTCAGCATCCATAGAGATCAAGACCCTTGGAATTCGCTCTGGTCCATTTTGAGCCCAGTGCAATATCTGTAAGGCACGAATTGTATTATCTCTAGATTCCCGTCCTTTTATAAATCCCGTTTGGTCTGGTTGTATTATTGTTGCTATGTGATCTTGCATCCTGAGAGCCAGGATTTTGGATAGGATCTTCGTGTCAGAGTTCAAAAGGGAGATGGGCCTATAATTAGCGCACACTTGCGGATCCCTCCCTTCTTTCGGGAGGACCGTCACATGTGCCATCAATGCTTCTGTAGACAAAGGCTTAGAAATTTTTACAGAGTTGAGGTAGTCACAAAGTGGCTGAGCCAACTCCGGGAGAAACTTTTTATAATATAAATTCATAAAACCGTCCGGGCCTGGGCTTTTCCCCAATGCTAGTCCTCCCACCACTTTACTCAGCTCCTCCACTGTAATTGGTTGTTCCATTTCCTGCAGTGCTGCGGTTGAGATTTCTGGTAGTTCTGAAGTCCTTAAGTATTCCCTGATCTCCTGCCTCGTTCCTCTCCCCCTCTTCTCTTGTTTTATCCCCCTCTATGTTGTATAGGGATCTATAATACCTTTGGAATTCTGCTGCTGTTTTATGGGAGTCAATAACCTGTTTATTACCTGCTGTTAATTTATGAACGTGCCTTGATTCCTGTAGTTTTTTTAATTGTCTCGCTAGCATTTTTCCCCCTTTGCTACCTTGTTCATAAAAGCGATGGGCAAAGTATCTCTGTTTGTTTTTAAGTTTCAGATCTAAACACTTGGTTAACTTCAGCCTCAACTCTAGCAGCTTATTATCGTCCTCCGGGTCCCGACTTTTTTTATGTTTTATCTCGATTTTATGTATCTCCTCTAGAACATCCGTGATTTCCTTTTGTTTTTCTTTCTTAAGGCGTGACCCCTGCGAAATCATCTCCCCCCTAATAACCACTTTATGTGCTTCCCACACTACTTGGTTGGACACCTCATCTGTTTTATTGATCTCAAAGTATGACATCAGACCCCCCTTCAGGGTTTCAAAGGCCCTTTTATCATCCAAAATAGATTCGTTTAGTCGCCAGTTCCTTTCTTTTTTGCATACGTCACCCACTCGTATGCTCAGTGCGACTGGCGCATGATCTGATATCGTAATTGAGCCAATTACTGAAGATTTCACAAGATGTAAATCAAATTGATCAACCAATATTAGATCAATCCGTGAATAGGTGTTATGTATTCTTGAATAGTAACTATAGTCCCTTTCACGGCCATGCAGAGTCCTCCAGCTATCTACCAAATGTAGCTCTCTAAGACTCTTTTTTAAATGTCTCTGTGCTCTAAAAGATAGTACTGTCTTACCAGATGAGGTGTCCATTTCAGGGTCTAGAGTGGGGTTAAAATCCCCTCCCAGTATTAGTATACCTTTCCTCAACTTTTCCAGTTTTTTCATTGTTTTTGATATAAAATCTACTGTACCAGTATTAGGGGCATAAATTGACGCAAACGTGTAATATTGATTCTCTATTCTTCCTTTTACACACAAGAAACGCCCTTCCAAATCCTTCTCCACTTCTTCAAGTGAGAAAGGAGTTGTTCTATTAATTGCTATTGTGACGCCTCTAGCTCCACGGATAGGAGAGGTTGAGTGAAACCATTGATTAAATGGATGACCTGGTAGTCTGGGGATCGACCCTGCTGTGAAGTGCGTCTCTTGGAGGAATATAACATCTACCCTCTGGCCGCGCAGTTCACACCAGAGTCGCCCCCTCTTATTTGGAGCTCCTAGGCCTCTTACATTATATGATACTATATTCAGTTCTGTCATTCAGTATATACAGCCCCCTGTACCTGTCTCCACGATGTTCCAAGAGGATTTTCCTCGCCCAGAGGGTACGAAAGGTGAACGATGCCCGAGATGGATGAGACATACTACGAAAAAACAGAGAAAAGCGAGGAGGGGCAGAGCGGGAGGAGAGGAGGAAAGAAAAAAAAAAAAAATTTTCCCACACCCCCAACAACCCCCCCCCAACCTCCCCCCCAAACCTCCCCCCCAAACCCAACCCTCCTCCAACAGACTCACACACACATACACACCTCATATTACCTATCATCTCCCCTAATTGGTGGATCAATCTCCCCGTAGATATACCTCCCATCTCTGAGATTGTCCTCCCAACTGCAATACTGCAGAAAGATTTATCCCCCTTTTGGGACTTTCCTATCGGGCAAAGATGATTTACGGTATGGATTAAGGTAATCCGGATTCTCCCCGGGCCCCGAGAGCAGGAGGAGCCGTTCACGCTGCAAATAATATTAATTCTAAGGACCAGGGACAGACATCTAGCCAAGTCTCCGCTTGCAGCTTTAAAGGACTATCTCAGCTCAGGGGTCCAGTGAGATTAGGGAGACAAGTGGGGAGGGAAGAGAACTGAAAACCAGGCAGGGAAAGCCCCCCCCAATCCCCCCGCCCCCCCCAGCCCACCCCTCCCCCACCCAGTCACCCCTCCTTTGACCATAGTCCTATAATCACATTTGTCCATCTCTGTTATCCCTCCTTCCTCTGCTTCTACTTGGGACTTGGTTCCATTGTTCTGGGCGAGGCAAAGGGGCTCTAGATCTATTCAATCTCCAGTCTGGAAAATCAACCGGTGGTAAACCCAAAGTTTCTGTAAATTTTTTTAAATCATCCTTATTTCTCAGAACAGCAGATTTTCCCTCTCGGGATGCCTTTACACTAAAGGGGAATCCCCATCTGTATTTCACTTCTGCCGCTCGCATAGCTTCCAATAAAGGTCTGACTGTACGGCGTTGCATTAGTGTCCGATATGATAAGTCCGCATAGAGAGAGATCTGATGCCCTTCATATACTATCCTTAGATTTTTACGAGCTGCATTCATAATAGCCTCCTTCAAAGTAAATTTATGTAGTCTACATATGATATCTCTGGGCCTGTCCACACTCTGATTGGTGAAAGACGTTTTGCGATGCATTCTGTCTATTTCAATAACCTCTGGGGCTTGCGCCCCCAGTATTTGGCGGAACAACTCAGTCACCAATTGTACTAGATCTGCATCCCCCTTTCTATCGTTTAAGCCTCTTATACAGATATTCTGCCTGCGTGTTCTGTTTTCTTGATCATCAGTTTGATCTAGCAGTGAATTTAATTTTTCCTCATATTCCTTTATTACTTCCTGAGAGTCCACCACTGCTTGCTTAATATCATCCTGGGACAACTCAATTTCTTCCACTCTGCATCCCAGTGCTGTTGTTTCCTCCCTGACCTCTTCAACCATTTGTTTACAAGACGCTTCCACCATAGAGATAAGCATTTGTATGTCATTTTTAGTGGGGAGAGATCTCAGGTGCTCTCTAAGTTCCTTGTCTAAGTTTATCTTCACTGTTTCAGGCTGGTGTATTTCTTGCTCAGTGCTGGGGGAATGGCTCGTGGGGGTCGTAGGGTACCGTTGCTGTTTCTGTGCTTCTATGTCACTATTAGCTGCTTCTATGTCTCCTCCATGCAGCTCCCCCTCCCCAGTCCTCTTCCCTGACACAGATCTGGGTTCCAGTCCCCCATTTCCCCTTGTATCTTGCCCACCTTCCAGCTTTTGGCCATCTCTGCGATTCTCTTTGTGACTCCGTCCCACCACTTCCTGGTTATCTTGCTCATGGCATACCCCGTTCTCAGCTCTCTCCGCTCCCCCCTCAGCCAAATCTCCCATCTTCCTTATACTCCGCTGGCCCTTCAAAGGTGTCTCCTCACCTTGTGTCTGGCTGTTTCGGGTGTCTGACCCCTCATACATCACCCCTCCATGTCCTGACAGCCTCCGTTCTGCCTTGCTTTGTTCTATGCTCTGGGGCGATAGGTATGCTTTCATGGGGCCCGTCTGTGCCTTACCCTTTCCACAGGGAGGTAGTGCCTGGCGTCTTCGGGCCGACATCTCTTGGCCGAGAGGAGAAGTCTCGTGGAGGTGAAGGAGTTACTCTTCGGTGCCGGTGCACTCCGCTTCCGTGGCGGCGTCCCTGACTGCTCTCTCCCGGCTCTTTCTCTCCTTTGGATGCCAACTAGCAGTGGGGATAGGGGGGCTATCGCTGAAGCGATTCTGTGTCCGTTGTCCTTAGGACGGCGTCTCCGGTGGCTCCTTCAGCTAGGGGTGATGCGCCTTAGGCATATAGGAAGGAGCTGTCATACAAGCTCAACACACCTCGTGTCTCTCAGAGCCCGGGAACCTCCGCACGCTCACGCAGCGCGTCCTCTCTCCATACCACGCCCCGGGCCTCAATTGGCATCCTCACCACTTACTTCTTTACCTAACTTATACAAGGTGCTCGATGACTTCGGCAAGGTATCTGGTCTTAGGGTTAATTACTCTAAATCTATGGCTCTAAACATTAATCTATCGACCTCCATTATGGCCTTGCTCAAAAACGACTTCCGATTCAGTTGGGGGGGAAAAATGATCCCCTATCTGGGTATCAACCTTACTTCATCAATTGACAATCTCTATAATGCTAATTTCCCCCCACTTTTTCGTAAATTAGGAGAGGACTTATCAAGATGGGTCAAAATGGGGCTATCTTGGTTAGGTAGAATTAATTCTGTGAAACTGACTTTGCTACCACGTGTTCTTTATCTCTTTAGGTCCTTACCAATACCTATCCCCAAAGACCATCTCAGGAAGTTTCAATCTAAAATTATTACATTTACATGAGGCGGGAAGGGACATAGGATTTCCAAGGAGACTTTGTTCAGGAGCAGGGATCAAGGAGGAGTGGGTTTACCTAATCTTCTCTGGTATCACCAGGCAGCACAACTTTCCCAACTGTCCACTGTATACTCTAGGGTTGCTCACCCACTTTGGGTACATATGGAACGACAGGCTATCCCTCAATTTACTTTAGATTACATTATCTGGTCCCATCCTAGATCTAGACCTGCCATCATGGTCCCTACACTTTCCCACTCCCTGACTCTATGGGACTCTCTCAAACATAACCCTCGAATAGTATCAAATTGGCAACCGTTGTCCCACATTTTGCGAAATCCTCTTTTTCCTCCAGGCATGAACATACAAGCATTTCAATGGTGGCTAGATAAGGGGATTTATAGAATAGGACATTTTGCCAATCCTACGGGACCCCTCACTTTGACCCACTGCATCAACAAACTCGACATGCCCAACACAGAAAGATTTCGTTTCAGACAGATATTTCACTTCTTGCAATCTCTTAGGTCCCCCAGTCATACCCCACTTTCGATCACAGGATATGAACGGTGGTGTGGTCAAGCTGTGGAGCAGAGGGGCGGGATCTCAGTGATTTACCGATCCCTAGCTAGGGCTGAGACCAAATCACTCTTCATGTGAGAATGGGAGGATGATCTCCATCACACATGGAGTGTTGAGGAATGGCATAGAGCTTCTATTGCTGCATCTAAGGGCATTTTGAATATAGCTTTAATTGAAGCAAATATGAAAGTCCTTATGCGGTGGTATATGATCCCTCTCAAAATCGCCAAAATTTACCCCAGTGCTTCCCCTATGTGCTTTCGAAATTGTGGGCATATTGGGTCCATGTTACACATTTGGTGGGACTGCCCTAAGCTCCGGGGTTTATGGAATAGGATCTTTCATACCATTAGGAAAATAACGGGCTTCCCAATCCAAAAGTCTCCTCAGCTAGCTCTCCTGAATTTTCCCTGCCCTAAAACTCCTAAAGTAGTTCAACGACTTATTATGTTCATTCTCCTAGGGACCAAACTCACGATTGCATGGGCCTGGAAGAGATCTACTGTTTCCTTTCTCTTGTTTAAGAGAAAGATTTCATGGATCGTGGCCCAGGAGAAGACGGTTAGTATTCTCCTGGACACTACCTCTAAACACGAGGCTATCTGGGATCCATGGGTCAAATACATATCTCCACCACCTTTGTCTACAACTTGACCTGGACCTATGTGGTTGAGCGAGTACCGCACCGTCTTAAGATGTATCATTCCTTGTTCTCTATCCTCTCTTTTCTTTTCTCTCTCCTTTCCTATTTTCTTCTTCTTTTTGCACTATAGATTATTGGCATACAGGTTAGACTACTTTGCTAACATTTACAGAAGCTACTATAACCCATTCTTTTCTAATAGATGATAGGCTTCTTCAGATACTTAACAAAGCTTATTTAATGCAGACTGGGCCTATGTTTCGATTTTCCTCACTAATTGGATAGCCACATGCAAATCTTACCATAAGCTCTACTAGTTATTCTGTCCTTCTGGGTATCATACTCATGATAGACACCTCATATTTGAATTCACTTCTTTTATTAAAGACTTTACTTCATTATTATTTCATCATATATCACTGGTTTAAAGGTATGGCTTCTCCTGAGTGGTGGACCTCCCCTCCTGGCACAGCGAGTTCCCATGTGGGGTGCTGGAGTAAGGGAGTGGCCCCTCCTTTCGGAGTCGGTCTTATGGAATTCAATCTAATGCTGACGACATATGTTTCTTTGTCCTAAATGCAGTTTATGTTCTGTCTGCTACTTTATGGGTATATGTCGGACTTGTGGTTGTACCTGTAATCTTGATCAACCTTTTTTGTTTTGTTAACTTTTCAACAAAAACTATTGAAATCAAAAATAAAAAAAGTAAAATAAATAATAATTTTTTTTTTTTTAAAAAGCACCCCTGTCCCCCCTATGCTCACGCACAAAGGGGAATGCAAGCATCGGTCTGGTGTCGTATGTAAACAGCAATTGCACCATGCATGTGAGGTATCACCGTGAAGGTCAGATCGAATGGTAACCAGTAAAGGCTTTTAAAGGTTTCTAAAAATGTATGTAGTTTGTCGCTGCTACACGTTTGTGCACAATTTTAAAGCATGTCATGTTTGGTATCAATGTACTCAGCATAAGAATATATTTTTTTATTTCATCAAACATTTGGGCAATATAGTGTGTTTTAGTGCATTTAAATTAAAAAAAATGTGTTTTCTCCCAAAAAATTGAGTTTGAAAAATCGCTGCGCAAATACTGTGTGAAAAAAAAAATTGCAACACACACCATTTTAATCTGTAGGGCCTTTGCTTTAAAAAAAATATAATATGTGGGGGTTCAAAGTAATTTTCTTGCAAAAAAATTATATTTTTTCATGTAAACAAAAAGTGTAAGAAAGAGCTTTGTCTTCAAGTGGTTAGAAGAGTGGGTGATGTGTGACATAATCTTCTAAATGTTGTGCATAAAATGCCAGGACAGTTCAAAACCCTCCCAAATGACCTCTTTTTGGAAAGTAGACACCTCAAGCTGTTTGCTGATAGGCATGTTGAGTCCATGGAATATTTTTTATTTTGCCACAAGTTTCAGGAAAATTACACTTTTTTGCACAAAGTTGTCACTAAATGATATATTGTTCAAACATGGCATGGTTATATGTGGAATTACACCCCAAAATACATTCTGCTGCTTCTCCTGAGTATGGGGATCTCACTTTTTGTCACAAAGTTTTGAAAATTGAAAAAAGAAAAAAAAATGTTTCTTTTCTTTCTTCATTTTCAAAAATAAATTAGATCTGCAAAATACTCAGCATGCCTCTTAGCAAATACCTTGGGGTGTCTACTTACCAAAATGGGGTCATTTGGGGGGGGGGGGGGGGTAAAGATAGAGAGGAGGGACTTTAGACTTTTTAGGCACAGTCACACAAAAATAATTACAAAAATATTTATTTAAAAAAACATATACAAATATACATTTGTATAAAAAAACACAAAAAATCTATATACATATATACTCAATGTAGTTGCTGCTGTGCAGAACCATACATCTAATAGAGAGACTCGGAAATAAAGACATCATTCCATGGTATATGAAGATCCGAGAGTATGGCTGAACAGCAGACAAACAATATAGTATTTCACACTAGAGATGTGCTCAACATGTTGCGCATGCATACACGCTTCTTCAGGAGCATACAGTACTGTGGCTGACAAAAATAGAGAAAATCATACAATTAACATAGAATAATCCAACAATATAACTAGGAGTCAACAATCAACACAGCTATATATCCTGTGATGCCAGGCTCTAAGTAGTGCAAAATGGGCCAAATGGGCAACAGATATAGTCACTACGGGGGCGTACATAACATTATAACATGATGAAGAAATTAATTGACAGATTGGATACTAAAGGAGATTGGCCAAACGTACTATTATCAGTAATGGTGAATGTATATGTTTGTACTCAAAATAATTAATCAGTATATGTAGCTCAAGGTAAAAAAATTAACTATTACCTGCTTGAAGCCCATATAGCAGTCATACCAAAAGCAGATAAAGATCCATCCCTGGCGTCCAATTACAGACCCATTTCATTACTCAACGTAGATATCAAACTATATGCAAAAATGCTAGCAAATAGATTGTTGCCCCTAATTCCTGGCCTGGTCTCAGCAGACCAAGTGGGTTTTGTCCCGGGGAGGGAAGCCAGAGAGAATACCATCCGCACCTTAAACATACACCACTGGCTTACTTCCTCAGAAGCGAAGGGATTCCTGCTGTCACTCGATGCCGAGAAGGCGTTTGACAGGGTGGCCTGGGACTATATGCGGGAAGTGCTGAAGGGCATTGGTTTACTACCACACATGTGTAACTACATCAACGCTCTATATGACAATCCTTTGGCAAGAGTAAAAGCAAACGGCCTCCTGTCAAACGCCTTCCCAATAACCAATGGTACCCGCCAGGGATGCCCTTTATCCCCTCTCATTTTTATCTTAACTTTAGAACCCCTTTTAAATAGATTGCGAGCGAATACGGATATTCAAGGAATAACTATAAAACGGAGGGAATTTAAGGTAGCAGCTTTCGCAGACGATATCCTGCTAACACTCCAATCACCTCACATTACTCTGCCTAGCTTACTGAAAGACATCAACCATTTTGGGGTTTTATCAAATCTTAAGATAAACTATCCTAAATCACACGCTCTGAACATATCCCTCCCCCCGCAGGTGGTCACTCACTGCCAAGACTCCTTTCCCTTTCAGTGGAAAAGCGCCGCCATTACTTCCTTGGGCATCCAAATTACTAAGCGACTTACAGACCTATATGACCAGAATTTCCTCCATGCCCTCTCGAAAATTCAGATGGACCTAAAGGAGTGGGCCACACTTAACGTATCATGGTTCGGATGCTCGGCCCTGATCAAAATGATTGTCCTCCCTCGCCTCCTGTACTTAATGTAGACCATTCCAATACATTTACCCCCTGCATTCTTTTGTTCATATAAAAAGGCTTGTACGACCTTTATTTGTAAGAGCAGTCCTCCAAGAATCAAATACTCACGTCTGAACTGCAGCAAGGCCAAAGGTGGGATTGCACTTCCAGATCTCTACAAGTATTACGTGGCCTGCCATTTAACTAGGGTAGTGGACTGGTGTACCAACAGAACAGGGAAACCCTAGGTGACTCTAGAAAACTCCTTTATGCCTGGCCATCTACACAACTTCCCCTGGCTCTCATCCAAACATTGGACACAACCAATCAAGAAACACCCACTCATTTATCCGTCACCACTCGCCTTTACCTCTGCTATGACAGCCTCTCAACTATCTTCACGACCAGGGCCTTTGACCTCCCTGAGAGGAAATCCAGACTTCCCCCCGGGGTCATCAAACACATTCTTAAAACAAGAATGGCAACATGAAGAAGTCCAAGCTCACCACTTCTTCCATGCAGACCGGCTACGATCATATGATAATCTCAAATCCATATCCCTCACAAAAAACTTTCCTTTTTGGACATATAGACAGCTGACACACTTTCTCTCCTCTGCAACCTCCAATAATACATGGTCGAGAAAACTAACTCCATTTGAAACCTTATGTACCCAGAACACGTCTCACGTACGTCATCACGTACGAATTCAACGGACTTTGGTGGATTGTGTGTAGGCAAGTCCATTCATTCGTAAAGTCCGTCGTAAAGTCCGTCGAAAAGTCCGCCGGGCAAAGTCTGCTGTAAAGTCCGCTCGTGTGTACGCGGCATAAG
The DNA here is from genome assembly GCA_037952925.1 of Lithobates clamitans. Taxonomy (NCBI): domain Eukaryota; kingdom Metazoa; phylum Chordata; class Amphibia; order Anura; family Ranidae; genus Lithobates; species Lithobates clamitans. Next base: position 1,877,202 of record JBBGZY010000806.1, read on the forward strand.
TGTAGCAAGATACCTGCATTTGAAGGTACAACATTTAACAACTCTCATTGTTGATGATGAGGCACTTGTTAGTATGCAGCCATCTGGGGTAAAGCTGTCCACATGGTACATCCTGCTTACCGCTGACTCTCACCGCTGTCAGTCTGCAATCGTTACCAGGAAGACTACCCTGCATTAGAGCAATTTGAAAGCGAGGTACGCATCGTGGAAGGGATGAAGACGATGGTGGTGAGGAGGACAGTCTATGTAAACAGCTTTACCCAGAATGCTTGGATACTTAGAGGAGCCTGTTTTAATTAGCAACAATGTGACTTGCTAAATGTTGTACCTTCATGAAATGTAACCATATTGCTACACTTAGAGGCGCATCTGTTCTGTTCTAATGCTCTGTTGTGATATGACGCTACTTGTATATCAAGACATTTCTTGTATATCAAGTCAAAAAAATTTTTTTAGTTTCCTTGTCCTGCAAAACACTCACAAACCATGTTATTTTACAACCAACGTTTTGCTTTTGTGTAAAAAAAATGTTTATTTGAACACACAATGTATCAGTGCTAAGGTAAAAGGTAGCGTTATTTCTTTGCTTTACAGAGTTGTTGGCGTGGTCTGAACATGGTCGAGTACGGACGTGCGGCTTCTGAGCTCCTGGCTTTCTTCAATACTACTTTATTTATCTCTCTGACGGCATGCTCTTACCAAAGAGGAGCAGGGGAAAGTCAACATCTAGGACAACCAAACTCTGAAAAAAAGGAGAAGAGGCCTGGCCTGGAGAGGAATGGAGTAGGACATGGATCGTAAGAGCTCCGCTTGCAGACTCTCCCTTAAGCCTCGTACACACGATCTGACTTCCATAGCAATTTTGCGAGGATTTTGAGCTGAATCGGTACGCGCGGTCGGATTATCTGACAAGACTCGTCCATCAGACAATTATGGCCATAACGCTGACGCTGATCGCTGAATGAGGGAATACACTTATCTGATCAAGTGACTCGAACACGCCACCACCACCACCACCACCACCTTACCACGCTGTTTGTTTAATTAAAAAAAATATGTTCAAAGTGTTTAAGACTTAAATGGTTTTTTAATTCAGTGCAAAATAGGCATTTTTTACATACATAGTAAACTTTCTCATACAACTTAGAAACGGCAATTATAACACAGTTAACAATATAACTAATTCTCCAGCAACGGCTGAATTACCCCCCACCCCACATAATTAATTTCAAACATATTGAAATGTTTGTGGCATCCGTGCCATTGTCTGTGTCATTAGGAGGGGCCATTTGCTGACACAGTGGAGCCACAGCACCTACCAAATAGAACAGGGCAGTGGACATTTTTTTTTGCTCCTCAAACATATTTGACAAGTGAATATTCATACGTTTGAGGTTGTCATTTGTTCTTGTCATTTGGGCTACCACAGCCTGCTGATAAGTTTCTTGTGTGTTTTGTCTATCATTAAGTTTGTCAATGAGTGCATTCAATGTCTGCCCTAACTGGTTGGCAGCATTGTTTGCAGCATCCTGCCGTTCAAACAAGAGTTCTCTTCGTCTTCGGCCTCTTGGAGCCCGAAGCAGAATCAATAATATTGGTGCAGTTTCCACCATTCCTTGGAATCTTGCATCTTCATGATCTGCAAATTAAAAAAGTTGCAAAAATAAATAAAATTCATTCTTAACATGACATTCAAAAACGATAAAAATTTTATATTATTCGTGTTTACTTGGTTGTGTAAGTTCATCCCCTACTTGTCGATGACCAGTGACATTTTCTGTCTCCACTCCTATGAGAAAAAAAAATGATTTTGTCAGATAATTTGGGTATAACTTGCTAAACGAGGAGAGTGCAAAATCCATTGTTTTCGCAAATTGTCTTTAAACAAGCTGAATTTAGAAGCTCATAGGATAGTATGCACAGTTGCACCAGATTGTGAGTTAATCTCCGGCAATGATTAGCACCTAATACACACTAGCATTTTTTATTCAATCAATAAAACAAACATATTCTAAAAAAAGAAGATCTAGCAAGAAGATCATGTATTAACACTGAAGTTTGTAAAACAATTTGATAAACCTGTTTAATTCATTCCCGTTCAACAGAAGATGGCTGTTCAAGCGGCTTCTGTACACAGTGGACAACTGTTGGCTGCCTTCTATTGAAACGGCTATTGAACTTCCACTTATCGGATTGTTTCCCCCTTCTGGTGCCACAATTGGCACCTTTAGGGGGGAGGGGGGACAGGATACCTGTGTTTGACTGATATTCTTTCCCAATTCCGGGAGTCCCGGCCGCGGCCTATGACGTCACCGTGGGGCTCCCTCCTCCGCTCCTCCCATGCCGGGACAGTAGGAGATAGGAGCGGGCCTCGCGCATGTGCAGTAGGTTTCCCGGCGTGAAGGCAAGAAGGCTACACTGCCAGTACCCTTACCCACAATGGCGTCGGCAACAGCCGACAGATGATGGAAAAATCGCTTGATTCCAGGACAGGTAAGTGTCCATTTATTAAAAGCCAGCAGCTGCAGTATGTGTAGCTGTTGGTTTTTAAGTTTTAAATTTTGGGCGTAAGAGCACTTTAACCACTTCAGCCCCGGAAGAATTTACCCCCTTCCTGACCAGAGCACTTTTTGTGATTCGGCACTGCGTCGCTTTAACTGACAATTGCACGGTCGTGCGACGTGGCTCCAAAACAAAATTGACGTCCTTTTTTTCCCATAAATAGAGCTTTCTTTTGGTGGTATTTGATCGCCTCTGCGGTTTTTATTTTTTGCGCTATAAACAAAAATAGAGCGACAATTTTGAAAAAAACGCATTATTTGGTACGTTTTCCTATAATAAAAATCCCCCACAAATATATAAAAAAACATTTTTTTTCCTCAGTTTAGGCTGATATGTATTCTTCTACATATTTTTGGTAAAAAAAAAACGCAATAAGCGATTATTGATCGGTTTGCGCAAAAGTTATAGCGTTTACAAAAAAGGGGATAGTTTTTTGGCATTTTTCTTAACAATTCTTTTTTTTTTTTAAATGGCGGTGATCAGCGATTTTTATCATGACTGCAACATTATGGCGGACACATCGGACATTTTTGACACATTTTTGGGACCATTGTCATTTATACAGCAATCAGTGCTATAAAAATGCACTGATTCCTGTGTAAATGACACTGGCAGTAAAGGGGTTAACCACTAGGGGGCAGGGAGGGGTTAAATCAGTACTAGGGAGTGATTACTAACTGTCAGGGGGATGGGCTGTGAGTGTGACGTCACTGATCTCTGCTCCGATGACAGGGAGCAGAGATCGAGTGACACTGTCACTAGGCAGAACGGGGAGATGCTGTTTACATCAGCAGCTCCCCGTTCTTCCTCCCCGTGAGGCGATCGTGGGTATCCCCACGGCGATCGAGTCCGCAGGACCCGCGACCCAACTCACGGAGCTGACCGCCTTTTAAAGGGGAATGTACAGGTACGTGATTTTGCCTGTACGAGCCCTTCTGCCTCAGTATATGTGCGTGAGGCGGTCGGCAAGCGGTTAAGAAAGATGCAATTGCACAAAAACATCTTTATATTTACCAATACAAGATGGTCCTGCTATGGGCTCCTCGTTCACTGGAGATTAATCTGAAAATTAAAAGATAAGAAGATATTAGGCACTTCATACATTGAAACAGATCAGTAATTACACATCAAATTTTTTTATATTTTTGAACATATGTATATTCTCTAATTACCATGTATATTTTCACTGTCTTGATCATCCACCGTATATGCTACGACAAATTGACTATTTTCTAGAAACAAAAAAAAGGATTGTTATTAGATTTTTTGGACATTACATTTTGGAGAGGAGGAGCCCTAATGTCCCCTGCTGGTGCTCCACGCCCCTACTCTTTGGCAAATGCCCCTTCCCTGGGGCGACCCATGTGTGCTCACTCCTGAGGCACCCATTCTTCGTCTATTGACAAAGACCAGGCGACTCAGACATGCCCCCCCCACTCCCTCATCACAGCTTTTGATCGACAGACAGCAGCGGCAGCCAATTTGCACAATGAGGAAGCAGACAGTGGAGAGAGTCGCTGCTCTGGTGCACATCGCTGTATCAGATCTGGCTCAGGTAAAAATAAAGGGGGGTTTATGTGAAAAAATATCAAAGTAAAAATTGGAGGAATTTCATTTGGTTACAGCGTTGCATGTATTCACAATTGTCAATGAACGACTTCTGTGCCCCTTTTACCCCCCTTTTTTGACCAGGCCATTTTTATAAAATCAAAATAGGTGTATATTGATTGCTTAGCTTAAAAGATATGCACCTACAAACAACATTTAAGGACCTTGGATTTTTGGGATATTGTTTACTAGTAATGGCGGTGATAAGCCAGTTTTAGTGGGACTACGACCTTGGGGCAGACAAATCTGACACTAGGGGGTTATTTACTAAAGGTAAATCCACTTTGCATTATAAGTGTACTGAAAGTGCACTTGGAAGTACAGTCACTGTAGATCTGAGGAGGACATGCAAGGAAAATCAAATACAGCATTTTTGCTTGCACATGATTGGATGATAAATTCAGCAGAGCTTCCTCTCATTTCAGAGATTCCACTCTGATCTACATTGACTGCACTTTCAAAAGCACTTGTAGTGCAGAGTGGATTTGCCTTTAGTAAATCAACCCATAAGTGATACTTTTTGGGAATTGCAACACCAATACTATTATGAGTGCTAAAATAAAATGCACTGTCACTGTATAAATTACATTGGCAGAGCTGGGGTTAACAGGAGGGGCAATAAAAGGGTTAAGTGTGTCTCTAGGGGCCTTGCTGCAGTAAATGTGTGGAAGGGGTTCTGGAAGAGGTTAAATTAGCACAAAAAGCAAGAAAAAGGCCTTGTCAAATCCTTATGCAGCTTAAAGTTGTTATTATCTACCTTCATCGTCAAACAGCATAAGTGTCTCATCTGGTGGAGCCTCGATATCAGTGGAGTTGTCTCCATTTGTTGGACCCTGTACCACTTTAAATAGAATTATAAAGATTAATTATTTAGTTTTGAAACTGTAGAAAAAAAAATGTAATTACTTACTATGGGCATCAGAGTCGTGCTCTCCAGGTACTCCCAGAATTGTATCGGGTCCATGGGTACCCCTTCAGCTCCTCCTCATATGTAGTGAAGGTGATATCTGGGGGTGGTCCTCCTCCAGTACCTCTCTGGTATTTCGCTAAAGCAGCAAGTTTTTTTTAATCTGCCCTTTAATGTTGCGTATTCGACGCTTGCATGTGACTATACATCTGGGAGTATCACCACATGCATTAACTTCCTCTACTATATTGCTCCATATGGCAGATTTTCAGCATCCTGGACCGGGCACCAAATAAAGGTTCCCAATTACTCACTACCCTTGAGACCAGAATGCAGCTCTGTGCAAATGTAAATTTGCTAATACGCTTTTGAACACCCTCCATGCTGCCAAAACTCCTACCACACCCACAAATGAGGAAAATCTTTCCAGAAAATTAACTTGCTAAGGACTATATTTTTATTGTAAATAACTGTTAAATATTCTTTTATATATACATATATATAAATATATATGTATTTATATTATTCTACCCACATTTAAATGCTATTATTAATGTCATTTTTATATAATTTTTAATTTATTAGTGAATAAAATTCTGTAAACCCTGAAATATGGTTTTACCCATGGCATGTTCTATTACAGTTATATGGGTGTTTATCAGTTATGAAATATATTTTATTTTAATTTTTTTTAAAATATTTATATTGTATACTTTATTAAAATGATTTTTTTATGATTATAAATGTATTTTGCATTTATATGAATGGTGTACAGCTGAATTACATATGTGGATTACATTCATTTACTATACACCATTCACATTTAAATAGGCACATGTATGATCTTTAAATATTGATAAAAACAATGTTTTTTAATAATTAGGTTAATGTATATTGTGTAGGGGGAATTTAACTTTATTATTTTATTATTATGTTGGGGAATAATGTGGGAATAATGTGTGCGGATTAGTGTTAAACTTTTGTATTTTATGCTTCCTCATACTGTAATCCCGCTACATCACGCAAGATTACAGTGAGAGGAGGCATTCTGAGGAGTTCCCGGCGTTTGTAGATCGCTCCTCAACTCAACATGAGAAGCGATCTACACACTTTCATAAACAGGCACTCAGAGGAGAGCGATCTCCTCTGAGAATGCCTGAGAACTGAAAAGCGGTATTTTACCGCAGTTTCATAAAAGAACACCTTAGTATGTCTGGAAGGCCAAGAAGGAGAGGCAGACAGTCACAAGCCAATAAGAGAAGGCAAGCAGGCTCTGTGTCTAGTGCTGGTCGTGGAGACGGTGCATCCTCATCAGCACGTGGCCGTGGGACACGCTTGTCCTTTTTTTCGGCAGCTGGCCGTGTTGAGCCGCAACATGCGGAAGACTTGGTCGAGTGGATGACCAAGCCGTCCTCATCCTCCTCATCCTCTCTCACCCATGCCCAGGGTACCTTGTCTGGCAAAGCAGCGGCCTCTTCCCTCGGCTCAATGTCATCAGTGACTCCTTCCCTAGCCCCACCATGTCCTCCTGAGGAGTCCCTCGAACTGTTTGACCACAGTGTTGGGTACATGTTCCAGGAGGATGCCCAGCGTTTGGAAGGCTCTGATGATGATACTGAGCTCGATGAAGGCAGTAACATGAGCGCGGACAGAGGGGGTGCCCAAGAAGGACAGCAATCTGGCAGTCATGCTCCCCCTGCTGCAGCATACTGCCAGGTTTGCTCCAGTGATGAGGAGGGAGGGGATGATGAGGTCACTGACTCAACGTGGGTGCCTGATAGGAGAGAGGAAGAGGAGGAGGAGGAGGAGGCGGCACATCACCAACGAGGCATGATGGCCAGGGGCCAGCCTAAGGGCAACACATTGACTGCATCTGTCAGGGCACCATTGGCACCGAACCGGGGCGTCGGCGTACGCCTATGCGCCGGCGCGCGCCGTTGCGCGCTGCTCAGCAAATGCCTGCTGTTCCCGGGCATCGGCGCGGCGCTAGGGCGCGCGCGAGTTCGCGGCGCTTGGGCGCGCGCGCGTGTGCACGTGGGCGCGGACGGGCGTGCGCGCGTTCGCGATAGCGCCGGTTTGGCGCCAAAGTGCATTTAAAAGCCCCTCTGTGTTGTGACACATTGCTGCTTCGTCTCAGCTTCGTGATTCTAGTGTTTGTTATCTGATTGTTTGCTACCTATCTGACCCGGCTTGTTTGACCATCCGTCCTGCTCCAATCCGACCCGGCTTGTCTGACTACTCTTATGCTTCCTGCCTGATACCGTTGCCGAACTCTGCCTGCCTACTGACTCTGCCTCTGCCTGCTGTACTTGCCTGCCTTATATCCTAGCTGACCCGGATCGTCTGACCCTGCTTGTTCCTGTTGTCCTTGCTGTTGCACCTTCAGCTTCAGCTCCAGAGACCTCTGCACATTCAAGTGTTCCAGTCTGCTGCTTCCAGTCTCACCTGATCTGCAGTCCAGCCATCCCTGCGGGATCTCTCACCTCTTCTGCATCAGAGACTCAGCTCAACAGGCACTCCTACCCCACTGCGCTCAGGAGACCACTGTCCCCACTCCAGTGGCTCCTGAACCAGCGTTGTTTGAGAGGTCTTCTCCTACAAAGTCAGGCTCTCCTACCAGGTACCTAACAGCATCACACCCCAAAGCTCCACATGTGCAGGGCGCTGCAGTCTCTGCGCGTTATTCAAAAAGTTCTTTGGTGTGGGCCTTTTTTGAGACAAGTGCATCAGATCGCACCGCTGCTATTTGCAACATATGTCTCAAGCTTATCTCGTGGCCAAAACATCTCCCGCTTGGGTACCACCTGCTTGACCAGACATATGTTGACCTGCCATGCAGCTCATTGGCAAGCGTATCTAAAAGACCCACACCAAAGAACAAAGAGGACCTCTCCTTGCTCCTCATCAGCTGAGATCTCCAACCCCACTATACCTTCAGTCCTCTCTGAGACCTGCACTGAGAGGAATGAAGGTGTAGAATTAGGTGTGTCACAGCCAAGTACTTGTGGGCAATCTGCTTTTGGTACACCGACATCAGGTTGTACCAGGCAAATTTCCCTGCCCCAGCTGCTGCACCGCAGAAAGAAGTTTGCTCCCAGCCAGCCACATGCGCAGCGGTTGAATGCTAGCTTGGCAAAATTGCTAGCACTTCAACTGCTGCCTTTTCAGTTGGTAGACTCTGCCCCCTTCCGTGAGTTTGTGGATTGTGCGGTTCCTCAGTGGCAGGTACCCAAACGCCACTTTTTCTCACGGAAGGCGATTCCGGCTCTCTACCGGCATGTGGAAGGCAATGTCCATGCCTCGCTGGACAGGGCGGTCAGCGGTAAGGTGCATATTACCGCTGACTCATGGTCCAGCAGGCATGGACAGGGACGTTACCTAAGTTTCACGGCGCATTGGGTGACTCTGCTGGCAGCTGGGAAGGATGCAGGACAAGGTGCAGTAGTGTTGGAGGTTGTTCCGCCCCCATGCCTCCAAAATGCTAATGATTGTGACACACCTCTCTCCTCCACCCCCTCCTCTTCTTCTTCCTCCATGGCCTCTTCCTCGGAACCAGCGGTGCTCCGTAGGCGTTCAAGGGGCTACGCAAGTACGCAGGCCAAAAGATGCCATGCGGTGCTTGAGCTGGTGTGCTTGGGGGACAGGAGCCACACTGGGGCAGAGCTTCTGTCAGCTCTGCAGGGGCAGGTTCAGAGGTGGTTGACGCCACGCCAACTTAAGGCAGGAATGGTGGTTTGCGACAATGGCACCAACCTCCTCTCTGCCCTCTGACAGGGACAAATGACCCATGTGCCCTGTTTGGCTCACGTCCTTAACTTGGTGGTGCGGCGGTTCTTGGGCAGGTACCCGGGCTTACAGGATGTCCTGAGGCAGGCCAGGAAAGTCTGTGTGCATTTCCGCCGGTCATATAATGCCAGTGCTCGGCTGAAGGACCTCCAAAAGGAGTTTAACCTGCCCAAGAACTGCCTAATCTGTGACATGCCCACCAGGTGGAACTCAACATTGGCCATGCTGCAGCGGCTGCACACACAGCAGAGGGCCATCAATGAGTACCTGTGTGACTATGGCACCAGGACAGGGTCAGGGGAGCTTCGTTTTTTTTCCCCACGCCAGTGGGCCATGATCAGGGATGCATGCACTGTCCTGTCACCATTTGAGGAGGCCACGAGGATGGTGAGCAGTGACAGTGCATGCATCAGTGACACTGTCCCCCTTGTCCACCTGTTGGAGCACACGTTGCATGGAATAATGGACAGGGCACTTGAGGCAGAACAGAGGCAGGAAGAGGAGGACTTCCTTAGCTCTCAAGGCCCCCTTTATCCAGACAGTGTTCCTGCATGCCCGCCGATCACACAGGAAGAGGACAAGGAGGAGGAGGAGGAGGAAGATTGTATCAGTATGGAGGTGGAGCCTGGCACTCAGCATCAGCAGCAGTCTTTAAGGGATCAGTCCCAAGAAACACATGGACTTGTACGTGGCTGGGAGGAGGTGGCTGCAGACCATGTCGTCCTTAGTGACCCAGAGGACTCCGGACCGAATGCCTCAGCAAACTTACGCTGCATCGCCTCCCTGATCCTGCAAAGCCTGCGTAAGGATCCTCGTATTCGTGGTATCAAGGAGAAGGACCAATACTGGCTGGCAACCCTCCTTGATCCACGTTACAAGGGTAAGGTTGCGGACCTTATCTTGCCATCGCAGAGGGAGCAGAGGATGAAACATCTTCGGGAGGCCTTGCAGAAAGGTCTGTACAACGCGTTCCCAGAGACTGGGAGGTTACAAACTCCTGTTTCTGGACAACGTGTTGCTGAGGCTTCGGTCAGTCAAAGAAGGAGTGGTGGAGAAGGTGGCCGTCTGACCGATGCGTTCAGACAATTTTTTGGTCCGCAGCCCCAAGGTCTGATTGGTTCCAGCGTCTGTTTTACATGGTGCAGGAATACCTAGGGGCAAGATCAGACTTGGACACCTTTCCCACCAAAAATCCTCTGGGTTACTGGGTCTTGAGGATGGATCACTGGCCAGAGCTTGCACAGTATGCAGTTGAGCTACTGGCCTGTCCTGCATCCAGCGTTCTTTCGGAAGGCACATTCAGTGCTGCTGGAGGCATGGTAACCGATCACAGGGTGCGTCTGTCCACCGACTCAGTCGATCGACTGACCTTCATAAAAATGAATCAGTCTTGGATCACCACCAGCTACCAAGCACCTGATGCTGATGTAACCGAATAATTTTTTTTTAAAATCTCAGATCCCTTCAAAGACTGCCTATGCTGATGCTGAGTGACTATCCCTGAGTAATTATTCTCTTCCTCCTCAATCATCACGCTGATAGCTTGTAAGAACATTTTTGGTTCTAGGCACCACCACCAGTGCCTAAGGCCCAATTTTTCTGCCCCTGTTTAACAGGGGCGTGTAATTACAATTTTTGATGCAATACTTTGCAGCAGGGCTCGTTCCTGCATCCCAACTAGAGTGTCTGTGAGGGGTTGCAGTGTTGTGGCACCAGCCCCAGTGCCTAAGGCCCAATTTTTCTGCCCCTGTTTAACAGGGGTGTGTAATTACAATTTTTGATGCAATACTTTGCAGCAGGGCTCGTTCCTGCGTTCCAACTAGAGTGTCTGTGAGGGGTTGCAGTGTTGTGGCACCAGCACCACCACCACCACCACCAAAGGCCCAATTTTTCTGCCCCTGTTCAACAGGGGCATGTAATTACAATTCTTGATCTAATATTTAACAGCAGGGCCCATTTCTGCACCCACCAAGAGCGAGTGAGGACTTACAGTGTTGTGGCGCCAGCACCACCACCACCACCACCAAAGGCCCAGTTTTTCTGCCCCTGTTCAACAGGGGCATGTAATTACAATTCTTGATCTAATATTTCACAGCAGGGCCCTGTGAGGGCTTACAGTGTTGTGGCCACAACAACACCTAAGGCCCAAATTTCTGCTGAGTTTATAGGGCAGGCCCCTACTTTCAAACATCTAACTTACAAACGACTCCTACTTGCAAACGGAAGGAAACAACAGGAAGTGAGATGAAATATATCCCTAGGAAGGGAAATTCTCTCCTGTAAGAGTTAATATGGGAAAAACATTTCTCCTTTCCACTGATGCTTTCCAATCCTTGTTCCACAAAAAACCCCAAATTCTCAAAAAGCATTTGTCATTGGGACAAAAAGTGAGGTGAAATCTTCTAAAGAGGAGGAAAGACAGCAAAACAAATGTCACAGGGGTGACAACCCTTCCCTATGTTTTCCAAAAAGCTTAAAAAAGATTTTTTGGCTGGAGCTAAACACGTTAAAAATGTACCCATTCAAAATGACAAACAGATTCTACTTAACAACAAACCTACAGTCCCTGTCTTGTTTGCACCGCCTGTATACTGCTGTTCAGAGTATATAGGGCCTAGTGGCCCCACACCTTTCCTTATTTTAATTTGGGTGCGGGGTTCCCCTTAATATCCATACAAGACCCAAAGGGCCTGGTAATGGACTGGGGGGTACCCCTGGGTCTCACTGATTTTCATACATATTGCCAGGACTGGACATTACATTAAACCCGCAAGCAGTTTTAACCACTTCAGCCCCGGAAGGATTTACCCCCTTCCTGACCAGAGCACTTTTTACAATTCGGCACTGCGTCGCTTTAACTGCTAATTGCGCGGTCATGCAATGCTCTACCCAAACGAAATTTGCGTCCTTTTCTTCCCACAAATAGAGCTTTCTTTTGATGGTATTTGATCACCTCTGCCGTTTTTATTTTTTGCGCTATAAACGGAAAAAGACTGAAAATTTTGAAAAAAAATGATATTTTCTACTTTTTGTTATAAAAAAAATCCAATAAACTAAATTTCAGTCATACATTTAGGCCAAAATGTATTCGGCCACATGTCTTTGGTAAAAAAATGTCAATAAGCGTATATTTATTGGTTTGCGCAAAAGTTATAGCGTCTACAAACTAGGGTACATTTTCTGGAATTTACACAGCTTTTAGTTTATGACTGCCTATGTCATTTCTTGAGGTGCTAAAATGGCAGGGCAGTACAAACCCCCCCCAAATGACCCCATTTTGGAAAGTAGACACCCCAAGGAAATTGCTGAGAGGCATGTTGAGCCCATTGAATATTTATTTTTTTTGTCCCAAGTGATTGAATAATGACAAAAAAAAAAAAAAATTTACAAAAAGTTGTCACTAAATGATATATTGCTCACACAGGCCATGGGCATATGTGGAATTGCACCCCAAAATACATTCAGCTGCTTCTCCTGAGTACGGGGATACCACATGTGTGGCACTTTTTGGGAGCCTAGCCGCGTACGGGGCCCCGAAACCCCAGCACCACCTTCAGGATTTCTAAGGGCATACATTTTTGATTTCACTCCTCACTGCCTATCACAGTTTTGAAGGCCATAAAATGCCCAGATGGCACAAACCCCCCCCCAAATGACCCCATTTTGGAAAGTAGACACCCCAAGGAAATTGCTGAGAGGCATGTTGAGCCCATTGAATATTTATTTTTTTTGTCCCAAGTGATTAAATAATGACAAAAAAAAAAAAAAAAATTTACAAAAAGTTGTCACTAAATGATATATTGCTCACACAGGCCATGGGCATATGTGGAATTGCACCCCAAAATACATTCAGCTGCTTCTCCTGAGTACGGGGATACCACATGTGTGGCACTTTTTGGGAGCCTAGCCGCGTACGGGGCCTCGAAAACCCAGCACCACCTTCAGGATTTCTAAGGGCATACATTTTTGATTTCACTCCTCACTGCCTATCACAGTTTTGAAGGCCATAAAATGCCCAGATGGCACAAACCCCCCCCCAAATGACCCCATTTTGGAAAGTAGACACCCCAAGCTATTTGCTGAGAGGCATGGTGAATATTTTGCAGCTCTCATTTGTTTTTGAAAATGAAGAAAGACCAGAAAAAAAAATTTTTTTTTTCTTTTTTCAATTTTCAAAACTTTGTGACAAAAAGTGAGGTCTGCAAAATACTCACTATACCTCTCAGCAAATAGCTTGGGGTGTCTACTTTCCAAAATGGGGTAATTTGGGGGGGTTTTGTGCCACCTGGGCATTCCATGGCCTCCGAAACTGTGATAGGCAGTGAAGAGTGAAATCAAAAATTTACGGCCTTAGAAAGCCTGAAGGCGGTGCTTGGTTTTCGGGGTCCCGTGCGCGGCTAGGCTCCCAAAAATTCCCACACATGTGGTATCCCCGTACTCAGGAGAAGCAACAGAATTTATTTTGGGGTGTAATTTCACATATTCCCATGGCATGTTTGAGTAATATATCATTTAGTGACAACTTTGTGCAAAAAAAAAAAAAAAAGTGTCTCTTTCCCGCAACTTGTGTCACAATATAAAATATTCCATGGACTCGACATGCCTCTCAGCAAATAGCTTGGGGTGTCTACTTTCCAAAATGGGGTCATTTGGGGGGGTTTGAACTGTCCTGGCATTTTATGCACAACATTTAGAAGCTTATGTCACACATCACCCACTCTTCTAACCACTTGAAGACAAAGCCCTTTCTGACACTTTTTGATTACATGAAAAAATGTATTTTTTTTGCAAGAAAATTACTTTGAACCCCCAAACATTATATATTATTTTAAAGCAAATGCCCTACAGATTAAAATGGTGGGTGTTTCATTTTTTTTTTTCACACAGTATTTGCGCAGCGATTTTCAAACTCATTTTTTGTGGAAAAAACACACTTTTTTAAATTTTAATGCACTAAAACACACTATATTGCCCAAATGTTTGATGAAATAAAAAAGATGATCTTAGGCCGAGTACATGGATACCAAACATGACATGCTTTAAAACTGCGCACAAACGTCCAGTGGCAACAAAATTAATACATTTTTAAAAGCCTTTAAAAGCCTTTACAGGTTACCACTTTAGATTTACAGAGGAGGTCTACTGCTAAAATTACTGCCCTCGACCTGACCTTCGCGGTGATACCTCACATGCATGGTGCAATTGCTGTTTACATTTGACGCCAGACCGCCGCTTGCGTTCGCCTTAGCGCGAGAGCAGGGGGGACAGGGGTGCTTTTTATTTATTTTTTTTTTCTTTATTATTTTTTTGCTTTTTTATCTTATTTTTAAACTGTTCCTTTCATTTTTTTTTTTTTAAATCATTTTTATTGTTATCTCAGGGAATGTAAATATCCCCTATGATAGCAATAGGTAGTGACAGGTACTCTTTTTTGAAAAAATTGGGGTCTATTAGACCCTAGATCTCTCCTCTGCCCTCAAAGCATCTGACCACACCAAGATCGGTGTGATAAAATGCTTCCCCAATTTCCCAATGGCGCTGTTTACATCCGGCGAAATCTAAGTCATAAAATGCTCGTAGCTTCCAGTTTCTTAGGCCATAGAGATGTTTGGAGCCACTCTGGTCTCTGATCAGCTCTATGGTCAGCTGGCTGAATCACCGGCTGCATTCTCAGGTTCCCTGTTGAGACAGGAGAGCCAGAGAAAAACATGGAAGACGGTGGGGGGGGGGGGCATTCCCTCCCACTGCTTGTAAAAGCAGTCTAGAGGCTAATTAGCCGCTAGGATTGCTTTTACATGAAAGCCGACCGCTGGCTAAAAAGAATGATACCAAGATGATACCTAAACCTGCAGGCATCATTCTGGTATAACCACTCAAAGTCGTGAATGGCGTACCTGAAGACAAAAAAATGGTTAACAATAAAGCACAGTAAACGGTAAAGTATAAAAAATTGCATACCTGAAAAGCAAACATGATAAAACATAATAACAATAAAACATTGCAGAATAGAATACAGTAAAAAAGAGCAGAACAATAGAGAGAGAGAACAATAAAACGACAACTATTTTTTTTTATTTTTGTTTGTGTTTTTTTTTTTTTTTTACACTTTTTTTTGTAACTGTAACTTTTATAACTGTAACCAGTTCCAGGTTCGGGTCTCTCAAAATGCGATGGCATCTTGGGAGACCCTGTGAAAGTGCGCCTAGTCTGTGCAATGCTGTACCCTACGCTAATACTCAACTAGTGTATGGTAGCGTTCAAAACATTCACCAATGCAAAGACCAGGATTGTCAGGACAGGAGGGACAATAATAACAGGTGCCACGTCTATATCCGCGCTTGCTGCAGACACGACATCTTTTTTGGGGGGGTTCGCTGGGTAGGGGTACTCGGGAGGACATAAAGAAAATGCCTCTCATGCAGCCGACTGCATTTGGTTGGGGATGTCAATGGGGGAAGTACGGGCGCTGCAGAAGCGGTGGGTTCCCAATTAGGATTGGCGAATGCAGCAGGAAGGGCACTATGGGCACGACGGGCCTGTGTTCGTCTTTTTGGTGGCAGCGGGACACTACTTGTGCTTGCCACCTCACCAGCTTGAACTGCACTTATGGGACTCGCCACGTCACCAAGTGTTACTGCAGTGCTGGTTTGACTACGACCGGGGTGTACTAGGCCTCTGGTGCTTGCCAGTTCACCAAGACGCTACAAAAAAAACTGTTAGCGATCGCAGGGATCAGGCCTGACTCTGCGAACGCTGCAGTTATGCGTTTAGTGTTTTGTAAGTGACAGTGATCGATCGATACTGCACTTGGGTGGGCTGGGCCGGGCCGGGCGGAGGGGCAAAACGCAGGTGCTAGCAGGTATCTGGGCTGATCCCGCTAACACTGCGTTTTTGGGAACCCTAAACTGCTGGGGACGCTAGAATAGATCTGATCGGATCAGATATTGATGCGATCAGATACTATACCACTAAGGGAGGTGTACGCTGCGTGCGTGGGTGTTAGCGGTACTGGCGCTAACCTGACGCTGCCTGGGGCTGGTGCTTGCCAGTTCACCAAAATGCTACCAAAAAAACTGTTAGCGATCGCAGGGATCAGGCCTGACTCTGCGAACGCTGCAGTTATGCGTTTAGTGTTTTGTAAGTGACAGTGATCGATCGATACTGCACTTGGGTGGGCTGGGCCGGGCGGAGGGGCAAAACGCAGGTGCTAGCAGGTATCTAGGCTGATCCCGCTAACACTGCATTTTTGGGAACCCTAAACTGCTGGGGACGCTAGTATAGATCTGATCGGATCAGATATTGATGCGTTCAGATACTATACCACTAAGGGAGGTGTACGGTGCGTGTACGGTGCGTGCGTGGGTGTTCGCAGTACTGGCGCTAATCTGACGCTGCCTGGGGCAACGCATATCACCGCCGGGCGATCAGGGGGCTAAACCTTTATTCGGTAATAAACGGCGGGTGCCCTGACACTATAAAAAATAAACTAACTAACCAGCGTCACCCGTAACGGTTATACGGTGATCAGTGGTGAAAGGGTTAACTAGGGGGCAATCAAGGGGTTAAAACATTTATTAGATAGTATATGGGGTCCCTGTCACTATAAAACACTGACGGCGAACCTAAATATTTACGTCCCTAACTAGCGTCACCAGTGACACTAATACAGCGATCAGAAAAATGATCGTTTAGCGACACTGGCGACAGGGGGTGATCAAGGGGTTAAAACTTTATTAGGGGGGGTACTGGCGCTAATCTGACGCTGCCTGGGGCGACGCATATCACCGCCGGGCGATCAGGGGGCTAAACCTTTATTCGGTAATAAACGGCGGGTGCCCTGACACTATAAAAAATAAACTAACTAACCAGCGTCACCCGTAACGGTTATACGGTGATCAGTGGTGAAAGGGTTAACTAGGGGGCAATCAAGGGGTTAAAACATTTATTAGGTAGTATATGGGGGTCCCTGTCGCTATAAAACGCTGACGGCAAACCTAAATATTTACGTCCCTAACTAGCGTCACCAGCGACACTAATACAGCGATCAGAAAAATGATCGCTTAGCGACACTGGTGAGGGGGGGGTGATCAAGGGGTTAAAACTTTATTAGGGGGGGTAAGGGGGGTACCCTAGACCTACAGGGGAGTAATACTAACTGTCCCACCACTTCTAACTGTCACAAACTGACACTATGCAGTAATCAGGAAAAAAAAAAAAAAAAACCTGTTTGGTGTCAGTTTGTGACAGGGGGGGGGGTGATTGGGGGGGAATCGGGGGGGCGATCGGGGGGGGATCGGGGGTGTAATGTATGCCTGGCATGTTCTACTGTGTGTGTTTGTGTTGTGCACTTACTTACATGTCATCTCTCCTCGGTGCTGGAACGGAAACTGACAGCTGAGGAGAGATGACATCACATCCTCTGCCTCTGTGTACTATACAGAGGCAGGGGATGTTTCCCATTGGCTGGGAGCGATCGCGAGGGGGGGGCCACGATCGGATGGTCTCCCCCTCGTCTCTCATCGCTCCCAACCAAATGCCGACCGCAGCTGGCACAGGGGGGGGTCCGATCGGACCCCCCACCCGCGGGAAGGCAATCACGTTTCAGGTACGTGATTTTGCCTGCCCGTGCCGCTCTGCTCACGTATATAGGCGTGAGGCGGTTGGCAAGTGGTTAAATGAGATCTTTTCCTTTAAAAATGACATTTGGTGCAGGGACTGTTCTAAACACGGGAAACAAGCGCCACTTTACAGGCATACTATAGACACCCCCCAGGTACGATATTTAAAGGAATATTTCACTTTTTTTTTTTTTTACTTTAAGCATCATTAAAATCACTGCTCCCGAAAAAACGGCCGTTTTTAAAAGTTTTTTTTTGCATTGATACATGTCCCCTGGGGTAGGACCCGGGTCCCCAATCCCTTTTTAGGACAATACCATACAAATTAGCCTTTAAAATGAGCACTTTTGATTTCGAACGTTCGAGTCCCATAGACGTCAATGAGGTTCTAACGTTCGTGCAAACTTTCGGTCCGTTCGCAGGTTCTGGTGCGAACCGAACCGGGGGGTGACCTGTGAAACCATCCAGGTGCCTTCGCCAGATTCAAACATTTAATAGCTGCCAAAATTTCCCCCTCTGTAAAATCTGCTTCCATTAGTTCTATGTGTTCTTGTGCAACTTGTGGTAATGGAATATCATGGAAAAATTTGTCTGCCCTGGCTTTAGGAAATGAGTTTGGTTTGTTGTATAACTTAGTAAAGAACCTCGAAAATTCTTGGATTATCATTTGGGGATTTTGGGTAAGTTTCCCATTCCTCATCCGAATTCTCGGCATGGCAGGATTGAATGGACGGGGGTTGAGTTTTCTAGCCAAAAGGGTTGTAGGTTTATCTCCCCTGGTGTAGAAACGATGTCTAGACCAGCGGAGGTATTTCTCAGCCTTGGTTGTGAGGCTAAGATTCAATGCTGACCGTGCTATATCTATTTTATGGCGTAAGTCCAGGATTAGATTTTTGTTCCTGAACTATTTTATGTAGCTCTTCTTCCTGTTGCTGTAACTTCTGAGCATTATCACGTTTATTTTTGGAGGCTATTTGGATCAGCTTGCCGCGAAAAGTGGCTTTATGCGCTGCCCAATTAATGCAAGGGGAGGTGTCGCTAGCATGATTATCAGTAAAGTACTGTCGAAGGGCTTTCTCTACTTCTGCGTATATTATGGGGTCATTGAATAGTGTAGCATTGAGCCGCCAAGTTGAGGGTTTTGGTCTCATCCATAAATCGGATAGTGTCATTAGTACTGGTGAATGGTCTGACCATGAGCTGAGCACTATTTCGATCGACTTAATCGATGGCAATAGTGAGGATTGTGTGAGTAGGTGGTCTATGTGCGAATATGTTTTGTGGACTTGTGAATAGTGAGTAAAATCCCTGGTTTTGGGGTGAAAGTCTCTCCATACATCTACGAGATCATAGGAATATAATATCCAAGCTAGTTTAACGCCCTGTTTGGGGATATGTTTCACAACAGGTTTGTGTGCATTAGACCTATCTAGAATTTGATCTAGGGAGATGTTGCTGTCTCCACCCAGTATTACTCTGCCTTGTACATGTGGCATCAGAGTTTTTAGCATATTTTCGAAAAATGTTACCTGACCCGTATTAGGAGCGTAATATGATATAAGTGTGAGAGCACTTTCATTAACTTTCCCCACAACCATTATATACCTCCTCTCCTTGTCTCTAATGACCGTGGTGGGGATAAACGGGACTCTCTTTGCGATACAAATCGCCACCCCTCTTGTCTTGTCTGGGCCGTTCGATACATAGAAGGTGGGATATCTAGCATTCAGATATCGGGGAGCTGAGGTACGCGAAAAATGCGTTTCCTGGAGAAGTAAGAAGTCTATATCTAATTTATGATAACTTTGGAATGCTTTAGCACGTTTCGTAGGGGAATTTAAGCCTTGGACATTGTGCGTTAATATGTGAGAATGGGAATTAGGCCCTAATGAACTTAGCATTATGGTTCGACTGACTGTACTTGCCCGTTGTAGTTGTTCGCCATCTCCGTCTGAGTGAGGATGTTTCGATGAGATTCTATATTTTTCGATTGTAGGGGTGCACTCCGGGAAATAGAAAAAGAAAAAAAGAGAAGAAATTAGAAAATAGTGTTGGGGTAAGATGAACTGGACCACTGTCCATCTGTTCCCCCAGAGATTAAGTGCGTAAAAAACTGATATAAAATTGAGAACGTGTGCATAGAGGTCCAGGAGACCAAGTCTCCGTCAAGTTGAGCGAGGTTGTCACCACCAACTGATGATGACAAGCTCGCTAAGAAGTGGCATGCGGTTCCGCCCCGACACTTTCCTTATAAAACATTGTTCCATTAGGGAGGGGGGTCTAACTAGTCTAATAAACTAACATTCCATGTTAACTTGAGTCTAGACTAAACAAACTAGGGGGTCATTTTCAAGTATATTATAAAACCGTCATCTTAAAATAACAAATATTGATAGAGGAGCTTTAATTCTAATCTCCCAATAAGGAGAGGGGGTCACGTCCCTCCAGAAATAAGGGAGTCACATTGATGTCTTAAAGACAAATTAAACTGGCTCAACCATAGCCAACTGTGTAAGTTCCAAATCCCTGAAGGGGAGCCTTGTAGAGGCTTGCAGTGATATCATCTGTCACTGTAGAAAAAATATTTCTCAGAGGAGTGTTCTGCTCCATCAACCATCTGGTCTAGCTGCTGAATGTTGTCTTCTAGAAGAATAACGTGGGCGTTGGTCCCACAGGGGTGAGACTGGGCGATCCAATTCTGATTGTGCTTTTGGGGATGATGGCTCCCTGGATATTAAGCTGAGGCCCATAAGGATGTCTTCTCCATCCGGAAAATTGGCAAAAGAATATGTCTTTCCCCTAAAGGTGAACGACAAACGAAAAGGAAATGACCATCGATACTTGATTTGGCGGTTAATGAGCTGTGCCAGTAGTGGCTTTAGGGCCCATCTTTTTTGGATAGTCATTTACGATATGTCCGCGAAGATCTGTATTGGATGACCCATGAGGTTGATTTAATTCCTACCGCGGGCTGCGGTCATTATTTGTTCCTTGATTCTGTAAAAGTGCGGATTGACTATCACGTCCCTTGGGGGGCCATCTTGTCTTGGTGCCGTCAGAGCTCGATGGACTCTATCTATTTCCTTGTGCTGTGGCGTGATGTCTGGGATCAGATCCTGCATCAGTGTATGTACTTCTTCTTCTAAGTCAGTCACTATTTCCGGTAGACCGCGAATTCGGAAGTTATAGCGCCTGGATCGATTTTCTTGATCTTCAATTTTGGCGTTGGCTTCATCTAATTGATCCTGTAATAAGGATATCATGCTTGAGTTCTGGTTAACCCTCCGCACTGTGCCATCCATTTTAGATTCAATATTATCCAGTCTTTCTCCTATATCAGCTGGGGAAACAGCACCATCCATTCCCTCCCCCTGTTAAGTGTGGGAGGGGGAGAGAGAAAACCGTGGGGACTCACCCTTCTGTGATCTTATTATGTCTTCTTGTGACTGAGAGGAGAAGGGGTCCCATGTGCCCTCCATGTCAGCAGCCGCTGTGTTATGAGAGGAGGCTCTTTGTGCAGGGGGGGCCTGTTTGTGCTGGGTCCCACTCACCTGCCTCGCTGCATCTGTCTCTGTCCTCTGGCTCAACGCCATCTTGGAAGGGGGGGTATGTGCTGCAGCGCTTCCCGAACGGAACGAGTAGCTTGATGTCGGGGGTTTCTTTTTCATTGTTCCCCCTCCTCTGCGATTCATAGTTTGATCCCCAAAAAGGTAGCAAACGCTGCGGCTTCCCTCTGGCTTATTACGGCTTAGAAAGGCCGGCGGCGTGCAGAGCAGGTCAGAACATGTCCGCTCCCGTGCCCGCGCGCATGCGCACTGCAAGGGAGAATGTTGATGTTCATAATTGGAATGCTAGCTTGAAAAAATTAAATGTCATGTATCAAGGTCATAAAATGTTACTTTTTCCTTTTGTTGTTGTTTAAACAGTAGTGTTCCTCTTTAAAGCAAAGTGTGCTCTCTTGTAGCATTTGATGGTGTAGTGATACCCCCGTAGGAGCTGCTTTGTTTGTTCAGTCCATTACTCTGCCTCTCAGCCCAAATAACAGCCTCAGCATCCTCTGGCACACCTGGCAATAGTGTAAGTGCAATGACCAATCAGAAACACATACGTTATGATAAAACACAAAAATTGTCTTTACTGCAATATTTCTGTGGAAGAATAACAGACAGTAATAATATATTTTGAAGTAATCAACTAGAGAGCAATAACTGAGATTTAACTACTTAACGACCGCGCTATAGCCGAATGATGGCTACAGCACGGCGCGGTAACTCTGGGAGGGCGTACATTGACGTCCTCCCAGAATCTTGCTCCTGCGCACCCCCTGGATGCCCTGAAGGACCCAGCGCACCACGCACTGCAAGGGAGAATGTTGATGTTCATAATTGGAATGCTAGCTTGAAAAAATTAAATGTCATGTATCAAGGTCATAAAATGTTACTTTTTCGTTTTGTTGTTGTTTAAACAGTAGTGTTCCTCTTTAAAGCAAAGTGTGCTCTCTTGTAGCATTTGATGGTGTAGTGATACCCCCATAGGAGCTGCTTTGTTTGTTCAGTCCATTACTCTGCCTCTCAACCCAAATAACAGCCTCAGCAATATTTCTGTGGAAGAATAACAGACAGTAATAATATATTTTGAAGTAATCAACTAGAGAGCAATAACTGAGATTTAACTTAACGACCGCGCTATAGCCGAATGATGGCTACAGCGCGGCGCGGTAACTCTGGGAGGGCGTACATTGACGTCCTCCCAGAATCTTGCTCCTGTGCACCCCCTGGATGCCCCGAAGGACCCGACGCACCACGGATTACAGTAAATGGCCGCTGACAGCGGACGTTTACCACGTGATCGCTTCGTCAAATGACAAAGCGATCACTTGTAAACAAACCGGCGTCACGTCCGGTTCCTCTCTCCCCTCTCTGTACAGATCGGTACAGAGAGGGGAGAGATCAGATGCTGCTGCAGCGCTGTGGGCTAGATGTGTAGTGCCCACAGTGCTGATTTGTGCCCACTTCAGCCATTCAGCCAGTCATCCAGCCATTCAGCCAGCCATCCAGCTATGAATACTCAGCCGGCCATCCATACTCAGCCAGCCAGCCATCCATACTCAGCCAACCATCCATTCTCAGCCAGACATCCATGCTCGGCCAGCCATCCATTAATCCATGCTCAGTCAGCCTTCCATACTCAGCCAGCCATACTCAGCAATACTCATCCATGCTCAGCCATCCATCCATACTCAGCAATACTCATCCATCCATCCATACTCAGCCAGCCATCCATACTCAGCAATACTCATCCATTCATCCATACTCAGCCAGCCATCCATACTCAGCAATACTCATCCATGCTCATCCATCCATACTGAGCAATACTTATCCATGCTCAGCCATCCATCCGTACTCAGCAATACTCATCCATCCACACTCAGCCAGCCATCCATACTCAGCAATACTCATCCATGCTCATCCATCCATCCTCAGCAATACTCATCCATGCTCATCCATCCATACTCAGCGATACTTATCCATGCTCATCCATCCATCCATACTCAGCAATACTCATCCATGCTCAGCCATCCATCCATACTCAGAAATACTCATCCCTCCACACTCAGCCAGCCATCCATACTCAGCAATACTCATCCAAGCTCATCCATCCATCCATACTCAGCAATACTCATCCATGCTCATCCATCCATCCATACTCAGCAATACTCATCCATGCTCAGCCATCCATCCATACTCAGCAATACCCATCCATGCTCAGCTATCCATCCATACTCAGCAATACTCATCCATGCTCAGCTATCCATCCATACTCAGCAATACTTATCCATCCATCCATACTCAGCCAGCCATCCATACTCAGCAATACTCATCCATAATCCATACTCAGCAATACTCATCCATCCATCCATACTCAGCAATACTCATCCATGCTCATCCATCCATCCATACTCAGCAATACTCATCCATGCTCAGCCATCCATCCATACTCAGCAATACTCATCCATGCTCAGCCATCCATCCATACTCAGCAATACTCATCCATCTATCCATACTCAGCCATCCATCCATACTCAGCAAACTCATCCATCCATGTTCAGCCATCCCATCCACCCCCATCCATACTCAGCCATACTCACCCATACTCTTTGTAGTTTCTCCCTGTATACCAGTCTATGGGGGCCGTTTTGTGAGGGAACTGCATGTCCCAGAATCCATTGCAGCTCTTCCTGCAGTTCAGTACAGTCTCTATGATTTTCTGCTGTAACTGTGCCTTTAATTGGCTTTCTTCTACCTGCCAATAGGAGAACAAGAGAGGCTACAGAATGAACAGCTCTGTGTGTGTCAGCTCATATTACATTAAACTCAGTCAGTGAAACAAGGAAAAGGAGGGGGGGTGAAAAAGCCCATGCAGACATGACAGGCAGATCTCTCCCTCCTTCAGGATGGAAAGTCTGTGCACATCCAGTCATTGAAGAGAAAAAGGGAGGAGGGGGAAGAAACTCCTCATAGCTGCAGACACGCTGAACTTTTTTCTGTCAGCTTATCTGTGTCTCAGACTGCAGAAATTGTGGGGCATCCGCTTTAGTGATTTGACTGAAAATAACAAATAGCTATTATATCAATGCATACTACTTTTATTGAAAGGACATTGAAAATATAAAAAAAAATATGCCTGTGGTTGCAGTGTATGTTCTTGTAGCATGCTTAGGTCTATATATATAAAATGTCACAGGAATTCATCTCGCTGAGATGAAATGTGACTGTATTGTATGTAATATATTTGTTTTATATAATTGACAGTTCCATCTAATGGCCATAATGTTTTTTTTTCCTAAAAAAACCCTCAATCGGGGAATATACTGCATTATGGCAATTAGATTGAGCTGACAACCATAGGAAATCAATATGTTAAGTAAAATACAGTCAAAATTCATCCAACAAACTTTTTATAAAACGACCCCCTTGTTAACTTGAGAAAATAATTTACTGACGTTCTTTTAACCACTTCAGCCCCGGAAGGTTGTACCCCCTTAATGACCAGGCCATTTTTTTTGCGATACGGCACTGCATTACTTTAACTGACAATTGCGCAGTCCTGTGACGCTGTACCCAAATAAAATTGATGTCCCTTTTTACCCACAAATATAGCTTTCTTTTGGTGGTATTTGACCACCTCTGCGAGTTTTATTTTTTGCGCTATAAACAAAAAATGACTGACAATTTTGAAAAAAGAAACAATATTTTTTACATTCTGCTATAAAACACATCCAATAAAAAAAATGTAAAAAATATAATTTCTTCATTAATTTAGGCCAATATGTATTTTTCTACATATTTTTGGTAAAAAAAAAAAATCCCAATCTCAAGCGTATATATTGATTGGTTTGCACAAAATGTATCACGTCTACAAATTATGGGATATTTTTATGGCATTTTTATTTATTTTATTTTTTACTAGTAATGGCGGCGATCAGCGATTTTTATTGGGACTGCGACATTGCGGCACACAAATCGGACACCTATCTGACACTTTGGACATTATTAAAGGGGTTGTAAACCCCTACTTACCTTCACTGTGCACTTAGTTTTGCACAGAGTGGCCCCGATCCTCGACTTCTGGGGTACCCCCCGGCGGCACTAGTAGCTCCTCCCCACATCGAGTGTTCACGTTGGAGAAGGCTCTCCTAAGGTGGACACCTGTGCGGGCACACTCCCGAGTCCTGCATCTGTGTACATTCAATTGTGTACATCCAATGACGCCCATGTGATTGGATTTGATTGACAGCAGTGGGAGCCAATGGCTGTGCTGCTATCAATCTATCCAATCAAGTGCCGAGACAACGGGCAGAGAGGAAGAGCGCATCTCTGCCGAGGGAACAAATGGGCTCAGGTGAGTAAAAAAAGGGGGCCGGTTAGTGTCAGAAGTTTAGTCACCTTATTGCATAGGATGCATTAAGGTGAAAAAACAGAAGGGTTTAACTACCCCTTTAAAGTGAACAGTGCTAAAAATATGCACTGTTACTGTGCTAACGACACTGGCAGGGAAGGGGTTAACACCAGGGGTGATCAAAGGGTTAGGTGTGTCCCTAGGGGGTGCTTTCTAGCTGTGTGCGGGGTGGACTCACTGGATATACACAGAGATCTGTGTTCCTGCTTAGCAGGAACAGAAGATCTCTGTGTCCATCCCTGTCAGAACAGGGATCTGCCTTGTTTTGCAGATCCCCGTTCTACCTCTCTGCGGAGCGATCGCGGGTGGCCGGCAGACATCACGTCCGCCAGACCTGCTGATTGGCTCCCCCTCTGTCTATTGCACAAAATAACGTACAGGTGGTTAAGTGGTTAAGAAAGTATGCTTTTTTGTAGACCTGTAAACACTGGTTCCAGCATTTAGTAGTGTGTCATGCAATTTTTTTCGTTTGATTTACACATACATATTCAATGTAGAAAAGTGAATACAAATGTAAATGACCTATATCTTAGGCTTTATCATACAGTTGTATAGGCCCTACTATGTTACTTTTTTCCTACTAAAATAATTCTTGTCAGAGAAATGTTTTTTATGCGGAATGTGTACTGTTTTCTGCACAACAAAGAAGGGTTATAATAGAAGTGCCTCAGCAGTGGCCATAGCAAAATGCCTTTTTTTTAAATAATTTTCACTAAGTACCGACAAACCAATTAATCCCAACCAAACATCAAATGCTGTCATTTGCATGGATCTTTAATTTTTATAGGCTTACCAGAAGATCAGATGACTGAGTTATATCTAGAATAATACTGGCTTGTCCTTCCCCTTCACAACCTTAATACAAAATGTTTCTCATCTCTACTCTTCCCTGTTCTTCAAAAGTGGTGCCAAACTAGCTCCTGATTCAGCAAGAAAAGGGAATTGTGTGAGGATGAAAAATGTTTGTAGAAAGATTGTAAGGAGGAAGCTGACAGTCGAATAATTATCATATGCAGTTGAGGTGGTGGTGTAGGTGGTGATGTCTGCAAAAAAGTGAAAAAGATGGACTAAGAGCTCCTGAAGCCACATTTCTTTATGAAGTGTTTGTATCTGGGTCAGTTGTCAATGATCTGAAAACTCAAGTTTTTTGAGCTAGGGGAGCAAAAGTTGCAATACCACTTGCCCAGGTCCAGTCTTGACGTTTTACTTCAGCATACTGGATGATATATGTATATGATATATTTAAGTAGAATATGCACCAAGACCTTCCAGGTTCATATTTAAATTAATCAGTTCTCATCCAGCATAAGAAGCCATCATAGTCTCTCCTACAGTAGGTGCTACACTACAGCTATCAGCTTCTATCCTTTGCTATCCTCTTTGCTATTATTACATTTCACAAATTTAAAATATGTTGCTGATGTTATCAATTCCCACTTCTGCAATGCTGACATTGCCCAGTGCTCTACTTGCCAGAAATAAGTATTTTCTGTCCATGTGATGCTTGTTTCTTGTCTTCAGATTGTCATAATTGCTGGCTTGTAAACCTTATATTATAAAACTTGCCCATTTGTTGCCCATGTATTTTCAGAATTGCTATAAGTCAATGGACCATATTATATCTAAACAATTTTTGTTAAGCTTTTTTGTTTGAAAGTACAGCACGTATTGTTATGTCAATCAGCATTTCTTCTTAATAAAAAGTATATAACTACATTCTCAAAAGGTGTCTATATCTTCCTTTGTCCTAGAACATCTTAGAAAACTAGATAAACCTGTCTCCACATCCCATATAGGACATTATTTTTGTGATGTGTCCACATTATGGGCTCATTTATGACAGAGGGTGGATATTGCTATCCCCTATGCATTACTGATTTACACACATTGCGTACCATCCCAAAAATCAAACCACAATGTGAGGCCAGTGAAGCCCCATAGAGTCTATATTTTTGTGAAGGTAAATTCAGTAATTATACAGCAAGTCATTTTTTTGCTGAAATCTTTCCACTCATCCCTATAGTGAACTTAATTCTACTGATTAGGAATTTGATGGGATGTGTATTCTATAATATATTTAAACATATGGCAGTAGCACATT
The DNA here is from genome assembly GCA_037952925.1 of Lithobates clamitans. NCBI lineage: Eukaryota > Metazoa > Chordata > Amphibia > Anura > Ranidae > Lithobates > Lithobates clamitans. The sequence continues at coordinate 1,904,743 of JBBGZY010000806.1, forward strand.
TATTACTCAAAATAACATCACTGAAAATAATTAGCTAGTTGCCTGTAATCAGATAACCCCTAGACAGTTTTATTGAATTTATTGAATTGAAGTTATCTAAGCATCTGTAAATACTAAGTACTCATACTATGGTCGGTATGTGAAATGAAAATCCCATGCTGCTGGTACCATTAAAACCTCTCACTATGTCTTTCTTAGAGGATTACAGCTTGTAGAGCTGGTATACTGCTGAGAACAGCAATGCTGCCTATGGAGTGAAAATGTAACACTACAGGCTGGCAATACCAATAAAATGACCACTTTCACAACAATGATATCTCTGTATAAAGAAGTCAGTCAGGAAACAAAATTATATCCACAAGGTTTTGATACAGCATGTTGCATGATTATCTTTTAATGATCAATCACGTTATATCTTTTAGAAATAAATTTATAGTTATTCCATGCCACTCTTTTTCTTCCTTTTTTAACTTATGTTGCACTTTTTTCTGTGATTTCTTAAGTTATCCACTTACTATTCTTTACAAATTCTCACCACACTTGTCTTGAAATTGTCTGATCCAGTTCCCCTGTGTTTATTTTATTGCTTCTGATTTCTACATCAGATGTATTTTGTCTCTTAGTTTCTGCCCTTCAATTTCTCCTTCCAATGTTTAACTCATTCTTTCAAACACAATTTTGTAGTAGAACTTGTATTGCAGATTTTTGATTTTCATGTTCCATTTTTATTTCCATTAAAATGAAAGCATAATGCATCTGAATGATTTAATGCTTTACATTAATCTTTCAGTGTTTACCTTTGGGTAATTCATCCCTTTCATAGTCTTAAATGCTTGCTTTTCTGTAATTGTGTTACTGCATTACAAACACTGTGTGCACAATTATTAGGCAAATTGTATTTTTGAGGACTAATTTTATTATTGAACAACTACAGTGCTCTTGGTCAATCCAAAATGTTAATAAACCTCAAACCTGAATGTTTAGGAAAGAAAAAGTGAGGTTTTGGTTTTCTTGGGAGAATATCTATGTGTGCACAATTGAGCAAATATTAGGCTCCGTTCACATCTCCACGTCCTGAATCGTGGGCGCAATCACCACGATTCTGTCTGTGATACGCAATAGCGGCAAATTGCGGGACGCCCGTGCATTGCCCGTCAATTTTAATAGCACCCCAAATGCAGCGCGATTTTCACCCGATCAATCGTGGTAAAAATGTGAAAAACAGAATCGTGGGATGCCTGTCGCCCAAAAGAAATACAAGAGCTTATCTTGGGCGACGGATGTCCCGCGATTCTATTTGTGCATTTTAACCACTATTGTCACCCCTCATACCCCTAGATGTGAACGGAGCCTTAGTGTGCAGAATTATTATGCAGCTAAATGAAAATAATAAATAAACAACTACAAATTTACAAATAAACATTTCTGACATTTCAATTAAAAAAAAAAATTGACCAATATAGCCACCCTTATTTTCAATAACAATCATAAGCCTTCCATTCATGGAGTCTCAGTTTCTTGATCTGTTGACGATCAACTTTTTGTGTAGCAGCAACCACAGCCTCCCAGACACTGTTCAGAGAGGTGTACTGTTTTCCTTCACCATAGATCTCTCATTTAGGAAGAGCCCACAAGTACTCAATAGGGTTTAGGTCAGGTGAGGAAGGGGGCCATGTCATTATTCTTTCATTTTTTCTTTAAGGTCTTTATTGGCTAGCCACACAGTGGAGTACTTTGATGCATGCAATGGAGCATTGTCCTGCATAAAATGTATGGTCTTCTTGAAAGATGCAGACTTGTTCTTGCATTACTGCTTGAATAAAGTGTCTTCTAAAAACTGGCAGTAGGTTTGGGAGTTGATTTTGAGTCCATCTTCAACCCGAAAAACTAGCTAATTTTTAATAATGCCAGCCCATCTCATTCTCATCTCATCAGTCCATAAAACCTTTGAAAAATCTGTCTTCACATATTTCTTGGCCCAGTCTTAGCATTTTAACTTACGTGTCTTATGTACAGTGCTGGTCGGATTTCAGCCTTCCTTACCGTGGCCATGCATGTCTCTGAGAACTGAACACCTTGTACTTCTGGGCACTCCAGGTAGGTTGCAGTTCTGGAATATGACAGCACTAGAGGATGGGTTCCTGGTAGCTTTACGTTTGATTCTTCTCAAATCTTTGATGGTTCTGTGATCATGCCCCAAAATCTTTGCAATTTTGTGCTGCATCCCCTGGAAAGACTTTTTACAATTTTTGACTTTCCAGGGTCAGTTAAATCTCAGTCAGTCAGGCAATATGCATAAAAATGATGATTTAGTCAAAATAATCATGTGCCTAGTAATTGTGCACACAGTGTATAGAGATTTTTAAATTAGCCAATAAATTGAACTCTCAGTGGCTCAGCCCAAATACAACTTTTGAAATAAAATATCATAAGGTGTGCATTGTTTACAATGAGTTAGATGAAACAAGTGGCTAATGTTATAAATGAATGAAGATTGTTTGCTTAGCAAAATTAATGTTCACTAAACTTGGTAAATAAATGTAAGTTTTGTTTACAGCAATACTCAAACATATGCAGGGGATATAAAAGCAAATGTATTTTGTCCATGACTCAATGACTGAAGTGAGTGCAACTTTGCCTTATTTGCTAAGCTCTGTGAACCTTTACATCCCAAAGTGAACAGCCTCTACTTCTTTACTAAATACACTCCAAAAGTGTGAGAAAGAACACTAAAAGTCAACCACCCTCAAGATGTGCAGAGTAAAGAGAGAGAGATCATCAGAGCCTATGTGTTTAATGAGTAGAAATGGCTCCCGCAATGTACAGATATTGCTGCAAGTAATACATACTTTTTTTTAATAAAATCTATCTATTTTTCAAATTTTTGATTTGCTTTAAAAGCTGCTAGGGGTATCTATTAAAAGCATAAATTTAGGGGGGCGTGGCTTGCCGCATGGAGCAGTGAGAAGTGTTTCCTCACAGCTCCCTGGTCCTTCAGCTCCCCAGACCACGTAACATCAGGAAACTCACCCAAACTTGGCATGGGGAAAGATAAACACCGGGCACAGAAGGGCACCTGTGGGAACCAAAAAGGAGGCGAATTTGGAGGATTATTTTGCCCGATCCAGGGCCGCTACACAGCGCCATTGCGAATCCAAGATGGCGCCGGCACCTCCATCCCCAGCACGCTCCGAATCATCCCTGCATTCACAGGTGAGCTCACACAGCCGTTGCCCACTCCCTGAGGACTCTGACTTTATGCTCACCAGAAGCCGATCTAATGCCTCCCTGGGCTCAGGTGAAGGCTGGGATATGAAAGATCCGTTCCCTGCACAGTTACATCAGATCCCTGCCCACTAAAGCAGACTTATAACACTGTGTTCACAGAATAGAGAAAGCATACAATAAAGAGATCTCGGACCTTAAGAGGGACATGGGTGCACACTCTGAGGATCTGGACACTACCACAGACAGTCTCAGCAACGCAGTGCAGACGCATGACAAAATCCTTAACACTCACACCATTATGCTGCAGCAACTTGCCTACCAACAGGACGATATCGAAAATCATAATCGTTGAAATAATATCCGCATCCGCAGGATTCCTGAATCTGTGGACGCCAAAAACCTGCCTGCAGCTGTGACCGCCATCTTTAATCAATTGCTGCAGTGCCCTATAGATGACCCCATTGAGCTGCACCGTGTTCACAGAACCTCAGGTCCGCGGACCCCAGACCCCTCATTTGTTCGAGACACCCTGTGCCGGGTGCATTTTTATAAGATCAAGGAGGGTATCATGAGAGCTGCTAGCTCGCAGGGCACCATACTCTTTAACAACACCCCCGTGATGTTTCTCCCAGACCTGTCACGTCAGACACTGGTGATGAGGAAAGCTCTGAAACTGCTTACACAACTTTTGCAATCTAAACAGATGAAACATCAATGGCGGTTCCCCTTCCACTTGCGAGTACAACATGAGGGCAAAACCGCCATCTTCCACACACTTGGAGACCTGCCATCCTTCCTCAGTACACTGGAACTTCCACAGGTGTCTATCCCGGATTGGCCATTCACACCGACTACCCCTGGCCTGCCCTTTGCCCCACAGTGGCAGAAGCAGGGTCACAAATGCATTTCCAAGCCTTTACCTCAACGGGACCCCAACAATTGAACCTGACTTGATCGAATTGGAAGCTTCACTTCTATTGCCTTCACAGGGTCCCATCCTGTGATAACACAGGGCTGTTGCAGACACGATCCTGTTACAGTCTGCCCCCCTGTATTCGTGTTCCTATTACAGTTTTTTGAGGCCTATTTTGACTTCCTCATACCACTACTGTTTCTTCTTCATGGTTTACTCACACTAAGCCCTGGACTATAGTGATTGTTTTATTCTTGTTAACCTTATTACATTTTTTCCAGGTGGCTCAAGTAATATGGCTCATGATGCGAGCCAATTAATATGTGATAACATATGTTCTTTCCTTGCAGCTTTGATAGTTATATTTCTTTTTTGCTGTTGCCCCCCTCCTGTGATTTATATACTTTGTTCGTAGTATGCCATATTATACACCTTACTGAATTCTGAGTTTCCTATAACCCGTTCATGACCAATTTTATGCATCACCATTTCAATGTTGTGATTTTTGTCTATGGGTTCTGTTCTTATTTAATTACGCATGGGGCTGGGGACCAGGGGACTACCCTGTCCAGCGAGTTTCCGCTGCACCCCCCCCCCCCCCCTCAGAGGGGTTTTTCTTTTTTCAGTGTCATTTTCTGTTTATTATTGTCAGACATAGGGACGATGACCGAGACCAGACCAAGTGCTCATATATTAACTTGATCTTACCGACCTGTATCACCCCCTCTCCCTCTTTTTGTTTACTTTCCCCTCTCTTCTCTTTTCCTCTCCTGCCTCCATCTTTTCTCTCTCTCTCTCTAGGCCTTCTATGGCACTGTTTTTATTTCCAAGAGCTGCTGACATATCAGACACTTGTCATATCTAACTTCCCACCTTACCCCCACCCCCACACCTAACTATATCATGGCTTCTGTTTGCCCAATAGCTTTGGCATCTTTCAACTGCAGGGGGTTTAACACACCGGAGAAGCGGAGCCAGATTCTCTACCACTTTCACAAAAAGTGTTCTAGTATCTTATTACTTCAGGAAACACACTTCCGTATGGACTCCGTACCTGCCCTACGCAACAGGTATTATACACAATGGTACCACAGTACTAACCCCCAGGCCAAATCTAAAGCAGTGTCCATCGCCTACCATAAATCTTTTACACCTGGTTGATGTTAATGGTCGCTTCATCTTTCTTAAACTGAAACTAAACTATTTTCTCTTCACAGTGGCCAACATATATATACCTAATGTGGATCAGGCTCGGTTCCTCTCATCAGTTTTTACCAGACTATCCTCATTTGGGGGTCCCTGTTTTACCATTGGTGGAGATCTCAACGTTGCAATGTCCCGTCTGCAGATACATCCTCAGGTAAGTCCTCTGTACCATTCTCTACACTGACACGCATCAAAGCCCTACTACATTCCTCCCACCTGGTGGATGTTTGGCATGTTCAGCTCCCACAGAGAGGGACTTCAGTCATTATTCAGCAGCACCCAAGTCCTACAGCAGACTCGACCACTTTATAATATCCCAATCACTGCTAGATGCCCCCGTCCAGGCATCCCTGGGTCCTCTACTCTGGTCTGACATGCCCCGGTCTATCTGACCCTTGCGCGCCCCCCAACGTCGCTTGGAGGTACACAATGGAGGCTTAATGACAATTTGTTGCGGGACTCCGTCTGTATAGCCGAAATTTCCAAAACCAACTTTGTTTCCGACCACTCCTCAGATACCACCTCGCTCCTCATTCAGTGGGAAGCCCTGAAGTGCGTGGTTCGGGGAGTATTCATACAACACGGCTCCCATCTCAAAAAGATACCAATGGATGATATTCGCCATCTCCTCTCGACTATAGCAGAACTCAAACCTCTACACAAACGGTATTTAGATCCTGCCATTTTTGTCCGATTGTCGAATGCCCATAGAGACCTATTCCATCTTTTAGACTCACATTCCTTAATAGCTCGAGATAGGGCATGCAATTACCATTACTCCCTAGCAAATAAATGCGACAAACACTTAGCACGGGTCCTCCATCCTAGCCCACCCCGATACTCCATTCCCTTTATCACACATCCCAATCACAATAAAATGTTTAACACAAAAGGCATATCCTCTGCCTTTAGGGAGTGCTACTCCCAACTCTACAACCTACAGCCCACAAATCCAAATGCACATACAACCTCCTCGAGCGACGACATGCGAGACTACATTTTGGAGACGGCATTACCCACTATCAACACGCCAGATGCAGATGAATTGGACAGGCCTTTGGTTGCGCCCGAATTTCTGGGCACCATTAAGGATTTGAAGACAGGAACATGTCCTGGCCTGGATGGGTACCCCCCCCTGTTTTTACAAAACTTTCGCCCCCCATTCAGCTCCCGTTCTGACTAAGGCATTCAATGCCATAGACTACTCCAACTCACCACCTAAAGGTTTATTGTCCGCCAATATCTCCATATTACCCAAACCGGGCAAAGACCCATCCCAATATAGCAGCTACCTGCCAATATCTTTGCTCAACATAGACCTTAAACTGTTCGCAAAGGTATTGGCCAACCGCTTATTCCCTCTACTCCCTGGAGTGATCCATAACGACCAAGTGGGATTTATCCCGGGTCGTGAAGCAAGGGACAATACCACCAAAACTATTCACCTCATCTCCTTTATCCAACGCAAAGACCTTAAACCCTGTCTCCTTTCCTTCGATGCTGAAAAAGTGTTTGATAGGGCCAATTGGAGATTCCTTCGACTCTCATTAGAGCAGTTAGGTTTAGGAACGACCTTTATCTCTAGAGTACTGTCCTTATACTCCCAACCTTTGGCCTCAGTCCTAGTCAATGGCACTGCCTCTGAGCCATTCGATTTCTCCAACGGCACTCGGCAGGGCTGACCCCTTTCACCCCTCCTATTTGTCATTGTTATAGAGCACCTAGCCTGTGCCATTAGACAAAACACCTCCATCCACGGTATCCAAATGCCTCCCTTCCATTATAAATTATCCCTCTACGCCGATGATCTGCTGGTCTAGATGTAACACCCCCATACCTCCTTACCATCCCCTTTCTCGGAATTCCATCGATTTGGCTCCTTTAGCAATTTCAAACTCAACATATCCAAGACCGAAGCTCTCAATATCTCCTTCCCCTCCACCACGATGTCCGCACTTACGTCGAACTTCTCTTTTCAGTGACAGATGAAGGGAGTCTCGTACCTAGGGGTCATTATCCCCTCTAACCTCTCCAATCTTTTCTCCTTAAATTATGTTCCTTTGCTCTCCCGCATACGGAAGGATTTGGAGGAGTGGGGTGGGTCTTCCTTACCGTGGTTCGGGCGAATCAATACCCTGAAAATGGATACCCTACCCAAACTTTTATACCTCCTCCAAACGATCCCCATCCTAGTTCTCAAGTGCTTCTTTACATCTCTACGTTCACTTGCCATTAGGTTTATGTGGAACTGGGGGTTACCTAGGGTGAAATACAATTTACTCACCCGTTCAAAACTACAGGGTGGAGCGGGCCTCCCTGACTACGAGACCTATCATAAAGCCGCCCACGTAGCATGCATTTTAGATTGGTTCCCTCATTACTTTCCTGAAGGCTTCTGTCGCCATAGAACAGGATCTAGCTCCCGTAGATCTCAGAGCACTACTATGGGGATATAAAACTGATCTCACCCGTTTACCCCCTCCCTCCCCGCTAACGCTCACCTCTTTTAGACTCTGGTATAACAGGGGTCTGTGTTCCACTCTGTCTTCCGATCCCTCTCCATTATCTTCCCTATTCGATAACCCCGCCTTTCCTCAGGGTATAGGAACGACAACAATAGGTCCCTTCAAAAGGATTGACTGGCCACAAGCGCATTCCTTTATACACCCGATACAAGGGACACCTGTAACACCGACAGGACCCTATGATTGGCTCACCACCATACACTTATCTACATTCACAAAACACTTACATTCTTCCCCCCAAATCCACCGCTCCATTACGGAGTTTGAACGGCTGTATTCCCTCCCTGAAACACCCAGACACCTCCTCTCGATCGTATATGGCCTCTTACAAGCTCTTACACATAATGATCTACCATCTTACACCAGGAGGTGGTCTGCAGACTTGGGTGAGGACATTCCACGACCAGAATGGCAGACGATATCCTGCTACTGACAGGAAAAGAACTACAAGATTCCGTCAAGATGCTACAAGGATCCCTCCACATTACACAACATTTTTCCATCCACCTCAGCATCCTGCTGGCAATGTTCTACCTCTACAGGGACCTATCTACATGTCTGGTGGGAATGCGAGAGGATCCGCCCCTTTTGGACTCAGGTATTTGACTGCTATAACAAAATTTATGATGAAACGCTGACTCCCTCCCCTAAGATTGCCCTTCTCTCTATACTCCCAGGATCAATAATATCACAGAAACAGAATCTCCTCCATTTCTTTAGCTAGACAGCTCATCCCATCATATTGGAAGTTGACCACCACTCCTCCCCTATCACAATGGGTTTCAATTATGAACGACACCATGAGAATGGAGGAGATGCTAGCCGTTGACAACGACACCCTTGATAAGTATAAAATACTGTGGTCCATCTGGCTCCGCTTCTCCTCCTCCGATACTGTCGCAAACATGTTGTCGACTCAGACATGATCATCCTTGCATGTAGCATGACAATGAGGCATGTACCTAGGGGTCCCCCTCCCCCCATTGTCCCTTAGCTACCCTTCTCTGAACATCTCCTCAGCAGCTCCCACACTTTTCTCAGATTTCTTCTTACTTTCTTTATTTTTTTCTTCTTCCCTCTTTTCTCCCCCTTTCCAATCCCTTTCTGCCCCACCCCACACCCAACGCTTGATCCCCCCCTCAATTTTTTCCCTTTGTTCTTTATATCTGTTATAACATTTAATTCCCAAAATTTATGTTTACAATCCTACCTTGAATGATGAGGCTCTCCTAGCCAAACTCACTTTCTATACTAGGTAATGGTCATTGATGTCATTTTTATTTTTCTTGCATAGCAATAGGAGTTAAGCTGTGGGCGATAGCCATTTGGCTGACTCATTATACATGCTTACTTGTGACTGTTCCCGGATTGTAACCTTATCTACTGTTCCATGTATTTTTTGTAAAAATACCAATAAATATATTTTTAACCCTAAAAACATAACTTAAAAAAAAATTAGTTCTGTCTGTGTTTCTATGTATGTGTTTATTTTACCTTCTGTCTGGTGAAAAGGTTGCCCTGGGAAATTGAGTAAAGGGGAAATCTCTCTAATGGAGCTCCCCACAGCAGTAAAACCTGACAAGTGTTCTACTTTTTTCCTGATCTTTCTGTACTCTGTACAAACTAAGAAAAAAAACATTGTGGCTATAAATACAGTTCAATGTTATTATTGTATTAGATTATACTGTGTGTTATCAATATTATGTATTTTCATTCTTATCATAAAACAAATTAAAAAGCTATTCACTGGATTTGAATAGCCAATTAACCATGGAAGCTCTTTAGAAGGCTGCAGATATAACTGAGTGGCTTTCCTGTTGCCCACAAAACTTAAATGTTAAACAGGGCTTAAATATTTTAAAACAAACTCATGGACACTATTGCAGCTGTGAACTTGTTTTCAACCTTTTAAATGGGCCACCATAATAGCTATGACAGTGGTAGTTAATTGAAATTTATGGTACTTCACAATGACTTTTTCTGGAGGAAATAAGGAGACTAGCTGTTGCTCATATTACTGTAACTTAAATAGGCACAAGTGCTGGGTGCCTGGTATCTTGTCCAAAAACACCAGGTATTAAATGAGGTCCTATGACCTCTCAATGTGCACCATTAAAGGGACTTATCTGAATGTTCAACACAATTAGATAACATTGCACTAGGCAACCTTAGCACTCCAGCTGTTATGGAGCTACAAGTTCCATGAGATATTGCAAGACTGACAGTCACAGACATGACACCCAGAGGGAGAAACATGATGGGATTTGTTGTTTCACCACAGCTAGATTTCTGAGGTTGCCTACACCTGGTCTAAACCTTCAATGTAATAGTCAGTAGTAATGAGGTTCAAATTCACTAGGAGGCCGGGTTCACACTAGCTGCGTCCGCGGCTCGCAGCAGAGGGTCTGGTGTTTCCCTGTTCTCCATTTCAGGGGAAAATCAGGTCCAAATTTTTGCCTGAATTTGGACCTGAAACAGAGCCAAAGATGCACAGGACGCTTTTCCTGTGTGGACCCTGGCCGCCCCAGAGCTGTGTGAACTGGCTCCATTGAGAGCCGGGCACAGTCTCCTATTATGCGAATTGAATGCGGGGAAACCCGCATCCAATTTGCATAAGTGTGAACCCAGCCTAATGCAAGGATTGCAGAAAACGTTACCTGTTTGCAGTTTCCGGGTGATGTCATGGTAATGGACCATTTTTTTTTTAAACAAAGGACTTAGTCATGGTGTTGCATGTTTCCTTACTATTTTTTTCTGAATGAGTAACAAGGGGTACTATGCCTTGCTCATTCCCATACCCTAAAGGAGATTCAATTTTCCAATAAGTCCCCCCCATGCAGACCCCCACGAGGAAGAGGCCTCTGCCCCCAGAATCATTGGTAAAAGGTGCTTTCCCCATGTTAAGGACATGGTGTGGTTCAGGAGCAGGTGCACATGCTCACTGCCCACATCTTTCCTTGCCAGCCAGGATGCAAGGGTCCCCCTTATATGCCACACTAGACTCTCATCAAAGATAAAGTTTTTTTGTGGTGTTTCTCCTTACACTCATTGAAGAAAACCCAGGTAGCTTTGTTTAGAAACAGAAAATTTGTATTTTTCTTTCTTTGTAAATGTCACTGCTTTAGTACACCGTATAGGTGCAGCACTTCATGTCAGAGTTTAAAGCACCCCCCAAGCATGTTTTTTAAAAGAGTTGTGTATTTTTCTTTCTTTCAATACTTTTTTATTGAGTTTTTCAGATCTTAACATATTAATAAGAACATTTCGAACAAATAAGAACAGTTCGATATTGTTGTAGAATCTCATATTAGCCAATATATTTCATATAATTCATATTGATTTGCATATGTTTTATTGATAATATAATTATTATTATTATTATTATTATATAGTAGTGGTCTTATCAATATTATTATTTAATAAGTAAAGCAATAGTTATTAATCGTTATACTATGTTTTCCATAGATATAGAGAAAGTCTTCATTTTTAAATGTTGAACTTTAGATGACCTCTCTGCTTCTTTCTGATATTTTTTATAAGATATCGGAATGAGCCGAACACCCCCCTGTTCGGTTCGCACCAGAACAGGGAATAGGAAAAAAAATTGTTCGAACACGCGAACACTGTCTATGGGACTCGAACATGAATAATCAAAAGTGGTAATTTTAAAGGCTTATATGCAAGTTATTGTCATAAAAAAGTGTTTGGAGACCTGGGTCCTGCCCCAGGGGACATGTATCAATGCAAAAAAATTTTAATAATGCTTAAAGTGAAACAATAAAAGTGTAATATTCCTTTAAATTTTGTACCTAGGGGATGTCTGCGGAGCACCGCTGGTTTCCAGGACAAAGCACAGGAAGAGGCCATGGAGGAAGAAGAAGAAGGAGGGGTGGAGGAGAGAGGTGTGTCAGAATCACTAGTAGTGGCATTTTGGAGGCGTGGTGGTGGAACAACCTCCAACACTACTGCACCTTGTCCTGCATCCTTCCCAGCTGCCAGAAGAGTCACCCAACGCGCCATGAAACTTAAGTAACGTCCCTGTCCATGCCTGCTGGACCATGAGTCAGTGGTAATATGCACCTTACCGCTGGCCACCCTGTCCAGCGAGGCCAAGTCATTGCCTTCCACATGCTGGTAGAGAGCCGGAATCGCCTTCCGTGAGAAAAAGTGGTGTGTGGGAACCTGCCACTGAGGAACCGCACATTCCACAAACTCACGGAAGGGGGCAGAGTCTACCAACTGAAAAGGTAGCAGTTGAAGTGCTAGCAATTTTGCCAAGCTAGCATTCAACTGCTGGGCATGTGGATGGCTGGGAGTGAACTTCTTTTTGCGGTGCAGCAGCTGGGGCAGGGAAATTTGCCTGGTACAATCTGACATCAGTGTACCGATAGCAGATTGCCCGCAAGTACTTGGCTGTGACAAACCTAATTCTACACCTTCATTCCTCTCAGTGCAGGTCTCAGAGAGGACTGAAGGTATAGTGGGGTTGGAGATCCCAGCTGATGAGGAGTAAGAAGAGGTCCTCTTTGTTTTTTGGTGTGGGTCTTTTAGGTACGCTTGCCAATGAACTGCATGGCAGGTCAACATATGTCTGGTCAAGCATGTGTTGCCCAAGCGGGAGATGTTTTGGCCACGCAAGACACGCTTGAGACATATGTTGCAAATAGCAGGAGTGCCATCTGATGCACTTGTCTCAAAAAAGGCCCACACCAAAGAACTTTTGAAATAATGCACAGAGACAGCAGCGCCCTGCACATGCAGAGCTCTGAGGTGTGATGCAGTCAGTGTGCTGCCCTTAGGCTGGCCCCTGGAGGGCATCCTGCCTCGTTGGTGATGTGCCTCCTCCTCCTCTCTCCTATCAGCACCCACGTTGAGTCAGTGATCTCATCATCCCCTCCCTCCTCATCACTGGAGCAAACCTGGCAGTATGCTGCAGCAGGGGGAACATGACTGCCAGATTGCTGTCCTTCTTGGGCACCCCCTCTGTTCGTGCTCACGTTACTGGCTTCATCTAGCTCAGTATCATCATCAGATCCTTCTAAACGCTGGGCATCCTCCTGGAGCATGTACCCAACACTGTGGTCAAACAGTTCGAGGGACTCCTCAGGAGGACCTGGTGGGGCTAGGGAAGGAGTCACTGATGCCATTGAGCCAAGGGAAGGGGCCGTGTTGGCCGCTGCTTTGCCAGACAAAGTACCCTGAGCATGGGTGAGAGAGGATGAGGAGGATGAGGACGGCTTGGTTATCCACTCGACCAAGTCTTCTGCATGTTGCTGCTCAACATGGCCAGCTGCCAAAAAAAGGCCAAGCGTGTCCCATGGCCACGTGCTAATGAGGATGCACCGTGTCCACGACCACTGTTGCTTCTAGACACAGAGCCTGCTTGCCCTCTTTTATTGGCTTGTGACTGTCTGCCTCTCCTTGTTGGCCTTCCAGATATACTAATGGCCTGCAGTGAGATGTAGCTGCACTAAGCTGGGATATATGTATGTGTATATATATATATATATATATATATATATATATATACTGATACTGCAGCTAGCAAAATCAACTGCCTGCCTGTAGTATTATTAGTATGAGAACACCACCAATCTTCTACAGGTAGCTTTAGCTGAACACTGTGCAGAGGTCGCACTACACTAAGGTGTAAATAATGTAGCTGCCTGCAGTAGTGATAGGATCAGGAAAACAACACCAACCTTCTACAGGTAGCTTTAGCTGAACACTGTGCAGAGGTCGCACTGCACTAACTTGTAGCTTTAGCTGAACACTGTGCAGAGATCACACTACACTAACTTGTAGCTTTAGCTGAACACTGTGCAGAGGTCACACTACACTAACTTGTAGCTTTAGCTGAACACTGTGCAGAGGTCGCACTACACTAACTTGTAGCTTTAGCTGAACACTGTGCAGAGGTCGCACTACACTAACTTGTAGCTTTAGCTGAACACTGTGCAGAGGTCACACTACACTAACTTGTAGCTTTAGCTGAACACTATGCAGAAGTCGCACTACACTAACTTGTAGCTTTAGCTGAACACTGTGCAGAGATCACACTACACTAACTTGTAGCTTTAGCAGAACACTGTGCAGAGGTCACACTACACTAACTTGTAGCTTTAGCTGAACACTGTGCAGAGGTCGCACTACACTAACTTGTAGCTTTAGCTGAACACTGTGCAGAGGTTAGTGGAAAGTGTCCTTCTCGCCGTATATCCTTTACAGATGATAGCCGTAAAGGATATGTAAATATTCTCTATGTTTATAAAAAATAAGAACTTGAAAATCACATAAAAAATTGAATAAGAATATATATATACTGATACTGCAGCTAGCAAAATCAACTGCCTGCCTGTAGTATTATTAGTATGAGAACACCACCAATCTTCTACAGGTAGCTTTAGCTGAACACTGTGCAGAGGTCGCACTGCACTAACTTGTAGCTTTAGCTGAACACTGTGCAGAGATCACACTACACTAACTTGTAGCTTTAGCTACCCTGTGTGATACTGCCAGTCTGCACAGAGCGTCCTTGGCTCCTCCCACGTGCTACGTCACGGTTACATGACCGTGACGTAACGTGTGGGAGGAGCCAAGGACGCTCTGTGCCGACTGGCAGTATCACACAGGGTACTGCAGCGATTCTGTCTGAGGCGGCTGACTGCTATAGTGAAACCTGCATATGCCTTATCATTATAAGGCACACGTGAGTGGATTGAAGTTTGCCTGTGTACCTTGGTATCAAAAACTATTACACAATGATCGTTTTTTCTCTTATCTGCTTTCTCAATGAGATCTGTTTGTGATTCTCACATCAGATGTGAACTTAAGCAAAAATAACATTGTTGCCATAAGTATCAATGAGCATCTGAATTAAGCAAGTGTTTTTAAACAGCTTTGCTAGTGGGACCTGATCAAAGCTCTATGTCAATCGGATTTTACATGTTTACAGATTGAACCTTTTGAACACATTTGTATTTATTTATTTATTTTTATGGTGATTTTTTACACATTTGGTGTCACTAATTTTTTATAATTTTTTATAATTTTACACAATTTATTGCTGGATTTTCTTTTAGGAATTTTTACTCACTGCTGGATTTATTTGAGTTTTTATCACATTGTGAAGCACTTCAAATGTCATTATTTATCTTTTTTAAGTGATTCTGAAAACACTCCTTTTTAATAGCAGCCTTACTTGGTTTTATGTGTAATTATCAGTTATTTAGCATCACAGCGCTTTGTGTTTTATATATTCTAATACACTGTAAGTGCAGCTAACTGACTGACTGTCCTGCCTAATCTATCTAACTTAAATCAAATAACACTGTCTCTCTGTCTCTGTCTCTCAACACCGGAACACACTACACAGGGCCGACATGCAGATGGCCTTATATAGTGTGGGGTGTGTACTAAACCCCCTGAGCCATAATTGGCCAAAGCCACCCTGGCTTTGGCCAATTACAGCTCTCTGTACAGACAGCACTGTGATTCAATCATCAGCCAGCAATGCACTGCGATGCCGCAGTAAATTATGGGCTGTGACGCGCCACTCGAATTTGGTGCGAACGGCCCATATCGTTCGCAATTTGGCGAACGGTCGAACAGACGATGTTGGAGTCGAACATGGGTTTGACTCGAACACAAAGCTCATCCCTAATCCTCGTATTCGTGGTATCAAGGAGAGGGATGATTACTGGCTGGCAACCCTCCTTGATCCACATTACAAGGGTAAGGTTGCAGACCTTATCTTGACATCGCAGAGGGAGCAGAGGATGAAACATCTTCAGAAAGCCTTGCAGAAAGGTTTGTGCAACACGTTTCCAGAGCCTGAGAGGTTACAATTTCCTGGTCCTCCTGGACAACATATTGCTGAGGCTTCGGTCATTCGCAGAGGGAGTGGTGGAGAAGGTGGCTGTCTGACCGATGCATTCAGACAATTTTTTACTCCGCGGCCCCAAGGTCTGATCGGTTCCAGCAACCATCGCCAGCGTCTGATTCACACGGTGCAGGATTACCTAGGGGCAAGATTAGACTTGGACACCTTTCCCACCGAAAGTCCTTTGGGTTACTGGGTCTTGAGGATGGATCACTGGCCAGAGCTTGCACAGTATGCAATTGAGCTACTGGCCTGTCCTGCATCCAGCGTTCTTTCGGAACGCACATTCAGTGCTGCTGGAGGCTATGTAACCGATTACAGGGTGTGCCTGTTCACCGAATCGGTCAATCGGCTGACCTTCATAAAAATGAATCAGTCTTGGATCACCAGCTACCAAGCACCTGATGCTGATGTAACCGATTGATTTTTTTTGTAATGTGAGATCCCTTCAAGACTGCCTATGCTGATGCTGAGTGACTATCTTGTTATGCTGAGTCACATTCCTCCCCCAGCTGATAGTTCAGCAATACGTGCTTGTCTAGCTTTCCGCCTTACTGCGGCAATGGATATTAGTTCACCTCGGACGACACATCGGGTGGTTATCGGAGGCATTCTCTCAAAAATAGTGCTGCAGGCATGTGTTTAGTCTCTTTATGTGCTCCGGTTCATTGAGGAGGGAGTTGTCCAATCACCAGGTCATCGATCTTGTGGGAATTGTAGGGAAAGTGATGGTGATGGAGATGGGATGGTGATCCGACAGGACCATAGGGTCTATGGTGGCAGTTAGTAAGGAGTCTAGGTCTGTTTGAGTCAAAAAGAAATAATCTATCCTCGTATACTTGTGGTGCGGTGAAGAGTAAAAGGTGAAATCTTTAGTATTGGGGTATAATGTGCACCATGTATCATGCAGGGTTAAATTAGTGAGTTGTGTTTTGATTGTGTGCAATGCTCTAAATGTTATGGCGGAGGATCCAGAGTCGGAGTCAAGAGATGGGGTCAAGTTGAAGTCACCCCAACAACCAACCTACCCCTGTAGAACAACGTAAGATGTTGGAGGGTATTGCAAAAAAAGGGGACTTGCTGCCTGTTGGGGGCGTAAAGGTTAGCCAATGTGATAGGTTTGTTGTGTAGTTTGCCCCTGAGAAAGATGTAATGAGCATTGGTGTTGAGCACTGTGTCTTGAACTTGAAAGGGCCAATTTTTGCAGATTAAAATGGACACTCCCTTGGATTTGGAGTCATCGTTAGTTGCGTGATATACCGTAGGATAGAAAGAGTTGTGAAGTTTGGGGATATTGTCTGATCTGAAGTGCGTCTCCTGGAGAAACACCACATCAGCCTTGGACTTTTTTTTAAGAGAAGAAGCAGCTGTGACCTTTTCTCAGGGGTGTTAAGTCCCCTAAAGTTTAGAGAGTATAGCTTGACCTGAGGGGGAGGACCCCCGGCACTGGGGGAGTCAAAAATTGGGAGGGTTTCACCATCTGTATGAGCCAAAGGTGCTGAGCTAGCAAGGGAGCCTGGGGGGGGGAGATACGGGATAGGAGCGTGGAATAGGGGAGGGGGTAGGAGGATTGTACTGTAAACTGAGAAGGCGGGGGACCAGCCCTTTCTTCTAGAAGAAAGATGTTGGTGAGGTACAGAGTGGAGGTGGAGAGTGCCGACCCTAGGAAGGCCCCCTACACTCTACACACTACACCACTGTGGTTGACAGAGACCAAATGTATGACATGGTGAACCACCGCTATCCCCTTCATTGACAGGTATATGGGGATACATTTTGGAAGCGTGTGGAATGGAATGAATACAATGCTGCCATTCGTCAAGGCCTGTAAATCATGGGACCCGAACAATTGATCCGAGTTCCGTTATTAGTCAAACAGAGTGTATGTTACTGGGGAGGTAGCGGGTTTTGTGTCAGCCTGCAGTCTAAGCAAAACAATTCAGTTAAGGAGAGGCTGTGGAGGGGGATGGGGATACCTGTAAGTTAAGCCTCAGTATAACATTAACTGAAAATTTCAACTGTTGAAATAATGTGAAATCATATAAATACACAGTGAGCTACATTCAGAGCATCCTTATGTTCTAGCTTCGTCAAAGGAATCTGCACGAGTTACATGTGTTTGTGCTCATTAAGTATGGAGGCTAATTGGAGGTTTGGTGCAGCCTTGGTTGTCTTGGGTTAGCAATATGGCTTTTCGGTGTATAAACAGGGTCATCCATCCCCTATCTGGGAGCCATAGGGGAGTTCGTTAGATTATCCAATTTATATTAAATTTAGTTAGTGTCAAGGGTAAGGACCCGAGACACCATTCTAAAGTGAGGAACGTAAAACTTCCCCTATTACAATATGATACACCAAAAATCCCGTGGCCTGCACTGGGTGATTATGTCAAGTAAGGGTAAGGTCTGTGAAAAGAGCCTTGAAGGCATATCTGTGTAGGCATACTGGAGTCCTTGAGGTGGGTAGTGGCTTCTCCACGTGATCAACACCGAATAGTGGGGAAAGGGATGAGACTACACAGGGCCCTTTGTGGGAGCCCGTGCGGAGCATTCAAATGTTAGATGGGACCCCTTAATGTGTGAGGTCCCCTGGTTTGCGAATATAGGGTTAAGTGGTTAAGAGGGGAATCCAGCAGACCCGCTGCAGCTCAATTGATATTCCTGCATCACCCTTACATATAGAATAAGCCTCTTAAGGGGGGAGGCCCCTATATTGCATCCTAATCCTCTGTGCTTACATTTACACAGTTCTGTTTAAGATAAAAGCATACGTTTAGTCAGAGTCCATACTGTAAACCTGAAAACAGTAAATGTCAAACCTGCACACATTCTCTGCTGTTGCAACTGTGGGTAAACGTATTCTAAATCTGTGGAGAAGGTCTGGTGTTAATATGAAGGGCCCACTGTCTCTAGGGGGTGGTAAGACAGCAGCATAGTCACTAGTTGTGTGCTCTGCCTACTCCTGAGTAAGACTTAAAAAAAAAAAAGTTAGTACTCCTTAGGAACAAGGGCATGTAGTGACAGATGTAACAGGCAGCAACCATGAGATATTGTTCATTAAGCCCAAGGTAAAAAATAAAAAGAACAAGGGGAAACCTCAAAAAGGCTGTGGTGTTGCTGTTGGTGGGCGGCATGAACCCCTGGCTCAGATGTGGAGATAACAAGCGGAGCGCTGAACTGAGATGGCACTGTGTTCTGTGATGGTCCCTGGTGGGAAGCCACATTACTTCTCTGGGTCCTGAACAGCTCGGGGAGATTTTGAGTCAAACCGCTCGGTTGTCTACGTGGAGATCTGCGATGCTGTCCCCATGTTTAGACGGATGGCAGAGCGGTATGAGGCTTCCGTGAGAGTCGGGAAGACGGATAGCGGCAGGAGCTCTTCTCTCAGGCATCCATCTTCCTGTGAGGTCAAGCCATGCCCCCCTGTGCTTCTAATTTTATAAAAAGGTCACATAGGAAAGCTTTGTGCTCATGCCAAATAATAGATTGGTCATCAACTGAGTACTGGTTGTTTTCAAAGTAGTTCTTAATCTCGGATTGAATTCCCTCCTCAAATACTGGATTGGTGATCAGGGATGTGTTTAGTCTCCAAATAGTGTGTTTTGTAGATTTGTTGCTGCTGAATAACGTAATTGATATTGGCGTGTGCTCAGACCAGCTGATTGTACCTATGCGCGCTTCAATGACTGTTTGTAGGAGAAATTTATCTGCGAGAAACAGGTCGATCTGAGAGTAAGATTGCTGGGGCTTGGAATAAAAAGTGTAATCTTGCTCCATATCATGTATGCATCTCCAGGGGTCATAGAGGTCTTCATTTTGCAAGAAAGAGGACAGTGCAGATGGTCTTCTTTTAGTTGGATTTGACGTATCTAGGAAATTGTCAATGATGTCATTGAAATCCCCACATAGCATTACCGGATTGGTCCTATAAGGGGCTAATTTGGAGATTAGGTTAGAGAAAAATTTATTTTGGCCCATGTTAGGTGCGTATAGATTCACTAGGGTAAGATGTTGGTTCTCGATTGATTCAGAGAGAATCAAGTACCTACCGTCCTAGTCAGCAACACAATGGTGTAGTTGGAAAGAGACAAATTAGTTAATTGCAATCATTACTCCTCTCTTTTTTGTGGGGGCACTGGCAAAGAAACAGTGCAGATAACGTTTGTGTGCACATGTTGGGAATTTATCTTTGGTGAAATGGTGGATCAGTGCCTCTTTCCACAGGAGATTACGATTGAAGGGGAATTTTTATCCCTTGGCATTGATTGAGGTGATCTTGATTGCCATTTTAGTGAGATTACACCCACAATGTACACTACTTATGTTTTACGAATATACAAGTACACAAAATATGTCTACGGTATGCGGTATGTCACAGGATAAACAATCTGGAACTGTAATATCATATTAAAGGTAGTATAACAATGTGTAATCAGTTAGTTCAATCAGGAGGAGAAAACGAAAAACAACAATAACAACAAACTCAGTATGCGTGGCACACTATAACCTGAGGGAGTGGATTCAACAATATGCCATTGCCCATGAAGGATCCTATGTGTGCGTAGGATCGAGGGTTGTTTCTGCCTTTATCTGGTGGCCGCTTCCGGGATGAGGGAGGGTTTGGTTGGGAGCCCGTATGTCCGTATGTCCGGTTGTGGTAGGGGGAAGAGGAAGAAATCCCCAATTGGTCAGTTTTTTTACCCATCTTTGGGTGTAAGGATGGGAAAAAATTTTTGTTGGTATGTGACCAACAGTTTGATTGGAAAGCCCCATTTGTAGGTAATTTTCCTTTCTTGTAGCATAGCGGTGATGGGAGTGAAGGCTCTTCGCATCTCCATTGTGGCTTTTGAGAGGTCATTGAACAGGAGAACATTTGTGTATGGTGCTGGTAGTGGTTTAGTGGTTTTGGCCACCTTTAGTATTTGTTCCTTGATATGAAAGTAATGCACTCTTGCTAGAATATCTCTTGGGATGTCTGGGGGGAGGTGTGCAGGCTTGGCGATGCTGTGCGCCCGGTTTATTGTGATGTCCCATGCATTGAAGCGGGGTAATAGGCGTGAGAACAGTTGCTGTAGATATGGAGTGATCTCATTTGATTTTATTGACTCAGGGACGCCTCTAAATTTTATATTGTTCCTTCTGGAACGGTCTTCTAAATCCACCAATTTCAGTTTGATGTGGTGTATTTCAGATGCATGGTGTTCATGTGCGTCTAGCAATTTGTTATGTGCTCTTACATGATTATGCATGCTTTCCTTAAGTACACTTGCTCTTCCTTCCAGACAGGCTACCCTGTCATGTATCTGGGAGACAGAGATTTGTAGTTCCCTGTGCAAATCCTTTTGTAGTGTTAGTAGCATAGATTTAAGCATGGACTCTGTCACTGGATTATCTGACACAGGGATGGCCGCTAGTGCTGGGGTATGTTCTGTGTGAGTGTCTCTGCTGGCCCACTGGTGCTTCTTAGGCTGGGGTTCTTTGCTGGGGGAGAGGGCAGGGGAGGATGCCTGCCTCTTACTTCTGTCCATGCTGTGTTGTGAGGATGGGGTATCTGGCGAGGGTAAGGTGTCCATCTCCTCCCTGGTGTTGTCCATGGGTGTTGTGGCTGGATGTTCCCCCTGCGGGGGAGTCAGTCGTTGTGCCTCAGCAGCTAGGGAGTGGGATGTCTCTGTGTCCTTGCTCCCAACGCCATCTTGAGCCTCGTTCATGGCCGTGTTGTGAAAGTAGTCAGTGAGACGGCGGGGTGCAGGCGGCTTGTACCACTTTCTCGACATGCCTAGGATGATCTTGTGTCCTTTCCCCCTCCTTGTAGCCGGATCGGGGGTCGGGTAGTCGCCTTAGGTTGCTACTGATCCTGTCAGTTGAGTAGAGCTCTGGCTTCAGGCGTCCATTACGATCCATGGTAGACCACATCCCCCAGAATTGTGTATTTTTAATGTTGCCCTTCAAGTCATTTTAAAATAGCTTTTTCCTGCCAAACAAAACTTAAAACATTTTTTTTTTTTGCATCTGTACATGTCTTCCCCCGGGACTGCAATTTCCAAACACCCTTTGTGTGGAGCTCCCTCCTAGGGATCCATTATCTTTAGTATGGGTACTGTATGACCTGCATTCAAGTATTACTTAAAGCGGACCTTCAGTGATTTTTTCAACTTTCCATCTATTAAATCTGCTGAAGCTAGAGGTGGCCTCTGTGCGTCTGTGTAAATCCAGGAAGTGAACAGGCAGCAGCTTCAGCTGCCCACAGTTAAAATGGTTGCAGCTAGACTTAGTGGAGGGAGATTTCTGCAGCATATTGGCAAGTACGGAATTACAGTATATATAAAATAATATCCAAAGTGGTTGGAGTGAAGCTTCGGAATGGCAAAGATGTTTTTACTACAAATTATGTGAGCAGACTGCAGTTCCTCTTTAACTTGTTATTAATATTATTTTTATTATTATTGTTTTCACTAAATAAAATTACTGGAATCAGTATGTACAAATGACTTATGAAATAAAAAGTGCATACATTTTTCCTTCGTTTTAGTTAGAGTAAAATTGTAAAAATCCTAAAACTACATCCTCATAATAAACCACTGGCCTCCGAAAATATGTCACATCTGACAAGCTTGCACAAAAATATAGAAACCCAGATGCTTTTGGTAAAATATGTTTCAGAACGAATTACATTTTTATTTTAACAGCTGCCAGCTATCTCAGCTTTTCACATCAAACTGTTTTGTATTACCCTATAAAAATGGTGGGGGAGGACAAAAGATTGTCGGAAACTAATTAACAATCATAGACCAACAACTACAGTAAGATTTGCTCTAGTGAATTTGTTATTACTTGCAACAAAAGAGACAATAGCTTATATTATAATATAGAAATAATTTTAAATGAGTCCTTAGTGAAATATGTTTTGTCACTGCATACACATGTTGCCTAAATATTCCAGAAACCCTAAATTAAAATACAGCAGTTGCTGTAATTTATATGTAAAAACAAATTACAAACTGCAAAGACAAAATTAGATTTTGTCTGTAGACATCAGCGTGATCATTGTGCTTAGATGTCCAAAAGTTGCATAATGTGAAAAGTTCAGTATTCTAGGAGTAACATATTTGTAAATTAAAAAGCATACTGATGGCAGCTTTGTTAAACCACAGAAGTATATTTAATTAAACCACAAAGCTCCTGATTCACTCCCTGGTTATCTCTCGCCTTGACTACTGCAACTCAATCCTCATTGGCTTACCTTTAAATAGACTATCCCCCCTTCAGTCCATCATGAATGCTGCTGCCAGACTCATCCACCTTACAAACCGCTCAGTGTCTGCTACCCCTCTCTGCCAATCCCTCCATTGGCTACCACTCGCCCAACGAATTACATTCAAAATACTAACAATAAGTTACAAAGCCATCCACAACTCTGCCCCCAGCTACATCACTAACCTAGTCTCAAAATACCAACCTAATCGCCCTCTCCATTCCTCCCAAGATCTCCTGCTCTCTAGCTCCCTCATTACCTCCTCCCATATCCGCCTCCAGGACTTCTCCCGAGCTTCGCCCATCCTCTGGAATTCCCTACCCCAATCTGACAGACTGTCTCCAACTTTATCCACTTTTAGGCGATCCCTGAAAATTTTACTCTTCAGAGAAGCCTATCCTGCCTCCATCTAACAACTGCACTATTTTCTCCATTAGCTCATCCCCCACAGCTATTACCCTTTGTATAACTTGACCCTCCCTCCTAGATTGTAAGCTCTAACGAGCAGGGCCCTCTGATTCCTTCTGTATTGAATTGAATTGTATTGTACTTGTACTGTCTGCCCTAATGTTGTAAAGTGCTGCGTAAACTGTCGGCGCTATATAAATCCTGTATAATAATAATAATAATAATAATAATAATAATTAAACACTCAATCCACCTTTTTGTGGCCCTGCAGCACTATATGAAGGCCAGTCATTGTGCTCCAGGATATTTGACATGGCCTAGTAGTATAACAAAATGATTTCTATTGTTTGGTATTTCAAGACTTTCAGCTATTTAACCACTTGCCGCCAGCCATATAGCAAAATGATGGATGCAAAGTGGTTTCAATATCCTGACTGGACGTCATATGACGTCCAGCAGGATAACAGCCGCCGCCCGTGGGGGCGTGCATCGTGGGGGCGTGCATCGTGGCGATTGGTGGTGCTGTGTGCCAGTCTGACACACTGCTATACCGATCTTGGTAAAGAGTCTCTGACAGAGACTCTTTACCACGTGATCAGCAGTGTCCAATCACGGCTGATCACAGTGTAAACAGGAAGAGCTGTTGATCGGCTTTTCCTCACTCGCGTCTGTCAGACACGAGTAGAGGAGAGCCAATCAGCTGCTCCTCTCACAGGGGGGGGCCTGTGCTGATTAATTATCAGCTCAGCCCCCCCGAGGATGCCCACACTGGACCACCAGGGATGCCACTAGGACCACCAGGGACGCCACTAGACCACCAGGGATGTCACCACCAGGTGTGCCACCCTAGACCACCAAGGGTGCAATCAATGGCGTCCCTGGTGGTCCTAGTGGCGTCCCTGGTGGTCCAGTGTGGGCATCCTCGGGGGGGCTGAGCTGATAATTAATCAGCACAGGCCCCCCCCCTGTGAGAGGAGCAGCTGACTGGCTCTCCTCTACTCGTGTCTGACAGACGCGAGTGAGGAAAAGCCAATCAACAGCTCTTCCTGGATGCCCACAATGGATGCCAATCAGTGCCCACAATGGATGTCAATCAGTGCCCACAATAGGCATCACTGATTGGCAAGCATTACTGTTTGGCACCGATTGGCATCCATCCATACCATCAATTACTGTATATCAGTGCCACCTATCAGTGCCCATTCATGCCCATCCATGCCACCTATCAGTGCCCATCAGTGCCGCCTATCAGTGCCCATTCGTGCCACCTATCAGTGCCCATCCATTCTGCCTATCAGTGCCCATCCATGTCGCCTATCAGTGCCCATCCATGCCACCTTTTAGTGCCCAACCGTGTCACCTATGTGTACCCATCAGTGCTGCATATCAGTGCCACCTATCAGCGCCCATCAGTGCCGCCTATCAGTGCCCCATCAGTGCCGCATATTAGTGCCCATCATCCATGCCTATCAGTGCCACCTCCTTGGTGCTACCTCATCGGTGCCCATCAGTGCCGCCTTATCAGTGCCCATCAGTGCAGCCCCATCAGTGCCCATCAGTGAAGGAGAAAACTTACTTTTTTACAAATGTAGCAATTACCCCCGAAGGAGCTGCTGATTTTGATCAGGCCTGTTCTCTGATATCTTACACCCCTTGAACCTGTTCAATCCCCTTGACACAGCTGTAGTGCAGTGTTGTAGTGATATTTATACATATTTTAACTCACAATATCTCTACTATAATTATACACATATACCTCTATCTGGGTGTTTGTTGTTCCACCTACAGGAGAAAGACAACACTGCACACGAAAATTTGTGATTTGACAAATTTGATTTCTTTTACTGAAACGGTATTTAAAAGTTATTGCAGTGACTACACTATCACACCAACGTAGTGCAACAGTACAGTAAATATTCACCAATTTCTTTGTACACATACACATACATATATATATGTTCTTGTTGTGTCTCTAGGTGGGACTAGTGTTCAAAGTGAAATTGTCTTAACTCCGGACACGTTCCCACCTCCAGCACACTGTAGCAAGCAAAAGACACAGGAATATAAATCCCCCACAATATAGACACTAGGGAGCTCCCCCTGCTTTGACAGTACAGTCACTCTTTTTTATGACTAAATGCGGAGCCCCGCGATGGAAGAAATAGTCCTGTTGTCTTCAGTCTTCTGCTAGCTAAGAAAATCAATATTTGTAATCCACAAGATTTCCCTTTGGCCAATTGCAAGGTGGTTCACAAAAGTAATTAGAATCAGGCAAATTGATTGAATACTCTTACTCAAAAGGAACATACATCCAGTATCAATTCCTGGATGTTGAAATCTGATTGTTAGTCTGTGCAAATGTGATTTTCCCAATTGAATTGTTCCGTGGGACTGTCAGTCCCAGCAACACTCTGTAATAACTCTGAATGTGTGTAGTGTGGAACAAACTTCTGGGCGTTAGCCCTTCCACCACACAGGATCCAGACAGAGGAGTGTCTATGCTCCGCAAGTTCTCAGTCTGTATGGAGTTGCAATCACACTGTTGCGCTGTTCCGCTTATTGATGACTGGGAGTCCTCGGTTACCTCCCTCACGGGTCTCTGGAACGATCACTTCTGCTGCTCCAGCACACTGTGATTGATGGCAGGATCGCTGGCTGCTGTTCCGCTTCTTCACAGGATAGGCCACAACCCTGTGGGACACACACACCTACAGAGCCCTGCTGCCGGCCAGGCGTCCCAGGAACAAGAGACCTAAGATGGCCGCTCCCAGCCTTTTTATAGTCTCCCCACAATGCAGTTCTGTTCCCTGACATTTGTGGGAATCACTGAGCATTGTGGGTAGGTCAAGTTAATGTCCAGATGTAAACAAACAAAATACTTCCATGTCAAACTTTTGAACAATAAAAGAAATACAAATGTGCTGTAATTATATATTTTGGCCAGTAGATGGCGCCATATACCAACTTATTAACCTTACAGCATTACAAATATTTAAAAACAAATATTGTCAGAGGCGCATGTGCGGAGGCTCTGAGGATGGCAGTGTAGGACCGGAGCTCCGCACAGAGCCAGCTATACAGCAAAAATAAAAAGGCAGGTAACGGCTTTCAGGAGTTCCCAAAATAACGGGAACGGGTTGAGGAGAACCCAGGGCACCTTTCTATATTGATAAGATAAGAAGAAAATGCCCTGCATCTTATCTTAGAGTCCTTTTAAAAGTGAGTCATTCTCCACAAATGGTGGGAATACCTCAGATAACAGTTCAGTCAGGAGCTGAGGTATCCACAGCAGGCAGGCAAATTGTTAACCCTGCGAATCTCTCATATGTTCCACAATTATCAGGATTAGTTCCTTCTCTTAACATATCATCTCCTGAAACTGCAGTAACTTTGATAGAACGTCCTGTGGGACTTATGGAAATGCACTCGCTGGATGCTAACCCTATTTACCCTGACTCTATAACTGTACAAACAGTGCAGACTCCTGAGGTAACTTTTAATGTGACTGAATTATTTACTAGAATCTCTAAATTGCTAGACAAAGGACTAACCCAAAACGGTGACAGAATTACAGGGGAAATAAGGGCAGATTTCCAGTCCCTGGGAAAAAGAATTGAACATATAGAACACAAGCTAGATGTCACTATCTCCAAGACAACTCAGAATACTGTCCATTTGCAGTTTATGCAAGAACAGCTTGACACTGCTCAGACTTGGATCGATGACCTTGAGAACCAATCGAGGAGGGATAATTTTCGGATCAGAGGACTACCAGAATCAATTTCTGATATACAAATGTCAGTTCAAGATATTATCAAATCCTTGATCCCTTCAGTTCCAGCTCATAAATTAGAACTGGATAGGGCACACAGGTCCCTTGGCCCTCTGAGGAAGGATATATCCCCAAGAGACATTGTAGTCAAACCATATTATTATTCTATCAAAGAAGAAGTAATGAAGAGATCTCGTCAACAGGAACAGATTCAGTATCAAGGGTCAGACATCCAAATATTTGCCGATATTTCCCCCTACACCATACAAAAGAGATGATCATTGAAACCCCTCTTGGCAGCACTCACCAAGAAAGACATAAAATATCGTTGGGCCTTTCCATTTGCTCTGAAATTTACTTACAAAGGCAAACAACATGCATTTCATAGCTTTCCAGAGGGTGAACATCTGCTGTTGGACCTGAAGCTCATTACACATGAATCTGACATGGAAACAGCACACACACAACAGGGTTCAGCTAAACGTGAATCCCCTACAAGCCCACCTCCTTCACGTTGGAATAAAGCTAAATACAGGAATGTCAAGGATAACCGCCCACCCTCATGAGGAGTCTCATAACTCTTCTGTGTGAAATTTTCTAATTTCTTTTTTTTTCTTTTCTTGCCATGTTCCTCAGATGAAAAAGGAGGAAATTTTTTTTTAATGTTTGTTCATAAATATCGAACCTAGACTGACCTTGTTCTTGCTAAAAAAGACTATTACAGGAATATAGTTCAGTGGTTTCTGCATAGTTTATCTGAGTCAAAGACTTTACCACTTACACTGAAATCTAGTCAGTTTGGACTCATAGTTTTTTGTTTTTGTTTTTTTCCTTTTCAATTTTTCCCCTAGCTAGATAGTTTGGATTGCTATCTCAAAAGGGGGTTCCTGTTAGCGGGTCCTGTACTTTGAATATTTTATAATTTTTTCATATGCTGTCACTGGTCAGTGCTGATGCATTGTGCCTGCGCCTACTACTCAAACCAGTTATTTGCTGCTTTGTGTGGTAGGTTTCTAGCCCTTTTTATGGGCTTTTTTAAATATTTTTGTTCTGAATGAGGGGAGGGAGTCTTATTCCTCCCCACTAGGGATGAGCCGAACACCCCCCTGTTCGGTTCGCACCAGAACATGCGAACAGGAAAAAAGTTTGTTCGAACACGCGAACACCGTGAAAGTCTATGGGACACGAACATGAATAATCAAAAGTGCTCATTTTAAAGGTTTATATGCAAGTTATTGTCATAAAAAGTGTTTGGGGACCTGGGTCCTGCCCCAGGGGACATGGATCAATGCAAAAAAAAGTTTTAAAAACTGCAGTTTTTTCAGGAGCAGTGATTTTAATAATGCTTGAAGTCAAACAATAGAAGTGTAATATCCCTTTAAATTTCGTAGCTGGGGGGTGTCTATAGTATGCCTGTAAAGGGGCGCATGTTTCCCGTGTTTAGAACAGTCTGACAGCAAAATGACATTTTGAAGGAAAAAAGCCATTTAAAACTACTCGCGGCTATTACATTGCCGGTCCGACAATACACATAGAAGTTCAGTGATAAAAATGGCATGGGAATTCCCCACAGGGGAACCCCGAACCAAAATTTAAAAAAAAAATGACGTGGGGGCCCCCCTAAATTCTGAAGGGTCTGGTATGGATTTTAAGGGGAACCCCGCACCAAAAAAAAAAAAAAAACGGCGTGGGGTCCCCCCAAAAATCCATACCAGACCCTTATCCGACCACGCAACCTGGCAGGCCACAGGAAAAGAGGGGGGGACGAGAGAGCGTCCCCCCTGAACCATACCAGACCACATGCCCTCAACATTGGGAGGGTGCTTTGGGGTAGCCCCCCAAAACACCTTGTCCCCATGTTGATGAGGACAAGGGCCTCATCCCCACAACCCTGGCCTGTGGTTGTGGGGGTCTGCGGGCGGGAGGCTTATCGGAATCTGGAAGCCCCCTTAACAAGGGGACCCCAAGATCCCGCCCCCCCCCCCTGTCTCTTGTCATTTTTAACATTTTTTGACAGTTTTTTAGTGAAATGGTAGGGGTACTTTTGTACCTCCTTACCATTTCACACAGGGGGGGGCCGGGATCTGGGGGTCCCCTTGTTAAAGGGGGCTTCCAGATTCCGATAAGCCCCCCGCCCGCAGCCCCCCATGTGAACTTTGTAAGTTCTAAAATTGTGTATTTCTTGTTGGTTTTACACATGCCTGTTTTATCTTAAATGGACATTTCTACTTTTTCTAATGTGACCCCAAAAATTGTTAAACAACAAACATGTTGGTTTGTTTTAAAAACCTTTTGGAAATGCACATGTGATTGTGCTGGTATTAAAAAGATTCTTAGTCAAGAATGTGTGGATTATTGTCTCAACGCTCCAACAATTTTGGGGTGCTCTAATTGGTGTTTTCTGTGACAATGGGGGTTATTTCCTAAGGGAAAATACACTTTGCACTACAAGTGCAGTTTCAGTGCAGTTTCAAGTGCACTTGTAGTGCAAAGTGCCTTTGCCTTTAGTAAATAACACCCAACAGTACTTTGTAATGTTACACAATCACGCCATTTTCAGGACTCACCACATTTCTGTCAGGGTCAGCTCCAAAAAACACAAGCAGTAAAAATGTCACCAAAGATTTGAGTTATTTTTTTTTTCAAAAGGTTTTACACATTGTCTGGCATAGTGATAGCCCCCCTACCCGCAAAGAATTCAAGGTATCTTAGCCGGACATCACGGGCACTTGGGGGGGGAAAGCCAGGACGACCACTTTCAAGCGCCATCAGGGTTGATTCATGTTGAATTCTGGCCTCAGGCCCAACTGAGCCAGCATAGTTGGCAGAATGTTGCCGTAAAAAGTTGTGTAGAACACAGCACACCAGGATGATGTGATTCAGTTTGTACTCCGCCATATGTATGGGTGTAAGAAATAGGTGGAACCGGCTGGCCCCGATTCCAAACGTGTTCTCCACCTCTTCTGGCTCTGGCCAGCTGGTAATTAAAAACCCTCCGGTCCGGGGTGAGGGTCCTCATAGGGAATGGCCGCATAAGATGGTCCCCCTGCGCAAAAGCTTCATCCGCAACAAAGACAAATGGGAGTCCTTCCACATTGTCTTCTGGAGGTGGCAAGTCCAAGCTGCCATTCTGGAGACGCCTGTAGAACTCGGTCTGGGCGATGACTCCACCATCGGACATCCGGCCATTCTTCCCCACGTCCACATACAGAAATTCATAAGTAACTGACACCACCGCCAACATCACAATACTATTGAACCCCTTATAATTATAATAGTATGACCCTGAGTTGGGTGGTGGGACGATGTGGATGTGTTTCCCATCAATTGCCCCTCCGCAGTTAGGAAAGTCCCACCACTGGGCAAAGTGGGAGGCCACAGTCTGCCATTCCCGTGGCGTGGAAGGAAACTGTGGAGTCAAAGCCAAAAAATAAAATTAGTCTTTGTGCACATAAACAGGGAAAGCAGATTAGACACAAACATTCTTGGCCAACATCAAGATAACATTTATTTGAGGAAATTTTTAGAAACCAAAATATAAGGTCCAACTATTAGATTTCCCCCCCATGGGCCATTTCTAACATTATAGGGGGGGGAGGGACTCTGGGACAGGTAACCCTCTCCACTTCATTGAGAGATGAATGCCTAAATAATGGGTATTACTTTGAACAGCCCCTCCTTAGTTACACTATTGGCAGCCCACTGGACAGGTAAGAAGTGTCATAATACAAAGATATAAATACACACTGTACACATTTGAGCACATTTGGACATTCTGCTATTACCTATCAAGATAATAATAGTATACAAAAACTTGAAACAGTACCATTTGAAAGTATTCAGGCAGGCCCTTGCACTACATGCTTTGGGGAATTCATCCATAAATATGACCACAAAATAGATGGGTATAGTGTGTATGGGTTTGGCAAAGTCAGCAGATAAATGATTGAGGATAGATAGAGGATTGGTATCAGTTGACTTAGCAGTTGGGGGGAGGGAGGGTTCCAAATGATTTGGGGACCTCCAAAAAAAGCCTCTGGCACTCTGCCTGAATTTTAAGCACCAATCACATTTCTAAACATTTTAGGGGGTGTTTGGGGTAAAGCACTACTATGGAGATGATAAAATACATTGTTAAGTGACTACATGAGGTGAATCTAAGGCCAGGAGAGCATGTTGGGGAGGTAAGTGAAGGCAAATATGTATGAAGGACAACAACAAAAAATGACATAAAAATCCAGCATGCATGAGGACAAAGGGGACATTCACAGCATATTACAATCATGGTAATTAGGGAATGAGGAAAGAAATACAATACATTATCAAACATTATATACAATAAAATGTGATATTAAAGGATAAAAATCTTACCTTAATATACTCCTTCTGCAGGACCTGTATGATGGCAGAACAGGTCTCTGGGATAATGATACCCAGAGGCTGGGGGGAGATGCCTGTCGAGAACTTCAAGTCCTGCAGGCTTCTCCCCGTCGCCAAGTACCGCAGGGTGGCGACGAGCCTCTGCTCCGGAGTGGTGGCTTGCCTCATGCAGGTATCCTGCCTGCTGATATAAGGGTCAGCAAAGCCAACAAACGGTGAAACACGGGGTCCGTCATCCGGAGAAAGTTCCTGAAATCATCAGGATTATTCTCACGGATCTCACGGAGCAAAGGCATATGACAGAACTGGTCACGCTGGAGCAACCAATTCTTGGTCCATGAACTCCTCCCCACCCTGTTCATGAACTGGACTTGTGTCAAGGTCAGGACCCCAACACCAAGCCCCCGCACAGCACGAACTCTACGAGGAGTACGTATACGCAACATGGCTAGAAAACAGTCGGCTGCTCAGAACAAAGTAACAGAACGGCCTGAAGAACAGCAAGGCCTGTGAAGAGCGACCTGAAAAACAGTAATGAGGGGACAAGATCGCACTGAATAGTACAATACGAACTGACTGCATGCACTGAAGAGCAGATACAAACCCAGCAGCACAAACTGAACAGCAGAAAACGATCTGAAAACCACAAGTCTGAAAAAGCGTGAATCGTCTCTCACAAAACTTTTACTAACACAAGATTAGGAAAAGGAGCCCAAAGGGTGCCGCGCTTGTTTCTGAACTGGCCTTTTCTAGTCTCATCGTACGTGGTGTACGTCACCGCGTTCTTGGCAATCGGAAATTCCGTCAACTTTGTGCGACCGTGTGTACGCAGAACAAGTTTGAGCCAACATCCGTTGGAAAAAATCCTAGGATTTTGTTGTCGGAATGTCTGATCAATGTCCGACCGTGTGTACAGGGCATTAGTCAGGTTGAAAAAAGACTCAAGTCCATCCAGTTCAACCTTAAAAACAATAAATAAATAAAATAAAAAATATTGTACAATCCAATATACCCAATTTTATACCCTCAGTTGATCCAGAGGAAGGCAAAAAACCCCAGCAGAGCATGCTCCAATTTGCTACAGCAAGGGAAAAAATTCCTTCCTGATCCCCCAAGAGGCAATCAGATTTTCCCTGGATCAACTTTACCTATAAATGTCAGTACCCAGTTATATTACGTACATTTAGGAAAGTATTCAGGCCTTTCTTAAAGCAATCTACTGAGCCGGCCAGAACCACCTCTGGAGGGAGTCTATGGGGGTCATTTACTATAGCGCTATGGCGCTAATTCGCGCAAATTGCCGAAAACGGTATTCACTATA
The DNA here is from genome assembly GCA_037952925.1 of Lithobates clamitans. Taxonomy (NCBI): domain Eukaryota; kingdom Metazoa; phylum Chordata; class Amphibia; order Anura; family Ranidae; genus Lithobates; species Lithobates clamitans. The sequence continues at coordinate 1,937,629 of JBBGZY010000806.1, forward strand.
GCGCTGGTGAAAAAATACTCCCAAAATCGAATTTACTATAGCTCCCTGAAACTAAATAGCGCCCAAACCCTTACTCTGCTAAAACCCATTGCACATGGAAATAATGTTTAGAGCATGATATAATTGCCTAAATGGTACTGAAATATGCGGTATATTATTTAAAGATTATCTGCTTTTAAACTGTGTGAAAAAGTGATTTCTACACTGAAATATCTTTAAAAGTCTGAAAAGTGAAAAATTCCCCATTTTGGACAACTAGGTGCCAACACAACTGAGCATGCTCAGACCTGAAAATAACTCTCATTTTAACTCAAGTGTCTTTTTTACCTGGAGGTATAGTAAATACCAAAATGAGAGCTAATTAGAGAGCATTTTTTGGGAGTTAAAATCTGCTCTAATTTAGTCCAAATGAAGTTTCAGTCATTGATTCTAATGGAACAATTCTAACTTTCACAAAAAAACTTTTAATGTTGAGATGAAATGTATCTTTCTGTGAAATAAATTTTCCTTTGCAACATTGTTGCTTCTACTTAAAATATTTTGATTTTAAGAATGCTACAATGTGGAATGTTTTGATGTTTTGGTAAAATATATTTTTCTCTGTCACTTTCACTTGTAACTCTTCATCTCACAACAATCTTTACCCCAAACTCACACAGATGTCTTTACAATCCACAAACAATACCATTGCTAATGCAAATTTAAAATGAATCACAATTTTTTGTGCTTTTTATTATTTCCAAATATTCATAATTTGAGCCCAAAAAATGTGATATGTGTACCAACATCAGAAATCAAAATGTAATTCCCAAAAATTTGAGGGTAATATTCTACTCTCACCCACAAAAAAACACCAAATATCACAGAATAAATCAAGAAGAATAACTCTTGAGTAATGTAATTCCATCACCTGTATGTCCATAGAAATGCAGTATTAATGTGTTTTTATGTGTATTTAGGTGTAGTTATGTGTGTAGGAGAGTCTCATATGCGGCAGCTCTGTGGCTTAGAGGTTAGAACGTCTGCTTAGTATCCCTAAGGGTCTGGGTTCAAATCCCAACCATGTTACTTCATGTAGAGAAGTTGTCTCATCTCCCAGGTCCTATAACTATGTCTAATTGTAGTAGTTATGTATAGGAGGGTTCCAGATACACTATATAGCCAAAAGTATTGGGACGCCTGCCTTTACACACACATGAACTTTAATGGCAGCCCAGTCTTAGTCCGTAGGGTTAAAATTTGATTTGGCACACCATTTGCAGCTAGAACAGCTTCTGGGAAGGCTGTCCACAAGGTTTAGTCTGCCTATGGGAATGTTTGATCATTCTTCCAGAAGTGCATTTGTGAGGCCAGGCACTGATGTTGGATGAGAAGGCCTGGCTTACAGTCTCTACTCTAATTCAGCCAAAGGGTGTTCTATCGGGTTGAGGCCAGGACTCTGTGCAGGCCAGTCAATTTTCTCCACCCCAAACTTGCTCATCCATGTCTTTATGGACCTGGCTTTGTGTACTGGTGTGCAGTCATGTTGGAACAGGAAGGGGCTTTCCCCAAACTGTCCCCACAAAGTTGGGAGCATGAAATTGTCCAAAATGTCTTGGTATGCTGACGCCTTAAGAGTTCCCTTATCTGAAACTAAGAGGCCAAGCCCAACCCCTGAAAAACAACCCCGCACCATAACCCCCCTCCACCAAATCATTTGGACCAGTGCACAAAGCAAGGTCCATAAAGACATGGATGAGTGATTTTGGGGTGGAGGAACTTGACTGGCCTGCACAGAGTCCTGACCTCAACACAACAGAACACCTTGGGGATAAATTAGAGAGGAGACTGTAGGTCAGGCCTTCTCGTCCAACATCAGTGCCTGACCTCACAAATGCACTTGGAAGAATGGTCAAACATTCCCATAGACACACTCCTAAACCTTGTGGACAAGAAGAGTTGAAGCTGTTATAGCTGCAAAGGGTGGGCCAAATGAGTTTTGAACCCAATACTAATACTGGGATGCCATTACAGTTCATGTGTGTTTAAAGGCAGGCATCCCAATACTTACGCCAATATACTGTATATTGCTTGTGACACTGAGCATGGCTATGGACTTAGGACTGGTTCACACCACAGAGATGCAGAGACCATGTTTGGGGCTGCCTGGTGGCTTAGTGGGTAGAAATTCTGTCTAGCACCACCTGGGATGTTGGTTCAATTCCCCAACATGCTAATGCTTGTGTTGAAGTTTATATGTTCTCCCTGTGTGGGTTTCTCACCACAATCTAAAGACATGCTGGCAACTTATTTGTCTCCTGTCGAAATAGGTTCTAATGTAAGAAAACGGAAAATTGTATCATACTTACCGTAATTTTCCTTTCCTGGTGCCTATCCATGGCAGCATACTAGTGATAGAGCTCCGCCTCGACTCCTCCCTCAGGACCGGTGAATAGCATAAATTAAAGACATAGTCCCTCCCCCAACATTCTCCGTAAAATAGAATACCGAGGGTGGGAGCGTATGCTGCCATGGATAGTCACCAGGAAAGGAAAATTACGGTAAGTATGATACAATTTTCCATTTTCCTGGTGCCTCCATGGCAGCATACTAGTGATAAATAACTAGCTGACACGGGTGGGATAATGCTTAACAGTAATGTTTAATTAGAATGGGACATTGCAGCCTGAACTGCTCTCCTCCCGAACTCGACCGTTGTGAGAGCTCCTGGATCAATACGGTAGTGTCTGAGGAAAGTATTGTAAGAAGACCAGGTGGCGGCCCTGCACACCGTATCTAATGAAACGTTAGCCCTTGCTGCCCAGGAGGTTGAGACTGCCCTCGTAGAATGAGCATTCACTCGAGATGGAGGTTCCATATTCTTCATCCTGTAGACCTTCTGGATTCGTTTTACCACCCAAGATGCCAGGGTTCTGATCGAAGCTTCCTTGCCTCTGTATTTACCAAATGGAACAATAAAAAGTCTTTCCGAGTTCCTGAAGGATCTAGTGGCCTCTAGGTAGGCTCTGAGTACTCTGGAAATGTCCAGCTCGTGACATGATCCCGAATCCACTTCAACAAATACTGGTAGTGCCCAAGGCTCAAAAAGGTGACTTGGAGTAGCAACTTTGGGTGTGAAGCCCCGAAGGGGACAAAGCTCCACTCTATCGTGGAAGAAAGAGATATGGTCATCACCTATCCCTAATGAGTGGAGTTCTGAGATCCTTCTACCAGATGTAATGGCTAGCAGGAAAACCGTTTTTAGTGTTATGTTCCATATCGTCAGTTGTTCCACTGGGGCAAATGGATGGTCAGAGAGGACTTCGAGGACCAGGGATAAATCCCATTTGGGAAAAGACCGTCTGACAGGTGGCCGAATCTTTAACACTCCTCTGAGGAAAGTGACTACTAAAGGGCTCTTCTGCCCATCTCTTATTTGTTGCTGCAGAAATAGCTGCTACTTGCACTTTGAGAGAACTCAGGCCAAGACCCAGATCAAGTCCTGACTGGAGGAAACCGAGAACATCTGATGTAGAAGGAGAGATTGGATCAAACTCATTTGAGGTAGCAAATGACAAGAACTTGTTCCATATTCTTGAATATATGGCGTTGGTTGCTGGTTTCCTGGCTCCTAGGAGGGTTGATATGACCCCTGGGGAACATCCTAAGGACTCAAACCTTCGCCTCTCAACCTCCAGATGCGAAGATTTAGCTTCTGAGGGTCTGGATGCACTAAACTGCCCTGCGTTAGAAGTTGAGGGAAAGGAGGGATCCTGATCGGAGAGCTCACACTGAGGCGCATAGCTAGATGAAACCAGGGTCTCTTCGGCCAATATGGGAGTACTGCCAATACCTGGACTGTCTCTCTGAGAAGTCTCAGGAGGAATTTGAAAATCAATGGCCGGGGGGGAAAATCATATGCGGTGGTGAACCTCCAGGGGCATGACAGGGCATCTACTTCCTCTGCTTGCGTATACGGCAGGCGAGAGATGAATCTGGTCAGCTTGGCATTCTCCGGAGTGGCAAATAGGTCTATCTGAGGAGGATCCCAGAGGTTGGCAATCTGACTGAAGACCTGGGGATGAAGAGCCCACTCGTTGTTGTCCAGGAAGTTTCTCGACAACGTGTCTGCTTCCGTGTTCAACCTTCCTGGGAGATACATCGCCCTGAGGTCTAGTATGTTCTTCTCTGCCCAGAGCATGATCGGCTCTACTTCCCTGAGGAGTGATGTGCTGCGAGTGCACCCCTGCCTCTGCAGGTATGCGACAGCTGCCCTGTTGTCCAGGCGTAAGAGGCCTTTGATCTGAGATGCCAATGAAGTTAGTGCCAAGAATGCTGCCCTCATCTCCAGGATGTTGGATACTACTCCCTGGGTGGAACAGGACCATCTCCCCTGTATCCTGGTTTTCCCGCAATGGGCTCCCCAGCCTTGTCCGCTTGCGTCGGACGTAACTGTGATCCAGGAGAGGGAACCCAGATGACGAGGTTTGGAGAGGTTTTCTGGCAGCATCCACCAATGAAGGCTCCTGCGCATTGCTCCCGTCAGCAGAATTGTCTGAGAGAGTTGCTGTTTCTTCCACTGCGCCAAGAAACCCGTCTGAAAATACCTCAAATGCCAATGGGCCCAAGGAATCATCGGTATACAGGCAGACATTGTGCCAATGAGGCTCAGGCATTGCGATGCCGTTACGTACCGGCTCGCAATGGTTTTGACCATCTTCTGGATAATAATTCTCATCTTCAGGGATGGTAATGACACTGTCCCCTCCCGGGTGTCGAACATCGCACCTAGATAGATCATCCGCTGAGTAGGCGTGAGCTGACTCTTCTCTAAGTTTACCAACCATCCTAGTTCTCTCAGGGACTGGAGAAGAATATCTCGGTGATCCACCAGCTGACCCGGACTGCTTGCTAGGAGGAGGATATCATCCAAATAGTGGTATATCCTCAAGCCCCTCTCCCGCAGGGGAACCAGAGCGGATATTAGAATCTTGGTGAACACCCTGGGGGAGGTGCACAGACCGAAGGGCAGGGCTTGAAACTGCAGGTGGATCTGACCTACTGCAAATCTGAGATACTTCTGGAAGGTAGGTAGAACTGGCACGTTTAAGTACGCGTCCTGCAGGTCGACTGAGATCATCCAATCTGTTGGCTGTACTGCCTGAATAATTGTTTGTAGAGACTCCATCTTGAAGCTTTCCGGGTGTATGTGCCTGTTGAGCCTTTTTAGATCTATCACAGGTCTCCATCCCCCAGTTCTCTTTGGGACCAGAAATAGAGTGGTATAGAAGCCTGCGAAGCGCTCTGCCAAGGGAACCGGCACAGCTGCTCTCTGAAGCTGGAGTGACGATACAAAGTGTCTTAGGGCTTGAGCCTTCAGCGGAGAGGATGGAATTTCTGTTTTCTTGAAAGAATTTTGAGGTGGAGGATGAGAGAAACTCCAAAAGTGCCCCCATTGAATTGTTGACAGGACCCAGGGATCCTGGCATTTTTTGGCCCAGACTGGAAAAAAGTTTTTTAGCCTGGCTCCCACCGGGAGTGTCTGGGCTAATCTGGTGTCAAAAGGACTGCTTCTGCTCATGTGTAGTCGGAGGGGCCTTCAACTTTTTGCCCAAAAAGGATGCCTGAGTGCCCTTCCAGGGTTTCCTGCTGTCTCTGGACTGTCTTGATTGTCTAAAATCCCTAGGATTTGACTGGCGGAACCTGGAAAACCCCCCTCTGGATCTCCGCATCCTTCTGTCTTGGGGAAGCATACCAGACTTTCCTCCTGACAACCTGGAGATGGCTTTGTCCATCTTGTCTCCAAATAATGCCTTCCCGTCGAATGGAATTTTGCACCAATTTTGTTTGGAAGCTAAATCTGCCGTCCAGGGTTTCAACCACAAGGCCCTTTTTGCCATTACTGAGTGCAGCATAGATCTTGCTGAACACATAATCGTGTCTATAGCTGCTACTCCGACGAAGTCAGCTGACAACCTAATTTCCTCCAGGGCTTTAATTATGGCCTCCTTGGGGACGTCTTGGCGCAGAGCCGTTTCAGTGTTATCTGTCCAAGCTCTAATGGCATTAGACACGGAGGTGAGGGCGATCGCTGGCTTACATGCTGCTCCTGCAGCTAAATAGCTTCTCTTGAGGTCCAGGTCGATTCGTCTGTCAAGAGGGTCCTTAAAAGAAGCAGAATCTTCCATAGGCAGGGTGATATTTTTTGCGAGTCGCACAACTGATGCGTCTACCACAGGCACAGTGTTTAGTGACTGAGTTCCTGACTCCGGTAAGGGATACAGTTTCTTGAAACGACCCAATGAAAGTTTTTTGTCAGTCTTTGACCACTCATTTTGAATGATTTGGCTAATTTCGCCCATCAAAGGGAAGAAAACCTGTTTCCTTTTAAGAAATGGGAAGTAGCTTTTTGCTTCCTGGGGAGGTTCCTCAGCGTCCTCCCAGGCTATTGCAGCTCGGACTGCCTGGATGAATGGTTTTACCAATGAATGACTGAAACCAGACTGATCGGATTCATCTGATGAGTCTCCAGACAGGTCTTCAGGTGGAGAGTCTCTGGCCGTTCGACCTGATGGGGGTAGAAGAGTACTGGCTGCAGAAGGACCAGGAAGATTAACTTCAACATCCTGAACCTGGGACACCTGCGGGACTGGCTGAGCGGGAACCAAAGCCGCAAGCTCAGAGAAGGAGTCCTTCATGGTCTTTTTGAGCAGGTCCACAACCTGTTGGTTTTCTAGCTCGCGGCTGGACGCATATTCCGAAAAACAGTCCCTGCAAACTACTTTGTTCGGTAGCGGAATAGCCCCACAGGTCCAGCACTTCTTCTTATAGGATCTAGGAGAGGAGGACCGATCCCGCCTTCTGGATCTTGATCTATGCCGAGAAGAATAGGACTCACGTCTTGACGAGCGAGACCGGTGGCGTGAAGAACGAGATCTGCGACTTGGGCTGTCGTCATCGTGGTGCCTTGAGGATTTTTTGGTCCTCTTGGAGTGGGCGGGGCTATGATTTTAAGAAAAAACCATGTCAGGCCAGCGAGCGCACTTTTTTTTTTTTTTTTTTTACTCACGTATAGGTGGTCCCATACCTAACGGAAGTGTGAGGATCTTTGTTGCGAGACGAATGGCTCATTGCTGAGTTGGGCAAAAGGATCAGCTGCGGAAATATAGCAAGAAAGAAAAGGAAAGAAACAGGGTTTTTTTTTTTTCATTTTTTTTGAGACACATTACTGTACCCCCTCTTTTTTTTTTTTTTTTTTTAATACTTACCACAGAGCAGCTTCAGAGAGGCTAACAAGGCGCAGCCGAGGAGACTGCCAGCCCCAGAACTGACCTTAAATATCCTAAGGGGAGGGGGAGGGTTAATCCCATGAACCCCCAGTCTCTCTGCTCCCTCCTTCCTTTTTTTTTTTTTTTTTGGTGTTTTTTGAAGAGAGAAGGGCAAAAACCGGCCCTTTTTCCATAACCCAAGATGGCCGCCGGAGCGCCGAGACACCGCGCATGCGCCCGCGCATGCGCAGTGGAGCCGACGCCGCGAGGACCAGAAAACCCCGCTCACGACGGCGGTCCTCTCACTCCCTAGATCGCGCATGCGCAGTACGGAGGCGAGGACGCCAAACCACGCTGTCTCGACCTGCAGGTAAGGCAGACAGCTTAAAAAGGCACCGCAGCAAAAAGGATGAAGGCTGAAACTTAAAGGGCAGCAGCATGAAAAACAAAAACAAACAGGCAAGAACCTATTTACTCCCTCCTACCTATACATATATGTATACTTTTAAAAAGAATAAAGGGGAATACAACAGACAGGGAAGTGGGAAGGAGAGAGACATATACTTCTTTCTTACTTTTTTTTTTTTTTTTTATGAAAATGGTAAACTGATAGAAAAAAAATCACAAGCCTGGAAGAATGAGCTGATCCTTTTGCGACTCCATTGCCTTCATCATATGATATGGTGGCAGACTGCGTTCCTGTGAGGAAACTCTGCAAGAAGACCCCAACAGATCCACAGAGGGGTTCCCAGTCTTATCAGCGCTGTGAGCGGCCCAAGAACAGGGACTGCGCACGGGAAAGGCTAAACCTGGCGGATGCTGCCAAAGGCAGAGGTATGGACATACTGCTACTCTTCACCAGCACAAGAGGTATGAGGAAAAAAAAGGAGAATGTTGGGGAAGGGACTATGTCTTTAATTTATGCTATTCACCGGTCCTGAGGGAGGAGTCGAGGCGGAGCTCTATCACTAGTATGCTGCCATGGAGGCACCAGGAAAGTTAATTTTGGACTTTATATTGGAAGCTCATTGCAGCCAGGGACTGATGTTAATGCTTATTAGCACTAATCATGCCCAGGGACTTGGACATTTCAAATTTTAGGGTTTACACTGCACAGGTACATATGCTTAGAAAACTGTTGCTTTGTTTATGTGGGTGCAAATGGACTTTGATCTTTGTCCTGTAGTTGGAGGTTTGATGCACATAGCCAAGGCTAACACAGTTGCAAATACTATTATGTGTTCCTGCTCATCAGGTGCAATCACTTTAGACTAGGGATGAGCTTCGTGTTCGAGTCGAACCCATGTTCGACTCGAACATCGGCTGTTCGGTCGTTCGCCGAATTGCGAACGATATGGGCCGTTCGCGCCAAATTCGTGTGGCGCGTCACGGCCCATAATTCACTGCGGCATCGCAGTGCATTGCTGGCTGATGATTGGCCAAGCATGCACTATGACCCGCATGCTTGGCCAATCACAGCGCCGTCAGTAGAGAGAGCTGTAATTGGCCAAAGCCAGGGTGGCTTTGGCCAATTATGGCTCAGGGGATTTAGTACACACCCCACACTATATAAGGCCGCCTGCACGGCGGCCCTGTGTAGTGTGTGTTCCGGTGTGCTGAGAGATAGAGAGAGAGAGAGACAGTGTCATTTGATTTGAGTTAGATAGATTAGGCAGAACAGTCAGTCAGTTAGCTGCACTTACAGTGTATTGTGTATATATATGCATCCCAGGTGTTGCATATATATATATACACTGTATTCAGTTTAGCTAGATCCGTTCCTGTTATCTTCTATCTAGACTATTTACATTTAGTGCAGTGTGTCCTGCTCACAGTGTTCAGCTAGATCCGTTCCTGCTATTTACATTCAGTACAGTGCGTCCTGCTCACAGTGTTCAGCTAGATCCGTTCCTGCTATTTACATTCAGTGCAGTGTGTCCTGCTCACAGTGTTCAGCTAGATCCGTTCCTGCTATTTACATTCAGTACAGTGCGTCCTGCTCACAGTGTTCAGCTAGATCCGTTCCTGCTATTTACATTCAGTGCAGTGCGTCCTGCTCACAGTGTTCAGCTAGATCCGTTCCTGCTATTTACATTCAGTGCAGTGCGTCCTGCTCACAGTGTTCAGCTAGATCCGTTCCTGCTATTTACATTCAGTACAGTGCGTCCTGCTCACAGTGTTCAGCTAGATCCGTTCCTGCTATTTACATTCAGTGCAGTGTGTCCTGCTCACAGTGTTCAGCTAGATCCGTTCCTGCTATTTACATTCAGTACAGTGCGTCCTGCTCACAGTGTTCAGCTAGATCCGTTCCTGCTATTTACATTCAGTGCAGTGCGTCCTGCTCACAGTGTTCAGCTAGATCCGTTCCTGCTATTTACATTCAGTGCAGTGCGTCCTGCTCACAGTGTTCAGCTAGATCCGTTCCTGGTATTTACATTTAGTGCAGTGCGTCCTGCTCACAGTGTTCAGCTAGATCCGTTCCTGCTATTTACATTCAGTGCAGTGCGTCCTGCTCACAGTGTTCAGCTAGATCCGTTCCTGGTATTTACATTTAGTGCAGTGCGTCCTGCTCACAGTGTTCAGCTAGATCCGTTCCTGCTATTTACATTCAGTGCAGTGCGTCCTGCTCACAGTGTTCAGCTAGATCCGTTCCTGGTATTTACATTTAGTGCAGTGCGTCCTGCTCACAGTGTTCAGCTAGATCCGTTCCTGCTATTTACATTCAGTGCAGTGCGTCCTGCTCACAGTGTTCAGCTAGATCCGTTCCTGGTATTTACATTTAGTGCAGTGCGTTGTGCTCACAGTGTTCAGCTACATCCGTTCCTGCTATTTACATTCAGTGCAGTGCGTCCTGCTCACAGTGTTCAGCTAGATCCGTTCCTGGTATTTACATTTAGTGCAGTGCGTCCTGCTCACAGTGTTCAGCTACATCCGTTCCTGCTATTTACATTCAGTGCAGTGCGTCCTGCTCACAGTGTTCAGCTAGATCCGTTCCTGCTATATACATTTAGTGCAGTACGTCCTGCTCACAGTGTTCAGCTACATCCGTTCCTGTTATCTTCCTACTGACAGGCAGGCTTGTCTGGTTACAGTATATAAAGCTACCTGAAGAAAATTACAGGTGTTCTTTTTGATCCTATTAGTACCACGGTCAGGCAGCTAGACTATTTACATTTAGTACAGTGTGTCCTGCTCACAGTGTTCAGCTAGATCCGTTCCTGTTATCTTCCTACTGACAGGCAGGCTTGTCTGGTTACAGTATATAAAGCTACCTGAAGAAAATTACAGGTGTTCTTTTTGATCCTATTAGTACCACGGTCAGGCAGCTAGACTATTTACATTTAGTACAGTGTGTCCTGCTCACAGTGTTCAGCTAGATCCGTTCCTGTTATCTTCCTACTGACAGGCAGGCTTGTCTGGTTACAGTATATAAAGCTACCTGAAGAAAATTACAGGTGTTCTTTTTGATCCTATTAGTACCACGGTCAGGCAGCTAGACTATTTACATTTAGTACAGTGTGTACTGCTCACAGTGTTCAGCTAGATCCGTTCCTGTTATCTTCCTACTGACAGGCAGGCTTGTCTGGTTACAGTATATAAAGCTACCTTAAGAAAATTACAGGTGTTCTTTTTGATCCTATTAGTACCACGGTCAGGCAGCTAGACTATTTACATTTAGTACAGTGCGTCCTGCTCACAGTGTTCAGCTAGATCCGTTCCTGTTATCTTCCTACTGACAGGCAGGCTTGTCTGGTTACAGTATATAAAGCTACCTTAAGAAAATTACAGGTGTTCTTTTTGATCCTATTAGTACCACGGTCAGGCAGCTAGACTATTTACATTTAGTACAGTGCGTCCTGCTCACAGTGTTCAGCTAGATCCGTTCCTGCTATTTACATTCAGTGCAGTGCGTCCTGCTCACAGTGTTCAGCTAGATCCGTTCCTGGTATTTACATTTAGTGCAGTGCGTCCTGCTCACAGTGTTCAGCTAGATCCGTTCCTGCTATTTACATTCAGTGCAGTGCGTCCTGCTCACAGTGTTCAGCTAGATCCGTTCCTGGTATTTACATTTAGTGCAGTGCGTCCTGCTCACAGTGTTCAGCTACATCCGTTCCTGCTATTTACATTCAGTGCAGTGCGTCCTGCTCACAGTGTTCAGCTAGATCCGTTCCTGCTATATACATTTAGTGCAGTACGTCCTGCTCACAGTGTTCAGCTAGATCCGTTCCTGTTATCTTCCTACTGACAGGCAGGCTTGTCTGGTTACAGTATATAAAGCTACCTGAAGAAAATTACAGGTGTTCTTTTTGATCCTATTAGTACCACGGTCAGGCAGCTAGACTATTTACATTTAGTACAGTGTGTCCTGCTCACAGTGTTCAGCTAGATCCGTTCCTGTTATCTTCCTACTGACAGGCAGGCTTGTCTGGTTACAGTATATAAAGCTACCTGAAGAAAATTACAGGTGTTCTTTTTGATCCTATTAGTACCACGGTCAGGCAGCTAGACTATTTACATTTAGTACAGTGTGTCCTGCTCACAGTGTTCAGCTAGATCCGTTCTTGCTATTTACATTCAGTGCAGTGCGTCCTGCTCACAGTGTTCAGCTAGATCCGTTCCTGCTATATACATTTAGTGCAGTACGTCCTGCTCACAGTGTTCAGCTAGATCCGTTCCTGTTATCTTCCTACTGACAGGCAGGCTTGTCTGGTTACAGTATATAAAGCTACCTTAAGAAAATTACAGGTGTTCTATCCCAGCTTAGTGCAGCTACAGGCCATTAGTATGTCTGGAAGGCCAAGAAGGAGAGGCAGACAGTCACAAGCCAATAAGAGAGGGCAAGCAGGCTCTGTGTCTAGTGCTGGTCGTGGAGACGGTGCATCCTCATCAGCACGTGGCCATGGGACACGCTTGGCCTTTTTTTCGGCAGCTGGCCGTGTTGAGCCGCAACATGCGGAAGACTTGGTCGAGTGGATGACCAAGCCGTCCTCATCCTCCTCATCCTCTCTCACCCATGCCCAGGGTGCTTTGTCTGGCAAAGCAGCGGCCTCTTCCCTCAGCTCAATGTCATCAGTGACTCCTTCCCTAGCTCCACCATGTCCTCATGAGGATTCCCTCGAACTGTTTGACCACAGTGTTGGGTACATGCTCCAGGAGGATGCCCAGCGTTTGGAAGGCTCTGATGATGATACTGAGCTCAATGAAAGCAGTAACATGAGCACGGACAGAGGGGGTGCCCAAGAAGGACAGCAATCTGGCAGTCATGCTCCCCCTGCTGCAGCATACTGCCAGGTTTGCTCCAGTGATGAGGAGGGAGGGGATGATGAGGTCACTGACTCAACGTGGGTGCCTGATAGGAGAGAGGAGGAGGAGGAGGAGGAGGAGGAGGAGGTGGCACATCACCAACTAGGCAGGATGCCCTCCAGGGGCCAGCCTAAGGGCAGCACATTGACTGCATCACACCCCAAAGCTCCACATGTGCAGGGCGCTGCAGTCTCTGCGCGTTATTCAAAAAGTTCTTTGGTGTGGGCCTTTTTTGAGACGAGTGCATCAGATCGCACCGCTGCTATTTGCAACATATGTCTCAAGCGTATCTCGCGTGGCCAAAACATCTCCCGCTTGGGTACCACATGCTTGACCAGACATATGTTGACCTGCCATGCAGTTCGTTGGCAAGCGTATCTAAAAGACCCACACCAAAGAACAAAGACGATCTCTCCTTGCTCCTCATCAGCTGAGATTTCCAACCCCACTAGACCTTCAGTCCTCTCTGAGACCTGCAGTGAGAGGAATGAAGGTGTAGAATTAGGTGTGTCACAGCCAAGTACTTGTGGGCAATCTGCTTTTGGTACACCGACGTCAGATTGTACCAGGCAAATTTCCCTGCCCCAGCTGCTGCAGCGCCGAAAGAAGTTTGCTCCCAGCCATCCACATGCCCAGCGGTTGAATGCTAGCTTGGCAAAATTGCTAGCACTTCAACTGCTGCCTTTTCAGTTGGTAGACTCTGCCCCCTTCCGTGAGTTTGTGGAATGTGCGGTTCCTCAGTGGCAGGTACCCAAACGCCACTTTTTCTCACGGAAGGCGATTCCGGCTCTCTACCGGCATGTGGAAGGCAATGTCCATGCCTCGCTGGACAGGGCGGTCAGCGGTAAGGTGCATATTACCGCTGACTCATGGTCCAGCAGGCATGGACAGGGACGTTACTTAAGTTTCACGGCGCATTGGGTGACTCTGCTGGCAGCTGGGAAGGATGCAGGACAAGGTGCAGTAGTGTTGGAGGTTGTTCCGCCACCACGCCTCCAAAATGCTGATTGTGACACACCTCTCTCCTCCACCCCCTCCTCTTCTTCTTCCTCCATGGCCTCTTCCTCGGAACCAGCGGTGCTCCGTAGGCGTTCAAGGGGCTACGCAAGTACGCAGGCCAAAAGATGCCATGCGGTGCTTGAGCTGGTGTGCTTGGGGGACAGGAGCCACACTGGGGCAGAGGTTCTGTCAGCTCTGCAGGGGCAGGTTCAGAGGTGGTTGACGCCACGCCAACTTAAGGCAGGAATGGTGGTTTGCGACAATGGCACCAACCTCCTCTCTGCCCTCCGACAGGGACAACTGACCCATGTGCCCTGTTTGGCTCACGTCCTTAACTTGGTGGTGCAGCGGTTCTTGGGCAGGTACCCGGGCTTACAGGATGTCCTGAGGCAGGCCAGGAAAGTCTCTGTGCATTTCCGCCGGTCATATAATGCCAGTGCTCGGCTGACGGACCTCCAAAAGGAGTTTAACCTGCCCAAGAACCGCCTAATCTGTGACATGCCCACCAGGTGGAACTCGACGTTGGCCATGCTGCAGCGGCTGCACACGCAGCAGAGGGCCATCAATGAGTACCTGTGCGACTATGGCACCAGGACAGGGTCAGGGGACCTTGGTTTTTTTTCCCCACGCCAGTGGGCCATGATCAGGGATGCATGCACTGTCCTGTCACCATTCGAGGAGGCCACGAGGATGGTGAGCACTGACAGTGCATGCATCAGTGACACTGTCCCCCTTGTCCACCTGTTGGAGCACACGCTGCGTGGAATAATGGACAGGGCACTTGAGGCAGAACAGAGGCAGGAAGAGGAGGACTTCCTTAGCTCTCAAGGCCCCCTTTATCCAGACAGTGTTCCTGCGTGCCCGCCGATCACACAGGAAGAGGACGAGGAGGAGGAGGAGGAGGAGGAGGAAGATTGTGTCAGTATGGAGGTGGAGCCTGGCACTCAGCATCAGCAGTCTTTAAGGGATCAGTCCCAAGGAACACATGGACTTGTACGTGGCTGGGAGGAGGTGGCTGCGGACGTTGTTGTCCTTAGTGACCCAGAGGACTCCGGACCGAATGCCTCAGCAAACCTACGCTGCATGGCCTCCCTGATCCTGCAAAGCCTGCGTAAGGATCCTCGTATTCGTGGTATCAAGGAGAAGGACCAATACTGGCTGGCAACCCTCCTTGATCCACGTTACAAGGGTAAGGTTGCGGACCTTATCTTGCCATCGCAGAGGGAGCAGAGGATGAAACATCTTCGGGAGGCCTTGCAGAAAGGTCTGTGCAACGCGTTCCCAGAGACTGGGAGGTTACAAACTCCTGTTTCTGGACAACGTGTTGCTGAGGCTTCGGTCAGTCAAAGAAGGAGCGGTGGAGAAGGTGGCCGTCTGACCGATGCGTTCAGACAATTTTTTGGTCCGCAGCCCCAAGGTATGATCGGTTCCAGCAACCATCGCCAGCGTCTGTTTTACATGGTGCAGGAATACCTAGGGGCAAGATCAGACTTGGACACCTTTCCCACCGAAAATCCTCTGGGTTACTGGGTCTTGAGGATGGATCACTGGCCAGAGCTTGCACAGTATGCAATTGAGCTACTGGCCTGTCCTGCATCCAGCGTTCTTTCGGAACGCACATTCAGTGCTGCTGGAGGCGTGGTAACCGATCACAGGGTGCGTCTGTCCACCGACTCGGTCGATCGGCTGACCTTCATAAAAATGAATCAGTCTTGGATCACCACCAGCTACCAAGCACCTGATGCAGATGTAACCGAATAATTTTTTTTGAAATCTCAGATCCCTTCAAAGACTGCCTATGCTGATGCTGAGTGACTACCCCTGAGTAATTATCCTCTTCCTCCTCAATCATCACGCTGATAGCTTGTAAGAACATTTTTGGTTCTGGGCGCCACCACCAGTGCCTAAGGCACAATTTTTCAGCCCCTGTTTAACAGGGGCGTGTAATTACAATTTTTGATGTAATACTTTGCAGCAGGGCTCGTTCCTGCATTCCAACTAGAGTGTCTGTGAGGGGTTGCAGTGTTGTGGCACCAGCACCAGTGCCTAAGACCCAATTTTTCAGCCCCTGTCTAACAGGGGCGTGTAATTACAATTTTTGATGCAATACTTTGCAGCAGGGCTTGTTCCTGCGTTTCAACTAGAGTGTCTGTGAGGGGTTGCAGTGTTGTGGCACCAGCACCAGTGCCTAAGACCCAATTTTTCTGCCCCTGTCTAACAGGGGCGTGTAATTACAATTTTTGATGCAATACTTTGCAGCAGGGCTCGTTCCTGCGTTCCAACTAGAGTGTCTGTGAGGGGTTGCAGTGTTGTGGCACCAGCACCAGTGCCTAAGGCCCAATTTTTCTGCCCCTGTCTAACAGGGGCGTGTAATTACAATTTTTGATGCAATACTTTGCAGCAGGGCTCGTTCCTGCGTTCCAACTAGAGTGTCTGTGAGGGGTTGCAGTGTTGTGGCACCAGCACCAGTGCCTAAGGCCTAATTTTTCAGCTCCTGTTCAACAGGGGCATGTAATTACAATTCTTGATCTAATATTTCACAGCAGGGCCCTGTGAGGGCTTACAGTGTTTTGGCCACAGCAACACCTAAGGCCCAAATTTCTGCTGAGTATATAGGGCAGGACCCTACTTTCAAACATCTAACTTACAAACGACTCCTACTTGCAAACGGAAGGAGACAACAGGAAGTGAGATGAAATCTACCCCTAAGGAAGGGAAATTCTCTCCTGTAAGAGTTAATATGGGAAAACAATTTCTCCTTTCCACTGATGCTTTCCAATCCTTGTTCCACAAAAAAACCCAAATTTTCAAAAAACATTTTTCATTGGGACAAAAAAGTGAGGTGAAATCTTCTGAAGAGGAGGAAAGACGCAAAACAAATGTCACAGGGGTGATAACCCTTCCCTATGTTTTCCAAAAAGCTTAGAAAAGATTTTTTGGCTGGAGCTAAACACATTAAAAATGTTCAAAATTACAAACAGATTCTACTTAACAACAAACCTACAGTCCCTGTCTTGTTTGCACCGCCTGAATACTGCTGTTCAGAGTATATAGGGACCTTTCCTTATTTTAATTTGGGTGCGGGGTTCCCCTTAATATCCATACAAGACCCAAAGGGCCTGGTAATGGACTGGGGGGTACCCATGCCGTTTGTCTCACTGATTTTCATCCATATTGCCATGACCCGACATGACATTAAACCCGCAAGCAGTTTTAAATGAGATTTTTTCCTTTAAAAATGACATTTGGTGCAGGGACTGTTCTAAACATGGGAAACACGCGTCACTTTACAGGCATACTATAGACACCCCCCAGGTACGATATTTAAAGGAATATTTCACTTTTTTTTTTTTACTTTAAGCATCATTAAAATCACTGCTCCCGAAAAAACGGCCGTTTTTAAAAGTTTTTTTTGCATTGATACATGTCCCCTGGGGTAGGACCCGGGTCCCCAAACCCTTTTTAGGACAATACCATGCAAATTAGCCTTTAAAATGAGCACTTTTGATTTCGAACGTTCGAGTCCCATAGACGTCAATGGGGTTCTAACGTTCGTGCGAACTTGCGGTCCGTTCGCGGGTTCTGGTGCGAACCGAACCGGGGGGTGTTCGGCTCATCCCTACTTTAGACATACATGAAGAGACAGATTGAAAGATACTGGTGGGCGTGTACTTCTATTGGGTGTGTCAGTGTGCTAACAATACAACCTCTCTTATATAAAGGCCTGCAGTAGGGGGGGTTTGTTTGGCCTGAGAAGGTCAGGTTTTTTTGTTGTGATGGAGAAGGAATGATATTGGGAGATTTGATGAAATTCTTGTGCATTTTTTCAATCAAAAGTGGGTTTATGTGGCCATGCTGTCAATGTTGTGTGTGTATTGTTCCTGTCTGATCATGCAAACATCATTTGGAAGCATCTGCTGACCTATTATTTTTGATCTCATTTAATCGTGTACACCGAAATGCAGCTTCCAGCAGAACATGGTCATCTATGTATGTATGTATGGATTGTGGGCTGGTGGTGGGTGTTTTGAATAAGTCTTTTGCAATATTATGTTGGAATGCTTTGTAAGAATGACTGAAGTATGTTTCTATAATCTTGCAGATAATGTGATGTTGCCCGTTATACACTGAAATTAAAGCTGTGTCCACTCTAAGGTTTTGTCTAATTTTAGATTGTAAGCTCCTATGAGCAGGGCCCTTAAAATTCCATTGCTAAATGTAGCACCATATATCCTGTCCAATTTTTTTTGAAGCTCGTAAATGTAAATTTTTTTTTTTCTGCTGGTAAAATAAAAGGTGTGTGTGTGTCTACTTTTCTTTCTCTTTAGTTTTTGTGGGTGGTGGTTTTGGGAAAGTGCAATATCTCTTTTTATATTTTTTTTCAATATGTATTTGTGCACCAAAAAACTAATCTCTTTGCCCTGGTTCACATGCTACTTTGAAATTGCGCTACTTCACTTGAAGTAGCACAATTTCAAAGTAGCAAGGTCAGCGTGATTTCAGGTGGCTTCATACACAAATGTCTATTGAAGTCGCACCTGAAATTGGCAAAAGTAGTGCAGGAACTACTTTAGCAAATTGATGCGGTGCCACAAAAAAAATGTTGCATCGATTGGAACAGTGCCATTAGTCATGCGATTTGATCTCTCAAATCGCATGACCAATCGCTCCAATGTAAACCTAGGCTTCTGCACAACTGCAAGTTATATATAAAGATTCCACCTTTATCATTAACAGCTGTGGAGAATTGCAGGTAATGAATGGATGGGCAGTGTTTGAATGTGTCAGCTCTGGTTCACATTGGTGTGATTTGACATGTCAAATCTGTGGCAATTGCACTGTTCTAATTGGTGTGATTTGTATTGATATTGGTGCAGAAACCTGCACTGATGTCTCTGATGTTGCCCCCACCGTCAGGACTGACATGCAGGAATGAAATTGTAGGAGTTCAGCTGAACGCTTTCCTCCTGCTGTCAGTGTGAACCAGGGCTCAAACTGGGCCTTTTGCCTTTGTAATTCACCTGCTGCTAACCCAGGGACACCATTTTTAAGTTTACCTTGAAATATATGTAGAAATACAGATTTGCATATCTGAAAATAAAAAATACTAATCCTGGTTGATCAAATATTCGCAGCTGCAATCAAAAGCGTGGTTTCACCTTCTGACCTGGAAATTAGTCATTGTATGCACCTGGAAGTTCCTGTGCTGGTCAGGATCTCCATCTAGGTGGACATGGCGAGGTCTCTTTAGCAGAGAGGAGGTGCTGCTCATTGGCCGGGTAAGTGTAGGATATGTACTTGTACTTAATCAATGCGGGGGTGGATTTCATAGTTAGATTTGGTGTGGGTGGGGTTCATTGATTTGTTTGGCATCACCACACATTTGCTTCCATCCCATGTGCACACATCACTTCCTGCATTTGTTCTGCTGATGTAAATCAGTAAGGACTATGCAAGTATAAATGAGAGCTCCTTTTATTAAAATATATATGACTTGTTTCACAGCTGGGCGAATTTTCCAGCAAGTTTGGACCTCCTGAGTTGCATGACAAGTTGTACCCCATGATTCTCAATGACAACCATTCATATCTGTGCTACTTTAAGTCGCACCAACTTCAAAGTAGTCCCTGTACTACTTTGCTGTGACTTGAGGTATATCGGGTACAATATTACACAGGCATTCCCAGAAGTTGGGGCCAAGTTGCAGCGGCAAAGTGGCAGCAAAATAGTGTGACTTTCAGGTCGCAGCAGTGTGAATGAGATTCAAGGATACCACCTTTGAATGTGGCCCCATTGTCACTTGTGCATCCTGAAGGTGTAGCAAATTCGTCCCTGCACTACCTTGGTTTGACTTTGATGCAATTTGAGGTCCATACACCACAAGATTACACAGACATTGCTTCAAGTCATGACAAAGCTGTGCAATTTTAAGGTCGCACAAGTGCAAATGGGGCCTTATTCAAAGGTGTTATCAATTAATCGCATTAGGTTACTTTCACACTTGGGTGACTTTTCATGGAGCTTTGGACCTCAGAGTCACATGAAAAGTTGTCCCCCTTGATTTCCATGCATATTTATTAGAGCTGCACGATTAATCGTCATCGTGATTTTTTTCCGCTTTACGATCTTGAAAAAAGAGTTTCACGATTCTTGCTATGCAAAGAACTCTCTCTGCTCTTCTGAAGCCACAGCCGAAAAACCAGGAAGTCTGACAAGAATTAGAACATTCTTTATCAGTGAACTTAACTAGAAACCTTGTAACAATTTGTCAATTAAATAGAATTCTGTGTAAGTGAGGAAAGTTTAACTACTTAAACACTAAACATTTTTCTGACATTTACTTAAAACCCCCCAACATTATATATATTTTTTTAGTAGAGACCCTAAAGAATAAAATGGTGGTTGTTACAATATTTTGTCACACTGTATTTGCGCCTTTCAAATGCAATTTTTTTTGGAAAAAAGTACTTTAATGAATTAAAAAAAAGAAAAAAGAAAAGTTAGCCCAATTTTTTGTGGGATAATGTGAAAGATTTTACGTCGCGAGAATCGTGATCTTTTTATTCTAAGCAAAAAAATTGTGATTCTCATTTTGGCCAGAACCATGCAGCTCTAATATCTATGCAACTTCACCCATGTTCACATAGGTCTGTATTGACATGTCAAATTGTAGGCCAAATCGGCGCCTATTGATGGCAATGGAACTGTCCGAATTGGTGCAACGCCACAACGATTCCCAAAAGTAATTCCTGCACTACTTTGGGCGACTTCAGGGGGCGATTTCTTACCTCCCAACTTTTTGAGATGGGTATAAGGGACACCTATTAGCAAAAGTAGGTAGGCATAGGACACTTTCTTAAAGGAGAACAGTTGGGACCTATGTGATTTCACTAGACATCTGTGTAGGAAAGTGCACTGATGTCTCTGAAATCGCTGACAAAGTCGGGCTGAGTCACACTTGTGCGACTTTGGACATCAGAGTCGTATGACAAGTCATACCCCATGATTTTTAATGTGTACCATTCATATCTGTGCGACTTCAAGTAACACTGACTTCAACGTAGTCCCTGTACTACTTTGGTCTGACTTTGATGCGAGTTGAGGTCCATAGACCTCAAGTTTACACAGGCATTCCCTGGAATTGCGGCAAAATTGCTGATGCAAAATCATGGGAAAGTTGCGTGTCTTTCCCTGCGACTCCTGCGTCCATAGACCTCAAGATTACACAGGCATTGCTTAAAGTCGCATTAAAATATCGCAACTTTCAGGTCGCACAAGTGTGAAAGGTGCCTAAGTCACTGTGCTGAGTACTATTTTATACCTAGAATATAAAGTAGTCCCACCATCAAACACTAGTAAACATATGTTCTCAAAATAATCGTGCTCAAATGGCTGAAAATCACACAGATGGTATCACCTACTGAAAGCTTGCATTGTACTCAGCAGCATATGCTGAAAAGAGGCAAATGCCTATTAGCCAATGCCACATCGGCACGAGCATGGTTGTTACTATAATATTAATGCCTGAAATGCAAAACATTATTGTATTGAATCAAGCATTAGTAAATGTATTTTCTCTGTAGGTAAGTGCTCAGCTCTGTAGCATAGTGGTATACCCTGCTGCCCCCAAAAGTTCAAGCCATGAATTCAAATCCCACCAACAGCATCACCTCCTAGAAGTGTGCATTGTACTCAGATGCATAATTAGCCAAAGCACATCAGCTTGCTTTATTCCATATTTTAACTCTTCACATGCATGCAATAGTATGTACTTATTCAATAATATGGTATGGAATTCCAAAATTCAAGGAAAAAAATGTCGTAGGGTCCCCCAGTACATACCAGGCCCTTCGCTATGGACTTTAAGGGGAACCCCACACCAAAATGTAAAATAAATTTGATGTGGGGCCCCCAAAATCCATACCAGACCCTTATCCGAGCATGCAGCCTGGAGGTCAGGATAGGGGGGGACGAGTGAGCACCCTCTCCTTCTGAACCTTACCAGGCCACATGCCCCAAAGCACCTTTTCCCCATGTTGATGGGAACAAGGGCCTCTTCCCGACAACACTGGTCGGTGGTTGTCGGTCTGCAGGCAGGGGGTTTATCAGAACCTGGAAGCCCCCTTTAACAAGGGGGCTCCCAGATCCTGCCCCCTATGTGAATAGGTATGGGGTACATTTTACCCCTACCCATTCACCAAAAAAAGCAGTGAAATGTAAAAAAATTAATAGCCGGTTTTTGACAAGTCCTTTATTGTAGAATAGCTCCGAGCTGTCTTCTTCCCTGAGCCATCTTCTCCAGACGCTGTCTCTCCCTCCTCCATCTTCTCCCCGAGCTGTATTCTCCCAGAGCCGTCTCTCCTGCCGCCGCCATATGCTGTGTTCTTCCGCACCGCTGGTTACCCGCTAATAAAAAAAAAGCTGCTCTTCTTCCATGGTGGTCTTCCTCCGCTGTGTTGTCACCCGCTGTGTGGCGTCTCTTACATAGCCATGGAGCGGACTCTCCGGGTGACATTATCGGATGGCCACAGAAGACCGCCACAAGAAGAGCGGCTTTTTTTTTATTACTTGGTAACCGGCTGCGCTGAAGAACACAGCGGGAGAAGATGGTGGCAGCAGGAGAGACAGCTCGGGGAGAAGAAACATCAAACACTAGTGAATGTATTTTCTATGTATGACTGTGCTACACCCAATAGGCTAGCGGTCAGCACTTCTACATTGACGAACTCATGGGTTCAAATCCCACAGAGAAATACTAAAAGATTGAATTGGTGAAAAAAAAAGCAAATGACTATTAGCCAATTAGCCAAAGCAGCACATGCTGAAAATAGGTGAATGCCAATTAGCCAATGCACTTTAACTTTGGCTGATTCTATTAACTCTTCAAATGCATGCAATGATATGTAAGTATTCAATACTATTATGGTGTGAAATTCCAAACACCACACACTAACTAATGGGCAGATTACATTTTTTTGTTTGTTCATTTTAATTCGCTTGTGCACTGAAAAAATAAACACAGCTGGGGGATGGTAGGTTGGCTGGTATTTGAACTTGTACCATGAGTGCTGTGGAGACATCTGAGCAGACTACTAAGCCATTGTGCTAAGTATGAGACCTGCATAATAGTGTAGTATGATTAAAGAATGAATATAAATAATTACCGCTTTATAGTTACCTAAATTAAAAAATAAAAAACAACATACAACAAATAGGTAACCTAAATGTTTAATACATGTAACTTTACAGAATAGCAGACATTACTATGTAATAATCATTCATAACTGCATTAGTTAGCAAAAGAAGGAAAAAACTAGGAATACTAATTGCAACATACATCAATAGATGCACACGAGGTAGAGCACATCTCACATAAAAATGTTTCTTTCACATACATGGATCATGATTACAGTGCAGTACTATATAACAACTTGGTAGGAATTGGCATTTGCATATACGCGGAAGCGCTAATCAGCGCCAGCTTAGAATTCACTAACATGTGTTTCTCACTAATGGCGCTAGTTTTTCATTCGCACATTCGCCTGTTGAAATTTAATTTGGATAAAATGGGAGCTATTATTTGCCATAGTGCCCAGTACTTCCTGGCGCTATAGTAAATGACCCCCATAGACTTTAACAGTGTTCGCGTGCTCGAACAAACTTTTTTCCTGTTCACATGTTCTGGTGTGAACCGAGCAAGGGGGGGGGGGTCTGCTCATCCCTACCTAGCAGTAAAAAGGGTCGCTGGTTCATATTCCCAACCACACCACAAGACTACCTGCCTGGAGTTTGCATGTTCTCCCTGTGCCTGCATGGGTTTTGTTAGAGAAATTATACTTTAAATGTCAGTTATGAAAGACGTCATTTTGATTATCATAGCCTAGAAATAAGCTATAGTGATAAGATGGAGTCAGCAATATATATACTCAGCAATATAATATGCTTAGATGTGCAGTTTTGAATATATCCTGTATTTTTGTGTTGACTTGGGGAGTTTTCAAGTCAGTATCCTGTAAGCATTGTTATATGAAGATAACAGTCTGTAACAGACACTTCCACCTTTCCTGTTCTGTCCAGAATAAAGTTGAAAATACATGAGACTGGGCATGTTCTAAGACAGGAAAGGGGGGTGTCCAGGCCTTATAAAAAACATGTACCACAGTATTTTCCTTAGGAATGATGAAGGCTGCATGAACGTGTAATTCATTTCTCTTGCATATGCAATAAATATTACCTTGATGCCCGAGGACGGTCTGAGACGGTGAATTATTTCCCTAACAATTTGGTCTTTCGAGCCGGGAGTCCAATTCCCCGAGACGCACTGGCCAACAGTGACCGATGACCGTACGGCAAAACTGTAAGTCCTCCATCTCAAATTAGATGTTAAAAAGAGACCGGTCTGCTGAACTAGTGCCTCCCGGGCAGCGACTTACCGGATCAGCACAAGAGACCGCTCTCGGGACAAGGTAAGATTTTTATTTTTATTTTATTATCAACCTTTTGTGTTAGACTTGATTAGGAATTTGATGAATAAGGGATTTGAATATATATACATACAATATAGAGATTGATCGAAGGTTTATCTGTTTCTGTCCTCCTATCTGCTTACTCTTGTTGAGGAGAAATAAGTGGTCACGTATTCCCTGTATAGATCCATCTGTGGCCATCTTGGATGGGCAGACCTAGTGACTGGCCCGCGTTTTGGGAAGACGCGCTCAGGGCGACCTGGCGGCAGTCGAGCATTGCGGGTGTTCTCTCTTGTGTGTTTTGATCGAAGGTTTATCTGTTTCTGTCCTCCTATCTGCTTACTCTTGTTGAGGGGAAATAAGTGGTCACGTATTCTCCGTATAGATCCGTCTGTGGCCATCTTGGATGGGCAGACCTAGTGACTAGCCCGCGTTTTGGGAAGACGCGCTCAGGGCGACCTGGCGGCAGTCGAGCACTGCGGGTGTTCTCTCTTGTGTGTTCTTGTTTGATTCTTCTGGTTAATAGTCATTTGATATAGGGGTATGGTCCCATACTAATATCCGGGTGCAGATAAAGGAAATTTGTCGATTGGATCTTAGATCCAGACAGCCTTGTAAACTGCAGAAAATCCCTTGGGGACACATAAATACTCCTAGATCAAAACCTAAAGAACCCCCTGTTGATACAAGGGTGTGGCCTGATAGATTTCTAGGCATATAAATACCCTTGGATCAAAAATACTTCCAGATAAAGAACCCCCCCCCCTCCGTTGATACAAGGGTGTGGCCTGATAGATTTCCAGGTAACAAACAGAGGACATTTGGCGGACCGCAGTGTTCATGCCAGCCTCATATGTTGTATTAATCCTGAGCAGGCACATAAATACCCTTGGATCAAGGACTGAAATATTAAATGTTTTAATAGGATGAAAAAACAGTCGGGAGAATTCAGTCTCCTCGTAATTCTGTAATTCTCTAAGACACCAGTGTTTTAGCAATACACAAGATCAGTAATCTAGAAGTGATATATCACGACTAGAAAGTCTGTGAGTGACTGCAAGTGATAAGATACTGTGTGCGTGTGTTGTGTCATTGTGAGAAGACATTAACAAAAAAAAGAGCTCCGTGTGCACGATAAACAAAATGGGTATGATCCATGGAAAATCTGTTGGTATGAATGAGGATGCTAAGTATATGTGTAGTCTAGACAAAGAGAATGTGAAATTTCTTAAAATGTGGAAAACAAAGTATGATTTTGATGCATCTTTAAATAAAGATTGTTGTGTAAAACTGTGTAGAAAGCTTAAAAATGATGCCTGCACGAAAATAAGGAAACAGAAGAAATTAGGCCTTCCCCAGGCAAAGAAATGGCTTGAGGAGGCTAACCGTAGGTTAAATTCAGAAAACCATAAAAAGACTATGTTTTTGGACAAAGAGGAGGACAATAATATGACCATCCTCCGAAGTTTAGTTCAGCAAGTATTGACTGAACAAAACGTAACAAACCAAATGCACCCGACAGCCCCCGTACATACTTTTGGAGACCTCTCCAACCTCACTGACAGTTGCTGCTCCCCCTCCGACTTCAATACCCGCTCCCAATTCCCTATATCCTATTGCAGACCTGCAGTCCCCACCACCATATGGGACAGAGGCATGCAATAAGTCACCCCCATTGACCTCCCGACTATCGACGAATAACCCTTTTACCATGCAACCTGACTCTCCACTGTTTGTTGTTCCCCCGTGGTCACCTGGGTCACCCGCAGATGCAACCGATTCTCCTATGGCTGTAGCTAAACCCCCTCTCAAGATGACCCTTGCTGTCCAGAGGAGTCCACAAGGGACGCCCCTTACAGCAACGGTTACAAAATTTCTTGGGGACCTGGTGAACAAATTGATAACCCCCACAACAGGGGAACAAACAGAATGTGGAGAGGAAGAATTTCCACTAATTGAAGTTCCCAACCCTAGGGCAGGACAAAATGTAGGAGGTATAGTAGTCCCCAACACTATGATGGTCTATCGTCCCTGGACCCCTGAGGATGTTAAAAAAGCTACTGAAGGGATACCACATCCCAAGGTCAACATAGCTCAATTCAGAGATGGTATCATGGGAATGATTGCTAGCTATCATCTCAATGGGAGGGAAATAGAGCAGGTCATCAGACAGATCCTGGGTCCCGACTGGCATCATGTAGTGGGAGATTGGAGTGGATTAAACAATCAGGGAGTTGTGTTGCCTCATGATGATGCAGCACTGGAAAACAGGAGAAATGCTCTTATAGCAAGGATAGAGAATAGATGGATACGTCGAGCTGACTGGTCCATGATAAATCAGTGTGTGCAGGGAGAAGAGGAAACAGTGGACAATTTCATTGTTAGGATGAGCAAGATTTTCAATAATCACTCTGGAATAGTAAACGATAGCCCATATGAACAACAGTTAAAGAATGCAATCTTGAAGGGGCTGCTTCCCCCTATATCAAGTTTTGTTACCAAACACATGATCAACCATAGGATCTGCAGACTTCAGGAGCTGATTGAGTATGCGAGGCATGCTGAGCGGCACTTCCAATCAAAAAAGAGAGTAAAGAAAGGGAAAGTGCTTATGGTAGATGAAGGTAATGATGTGTATGTCATTGAGAAGGAGAACAGAAGGATGGGAAACACTCGAACAAGGCCCCGCATTCAAGATTATGAGGGGAAAAAGAAGAGAGGGGAGTGTTTCCTGTGTGGTAAAAGAGGTCACTTGGCAAAAGAATGTAGGTCAAACAGAGAGGAAGAAGCATGACTAGATGTTGGTATGTCTTCAGAGAGAGATACAGAAGAAAATGATGAGAAAGAATCTGAAATTTTGGATGTATGCGCTGTTGAAACTTGTTTGCATGCTGAAGTCAAACCAGAAATAAACTTGGTTGTGAAGGGTAGATGGGTAACATTTCTTTGTGACACTGGGGCTTGTAGGACCCTAATACACCCACTGGATATGCCCCCAGGGGTAAAGAAAAAAGGTGTAGTATATGTGAATTCTGCAAATGGGTTGATGCACCAGGAGGCCGTGTCCGAAGGCCTTACTGTGGAAGATCCACAGACAGGTAAAAAGGCTCAGTGTAAAATCGTAATTTCAACTAAATGTCCTGTTAATTTGTTGGGTAGAGACATGTTGCACGCTCTTGATATTTCTGTCGTACCAGTGGAGGGAGGTCTCAAAGCCCATCGGCTGTGTGAAAAACAAATCACAGCCGTGGATAATGAGCCCCGATACTGGTACAGCCTGGATTTGCAAACTGAGGGCTTAAATATACCCAAAACCCTGACAGAAATAATTGAAGAAGAGCCTGAGAGGAAAAGGTATAAGGACCTCTGGGCCCGATAAGTCCTATGAGAAACAGTTAATGAGTCTCACTAACACTGAAGTTCTCTTAAAATACTTGTACTGTGATAAGGAAGGAAATAGCGTGGCTACTTGTCTCCTACCACAGCCTATTCTGCAAATATACAGGCAGGATACTGTACCTCATGTTTCGGTCACCCGGAACCCCAAGGTATCATGGCATGAGCTGGGAGAACTTATCACGGACTGGGTCCAATTGACAGACGAGGAACTAAAATCTAGAGGGATTTGGAGGTACAAATTGACGTGGTTTGTTAAGTGTATACCCAGAACTCACATGATTACAATTTGTGACAAAAGACAGTGACTGACACTTTTGACCCAAGAGGAAGAGGATGCCCTAAAAGACGTCCCCGATATCTTGTGGTCAAGAGGAAAGACGGACGTGGGCCTAATTAAAACAGCCAGTGAAGTCCAAATAACCCCTAAGAGTACAATGAGGCCTCACCAAAAACAATATCCACTGAGGAAAGACGCTGAAGAGGGTGTAGATCCCTTGATAAAGGAATTATTAGCAAAAGGTGTCATCATTGAATGCCCAGATTCACCATGCAATACGCCCTTGTTCCCAGTTAGGAAGCAGAAGGGAGGGGAAGATGGGTGGAGACTCGTGCAGGATTTACAGGCGGTCAATGGGGCCGTATTACCGAGGGCCCCGGTGGTCCCAGACCCGCATGTCCTCCTGAACGACCTCCACCCAGAGAATAAGGTATTTTCTGTCATCGATATCAGTAATGCTTTCTTTTCCATTCCCTTACACAAAGATAGTCAGTTCTGGTTTGCATTTACGTACAAAAAAAAAAAAATACACATACACCAGGTTACCCCAGGGATATTGTGAAAGTCCAACTATATTCTCACAAGAAATGTCCAATAATTTGTCTCGGTTTGTACCTCCCAGTGGGAGCCAAATTCTCTTGTATGTGGATGACATTCTGGTAGCGGCTCCTACAGAGCAACAATGTAAAATTGACACCTTGGCTCTCATGCATTTCCTCGCAGACCAAGGTCACAAAGTCAGCAAAGACAAATTGCAACTGTGGAAAGAAAAGGTGAAATATCTGGGTTATATTTTATCTCAAGAAGGTAGACATTTGGATGAGATCCGAAAAGAGGCCATCCTTCAAGCCCCCAAACCACGTACCAAAAAAGAAATGATGTCATTTCTTGGCATGGCAAATTTCTGTAGAGCATGGATAGAAAATTATGCTACGGAGGTGGCGCCTCTTTCTGATCTCATCTATGGTTCACTAATGGCTGCAAAAGATTCCATTCAGTGGAATGTGCAAGCAGAGGATGCATTTACAAAGATAAAGCACCTCATTGTAGGTTCTGCTGTACTTAGCCTTCCAAATTACAGTAAAACCTTTTTTCAGACTGTAGATTGTAAGGAAGGGTACATGACTTCTGTTCTTACACAAGTTTATGGGGACAAGCACAAACCAATTGCATTCTATTCCACTAAATTAGATCCAGTAGCCCGGAGTTTGCCCCACTGTGTACAAGCTGTAGTAGCAGCCTCATTGGCCATACAGTCCTCTGCACTGATAGTACTGTTCCACCCCCTGGTACTTAAAGTCCCACATGCCATTTCAGTAATCTTACTGCAAGACAAAATCTCCTATTTATCTCCTGCCAGACATCTATCATGTATGACTATTCTTTTGGGACAGCCTCACATTATAATCGAGAGGTGTACCACATTGAACCCAGCCACACTGTTACCAACACCTAGTGATGGGGATCCACATGATTGTATAGCACAAATTGATGAACGGGTACTCCCTAGGAAGGATCTCACTGATATTCCCTTTCCCGATGCTGACATTACCTTTTTTGTTGATGGGTCTTGTAAAAAGGACGATAAAGGGGTAAAACAAACGGCATACGCTGTAGTAACACATGACCAGGTCATTGAAGCCAGACCCCTTCCCAGTTCATACTCCGCACAACAAGCTGAAATTATTGCCCTATCCAGGGCCTGTAGTCTAGGGGAAGGGAAAAAAATAAATATTTATACAGACAGCCAATACGCTTTTTCTACTATACACATATTTGCCCAGCAATGGAAAAATAGGGGTATGATTACGTCCACAGGTAAACCAATCTCACATAGAGATCTTATCCTTGCCCTTCTAGAAAATGTACAAAAACCAACACAAGTGGCTATTTGTAAATGTACAGCACACAGAAAGGGAACAGATCCAATTACTCTA
Organism: Lithobates clamitans; assembly: GCA_037952925.1. Taxonomy (NCBI): domain Eukaryota; kingdom Metazoa; phylum Chordata; class Amphibia; order Anura; family Ranidae; genus Lithobates; species Lithobates clamitans. The sequence continues at coordinate 1,967,258 of JBBGZY010000806.1, forward strand.
GGGAATGCACTAGCAGACAAGACCGCAAGGGAAGCTGCTACAGGACCGCAAAAAACACACATATACTATACAGGTCCCCAAGAAAATGATGGGGTACGGAAAGCTATTGATAAAACATGGTTATCAGAAATGCAGAAAACATCACCGGCAGGTGAAAAACAAAAGTGGTTATCTAAAGGGGCAACGCTGGTCAATGGTATATACACAAGTAGAGAAGGTAAACCCATCTTACCTACATCACTTTTTAGATATGCTGCATTGTTGAGTCATGGGCAAGCCCATATCTTAAAAGGAGGGATGGTGCAGGTGATCAACAAGGTGTTCACAACATATGGGTTTACAAACTATTCTAGAAATTTTTGCCTCACATGTCCGCTTTGTAACAGATACCATGCCCAAGGTGCTCTAAGACCCTTAAGGGGCCATTTCCCAAAACCCCCTTATCCATTTCACACGATATGCATGGATTTTATTGAATTGAACAAATGTGAGAATAAAAAGTTCTGTCTGATTATTGTTGACATGTTTACGAAATGGGTGGAAGCTTTTCCTATGACACACCCAGATGGGCAGTCAGTGGCCAAAGTACTAATCAAAGAGGTGATTCCACGTCAAGGAATCCCCTCTGTGATTTACAGTGACAACGGCTCCCATTTTGTAAACCGAACAATACAACAAATTGGTAAATGGTACAATATTGACCTAAAGAACCACTGTGTCTACCACCCACAATCTGCGGGCACAGTGGAGAGACACAATGGTACCTTAAAGAGTAAACTAAGAAAATTGATAGAGGAGACAGGGAAAAACTGGGTTCAGTGTTTGCCAATGGCATTGTTGAGTACAAGAATTACCCCTACTGCTAAAGGGCTAACACCGTATGAAATGCTGTATGGTAAACCTTATTATATTCCACAACTTAGAGCATTTACTCGAGATGACGAGGAAATGGACTATGAACTGGCAAATTATATGAGGAAGTTGCTAACAACTAAAGAACTCCTATGCCCAAATTCTCTTACAGGTCAAGAGACTAAATCAGAGCAGGAAGATCTTGTACAACCTGGAGATTGGGTCTGGATAAAAATAATAAAGAGAAAGACTTGGTCTGACCCCAGGTGGGAAGGACCCTATCAAGTATTGTTGTCTACCCCTACTGCAGTAAAAATCGTGGAACGGATACCTTGGATACATCTCACCCACTGCAAGAAGGCACACTATTTGAGTAAAAAACTGATTAAGAATTAACTACCACACAACAGAGGAAGAACATGGTGCAATATGGACTCATAGGGGTGGAGGGAAGACCCAGAGAGAGACTTTTGTTCGAGCCAGGGTATTTTACCAAGACATGGAGGGGGAGAATACTTTTTTCCATATTGATAATAGTGGGCATAGTTGTGGGAATTTATGTGCTTCTTGACCTTATCCCGATGTTGAGCATAATGGGTCAAAGGGGGGAAAGACAGATGACAAAGGGACCAGACGGTGCCACCATAACCGTTACACAGGGTAAGACCACCACCATACGATTTGATCTCAGTCAGGTCATAGACATTGGGCATCAAAGGTATGTCTTTGATGGCAAATATCTATGCTCTACTCCAGAATGCAGTACATGGGCTGATGTATGGTGGTCATCCGATGATGACAGATGGCTTTCTAGTTCTGCCGTGATCCCAGAACAGAGGAAGGATCAGGTAGAACGTATATCAATATATAGCCGCCGGGGGTGGACTGGGAGCTGCCAGTACCGTACTATACGTGGGAAGTGTAATCCCATTTCAATAACAATAAAAAACCCACAGGTATCAGATGCTGGAGTTTATGGACTAGGAGTATATAGGGCAAGTCAGGGTGATCTACTAGGGAGAATTACTATTAAGGTTGTAACCCCTGGTCAGATCACCCCAGCCCCAGAACCAACACAGTTTAAACTTAATCCCTCTTTGGTCAAAACAGATTTTACCTATAAAGAACAATTAAGTATAGAAACAGGATTTGGAGACAAAAATGAGTGGATAGAGTGGGTCAGATACACAACCCAATCTAAAGGGTTAGGTGATTGTATTTCTTGTGCAAATCCAAGACCACAATTAGCCACCGTTCCTCTCCCTGAAGAGGAAACTGACTTGACTTGTATAATAAGAATGTTTTCAGAAAATATAACTGGGTCGGAATGTGCAAATGAGAAAAAGAGCTACCCAAAGACTAAAATGCAAAGTATACCCCCATCAGTACAAGCATTACCAGGAAATTTTACTTGTTTTTCTAACAATGACAGTAATGGTACAAATGTTGGCACCCTATCCACAGAATACTGTGCAACTACAATCCTTACTACAGACATTAAGTACCAACTAAAATGGTTTCAGAAACAGAAACGGCAATTGGCTGATGTTTGGTGGCTGTGTGGAGATAAGAGACTAAGGCCCAGACTGCCACCCAGATGGGGGGGTAGTTGTGCCCTTACCCGATTGTTGCTTCCCTTTTATATAGTTCCTATAAGTGATAAATCAATGAAATTACCAGGTAAATACTTTTTTAAATGAATTAAGAGAGAAACACCACAAGGCTCATTTGACAACCGAGTGTATATAGACGAAATAGGTGTTCCACGAGGAGTTCCAGATGAATTTAAAGCGCAGAATCAAATAACAGCCGGACTCACCTCACTCTTCATATGGGTCCAGCCCAACAAGGACGTCGACTGGATAAACTACATCTACTACAACCAGCAGAGGTTTGTGAATTACACCAGAGATGCTATCAAAGGTATAGCAGCACAATTGGACGCCACCTCTTTGACAGCGTGGCAGAACCGTATAGCGTTGGATATGTTGCTGGCAGAAAGGGGCGGGGTATGCAAAATGTTCGGCACCTTCTGCTGCACTTTTATTCCAAACAATACGGCACCTGATGGAAGTATCACCAAAGCCTTACAAGGCCTACAAATGCTATCCGAAGAATTAGCTGAGAACTCTGGTGTAGAGAACCCCCTGACAGGACTTTTCGAAAAATGGTTTGGTAAATGGGGTGATCTTGCAAAAAGTTTGCTTATCTCTATTGTCATGGCAGCCACAGTTCTTACATTGTGTGGATGTTGCTGCATTCCCTGTATTAGGGGAATTCTTCAAAGACTGATTGACACATCTTTAACAAAAACTATGCTCCTCCAGAGCGACACGGAACTATACTCGGAACCTGATGATGAATTTACAACTCTCGCTAAGGACTCATCTGTCTAAATGATAATACCTGGTAAAATAAAATAACCTGGATATTTGAAGTATTGACATTATGAGTATAAAAGGGGGGAGATGTTAGAGAAATTATACTTTAAATGTCAGTTATGAAAGACGCCATTTTGATTATCATGGCCTAGAAATAAGCTATAGTGATAATATGGAGTCAGCAATATATATACTCAGCAATATAATATGCTTAGATGTGCAGTTTTGAATATATCCTGTATTTTTGTGTTGACTTGGGGAGTTTTCAAGTCAGTATCCTGTAAGCATTGTTATATGAAGATAACAGTCTGTAACAGACACTTCCACCTTTCCTGTTCTGTCCAGAATAAAGTTGAAAATACATGAGACTGGGCATGTTCTAAGACAGGAAAGGGGGGTGTCCAGGGCTTATAAAAAACATGTACCACAGTATTTTCCTTAGAAATGATGAAGGCTGCATGAACGTGTAATTCATTTCTCTTGCATATGCAATAAATATTACCTTGATGCCCGAGGACGGTCTGAGACGGTGAATTATTTCCCTAACAGGTTTCCTCCCACACTCCAAAGACATGCTGGTAGGTTAATTGGCTTCTGTCTAAATTGGCCCTAGTATATGAATGTGAGTTTAGGGACCTTAGATTGTAAGCTCCTTGAGGGTAGGGGCCCATATTAGTGTGTAATGTATATGTAAAGCACTGCGTAAATTGACGGCACTATAGAAGTACCTTAAATAAAAATAAATAAGTCTTCACTAATATTATGATGTGAATCTCCAAAACACCATACACTAGCTAACAAGCAGTTTACATTTGATAAACTTTATTGTATGGTATATAAACCATCAAACACTAGTAAAAGTATTTTGTATATATAATTGTGCTCAGCCCAATAGGCTAGCAGTTAGCACCTCTACCTTCAAAAATTCAGGTATTGAAAGACTCATGGGTTTGAATCCTAAAAGATTACTATTGGTGGAGAAAAGGAGAATTACTGTTAGCCAATTAGCCAAAGCAGCATACAGTGAATGCCAAGTAGCCAATACACTTTAATTTGGTTGATATTATTGTATTAACTCTTCAAATGCTTGCAATGGTATGTAAGTATTCACTAATATTATGGTGCGAATCTCCAAACACCACACACTAGCTAACAAGCAGTTTACATTTGATAAACTTTATTGTATAGTATATAACACATCGAACACTAGTAAAATATTTTGTATGTGTAATTGTTCTCAGCCCAATAGGCTAGCAGTTAGCACCTCTACCTTCAAACATTCAGGTATTGAAAGACTCATAGGTTCACATCCCACCAAAAAATCCTGAAAGATTGCATTGGTGGGAAAAGGAGAATGCCAGTTAGCCAAAGCAACATAAATATACGTGTATATATATTTACTGAAAATAGGTGATTGCCAAGTAGCCAATGCAGTTTAATGTGAAAGTTTTTATTGTATGAACTCTTTAAATGCATGCAATGGTATGTAAGTATTCAATTATATTATGATGTGACATTCCAAACACCACACACTAGCTAAAGGGCAGTTTACATTTCTTTGTTTGTTTATTTTAATTCACTTGTGCACTGAAAAAATAAACACAGCTGGTGGATGGTAGGTTGGCTGTTGTTTGAACTCATACCATGAGTGGTGTGGAGATATCCAAGCAGACCACTAAGCCATTGTGCTAAGTACAAGACCTGCATAATAGCGTAGTATTATTAAAAAATCAACATAAATAATTACTGCTTTATAGTCAACTAAATTAATAAATAATAAATCAAAAACATGAAAAAAACAACATACAACAAATAGGTAACCTAAATGATTAATACATGTAACTTTACAGAATAGCAGACATTACTATGTAATAATCATTCAGAACTGCATTTCTTAGCAAAAGAAGGAAAAAAAAACTAGGAATACTAATTGCAATATAAATCAATAGATGCACGGGAACTAGAGCACATCTCTGATAAAAAATGTTTCTTTCACATACATGGATCATGGCTACAGTACAGTGCTATATAACAACTTAATAAGAATTGGCATTTGTATATACGCGGAAGCGCTAATTAGCGGCAATTTAGAATTCACAAACTTTTGTTCTCCGCTTATATCGCTGATTTACATGCGCAAATTCGCCGTTTTTTTTTCCATTTGGCTAAAATGGGCTCTATTATTTGCCATAGTGCCCAGTACTTCCTGGAGTTATAGTAAATGACCCCCTATACCACATTTTCACAGCTCTTACTGTGAAGAAACCTTTGTGTATTTGGCGAGGAAATTTCTTTTCCTCCAGACGTAAAGAGTGCCCCCTTGTCCTCTGGGTTGACCGTAAAGAGAATAACTCAATACAAAGTTCACTATATAGACCCCTTATATTTTTGAACATGTTGATCATATCCCCCCTTATTCTCCTCTTCTCAAGAGTGAATACATTCAGTTCCTCTAATCTTTCCTCATAGCTGAGCTCCTCCATGCCTCTTATCAATTTGGTTGCATTTCTCTGCACTTTATCCAATTCCCCGATATCCTTTTTGAGAACTGGTGCCCAAAACTGAACTGCATATTCCAGATGAGGTCTTACTAATGATTTGAACAGGGGCAAAATTATATCTCTCTCTCCGGAGTCCATACCTCTCTTAATACAAGAAAGGACTTTGCTCGCTTTGGAAACCGCAGCTTGGTATTGCATGATTTTATTGAGCTTATGATCTACCAAAACACCCAGATTCTTCTCCACCATGGATTCCCCCAGTTGTACTCCCCCCTAGCATGTATGATGCATGCATATTCTTAGCCCCCAAGTGCATAAATTTACATTTCTCAACATTAAACCTCATCTGCCACAGTCGCCCAATTAGACAGTGCATTGAGGTCGGCTTGTAAATTGGAGACATTCTGTAAGGACGTTATTCCACTGCATAGCTGCGTGTAGGGAACTGTGTCGAATGCTTTTGCAAAATCCAAGTATACCACGTCCACAGCAAGGCCGTCTTTAAGGCAGGGCAAAAGGGACAGCTGCCCTGGGCCCTGTCATTGTTGTGGGGCCTAAAGCAGCTGCCTTGTACTTGCCAATTATCCCAGTTTAAATGTCCTTGTCCTTTGAAGTTTTAGTCCTGTCCTGTGTCCCTACATCTCAGTGTGAAGTGCTGGTACTAATGCTGCCCAGCTCTGCCCTATTGTTGTGTACAGATGACTCACCTGCAGACTCTGTGTTTACATGTAAAAAAACGGCATTCATCTGTAAATAGCCCTGGCCGGCGGCATTGATATTTAAATAAAGGCGGCATTCATATGTATATCATGCCCCCCTGCGGTGAGGAGATGATGTACTGTAACCTCTAGCAACCAATCAGTGAGCAGTATTACTGTACAGTAATCTCTGGCAACCAATTAACAAGCAGAAATCATGTGCTGTAACCTCTAGCAACTAATCTGTGAGCCGTAATGTGTGCTGTAACCTCTAGCAACCAGTCAGTAAGCAGTAATTATATGCTGTAACTGCTGGCAACCAATCGCAATTGCTGCCTGATCTGATACAGTAAACTGATTTTATGTCTAGCTGCTATTTATTGATTGTCTCAGAGCAGGTGGAGAGTGAAATTGCATGGGGGGCCCAAGAAATTTGCCCAGGGTCCAATCAATATTAAAGACAGCCCTGGTCCACAGTCACCCCTCTGTCCAAGGTTTTACTTACCTCTTCATAAAAAGAAATCAGATTTGTCTGGCAACTTCTGTCTTTCATGAATCCATGCTGTCTGTTGCTTAAAATGTTTTTTTTTCCAGCAAGAACCTGTCTATGTGGTCTTTTATTAAATGCTCCAGTATCTTCCCGACTATGGAAGTTAAACTAACAGGTCTATAGTTACTTGGTAAAGACTTTGATCCCTTTTTAAATATAGGCACCACGTTTGCCCTGCGCCAATCCAGAGGTACTATTCCCGTCATTAATGAATCCCTAAAAATTAGATACATTGGCTTTGAAATTACAGAGCCCAATTCTTTTAGGATCCATGGGTGGATGCCATCAGGTCCAGGTGCTTTATCCACCTTTATTCTGTCTAAATATTTGTGGACCATATCACTTTTGAGCCAATGTGGATCATTTCGGGGCTGTGTCACTTCCACCCCCATTATGGACATGAGCTCCCCCATGCTCTTTTGTATACACAGAGCTGAAGAAAGTATTTAATAAATTTGCCTTCTCTTTGTCCCCAGTCACCCACTCTAGATTATTTTGTAAAGGGGCCTACATGCTCAGACCTGGCCTTTTTACTATTAATATATATGAAGAATTTTTAGGGGTTTGTCCTACTATCTTTTGCAATCTGTCGTTCATTTTGAATTTTTGCATCCTTGATTTTCTTTTTACATATTCTGTTAAATTCTTTGTAACACTAGTGTTCCTTCATTTTTATATTTTTTTAAAAACTCTTTTCTTATCGTTTATAACTTCTTTAACTTTGGCCATGATCCACATAGGTTTTGTTTTTAGCCTTTTAAACTTATTGCCCATGGGAATATACTTTGCAGTGAGGTCCCAAACAGTCTTTTTGAAGAATTCCCATTTCTGATCTGTGTTTATCAATGCAAATATTCCCTCCCAGTCTAAATCCTGGAGAGCAGCTCTCATCCTTGGAAAATTTGCTCTCTTGAAGTTAAGTGTTTTTATCTTTCCCGTATGTATTTCTTGTTTACAGCTAACATCAAATGAAATCATGTTATGATCACTGCTACCCAGGTGTTCCCTTATCTGGACATCAGTAATAAGCTCTGCATGGTTTGAGATTACCAGGTCCAAGAGAGCTTCATTCCTAGTTGGGGCCTCAATAAACTGGACCATAAAATTGTCCTGTAATAGGTTAATACATTTTTGCCCTTTAACTGTCCCAGCAGTGCCATTACTCCAGTTAATTTCTGGGTAGTTAAAATCCCCCATTATTATCACTTTCCCAGCCCTTGAAGCCCTTTCCATCTGTGAAAGGAGTTGAGTCTCCACCTCCTCATTAACATTGGGTGGTCTATAACAAAGTCCAATGATTAACTTTGAACTACGCCCATCTATATGCAGTTCCACCCATAATGCTTCAGACCATCACACTCTCCATCAACCAGGTCCTCTTTCACACTTTCTTTGAGATCACTTCTCACATAGAGACAGACCCCGCCACCTTTCCTTTTTACCCTGTTTCTCCAAAAGAGTGCATAGCCAGGAATATTAATAGCCCAGTCATGTGAGGATTGAAGCCACGTTTTAGCAATACCAATTACATCATAGCTCTCCCCAGAGCTTCCAACTCACTTATTTTGCTTGGCAGACTTCTGGCATTGGTGTACAAACACTTTAATGCATTAATGCATTTAGCTCTGGTGTTTTTCATATCATTTTTAGTAGTACAAATGGCACTATAGTTTCCAATGGCTGTTTGCAACATTTGAAATTTCTTGTCACCTGCCATAACCCTCCCCCCATCTATCTCCATTCCACCCTCCATTAATGTCTGACCCCTAACTGATCTGTCTGCCCAATCTAATTCTAGTTCACCCTCCCCCTCAATCCTAGTTTAAATACTCCTCCAGCCTTCCCATAAACCTCTCCCCCAGCACAGCAGACCCCCTTCCATTCAAGTGCAAACCATCTTTAGCATATAGGTTGCACCCCAATGAAAAGTCAGCCCAGTGCTCTAGAAACCCAAATCCCTCCTCCCTGCACCAGGTCTTTAGCCATGCATTCAGCTCTCTAATCACCCCCTGCCTTTCCTGTGTTGCGCATGGCACAGGCAATATTTCAGAGAATATCACCTTGGAGGTCCTTCCCTTCAACTTGCAGCCTAGTTGTTTAAATTGATTCTTAAGGAGCCTCCACCTTCCATGTATACTGTCATTGGTTCCAACGTGGACCAAGACAGCTGGGTCTTGCCCAGCCCCTCCCAGTAATTTATCCACCTGGTCCACCACATGCCGAACCCTAGCACCAGGGAGACAGCAAACCATTCGGTTGAGGCGATCCTGGCGACAAATTATTCTATCAGTCCTTCTGATTATAGAATCCCCTATAACCACCAACTGTCTAGGCCTACCTGCACTCCCCTCACCACCTCTACTAGACTGGCCTTCCTTTTCTGCGAGCCCTTTCCACTCCCTCTAACTACATTAACCCATCTTCCTATCTGATAAACCCTACTTGCCCCTCCACCCTCCAAATCAACCCTACTGACCACCTGATCAGGGAGCAGAGGACCCCTTTCAAGGTTGCCCTTTCTGCCCAGTTTTGCACTTTGCTCCTCCAGATCTCTAATGCAAGCTTGCAGAAGGGCAACCTGCTCACATCTGTCGCAGCGGTATCCATCCTGGAGCTGTCGCACCAATTTTGCATACATGTGGCACACTGTGAACTGAGCAAAACCTTCAACCCTGCTAGCACTCATTTACCAGTTACAATACAATTACTTAAAGGAAATTTAAGATGTTACTTACAGGTTAGAAGACTCCTGTTTTATCTCCTGGTTATTAACTCTCCACTTTAGTTCAAAATTCCACTTATGTTCACAAAATCCACATGCAAGCCACCAGCAGGGAGCAAGCTCCTAGGGGAGTTTGTAAAAATACTTTTATACACCTGTGAACAATTAACCACCCCCTTAGTTAGCAGGAAGAAAAAAAATGCTGTTTAAAAAGTGTCAGAAAAAAGGAGGGGAAAAAAGTATTTTAAAAACTGCTAGCAAACGTATCAAATAAAGGTGAAAAAAAAAACCAAAACTTGCAAGCAGAAGCAGTCAGAAGCACAACTCCTGGTTATTAACTTTATTTTATTAACGTTGACAAGGATGAGCGAGTTTGGGGTGCAGAAACTTGACTTGCCTACACAGAGTCCTGAACTCAACCCGATAGAACACCTTTGGGATGAATTAGAACAGAGACTGTGAGACAGGCCTTCTTGTCCACATCACTGCCTGACCTCACAAATGTGCTTCTGGGGGAATGATCACCATAATGCAGAATCAGTGGGAGCCCCAAGTGTGTCACTTGCCACTGTCCCATAGACACACTCAAGAGCTGAAACAGTTACAGCTGCAAAGGATGTGCCAACTCAATATTGAACCCTATGGACTAATGCCCTGTACTCATGATTGGACATTGAACGGACATTCCGACAATAATATCCATCGGATTTTTTCCGACGGATGTTTGCTCAAACTTGTCTTGCATACACACGGTTGCACAAAGTTGTCGGAAAATCTGATCGTTCTGAACGCGGTGATGTAAAACACATACATCGGATCTATAAACGGGGCAATAGCCAATAGCTTTCATCTTTTAATTTATTCTGAGCATGTGTGGCACTTTGTGCATCGGATTTGTCTACACACGATCGGAATTTAAAGGATCGGATTTTGTTGTCGGAAAATTTTATAGCCTGCTCTCAAACTTTGTGTGTCAGAAATTCTGATGGAAAAACTCAGATGGAGCCCACACACAATTAGAATTTCCGACAACACAATCCGATCACACTTTTTCCGTCGGAAAAGACAACCATTTGTACAGGGCATAAGACTGGGATGCCATTAAAGTTCATGTGCGTGTAAAGGCAGATGTCACAATACTTTTGACATTATAATGTATCTTTGCTTCTCTGTACAAACTCTTTTGCTATATAAACGTGTGGCCTGGACAGTTTGGTAGTAACCTTTACCTAGTTGATATTTGCTTGGAACTAGAGATGGGCCAAACTCCAGAGCTCCCAAACAGAGAAAAAGTTCTGACCCGAACGGCGAACCCCATTAAAGTCTATGTGAGCTGAACTTGAAAAATCAAAAGTTCACAGTTTGAAGGCAGGGGCGGATCCAGAGCCTAGTCACGTGAGGGGCACTGCCAGAAAGTACATTTTTTGGGGGGTAAATTTATCGGGGAAATGGCTGGTGTTAGCACTTCAATCATCATGGCACCATGGTTGTTATGGTGTCAAGATGATTGAAGCGCATTATTACTATTATTACATTGTTATAAAAAATGAAATAGTTCAACTCACCATAATGCAGAATCAGTGGGAGCCCCAAGTGTGTCACTTGCAGGGCCGGACTGGCCTACCGGGATACCGGGAAATCCCCCGGTGGGCCGGCTGTCTGGCTGCCCCTGGTGCCGCTGTGAGGGCAGCGGCGCCTGAAAGAAACATGGCTGTGGGGCCGCCAGGCTGACATGCAACTGCGCATGCGCTAGCACTATTCTCGGAAGTGTGTAGGGCTTTCCCGAGCTAGCCGTGCTCGGGAAAGTCCGTACACACTCGGCAATTCTTGGAAATGCGGGCGCATGCGCAGTGACACGATGGCGCAGAGCGGCGCCATTTTTAAAGTACCGCAGTGAGTACTCGTCTGGTGGCCTCTTCCTCCTACTCCTCCTGCAGCCTCTGACCTCCTGCCCCCCTGCAGCCTCTGACCTCCTGCCCCCACTGCAGCCTCTGACCTCCTGCCCCCACTGCAGCCTCTGACCTCCTGCCCCCACTGCAGCCTCTGACCTCCTGCCCCCCCTGCAGCCTCTGACCTCCTGCCCCCCCTGCAGCCTCTGACCTCCTGCCCCCCCTGCAGCCTCTGACCTCCTGCCCCCCTGCAGCCTCTGACTTCCTTCCCCCCCTGCAGCCTCTGACCTCCTGTCCCCCCCTGCAGCTCTGACCTCCTGTCCCCCCCCTGCAGCCTCTGACCTCCTGTCCCCCCCTGCAGCCTCTGACCTCCTGCCCCCCTGCAGCCTCTGACCTCCTGCCCCCCCTGCAGCCTCTGACCTCCTGCCCCCCTGCAGCCTCTGACCTCCTGCCCCCCCTGCAGCCTCTGACCTCCTGCCCCCTCTGCAGCCTCTGACCTCCTGCCCCCCCTGCAGCCTCTGACCTCCTGCCCCCGCCTGCAGCCTCTGACCTCCTGCCCCCCCTGCAGCCTCTGACCTCCTGCCCCCCCCTGCAGCCTCTGACCTCCTGCCCCCCCTGCAGCCTCTGACCTCCTGTCCCCCCCTGCAGCCTCTGACCTCCTGTCCCCCCCCCGCAGCCTCTGACCTCCTGTCCCCCCCCTGCAGCCTCTGACCTCCTGCCCCCCTGCAGCCTCTGACCTCCTGCCCCCCCTGCAGCCTCTCACCTCCTGCCCCCCCGCAGCCTCTGACCTCCTGTCCCCCCCTGCAGCCTCTGACCTCCTGTCCCCCCTTCTGCAGCCTCTGACCTCCTGTCATCCCCCCGCAGCCTCTGACCTCCTGTCACCCCCCTGCAGCCTCTGACCTCCTATCCCCCCTGCAGCCTCTGACCTCCTGTCATCCCCCCTCCGCAGCCTCTGACCTCCCCTGTACCATCGGCAGCCTCTGACCTCCCCTGTACCATCGGCAGCCTCTGACCTCCCCTGTACCATCCGCAGCCTCTGACCTCCCCTGTACCATCAGCAGCCTCTGACCTCCCCTGTACCATCGGCAGCCTCTGACCTCCCCTGTACCATCGGCAGCCTCTGACCTCCCCTGTACCATCCGCAGCCTCTGACCTCCCCTGTACCATCCGCAGCCTCTGACCTCCCCTGTACCATCCGCAGCCTCTGACCTCCCCTGTACCATCCGCAGCCTCTGACCTCCCCTGTACCATCCGCAGCCTCTGACCTCTCCTGTACCATCCGCAGCCTCTGACCTCTCCTGTACCATCCGCAGCCTCTGTCCTCTCCTGTACCATCCACAGCCTCTGACCATCTCTTGTCTTATATCATGTCTGCAGTCTGGAGTGGAGTCAACAGTGGGAGTGCCGCAGGGATGGGGGTCATGGGAGAAGTCAGACATGTATGGACTGTGGAGAGGAAACTATAGGATAAAACCAGAGCCACCGAGCTGGAGCCGACTGACTGAGCCCTGCATGGTGCACCTGAGAGGAGGTCAGTGACAGCGCCGCCAGGCCTACCTGAGGGGGGGGGTCAATACAATATTGTAAGGGGGCACTGATATATAGGTTTCCCCCTTATATCAGTAAACCCCCTTACTTTAGTGTTTTCTTTCTGCGGAAGGTACTCTCTGGTCACCAGAGTCCTCCCCACATTCCCAGAGTTCCCCTTTACATCATAGTCTGCAGGATTCCACCTTACAGTGCAAGGGGGAACTCTGATGTAAAGAGGAATGCAGTGGACTCTGATATAAGTGGGGTCTCTGGTCACCAGTGCCCCCCTTTTATATCAGAGTTCCCGCTTAGATCGTGATCTGCAATGTTCCCCTTTATGTCAGAGTTCCCTTGCACTGTAAAGGGGAATCCTCCTGATGTATTGGGGGAACTCTGTGTTGGGTTATATTAATCTGACTTTCATGTAAATGGAGAAATATGGTTTTTGACTTTTGTTTAACTTAACACATTGCTAATAGCAGTTTATAGCTTAAATATTGATATTTGCACTGAAAACTGCCATTTACGGCACCTTTTTTTTGCAGTGTCAATAAAAAATGTGCCAGTAAATGGCATGATTTTTGCCTTGAAAAAAATTGCTGCTGTTGGTAAAAGCCATGTCTCTCTTATCTATTGTACAGGATGCCGTGGCTGGGTCCTGGAAGGACGCTATGTTTCCCCTCTGTTTGGACTGTGGTCCCTTTAAGGGAACAAAAAGGGTTAACTCACCTGTCAGAGGAAGTGGGTTTAAAACAAGACAGGAAGTTAGAGAGGGTGTGGAGGAGTGTAGAGGAGATGGTGGATGGTGTTTTGTTGTGCAGCAACAAAAGTGAATAGCAGTGTCCTGCCTGGAAGTCTCCTGCCAGGGGAAGCTACCTGCAACAGAAACTAAGGACTGTTTAACTGCAATAGCAGTTCTGGACTTTGCAAGTCGGTGAGACTGAAACCTTTTTCTTTTGTTTTTGCTGCTGTAAAGCTATTTAAGTTCAATAAATCTCCTTTTGAGTGAAAAGCCTGTGTCCTGCGATCTAGCTGGTCCCCCAAACATTACAAGTGGTGCTCGAATGTGGGCAGGACAGAGTAACAGGCATTTTTCTTGCTGTTTTTTTTTTTTAATTTAAACACATTTAAAGACATTTAAAGGGACAGTACAGTGGATTTATGTCCTGGGTTAAAGCTGCACAAACCCTGAAAGCTGAAGCAATGGAGGAGCTAATTAAACAGCTGTCCTTGGCTAATATACAAGCGCAGACTCGCCATGAGGAAGCTAATCAGCGCTTAACAACCCAGCTGGAGGTACAGCAAGAAAACACTCGCCTGTTGGTGGCGCAGTTGGCAGCCCAGCAAGCGACCCAGCAAGAGGTTATGCAGGCTCAAGTGACTGCCTTAAAAGAAGTAGTGCAGAAGCTTTCTCAGGGCCGTGAGCAAGCGGCTGTTGCCCCTGGCAACCAGGTGACCGTGAGGGTAAGCCATTTTTTGCAGAAATTGTCCCTGAGTGATGATGTAGAGGCATTTCTTGCTACATTTGAGAGGACGGCAGAGAGAGAAGGGTGGCCCCAGGACCAGTGGGCCGGCCTAATTGCTCCTTTCCTAACCGGAGATCCTCAAAAAGCCTACTTCGACCTGCCACCAGATCATGCTAAAGACTATCAAACATTAAAGGCAGAAATACTGGCTCGTTTGGGGGTAACTACAGCTGTTCGGGCCCAACGAGTGCACCAATGGAAGTATCGTCCAGATCGTCCACCACGGTCTCAAATGCATGACCTGGTGCAACTGGTAAAAAAATGGCTGCAGCCCGAAATGTTGTCTGGCCTCCAAATCGTGGAGCGGGTCGTGCTGGACCAATACCTAAGGTCACTGCCAGACGACCTTCAATGGTGGGTCAGCCATGGAGACCCCAAAACAGTGAACCTCCTTGTCGAGATGGTGGAACGATACACAGTGGTGGAGGATCTGCTTGGCCCTACCAAGCGGCAAGGACCCAGTCTGCCACGGCATATTCGTTCGACTGCTGCCCTTCGAAAGGATGTTCCCCGGAGCCCTGGAACCAACACCCCGGAAGGTCAAGAGTCACTCCCGATACCTTCTCAGCGATCTGTTCCTGTTCGGAGAGGAGGGGATGTACAATGTTGGCGATGTCACTCCTGGGGCCATACCCGGGCCCACTGCCCACTGCAAGAGGAGCCCATGGAATGCGGGGTTCTTCGGAGGGGGTCTTTTTATGCCCATAAAGCATGTACAACACATATCGATCTTGGAGAAGAGAAATTCGAGTGTGAAGTCCAAGTGGACCACCTCCCTGCCCGGGCTTTGCTGGACTCCGGAAGCATGGTAACCCTGGTCCATCCTAGAGTAATTGGGAAGATCGGTCCAGTAAGAAAAACTTTACGGGTGGTGTGCATTCACGGGGACACTAGAGAGTACCCTCTCATCTCGGTGACCATCTCCGCAGCATGTGGCACTGGTACTCAAGAGGTGGGGGTAGTAAAGAACTTGGTACATGATGTTATCATAGGACGAGACTGTCCATTATTTGCAAAACTGTGGGGACAAGGAGAACTACCTGAACGGTCCAGAGACTGGGGAGAAACTAGTCCCTCTGTTCCTGCGGTTGAGAGAAATAACCCTTAAATGACGAATGTTCTTGAAAATGCTAATGATTTGGTTAATGGTGATGCAAGTAGTGCTGATGTTACTAAGGGTGTCAAAATGTGTGGTTCACAGACCTACCTGAACCCTGAAGTGGGGGGGGAACCTTCCCCACTTCAGGTAATGCTGGGGGAAGAGGATGAGGAAGTGGCTGTTACCCCTGCCCTGCCGGATCTGGGTGTTCCGCAGGGGGCATTTGGTACTGCTCAGATGCAGGACCCCACTTTGGCCCATGCACGGGAACAGGTGGTAGTAATAAATGGGGTTCCCCAAGAGCCAGGTGCGAATGAGCGGTGGCCACACTTTGCAATATGTAGTGAATTGCTTTATCGGGTTACCAAAGTGAGAGAAAATGTGGTAGAGCAATTATTGGTACCCCAACAGTATAGATGCAAGGTCCTGGACCTGGCCCATGATGATGTTTTTAGGGGGACACCTGGGAGTTGAAAAGACGGAGGTACGGATCACCGACCGGTTTTACTGGCCAGGTCTGAAAGCAGAGGTAAGGAGATACTGTACCTCTTGTCCCACCTGTCAGTTGACCACTCCGGTGACCCACTTCCGGAATCCTTTGGTCCCTCTGCCCATAATTGAGGTCCCATTTGAAAGGATAGCCATGGATATAGTGGGTCCCTTGGTGAAGTCGGCTCGAGGTCACTCCTACATACTGGTGATTCTCGACTATGCCACCCGATATCCTGAGGCGCTACCCCTGCGGAATACCTCCTCTAAGGCTATTGCCCGGGAATTATTCCAGTTGTTTATACGGACTGGTTTTCCCAAGGAAATACTAACGGACCAGGGCACCCCGTTTATGTCGAGGGTTATGGCCGACGTGTGCAAGCTCTTCCGGATCAAACAGCTGCGCACATCGGTCTACCATCCCCAAACGGATGGGTTAGTAGAACGCTTTAATAAGACCCTTAAGTCTATGCTTAAGAGAGTTGTACAAAGGGATGGGAAAGACTGGGACTGTCTGTTACCAGCTCTCCTGTTTGCTATCCGGGAAGTGCCCCAGGCCTCCACTGGGTTTTCGCCCTTCGAGTTGGTATATGGGCGGAGACCTCGCGGACTACTGGATTTTGTTAAAGAGGAATGGGAAAGTGAACCTAGTCAGCATAAGAGTGTTCTTGAATATGTTTCCCAAATGCAGGAGAGGATCCGAACTGTGTTGCCACTAGTCAAGGAACATTTACAAAAAGCTCAGGAGGCTCAACGACGAGTCTATAATAGGGCTGCTAAAATAAGGAATTTCCAAGTGGGGGATCGAGTAGCGGTGTTGATTCACACTGTGGAAAGTAAATTATTAGCCAGGTGGCAAGGCCCCTTTGAAGTTGTAGAAAAAGTGGGAGAGGTGAACTATAAAATCCACCAACCGGGTAAGAGGAAACCCTATCGAATATATCATGTAAACTTGTTAAAGCCCTGGACAGAGAGGGAACCAGTAACCTCCCTGGCTAGTGCAAGATTGGAGCCTCGGGTTGGGGTGGAGAGTGTCCAAGTAGCAAATACCCTGTCTAAAACCCAAAGCCAGCAGGCAAAGGAGTTCTTGCAGAGAAATAAAGAAAAATTTTCAGACTTGCCAGGGCTCACGAGTACCATAGAGCATGATATCATCACGGAACCAGGAGTCAAAGTTTTTGTCAGGCCCTACCGCATCCCAGAGGCCCAAAGGAAGGCTGTTTCAGAGGAAGTGAAGAAGATGTTAGACCTGGAGATTATTGAGGAATCGCAGAGTGAGTGGTCGAGCCCGATTGTGTTGGTACCGAAGCCCAACGGGACTCTGCGATTCTGCAATGATTTTCGGAAACTTAATGAAGTTTCACGGTTTGATGCCTACCCCATGCCCCGGGTAGATGAGCTTATTGAGAGACTAGGTCCAGCCAGGTATATCACTACATTAGACCTTACAAAGGGATATTGGCAAATCCCGTTGACTAAGGCTGCTAGAGAGAAAACTGCTTTTTCTACCCCAGAGGGGAGTTTTCAGTACAAAAGGATGCCTTTTGGATTGCAAACTGCTCCAGCCACATTCCAGCGAGCAATGGATAGGATTTTACGACCTCACCGGAAATATGCCTCAGTGTACTTGGATGACATAGTCATTTTTAGCAGAGACTGGGAATCACACTTGCCCAAAGTCCAGGCAGTGCTGGACTCTCTTTGGAAGGAGGGGTTTACAATAAACCCTGAAAAATGTGCTTTGGGAATGGAGGAGGTGAAATACCTGGGCTATATCGTGGGTAGAGGGGTGGTGAAACCTCAGGTCAGCAAGGTAGAGGCTATACAGAGTTGGCCCCGTCCCCTCACAAAAAAAGCAGGTACGTGCATTCTTGGGCATGGTGGGATACTACAGGAGGTTTGTACCCAACTTTGCCACGTTGGCGGCTCCATTGACCGATCTGACTAAGGGTCGGAAATCGGTCATGGTGGAGTGGAATGCAGATGCTGAGAAGACCTTTTTGGAGCTCAAGTCGGCACTGTGCCAACACCCTGTCCTGGTAGCACCCAATTTTTCAAAAGAGTTTGTTGTCCAAACTGATGCTTCTGATGTAGGATTGGGAGCGGTGTTGTCACAGGTTATTAATGGAGAGGAGCACCCGGTAGTCTTCCTCAGTAGGAAGTTAACACCAGCGGAAAAAAACTACGCTATAATTGAACGAGAGTGTCTGGCCATTAAGTGGGCTCTGGAATCCCTCAGATATTACCTTTTGGGGAGGAAGTTTAGGCTGATTTCTGACCATGCCCCTTTAACATGGTTGAGACAGGGTAAAGGGAATAATGCCAGGGTTACTCGGTGGTTCCTGGCACTCCAGGAATTTAAATTTGTAGTGGAGCATAGGCCCGGGAGACTGCATCAAAATGCAGATGCCCTCTCCCGAGTCCATTGTTTGAGCTCCACGGTTGCCTCCACCTCCATGGCGTTGGGGCACAGGGGGGGGATATGTACAGGACGCCGTGGCTGGGTCCTGGAAGGACGCTATGTTTCCCCTCTGTTTGGACTGTGGTCCCTTTAAGGGAACAAAAAGTCTTAACTCACCTGTCAGAGGAAGTGGGTTTAAAACAAGACAGGAAGTTAGAGAGGGTGTGGAGGAGTGTAGAGGAGATGGTGGATGGTGTTTTGTTGTGCAGCAACAAAAGTGAATAGCAGTGTCCTGCCCGGAAGTCTCCTGCCAGGGGAAGCTACCTGCAACAGAAACTAAGGACTGTTTAACTGCAATAGCAGTTCTGGACTTTGCAAGTCGGTGAGACTGAAACCTTTTTCTTTTGTTTTTGCTGCTGTAAAGCTATTTAAGTTCAATAAATCTCCTTTTGAGTGAAAAGCCTGTGTCCTGCGATCTAGCTGGTCCCCCAAACATTACACTATATATAATACACTATTCAAATGTGCTTTAAAATGCATGGTTTTCCCTTTTGTGAACAAGAAAATAAAGACGTTATGTGGTTGGGCTGGTATAAAAATACTATGGGGCTGGTATAAAATTATTTCCAGGGCTGGTTTTTATTCCCAGTCCGGCCCTGGTCACTTGCCACGTCACCTGTCACCAGATGCAGATTGTCACTTGCCACGTTCCATGCCACACTTTGCAGATTGTCACTTGCCACGTCCCATGTCACATGTTGCAGATTGTCACTTGCCACGTCCCATGCCACACATTGCGGATTGTCACTTGCCACGTCGCCTGTCACCAAATGCAGATTGTCACTTGCCACATCACCTGTCACCAGATCCAGATTGTCACTTGCCACGTCCCATGCTGCACTTTGCAGATTGTCACTTGCCATGTCCCATGCCACATGTTGCAGAATGTCACTTGCCACGTCCCATACCACACCTTGCAGATTGTCACTTGCCAAGTCCCATGCCACATGTTGCAGAATGTCACTTGCCTGCTATAATTGTCTCTTGCTCGCCCAATCACTCATCCGCATTCTCGGAGGGGGCAATTGCCCCGTTGCCCCCCCTGGATCCGCCCGTGTTTGAAGGCTTATATGCCAGTAATTGACCATAAAATGTATATAGGGCCTGGGTACCGCCCTCGGGGACATGCAGCAATGCAAATTTTTTTTTTAAAAGATCGTTTTTACAGGAGCAGTGATTTTAATGAGTTTAAAATGCAACAATAAAAATGAAAAAAATCAATTACAGATAGTGCTTGGGGGTTTTATTAGTCTGCCTGTAAAGTAGAACATCTGTAGCATGTATAGAGCACGCTGCTGCAAAAATTACATTTCTAAAGAAAAAAAATGCATTAAATGACATTTATATTGCCGACAATACAATACCATTGCTGGCAATACAAAAATGTCCCAGTCCATACCAAGCCCATCAAGTCTGGTATGGATTTTAAGGGGAACCCCAAGCCAAAATTAAAAAAAAAAACGACGTGGGGTCCCCCCCAATCTGTACGCTATCCTTATCCAAGCATGCAGCCTGGCAGGCCAGGAAAGGGAGGGGGATGAGCAAGTCCTCCCCCCTCCTGAACCATACCAGGTCACATGCCCTCAACCTGGGATGCGAGCGTTTTGGGGCAGGGAGGGCACCTTGTCCCCATGTTGATGGGGACAAAGGTCTCTTCCCCACAATCCTGGGCTGTGGGGGTGTGCAGGTAGAGGGCTAAATGGAATCTGAAAGCCCCCTTTAACAAGGGGCCCCCAGATCCCACCCCCATGTGAATGAAAGTCCTACATATCCACCAAAAAAGTGCCAAAAGTAATAAAGACACAGAGACAGTTTTTGATAATTCCTTCATTAAAAAATAAAAAAACAGTGTCCCCCCCGATGTAGATGCAGTGTCAATCACAACGCCCGCTCCACCGCAGAGTATTGACTCCGCTGTCAATTAAGGCAAACTGCCGAATGGCTGGCTTGCAGTTTGACAGTTCTTATATAGGTAAGAGCTGGGCCACCTTGCAATATCACCTGGTGGCACCACCGCCTTATGACATCACTGACCCAGCATGCACCGGTTCATGATGACACGCAGCAGGCAGTGCATTGCAGGGCATTCGGCAGAGCGAACACCTGACGCAGATCTGCAAATTTGGGTGTTCCTCAAAGGGGCGAGCAGCCAATGTTTAGCTGCTAACCAGGGTGTGAACAGGTTTACCTCATTGATCTGTGGGGTTTATTCTTTCAGGCACCTTGTAGTTTACTTCCTCTACCTTTTTACAACCTCATATGCTCCCTGTCATTTGGCTAGAAATTTACTCTCTACTGTGGTTATTAGTACAGTCACTTGGTTCCTAACATGAAATTGTAATTTTTTTCAACTTTAGTTGACTATGTGAACACTCTTCACTGCTCCTTCAAAACACTCTGTAGATGTTCTATCACTATCGATGTCACATTAGAGAGAAATATGTTCTGTTATTGTTTTGTGAACAGTGGTTACACTTTCCCATGTTTCTTTTACTACATTGACAATCCACTGATTCTCTACCGGTATACCAATTTAAACAGTGAAAATCCAGTGGATGCTTGAAGAACCGTTCATGGCAAATAACATCACAGGAATTAAGTAACTCCAATCTTTTCCATCTGTCTGTAACATCCTGTTAAGTGAAAACTTGAGTTTTGTTAGACCTCTCAACTAAGCCATCTGTCTGGGAGTGATAAACAGAAGCCTACAACTGCTAAAATTTGAAGAGTTTACACAAGTATTCTATCACCTTTGACATGAAAGGAGTGCCAGGGTCAGTCAGGACCTTCTTTGGAAATCCTATTTTTGATAACATATAGAAAAAATCCTGCACAGTTGTCTTAGAGGAAGTATTTCTGAGAGGAACAGGCTCTGGATATTTAGTTGGTAGAGAATTACCAGTATACTGTATATTGGTGTCAGTGGGATAATTTCACCAGAGAAACAATCAGGTCAATTGCAATGGTTTTGGAGGTGGGGAATGGAAGTGTCATAGCAAAGCAGTTAACTGGCAAGTTGGACAGGAAGCACAGTATCACTTAACCTGACATAAAACTGATTGATTATCTGTGCCTCTGTCTTCTCGACCCCTAGGTGTCCTCCCGGAGCTTTATTGTAAACTAAATCATGCACCATCCACCTGTATTGCAAAAACAAGAAACAGAGGGTGCACCAACCTAGTGCATTAACTTTGTGATAGCTTTATTGTGTAAAAAAGACAGATGCATACTCACAAACAACTTCGGCAAAAGGGCACATCAAAGTCCACAATATATATTATACATTGTAAAGCGCTGCGTAAACTGTTGGCGCTATATAAATCTTGTATAATAATAATAATATTGGAAGCAGACTGGTCACCAAGGCAAGTCCCAAAGATGAGAAGACCGTCCAAATGGCAAACGCCTTTTGAGGGAGGATCCCCTCTTCCTCAGAGCCAACTTTGGATAGTGCAAGAGTGGTATTTATATATACTGTAGATCACATCACATAATGCCCCAACTAAACTCCTCCCATCAGTAGGTGGGTATAGAAAAGTACAGTGGGGACAGAAAGTATTCAGACCCCTTAAATTTTTCACTGTTTGTTATATTGCAGCCATTTGCTACAATCATTTAAGTTCACCTTTTCCCAATTAATGTACACACAGCACCCTATATTGACAGAAAAGCACAGAATTGTTGACATTTTTGCAGATTTATTAAAAAAGAAAAAACCGAAATATCACATGGTCCTAAGTATTCAGACCCTTTGCTCAGTATTTAGTAGAAGCACCCTTTTAATCTAATACAGCCATGAGTCTTTTGGGGAATGATGCAACAAGTTTTTCACACCTGGATTTGGGGATCCTCTGCATGTATCCTTGCAAATCCTCTCCAGTTCTGTCAGGTTGGATGGTAAACATTGGTGGACAGCCATTTTTAGGTCTCTCCAGAGATGCTCAATTGGGTTTAAGTCAGGGCTCTGGCTGGGCCATTCAAGAACAGTCACAGAGTTGTTGTGAAGCCACTCCTTCATTATTTTAACTGTGTGCTTAGGGTCATTGTCTTGTTGGAAGGTAAACCTTTGGCCCAGTTTGAGGTCCTGAGCACTCTGGAGAAAGTTTTCATCCAGGATATCCCTGTACTTGGCCGCATTTATCTTTCCCTCAATTGCAACCAGTCGTCCTGTCCCTGCAGCTGAAAAACACACCCACAGCATGATGCTGCCACCACCATGCTTCACTGTTGGGACTGTATTGGAGAGGTGATGAGCAGTGCCTGGTTTTCACCATATTCTCTCACATACCGCTTAGAATTAAGGCCAAAAAGTTCTATCTTGGTCTCATCAGACCAAAGAATCTTATTTCTCACCATCTTGGAGTCCTTCAGGTGTTTTTTAGCAAACTCCATGTGGGCTTTCATGTGTCTTGCACTGAGGAGAGGCTTCCGTCGGGCCACTCTGCCATTAAGCCTCGACTGGTGGAGAGCTGCAGTGATGGTTGACTTCCTACAACTTTCTCCCATCTCCCGACTGCATCTCTGGAGCTCAGCCACAGTGATCTTTGGGTTCTTCTCTACCTCTCTCACCAAGGCTCTTCTCCCCCGATTGCTCAGTTTGGCTGGACGGCCAGCTCTAGGAAGAGTTCTGGTCATCCCAAACGTCTTCCATTTAAGGATTATGGAGGCCACTGTGCTCTTAGGAACCTTAAGTGCAGCAGAAATTTTTTGTAACCTTGGCCAGATCTGTGCCTTGCCACAATTCTGTCTCTGAGCTCTTCAGGCAGTTCCTTTGACCTCATAATTCTCATTTACTCTGACATGCACTGTGAGCTGTAAGGTCTTATATAGACAGGTGTGTGACTTTCCTAATCAAGTCTAATCAGTATAATCAAACACAGCTGGACTCAAATGAAGGTGTAAAACCATCTCAAGTAGGGATGAGCTTCGAGTTCGAGTCGAACTCATGTTCGACTCGAACATTGGCTGTTCGCAAGTTCGCCGAACAGCGAACAATTTGGTTTGTTCGCGGCAAATTCAAATGCCGTGGAACACCCTTTAAAAGTCTATGGGAGAAATCAAAAGTGCTAATTTTAAAGGCTTATATTCATGGTATTGTCATAAAAAGTGTTTGGGGACCTGGGTCCTGCTACAGGGGACATGGATCAATGCAAAAAAAGTTTTAAAAATGGCTGTTTTTTCGGGAGCAGTGATTTTAATAGTGCTTAAAGTGAAACAATAAAAGTGTAATATCCCTTTAAATTTTGTACCTGGGGGGTGTCTATAGTATGCCTGTAAAGGGGCGCATGTTTCCCGTGTTTAGAACAGTCTGATAGCAAAATGACATTTGAAAGGAAAAAAAAGTCATTTAAACTACTCGCGGCTATTAATGAATTGCCGGTCCGACAATACACATAAAAGTTCATTGATAATAACGGCATGGGAATTCCCCACAGGGGAACCCCGAACCAAAATTAAAAAAAAAATGACGTGGGGGTCCCCCTAAATTCCATACCAGGCCCTTTAGGTCTGGTATGGATATTAAGGGGAACCCCGGCCAAATTTTTTTAAAAAAATGGTGTGGGGTCCCCCTCAAAATCTATACCAGACCCTTCAGGTCTGGTATGGATTTTAAGGGGAACCCCGCGCCAAAATAAAAAAAATGGCATGGGGTCCCCCCGAAAAATCCATACCAGACCCTTATCCAAGCACGCAACCTGGCAGGCCGCAGGAAAAAAGGGGGGGACGAGAGAGCGTCCCCCCTCCTGAACCGTACCACATGCCCTCAATATTGGGAGGGTGCTTTGGGGTAGCCCCCCAAAACACCTTGTCCCCATGTTGATGAGGACAAGGGTCTCATCCCCACAACCCTGGCCGGTGGTTGTGGGGGTCTGCGGGCGGGGGGCTTATCGAAATCTGGAAGCCCCCTTTAACAAGGGCACCCCCATATCCCGGGCTTCCCCCCTGTGTGAAATGGTAAGGGGGTACTTGCACTCCTACCATTTCACTAAAAAAGTGTTAAAAATGTTAAAAATGACAAGAGACAGTTTTTGACAATTCCTTTATTTAAATGTTTCTTCTTTCTTCTATCTTCTATCTTTCTTCGGTTTCTTCCTCCATCTTCTTCTTCTTCTGGTTCTTCCTTCTTCCGGGGACTTGACAGGACTTCCCTGTGGCATTCCCCGTGACGCCACAGGGAAGTCCCGTCAAGTCACCGTGCGTCAGAGGGGGGTGGGGTCACGGGGTGGCCCTGCCCCCCCGTTATTTAAGAACCATCAGAAGAGGAGAAGCGTCACACAGTGGGAGCCTCCCTCCATGCCATCATGGATGTGGAGCGGCCCGAAAAGAAAATGAATAGAAGAAGATGAAGAGAGAAGCGTCACACAGCGGGAGCCTCCCTCCATGCCATCATGGATGCGGAGTGGCCCGAGAAGAAGAAGGGAAGAAGACGCCGACGCCACGGAGGAAGATGCCAGACGAGAACACCAGGGAAAGAACCATAAGAACCAGAAGAAGATGGAGGAAGAAACCAAAGGAAGATAGAAGAAAGAAGAAGCATTTAAATAAAGGAATTGTCAAAAACTGTCTCTTGTCATTTTTAACATTTTTGACACTTTTTTAGTGAAATGGTAGGGGTACTTTTGCCCCCTTACCATTTCACACAGGGGGGAGGCCCGGGATATGGGGGTCCCCTTGTTAAAGGGGGCTTCCAGATTCCGATAAGCCCCCCGCCCGCAGACCCCCACAACCACTGACCAGGGTTGTGGGGATGAGGCCCTTGTCCTCATCAACATGGGGACAAGATGTTTTGGGAGCTACCCCAAAGCACCCTCCCAATGTTGAGGGCATGTGGCCTGGTAGGGTTCAGGAGGGGGGGAGGCCGCTCTCTCGTTCCCCCTCTTTTCCTGCGGCCTGCTAGGTTGTGTGCTCGGATAAGGGTCTGGTATGGATTTTTAGGGGGACCACACACCATTTTTTTTTGTTAATTTTGGCCGGGGTTCCCCTTAATATCCATACCAGACCTGAAGGGCCTGGTATGGAATTTAGGGGGACCCCCCACGTCTTTTTTTTTTTAAACTTTTGTTCGAGGTTCCCCTGTGGGGAATTCCCTTGCCATTTTTATCAATGAACTTTTATGTGTATTGTCGGACCGGCAATTCATTAATGACCGCGAGTAGTTTTAAATGACTTTTTTTCCTTTGAAATGTCATTTTGCTGTCAGACTGTTCTAAACACGGGAAACATGCGCCCCTTTACAGGCATACTATAGACACCCCCCATGTACGAAATTTAAAGGGATATTACACTTTTATTGTTTCACTTTAAGCATTATTAAAATCACTGCTCCCAAAAAAACGGCCATTTTTAAAACTTTTTTTGCATTGATCCTTGTCCCCTGGGGCAGGACCCAGGTCCCCAAACACTTTTTATGACAATAACTTGCATATAAGCCTTTAAAATTAGCACTTTTGATTATTCACGTTCGTGTCCCATAGACTTTAACAGTGTTTGCGTGTTCTAACAAATTTTTTGCCTGTTCACAAGTTCTGGTGTGAACCGAACAGGGGGGTGTTTGGCTCATCCCTAATCTCAAGGATGATCAGAAGAAATGGACAGCACCTGAGTTAAATATATGAGTGTCACAGCAAAGGGTCTGAATACTTAGGACCATGTGATATTTCAGTTTTTCTTTTTTAATAAATCTGCAAAAATGTCAACAATTCTGTGTTTTTCTGTCAATATGGGGTGCTGTGTGTACATTAATGAGGAAAAAAATTAACTTAACCACTTGCTTACTGGACACCTAAACCCCCCTCCTGTCCAGACCAATTTTCAGCTTTCAGTGCTCTCACACTTTGAATGACAATTACTCAGTCATGCAACACTCTACCCAAATGATTTTTTTGTCCTTTTTTCCATAGAAATAGAGCTTTCTTTTGGTGGTATTTGATCCCCTCTAGGTTTTTTATTTTTTGCGCTATAAATGAAAAAAGACCGAAAATTTTGAAAAAAAACAAATTTTTCTTAATTTCTGTGATAAAATTTTGCAAATTGTTAATTTTTCTTCATACATTTTGGCCACAATTTATACTGCTACATATCTTTGGTAATAATAATGCAAAATTAGTGGAAATTATTTGGTTTGTGTGAAAGTTTTAGAGTCTACAAACTATGGTGCAAATCATTAAAAATGTATCACATCTGATGTACTGGTGGCCTATCTCATTTCTTGAGACCCTAACAAGCCAGGAAAGTACAAATGCCCCCAAATGGCCCGTTTTTGGAAAGTAGACATGTCAAGGTAATTAGTAAGAGGCATGGGTTATTTGAAGTTGTAATTTTTTCCCACAATTCTTTGCAATATTACGATTTTTATTTTTTTATTTTTATTTTTTCACAAAATTGTCATTGTAATAGCTTATTTCTCTCACATGGCATGTGCATACCACAAATGACACCCCAAAATACATTCTGCTACTCCTCCTGAGTATAACGATACCACATGTGTGGGATTTTTTCACTGCCTGGCCACATACAGAGGCCCAACATGCAGGGAGCGCCATCAGGTGTTCTAGGAGCATAAATTACACATCTCATTTCTCAACCACCTATTACACTTTTGAAGGCCCTGGAGCACCAGGACAATGGAAACACCCACAAAATGACACCATTTTGGAAAACTAACACCCCAACGTATAATATATGAGGCATAATGGGTCTTTTGAACGGTTCATTTTTTTCCAGAAGTTTTTGGAAAATGTGGAAAAAAATGAAAACGCATTTTTTTTTACACAAAGTTGTCAGTTTATAAGATATTTCCAACACATAGCATTTAGATAGCAAAAATGAAACCCCAAAATACATTCTGCTACTCCTCCTGAGTATTATAATGCCACATGTGTGGGACTTTTTCACTGCCTGGTCACATACAGAGGCCCAACATGCAGGGAGCACCATCAGGTGTTCTAGGAGCAAAAATTACACATCTCATTTCTCAACTACCTATTACACTTTTGAAGGCCCTGGAGCACCAGGACAATGGAAACACCCACAAAATGACATCATTTTGGAAAGCTAACACCCCAACGTATAATCTATGAGGCATAATGAGTCTTTAGAATGGTTCATTTTTTTCCAGAAGTTTTTGGAAAATGTGGAAAAAAATGAAAACGCATTTTTTTTTTTACACAAAGTTGTCCGTTTATAAGATATCTCCAACAAATAGCATTTAGATAGCAAAAATGACACCCCAAAATACATTATGCTACTCCTCCTGAGTATGGCGATACCACATGTGTCAGACTTCTACACAGCCTGACCACATACAGAGACCCAACATGCAAGTAACACCAACAGGTGTTCCAGGGACACATAGCATGCACAAACCAAGAATTACACCCCAAAATACATTATGCTGAGCAAAGCGTAAACAAAAGATTACCTTTGGTTGTAGTAGCGCAGAGTCTCCAGACCCTAATCTAGGAATGAGAAAACAAAAAAATTGTTTTCTTCATCCAGAAAAACAATTCTGGAGCCCCTCACATATATGAGACCCCTGTGTTAAATCCCAATAGTCCAGTTGCAGGGTACAAGATCAGTCCAAGAGGCAGGCAAATATCATGGTCAAACAGTCCAAGGTCAGTTCCAGATCAGGCAGAGGTATGTACAGAATCGTTAGGCAGAAGCATGGTCGAATAACAGTCCAGGGTCAGTTCCAGATCAGGCAGCGGTATGTACAGAATCGGCAGGCAGAAGCGTGGTCGAATAACAAGCCAGGGTCAGTTACAGAGCAGGCAGTGGCATAAGGGGTGTAAAGGTGTGTGGAGGCAGGAACTGAGGATTACGTTTACCATACTTCACTAATAATTTATTGAAGTATGGTAACGGCGAAAACATTCACCTAAGCAGAGGCCTGGTTCGGAAGGACATTGGGCACAGTAATAAGATGTGTCTCTTCTGACTCCTGCTCTGGTACACACCTTACTTTTTTTTTATGTCATTGCAAAGAAAATTATAAACTGCGCTAAACAAAAATCTTATGTTTGAAGTAAAGTGGTAGTATAACCTAACACCAGCAAATATTTAAGAAATAATATAAAGTCCAAATCTTCAAAGTGGTAGGATGTTCAGTTTGAATGTAAATAATAATCCAAATGAGCTGTGATTGCTCTTACCATTATAGAGCCTGCTTATCACCGTGAGTCGGTAAGCACAATCTACAGCCACGGTGGTGAGGTTTTTTTCACTTCCCTCCCCTCCTTTTTGGTTGTTGTTATGTGCACACCAGGGTGTTTGGTATGTCTGTCTGTCCATGCCTAACATTTAATATACTACACTATGGCCAGTTTTCTTCTGTTTGTTTTTTCTCCTGCATCCATTGAGGGGTTTTTAATTTGAAAATGGACGGTGCTGACTGGTCTATTATTCCAAAGGCCCTGGCAGGGTTTTTTGCCATCCGCTCATATCACTGAAATTTCTGGTAAGAGCAATCACAGCTCATTTGGATTATTATTTACATTCAAACTGAACATCCTACCATTTTGAAGATTTGGACTTTATATTATTTCTTAAATATTTGCTGGTGTTAGGTTATACTACCACTTTACTTCAAACATAAGATTTTTGTTTAGCGCAGTTTATAATTTTCTTTGTTCTGATTGGTGTTGTCGCACTGTTTACTGCTGCTCATCTCTATATGCTTCTAGCGCGGAATTTTTTTGTTATATTTTTATGTCATTGGCCTGTTGGTCTGGGAGGGAGTCTATCTGGAAAGTGGCGTTCGGAGAGTCAACTAAGAACATCTGATCGGATGTTTTCTGGGGGGCCGTTCGGGAATATAAGGGCAGTGTAAATCTCCTGGTAGCCAAGGAAACGTTTGGGGTTTTGGGTGGAGTTGCGGTAAATTACATATGAGTTACATATGGCCAATTGAAAAAAATAAATTGCGACTTTCTTATACCAATGGTATGTCCGTCTTGTGGCAAGGTATGGTTCCAACATTTGGTCATTGAAGTCGACTCAACCCCATAAACAAATTATTTTCATAAACGCATTTTGGTTTTTGGATGGGGCCATTTCTTCTAGGGATTTCTACGAAGGTATCATTGTGGATCGAAGACAACATGTAGACATCTCTTCTGTCCCTCCACTTCATTGCCAAAATTTCCTTGTTCCGTAGACTTGCCATTTCTCCTTTCCTCAACCTCCTATTGACAAGACTTTGAGGAAAGCCCTTCCGGTTCCTTTTTAGTGTGCCACATGCTGGCGTCTTCTTCCAGTGAAGGTTGTGGAACAGGGGCAGAGATGTGTAGAAGTTTTCTACATACAGGTGGTAGCCTCTCTCCAGTAGGGGGTATATCAGGTCCCAAACAATTTTCCCGCTTGATCCCAAGTAGTCCGGGCAATTAGGGGGTTGCAGCTGGGTGTCCTTCCCTTCGTACACATTGAAGCCATACATGTACCCTGTGACTCGGTCACATAATTTGTATACCTTCACCCCTACCTTCACCCCATAGCGGGCCCTTTTGCTGGGAATAATTTTGCCTGCCACTAAATTAAACAAGGGACTCATCCACACATATGTGTTGGTCTGGGGTAAAAAGCTGGGGGAATACTTCAGAAAAATAATTTAGAAGTGGCCGAATTTTGAAAAGCCTGTCATAATTTGGGTCATTTCGAGGAGGGCACTGGGTGTTATCATTGAAATGAAGGAACCTCATTATCATTTGATATCTGGTTCTGGGCATTACCTTGGAGAAGATTGGCATGTGGTGGATGGGGTGGGTTGACCAATAGGAATTCAAGGTGTTTTTATTTGGTGAGTCCCATACAAAATGTGAGGCCTAAAAAAACCTTCAACTACTCCACCGTTAGGTCTCTCCACTCTTAGGGACAGGCATAATAGGACGTTGGATTATTTTAAATAAATTGCTGTGCATAAAGGTTGCACTGGGCCACAATTGTTGATAGCATGTCCTCTGTAAAAATTAAATTAAAAAAATTGATTGGGGAAAAATTTTCCGTGTCCACCTGGACTCCTGGCTGGGCAGTGAAAGGGGGAATGTTGGCTTCTCATGAATTAGAAGAAAGCCACAAGGGGTTTTGAAGGGCATAGGGAAGGCTGGCATGGGTCCTTGGCCTTTCTTGCCGAGGTACTGCGGTGCTGGTGGATGGCACTGCGGTGCTGGTGAATGGCACTGCGGTGCTGGTGGAAGGCACTGCGGTGCTGGTGGAAGGCACTGCGGTGCTGGTGGATGGCACTGCGGTGCTGGTGGATGGCACCGCGGTGCTGGTGGGTGTCACAGCCTCCTCACTAGAACGCCTTCATTTGGCGGGCCGAATATCTTCCTCCTCTGAGTCACTCAGTGTTCCACTACTGAAGACTGGCTCATAATTTATGTCCGACTCAGAATCGAAATTTGAAATGGAATCCGAACAAGAGAGCTCCCCGTTGCTCTTGTCGACCTGGGAAAGTATCTGGTATGCCTCCTCGGCAGTAAAGCCTCTTTTGGACATGCTTGCTGGTGGTGATGCGACTACACAGGTGTATGTTAACCCTGCACTGATGGGCACTGATGAGGCCGGTACTGATGAGCACAGATGGGCACTGATGAGGTGGCACAGAGGGGCACTGATGAGGTGGAACAGATGTGCACTGATGAGGCGGCACTGATGATACTGCAAAGATGTGCACTGATGAGGTGGCACAGATGGGCACTGATGAAGCTGCACAGATGGGAACTGATTGATTGCACAGGTGTGCACTGAGGTGGCACAGATGGGCACTGATTTATAGCACAGATATGCACTGATGAGGTGGCACTGATGAGATGGCACAGATGGGCACTAAGGTGGCACAGATGGGCACTGATGAGGTGGCACAGACGGACACTGATGAGGTGGAACAGATGGGCACTAATGAAGATGTGCACTGATTGATTGCACAGATGTGCACTGATGAGGCAGCACAGATGGGCACTGATGAGGCGGCACAGATGGGCACTGATGAGGCGGCACAGATGGGCACTGATGAGGTGGCACAGATGTGCACTGATGAGGCGGCACAGATGGGCACTGATTGGCACAGGTGGGCACCGATTAGGTGGCACAGGTGGGCACCGATGAGGTGGCACAGGTGGGTACTGATTGCAGATGTGCACAGATGTCTGGACACTGATCACCAATGGCACAGATGGGCACAGGTGGGCACAGGTGAGCATAGATTGGCACAGGTGGGTGCAGGTGGGCACCGATTGGCACAGGTGGGCACCGATTGACACAGATTCCACTGTACTGATGGGGCACTGTTTGGGCACTCTTTGGGCACTAATTGGGCACTCTTATCACAGTAAAAAATGATTTTTCACTCACTGTAGGCACAGATCGCTGCAGCTATACTCTCTCTCCTCACACGCGGTCTCTGTGTGAGGAGAGAGAGACGGCAATGAGAGATGGTCTCGTATGTTTACATTTAAGATCATCTCACATTGGCACCGCCGATCGCGCTGTAAACGGCCGCTGTGATTGGCCGTTTACCTCGATCTGTGACTGGCTGTGTCCAAGGGACACAGCCAGCATAGAATTTCCCCGATGCATGATTGTGAGCGTGGACGGGGAACGAGGAAAGGTAAGGACGTCCTTTGACGGTCTTCCGGATGTTTGAGGTCCGCGCTGTAGCAGTCATTCGGCTATGGCCCGGACCTCAAGTGGTTAAATGATTTTAGCAAATGGCTGCAATATAAAAAAGAGTGAAAAATTTAAGGGGGTCTGAATACTTTCTGTCCCCACTGTATATAACATGTATGTTATGTACAATATGTACATGTCACATTTCATGAAACACATATACCCACACTGACATTTAAATGCCTCTAAGTTGCATAAAATCCATTATCAACAATAAAAAATACACTGTTAGTAGTAAACAAACTTTATGTTATAATCCATACATACCAAATATAATGTACCAGATATAATGTATGTTAGTGGGGCACTGTAAAACTGTAATGGCACAAAAAGAGGCTGTCACATGGGTGCCAGGATGGGTGATGAGGAGACTAAGTGCTGGACCGCAAATCCAAGATCCACTGTGGAAGGCACGCTTGCTGAACAAGAGAAAGTGAATTCCAAGTATGCGGTCCAGCCACTGTTTCCAGCTGTAAGTGTGCATCACTTCTGGGGATGGGGGGGAGTTATGTTACTTCCAGTGCTGCAGAAAAATAGACAGCACTCCACTCTCATAGGAGTTAACCACAAAAGTACCATGTATATCTTAGTCTCCTCATTACTAGTCCTGGCCCCCATGTGATAGCCTCTTTGTATGGCATTCCAATTTTACAGTGCCCCACTAATGCTTATTATATCTGGTTCATTATATTTGGTATGTATGTATGGATTATAACAAAGTTTTTTATTATTAATAATGGATTTTTTTATTGTTGATAATGTATTTTTTTGCTACTGAGAGGCATTTAAACCCCAACGTGGTATATGTATTTCATGACATGTGACATATGCATACATGTAGCCCTAACAAGTGCATACCTCATGTTATATACTTTTCTTTTCAAAGATTTTTATTTGTTTAATCCAAAAATACATTAACTACACTATATCCAGTGAAGCAATGAAAAACCATTGTGATTACATATAAAACCAGAGGTCAAATTAGAGTAAGACAATAAACCATGGTTTGGTTTTATAAACCCTGAGAAGCCCTGGTGCATTTTGGTTAATGTAGCAGGATCTTTGGGGGAAGCGCTCCTTGCACCCCATATGGGATCTTACTGTGCCAGGAGGACCACCCCAAAAATCCATGAAGAAGCGATGAGCCTTGTGGAGGGTAGAAAAGAACTAGAACCAAACCTTCGAGCCTAGTGGAAAGGACCTCTTGTCATAATTTAATTTAGTTAACAAACCCGTGGATTCACTTTGTATGTTAGGATGGACTATGTGGCAGGAGAAAAGGGAGAGATGAGAGGAGAATAGTTGATCATGAGAAGAGAAAAGAAGAGGGGAAGATCCAATCAACAGGGAGGTATTAGCTAGATGATAGCAACTATTTGTTAGACCTGGATTCCAGGTATGAAAGAAATGCCCACATGTAGGGCCCAGGGTTCCAAAATGGTTTCAAATGTAATCCACAAGATCTTTTGTTTGGCTGCTAAGAATAAGACCCTGGTTTGTTTCCAAGCTTTGGCTATGGTCAGCTTGGCCCCTAGCAGCATAAAATGGATCAATTTGCAGTTGGCTTTGGAAGTCTTTGGAAGGTTTGAATTTAGGAGAGCAATGGCTGGGGTTCTTGGGAGCTGGTAACCTGTCACTTTTTGGATCAAGGCAAACATCCTGTTCCAGAACGGCTTCATTTTTGGACACTCCCGCCAAATGTGGGCCATGGAAGCTATGAGTTGGCAACCATTATAACACTGAGGGTTTGCTGTGGGAAAAATGGTAGCCAGCTTTGAGGGGGGTGAGATACCATCTGGTCATTACTTTAAGGCTAGATTCAATTAAGGAGATGTTCTAATCCCCTTGAAGGATCTAGAAAAGGAGGTCTGCCCCCTCTCCAAATCCCAAAGAATTTGGAGGTTGTTTTCCCAAGCCAGCATATAAGGTGATTTGCAAGATGGGTGAGCAAGTGACTGGTAGATGATGGAGATTCCACCCCTCTGATCTGTGGCCTGCCCATACCATAGTTCGTAAGGTGTGAATCTGGGTGGGGCGGGTTTCCCCTTCCAGATCATATGGAGGAAGTGTTGTATTTGTTGAAATCTGTATTGTTTCATAGGTTCGAATTTCAAACTGCTGAGAATAGAAGCTCTGGGATATTGGGTCCAAGAGAGTGAGGAAATGGCCAATGCGATACAACCCCTTGTCCAACCACCATTTAAAAGATTTAATGTCTTGACCGGGGAAGTCTGGATTGTGAAAGATATGTGTTAGGGACCGGAATTCAGAGGTCAGTGAGTCCTCAGATCTCATTTTGAGAGTCAGGGTTTATGATAGGATGGAAGATAGTATTGGAGGGCGGTCTTTGGAAGGGACCCATAGGAGATAAGGTGTAAGTGGGGGCTGCCTGTCTCTCTATTTGAATCCACTCAGGTTTTTCTAGTCTGGAGTACACGGTGGATATTTGAGCTATTCTTGCTGCTTGAAAATACTATAACAGGCATAGTAGACCCAACCCGCCCCATGTCCTAGGTTGGAATAGGGTTTTTTGGGGTATCCTGTGGCCTGAACTCCCCCCAGATGAATTTAGTGACTTTGCTTTGAAAAGATTTCAAATTATCTTTCCTTATATTGATTGGGAGGGTTTTTAATAGGTAGAGCAGTCTGGGAAGGAGCTTCATTTTTATGGAGTGAATTCTTTCTAGCCAGGACAGCTCCCCCTTAGCTCAGTTTTTCAGGTCAGACTCCAGCTTCTGGTACATTTGAGGGAAGTTTGATGAGTACAAGTGTTCTATCTTGGCCCTGAGAGTGATCTGCAAGTATTAATAGAGGATTCGCTCCTCTTAAACTCAAAAGAGCTTTTCAATATTGTAACTGTTTCTGGTTTAAGAGAAATGTTTAGGGCGTGGGACTTAGAGTAGTTTACCCAGAGGCCAGAGGTGGCTGTAAATTTGTTCAATAGTTTGCAGAGATTGGGAAGGGTTGTAATTGGTGAAGTAATAAATAGCAGCATGTCGTCGGCGAATAGGCCACATTTATGGTTTTGAGAGCCGCAAGTTACTCCTTGGATGTTGGGGTTGGAGCGTATTGCTATCGCCAAGGACTCAATTGCAATAGCAAAAATTAAGGGGGACAGCTATAGTAAGGGGTTTTGAGTAATGTCCTTGGAGGCATATAAGAGCTTTCAGGGAAGAGTAGAGGGAGTGGAGGACCCCAATGAAGCGCTGGCCAAACCCCCAGCGCTCCATGAGGGTGAAAATATAAGGCCAGTCGACCGAGTCAAAAGCCTTATGTAAATCAAGAGATAGTAGCATTCCTGCTTGTTTGGGGCCCATATCCCAGCTAGATTGTAGTAGAGTGTCACGGAACAACCCTCACTCCACTTGAGTGCTTCTGTCAGTTTACCACTTCCTCCCAATCTGGATACCGCTCACAAAGCAAAAAACAAGGCGAGACTTGCTTAGTTGCTAACATGGACTGTTTTTTATTAGAACCAAAATTACAAGTCTTTTTATACAGTAAAAGAGGAGGTTCCCCCCTCCTGCTCATATTACTCTAACTATACACCTGTAAAAAATTAAAATGAGCTAATTAACTAATCCCTTTAAGCAGCCAATGTTGCTCTGTGCCCTCCTGAGCATTGTTATAATTAATCAGGATTTCACTACAAGTCAGACTTGTTGTCACCGAGCTTCACACAGTACATTATACATTATCATAAGTACAACAACAGGACATTTTCTCACAATAGCAGGAGCTCCAGTAGGAGTCGGCCCATCTCCTACATTGTGCAGAGGACAATGTGATAAGCTCTCTCAATTAACTAACATGTTGAGTTCAGAATCAAACCAAGAAAAGTCTATACATACATCCTGGGAGATATTGTGGACAAATATCAAGATATATTTTTTTACTCACCCTGTGCCAGGATGGCACAGGGTGACTTAGACATAAGAGGTGTATGAGGAGCTGAAACAAGGGCATCCCATACTTTCCAAGGAATTCTGGGTTCCACGAGCCCTCCCGTCACATCTCTCCCCTTTCGGCAGGAGACTAACACAGGAGGAGACCCCAGACGGGTTGACTCCGAAGTTAGTCCATAGTTCCAGTCCTCTAATGCCTGTGCCCACACAGTACCCCAAACAAATTGTTCCAAACAGAGTATTACTCCCCCAGCCAACCTCTGCCTCTCTCAGAGAACATATACGCGGCTGGAGAGAGGCCTGGACTGACCCTTCTCCCTGGAGTCCTTTCAGCCGCTGGAGAGAAGACAGGGTGACTGGGCTCACTCCGTCATGCTGTTGGGGATCTGGGCCGACTGCCCAGCATCCCTGGGGTAGACAGGTGGAGACTGAAGTCCCATCCACTTTTACCGGAAATCCATCGTTTGTTAGTGGAGGGCAGGGGCCAGCAGCGCTCTGTTTCTATGCCAGCAGTTCAGCTGGGCGTAGGAGCTTCCCTACATCATCTGCTCCAGCTAACTGTTGGGGAGAGAGGCCGACTGCCCCAGCTCCCTGGAACTCTGCAGTTGTTGCCGGGCAGGGCAGAGGTTGCTGGGCAGAGGTTGGCAGCACTCTGCCCTATTGCCAGCACTTCTGCTGGGCAATTCACATCCTCTACTCTGGCTAACCGTTGGGGCAGGAGGCTGGATTCCTCCACTCCCAAACTGTGTAGCTGCCATTGGGGAGGTGAGCCGGCTGCTTCCTGTTCTGTTCCATCATCAGGCTGCTGGGATGACATGTCTGTGGTACTGTCTCTTAGGTGCACGGATCTTTGCTGGGGAGGAAAGACCGCTTCCTCCACCCTGGCCAACTGTTGGGGAGGGATGAAGAACACCTCCTCTCCCTTCTCCTCCTGTATCTGCTGCTGGGAAGTGATTTGTCACCTTTTTACCCAGAGCTTCTGAAACTGCCACAGGTGTGGGCCAGAGGTCTTGGACCCTCTATCTGGTGACCAGCACTTCAGCTGGGGAAGTTCCTTGTAACTCCACAGATACTGCTGTTGGTGCTGGGCAGAACACAGTGAAGTTTGGGCCTAATACCAGCTCTTCTGCTGGAGGCTCATCAGGTTGTTCTTCCTCAGCAGAAAAGTCTATCAAATCCCCTGTCTCTGCAACTGGTGTTTGGGGATAGAGGTTCACCATCTCCTGTCCATGGAACCCAGAAGATGCTATCAGTGCTGGGCAGAGGTTAGCAGAGCTCTGCCCTGTTGTCAGCACTTCAGCTTTGGGGATGGCAATCTCCAGATTTTCCACTGCTGGTTCTCTGGCATGCTGCTGGACAGGCACATTCCTCCATCCAAGATCATCCCATGAAGAAACAGGATCATCAAGGTCAGTCAGCACTTGCTGCATCAGCCATAAGACCTTCGCCTCCATAGCTGCGGGGGCAGGTTGGCAAAGCACACTATTACTCTGCCACATTGCTGACTTTTCAGCCAGGATTTCAGGGTTGTCAACTGTTTTTTCCTGATAGTCCCAGGCAAAGGGAGCCCAGCCCTGGCACTGAGCAAAGTCAAGCAGCCGTCTGTAGGCGATCTCCAGCTCCCATTCCTGAACAGCCAGAAACTCTATATCTTCCAGTGCCCAGTGCACTTCTGAGATGTTCAGTAGCCCTTCTCTGAAATCCATGATTTCGTCCAACCGCCACTCCAAATCACTCCCAAAGTTAGGGTCCCCTGTCAACTTCACATACAACAGTCCCAGGCCGCCATAGCTTAAGACTTCCGTTGGGCTGTCATCCGCTATCCAGGGACATGCTTGGGATACATGCCACTGGAGGGCTCTGTAGCTCTCATCCAGCTTCATCTCTGCCCAGACCAGCCTGCTTAATTCAGCTGTCTGCTCCTTGTGCGTTTTTTCTCCCAAAAACAGCACCCGCAATCCGTACTGCGACCAGTACCTTTCCTGGATGGAGGGGAGAACTTTTCCCTGGTGTGGCACTGCCCACGGGCTAGCGCTTCTTTCCAGAGTTCGCAGCGAATAGAATCAAACCATCCCAGCAGGACCTGCTCTGATACTGGTCCTCTGTGATGTATCTGCATCTCTCGCAACCTCCTTCTGAATTCCTCTTCCATGGCGGGTGGTATCTGTACCTCATAATAAAAAAGGGAAAGGGACCAAAGAGGAAGACAAGGAAGTGGTCCTCCTGGGCCCAAAGATAGTTACCATGGATATAGTGGGCAATGATGGGAGAGTAGTATATAAAAAAATTAACAAAGTTTATTATAGTAATAAATCCTAAAATATACAATGATATCACCAACAATTGTATGGGTAAAGTTGGTCCACCAGACACCTATAAATGGGCCTATCGGGTGCAAATTGCATGCGGTATGCCCATTGGCCAGATTCACAAAAATGACAAACAATAACAAACATATAGAAACATAAAACATATAGGGTGCAGGCACCTATACTCCCACAGAGGCACAAGGTCCCTATGGCTAAACGCCAAATCAAATTGTAAAAAAACAATATTTAATAACAAAGGAGCATTGTGCGGGTGTGGTCCCCCGAGGAGATGGGGATAGTGGGATTCAACCAACACAGGAGATGCCTAACTAAAAAGACCCCGCTGAATAATATCAACATCTACTAAATGTACTTAATGGGTAGATAGGAGGGACTACAAAGATGTATATTGCATGCGCATGCTCAAAGCATTTCATTCACAAAAGTCCATTCCTGGAGTGTGATAAACTATATGACATTCAGAGAGTCTCTGTTAGGGTGTGTTGGATAATTGAAGCCACACAGTTAATTAATGCGGTCACCGCCAAGTGCTATTCACATAGCAAAGCAAGGTAGCTGGAAATTGCTGGAACTAGTTATGTATTTCAAAATAGATCATTGACCAGTGGTTAGTTTTACATCACTGTATATTGTCCCAGGGTCCACATTTACCAAAGCAATGCCACACCAATATCTATGCGGAGATGCCACCTGAAAACAGAAGTTGAAGGGATTACCTTACCGCTTCTTGATAGTATGAGGATCAGACAGCGTCTCCTATGTTTCCATGGCAGCCCCACTGCTCCGTAGTTTCTCCACCTGTGGTGTAAGTGCTATCTATGACATGCTGTACCCTGCAAGGACACGATGGATGGCACTCCACTCGCTCGTAGGTTCAGTCTGCAGCTGTGCGCATAAGGCAGGTGAGGTCCTTGTTGTTTGGCGGTTCCGTTTAGAGGGATTAAAATTTCCCCTATCAGAAGTCCCCATCTCCCACTGGAATGGGGAGATGACCGAGTCAGCGTCTGCACATCATGGTTACGTCGACGCATTTTGCAACGTCATTGTTACGTAGCTTCAGCTGGACGTGGAGGGGACTGGCAAGCATCTCTCCCTCTTATTGCTCCGAGATGTTGTCGCCCCTCCCTCTTTGATTTAACCAATAGATCCAACAGGGACAGGCTAAAACGATAATAATGTTAAGCCCGGGTGAGAGTTCCTTTTTGTGTCTGGCTTTGGTCTATGTTTTCACAGTTGTTATAGTGAGATGGTCATATTTAGACTATTGTATTTGAATCCGGAGAGGAAATGGAAGATAGTCTGTTTATATGAATCCTAAATTTTAGGATTTATTACTATAATAAACTTTGTTAATTTTTTTATATACTACTCTCCCATCATTGCCCACTATATCCACGGTAACTATCTTTGGGCCCAGGAGGACCACTTCCTTGTGTTCCTCTTGGGTCCCTTTCCCTTTTTTATTATGCTTTTTTTTGTTACGGATATGGCCTCTACATATGAGGAGTGGTATCAGGTGAAAGATTGTCATTTACGATAAGGCATGGATTTTTTAAGGGTGCCCCCCCATTTTTTCTTTAGTGTTTTTTGGGATCCTAGTAGATCCTTCTGGACTACCCTGTACCTTCTGCCTACATGATCCACCTGACTATAATTGGTCTATTCTTTGGTCTAGATATAAGCACGGATTGGTAGTGACTTAAAAAACCCCCACAATGGCCTTTACATTGGGGGAGGACATTGATAGAGACATAAGAGAGACATTTGAAAAAGATGCATCCCGAAAAAGAAATTCACTTATTTCTCGCACCCTCATCAAACCTTCACCAGAATAGATCATATTTTTCTAGTTTCAATAAATTTTTATTAATTTTTCATGAAATGAAAACGAACATATAATAAAGTACAGTATAATCATTGAGAGTTGTCACAATTTTTGTTTTACAATGTTCATGTTAGTACAACGTTTTCCTTTGTATGTCATTCTTTACCATTTGAGGATACAGGTACTACAAGAGCGTTACTCGAGACCCCAAGACACCCCTTATTGGGATCTGACTGTGTCCTATATGGGGAATTTTTCACACTCCTGATGCACCCGGATGTGTCTGGGGTTCATTTATGACATAGGTTTAAATATAACCAGTACATTATATCTCATATTGGACAACACATGAATGATGCCACTAAATAACTATTAACAGAACTTTTAATATACTTCTGCAGTGCAAGCTTTTAATATTGACCATCCGTAGAGCATAGGTTTGATGTTTATATCAAGTACTATGAATATGTGGATTATAAAATTATTAATTAATTAGTTATTTAATATTCCCATAGAAATTCAGTCCTGAGTTTTTTGGATACCATGTTAACCAGGAGTTCCAGATTTTGGAAGCTTGGTTATATTTCCCTTGGCTACGGGCAAATTGCATCTCATATGCACTGTGTGTAGTCATTATGTTAAGGGTTTCCGCTATCAGTGGTGGGTTTGTTTCTTTCCAATGTCTGACTATGTTGAGTCTGGCTGCTAGCAATAGATGCGATGTCACAGTTCTTACTGGAGCAGGTATTAGTTCTATTCCTAATGACAGAAGTGCCATACCAGGAGAATATTTAATCTTGGTACCAGAGATTTGTTCTATAGTGCTAAAAACGAGGGACCAATACCTTTTAAGGTGTGGGCATGACCACAGTATATGTAGTAAGGTACCCCTGTGACCGCAATTCCTCCAACAATCAGGGGATGTTGCAGTAGCAAATTTAGAAATTCGGTATGGAGTAAGATACCATCGTAGTAGTATTTTATGGTACAGTTCCCATAGGTTGGCACTTCTTGTAGAGTTATATGTAAATCTGAATGCTTTTGTCCACTGTTCCTCTGTGTAGGTCCTGTCAAAGTCCCTTTCCCATGCTGTGATGTTGTTTGTTTTACAAAAGGAATGTTTGTCTTGTAAGGATCTATATATTAAGGAAGTGCCTTTTTGAGTTGATGTAGTGTTTGTGTAGAAAAGGGCTAGTTTCCAAGGTAATTGTGTAAGTAGGTTGCTACTCTTGTTGTCCAGTAGATGGGATATTTGGATGTATTTGTAGGTCTCAGATTCTGGTATGGAGTATTCTATCTGTAATTATCTGAATGATTTCATTGTAGGGCCTACAAAAAGGTCCTCTAGGAGGAGTAATTTGCTGTTACACCAGTTTGATAACGATATGTCAGGGATAATATGTTCTAAGGCTGTGATCGGAAATTTTAGAAGGATTTGTGGATCTTTTTGGGATATATTTGCAAGTAAGTATTTCCAGGATTCAATGGAAGCCTGTATAGTAGGTGCATGTAATGATGGTTTGGAGTGATGGTGTGGACTAGAGATTAGGTAGTTATATAGGCTCCCCCCCTTTATTTGTGTGCTTTCAAGTTCCGACCATAATGTGGTATTGCTCTGAGGAAACCAAGTTTTAACTTGGGTAAGTATGGTAGCTGCATAGTAGTCTTTTATGGAAACATGTCCTATCCCTCCTGTCTGTTTAGATTGTATAAGTTTATTGAAGGCGCAGCGTGCTTTTTTGCCTGCCCATAAATACTTGTCGACAATCATTTGTGCTTGATGAAAGAAGGACTGTGGAACCGGTATTGGTAAGGTCCTAAATAAATAAAGGAATTGTGGTAAAGTTTGCATTTTGAATGCAGCAAGTCTGCCTGTCCAGGACAGTTCAAACTTTTGCATTTTATCTAGTTTACCTTTCAAAGAGTCCAAAAAGGGGGTGTAGTTCTCTCTTACTAAGTCTGAGGTTTTAGGTGTGAGAGTAATCCCTAGGTATGCAATGCCTTTTTCTTTCCATTTGTATGGGAATTTGGAAGTGATGTCATTTTTTACTTTTTCTGTGAGCCCCAGACCTAATAGATAGGATTTGGTATCATTTACTTTATAATAGGATATAGCATTAAACAGATGTAAAGCATCATGAACCGAAGCCAGGGAAGATGTGACATCTGTGAGAATTAAGATAATATCGTCTGCAAAAAGACTTATGGTATGCATGTTGTTCCCTAATGTTAACCCTTTGATTTGGGGGTGTTGGCGGATATATGCTGCTAATGGTTCCATTAGGAGGTTAAAAATTAATGGTGATAAAGGACACCCTTGACGTGTCCCGTTTGTGATTTCAAATGGGGTAGAGAGCATACCAGATACATAAACCTGTGCTGATGGGGATGTGTAAAGTGCCATAATAGCTTGAAATATGTGACCTTTAAAGCCGAATTTGGCTAGAACCTGCTCCAGGTATCTCCAGT
Source organism: Lithobates clamitans (assembly GCA_037952925.1). Taxonomy (NCBI): domain Eukaryota; kingdom Metazoa; phylum Chordata; class Amphibia; order Anura; family Ranidae; genus Lithobates; species Lithobates clamitans. The sequence goes on from JBBGZY010000806.1 coordinate 2,010,150, forward strand.
GGATTTTGTCGAACGCCTTCTCTGCATCCAAAGCGAGGAGCAGAGAAGGCGTTCCGGTTCTGTTAGCTGCATGTATAAGATTGATCAACCTTCTGGTTGCATCCGCTGTTTGGCGTCCTTTAGTAAAGCCAGATTGATCCGGGTGAACCAAAGAAGTAAGGAGATTGACAATTCTACCGGCTATTAGTTTAGCATATAATTTTAGGTCATTATTGAGTAAAGAAATCGGGCGGAAGTTTTGTGGGGTGTTTGGTTCCTTCCCTGGCTTCGGTAACGCCACAATCATTGCTTTTAACATTTCGGAGGGAAATGAGGAGGAGGAGGCAGCTCGATTATATATCTCTGTAAGTCTAGGTGACAATATTTCTTTAAATGTTTGGAAATATTCGCCTGAAAATCCATCAGGACCGGGGGATTTGTTTTTGGGTAGTGAGTCTATCCCTTGAGATATTTCTTGTGTCGTGAAGGGAGAGTTCAGTGCTTCAATTTGGGTGTCTGTTAGGTGAGGTAGGTCTATTTTGCTGAGAAATTCAGAAATAGTATCGGCTGAGGGCTGAATTACTTGGGGGTCTTTTATAAGGTTATATAAAGACCCGTAATAAGCGCTAAAGGCATCTGCTATTGCTTGGGGATGATATAATTTAGTTTGAGTTACTGGGTGAATAATGCAAGGAATTTTAGTTTTATGTCTAAGACCTCGTAAGCGGGTAGCTAATAATTTCCCTGCCTTATTTCCAGTTGCATAATATGTCATTTTCAACCTCCTGGAAGACTTCTCAAAATCCTCCAGCAGTATGAGACGTAATTCATGCCTTAGCTTGGTTAACTCTTCTGTTTGTGTTTGGGTGAAATTGGCTTTGTTTTTATCTTCTAACGTCTGTATTTGTTTGGAAATGTCCATTATGCGCTGCCCCCTCTTTCTCCTAGCCCTGGCCCCCATTTTAATTAGAAGGCCTCTCATAAATGCTTTATGCGTGTTCCATGTAATAAAAGGATCATCAACTGAACCTGCATTGTATTTAAAGAATTCCTCTAGATCTCTTTGTAAAGCAGACCTGGAAGGATCAGCCTGAAATAGGTGTGGGTTAGATCTCCATATGAAGGTGGCACTGCTAGCGGATTGATCTTCAACCAGCAGTGAGACCGAGGCATGGTCCGACCAGGTTATGCCATTGATCTGAGAAGCTTTAATTTTGGTGAGTAACCATCTATCTATTAAGAAAAGATCCAATCTGGAGTACATCTTATGGCTAGCTGAAAAAAAGGAGTAGTCTCTTTCTGAGGCATGAAGACATCTCCATGCATCGTATACATCAAAAGTCCTCAAGAGTTGTTGGAGTGATTGGGGTCTTCTTTTAGTACTTGAACTAGAGTCCATGGTAGGGTCTGGTGGTAGGTTAAAGTCCCCGCAAAGTATTAGGTGTCCCTTCTGTATTTGCTGTATTTTTTTCAGTAATTTGTGAAGAAAGTGTGATTGATGCGTATTGGGGGCATAGACGTTCACTACTGTATAGGTGGTATTATTGATGTCACAAATTAGGACAAGGTATCTACCTTGTGTATCACTTATCTCGGTGTGAAGGTGAAAGGCTACTGTGTCTTTTATTGCCGTGAGGACTCCTCTTCTTTTGGTGTTAGAATTTGCAAAAAATATGTGCGGGAATTTAGGATGAGAGCATGTAGGTTGGGCTTGTTTTTTAAAATGCGTCTCTTGTACACAGAATATGTCTCCTTTATGTTGAAGTGCTTCCTTCCACATGGATCTACGCTTGGCCGGATGATTTAGACCTCTAGCATTAACTGTTAGAAACGTTATAGGCATTTTTGTGTTTTGGGTTTGATGCATTGTAAAGCATGAGTGTATAACACTTACATTTGGTAGTTAGCTTGTCAGAGTGGGTTTCGGTAGAATTTAGGTTCGGAAGGATCCTATGGAGGTGGTCCCTCGGTGCGGCTTGGTCAATCTTAAGAACTGTAGCAAGGTTCTGCGACTGCTGAAATAACTTGTAAATTGCTAAGAAGAAAAAAAAAAGTATAATTGAACAAAGAACAACAACGAAAAGGTCTATGCGACCTGGGTGTGACGTTAAGTCACTCATCTTGTGATAGGGGGTTATAACAAAGTTCAGTCCAGCTTAGCAGACATATCCTCTGTACCAGGGGACAGTTATGTATAACCTGTATTGGTATTGCGTAGTTTAGGTGTGTTTTCGGGCATTCTTAGAAGTTACCAGGTTCCAATTGTCAGCAATATGATCAGGGCCTTTGGCATTACGTTCTTTAGGCATATCTTCTGGTATAATATGCCAGTGTTGGAGCAAGAGCAAACCTTTGGCAAGGTTATCCACCACGTGGTCCTTACCATCTCGGGAGATGATCAGTTTTGTGGGGAATCCCCATTTATAGGTTATTTTGTGGTTTCTCAGTGTTTTAGAAATTGTATTGAGGTTTCTCCTTTTTTGTAGTGTAAATTGGGAAAGGTCTGCAAAGAATTGTAAATCTTTGTATTGTGGTGGAAAGAGATCTTTGTTGCGTGCGGCCGACATTAGTCGCTCTTTTGTTTGAAAAAAATGTAATCTGAGTATAACATCTCTGGGTATGTTGTCTGGTAGGTGTGTTGGTTTTGGTAGGCGGTGGATCCTATCCACTGTTATCTCCAGTTCTGATAATTCAGGGATTATTGCCTGGAATAATTGTGCTGCGTAGGTACGTAATTCTGCTTGTTGGATTGATTCGGGGACCCCTCTTATTTTCATATTGTTTCTCCTAGAGCGGTCTTCTATGTCCGCCATTTTAGCTTTGATAATGTCCAGCTCATCAGTATTATGATCATGGGCATCCACGAGATCATTAATGGTATCTGCAAATTCTCCCATTTTATTTTCTATATGATCCACTCTAGCAGTAGTTTCTCTGAGTTCCACGCCGAATTTGTGTACACATGATAACATATCAGCATGTAGGGAGCTTCTCAGGGAGACCAACATGTCCCTTAGGGTGGTGTCCAGGACAGGCTGATTGTTAGTGGGGAATAAATCAATAGAGTCTGGGAGGTCTCTGGTATCCTCCCCTGATTCTAGGCCTTGTGTTAAGTCCTGGCTTGTATCAGAGGCATCCAGCCTCACCCTCACCTTTTCTGGGCTCCCTGAAGTAGGGGTGTGGATCAGAGATTGTGAGCTTCTGTGTGGAGCTATTCTTTTGTGTGGATTGCTTTTTATTTGGTCATACTGAGGTGTACTGGACATACCTCGTTCGTTCGTTCCACCGCCATCTTGCTTAGGCCCGAGCGGATAATATTCTGTAAGTTTCTGCGGCTTACGGAGCTCTTTGTTTCTCCCCGGCATGTTCGGTCGGATCTCCGGGGTGTACTGAGGATCCGCTGGTACTTGTTGTGCCCGTTCTGACCGGGATTACAGGTGGTGTGTGCCGTTTTCCCCCTGAGTGCTGAGCTAGTGAGTGTCCATCTCCGTCGGCTGCAAGCTCCGCCCCCATCATATTTTTCTAACAATAGGAATGATACCAGAAATTATTGCATCAGATATAATTCCGATTCCGTGGTCTGACCATAATGCAGTATATACTACTATAGCCTCAGCCATACCAAAAGCGCATGACCCAACGTGGTACTTACCGGACATAATGCTCAAACACCCACTACATCAGATGGCCATTGAACAAGCTTTAAAGGAATACATATCAATTAATAATACAACAGACATTTCCCCAATAACACTGTGGGAAGCTCATAAGCCTGTCTTGCGTGGTACAATACAAAGACAAATGGCACTATTTAAACGGGAACGCAAAAATCTAGCAAAAAAACTAGAACTCAATTTTAATGCAGCCTACATATCATTTCAAGATAATTCATCTCAGAGTACAAAATCTCATCTGGAACCAATATGTTTGAAATTATCAAAAAATGTTTACACTTGTAATCCAGTTAAAATAGTCCATAAATTTCACTTACATCTCGCAACTTTATACAAGACAAACAATGAATTTAATCCTACAGAGGCTGAATCCTTCTTCTCAAAAATAACCTTACCTGAGTTATCTCAGAATCAAAAAAGCAGTTTGGATGAGCCTATAACTATAGATGAAGTTGCTAACGCCATAAAAGACCTAAAACTTAACAAAAGACCAGGCCCAGACGTCTACTCGGCTTTATACTATAAAACATTCTCAGAAATACTCTCTCCCATTCTCACTGAAACTTTTAACAAACTTCTAGATGGACATTCTTTTCGGCAAGAAACACTAATGGCAATTGTTTGTATAATCCCAAAACCCCTTTCTGATGATACTTCCTGTGTGAATTATCGGCCTATCTCTCTGTTAACCACTTGACGACCGCCTCACGCCGATGTACGTCTGCAAGGTGGCACGAATAGGCAAAATCACGTACATGTACGTGATTTGCCTTCCGCAGGTGGGGGGTCCGATCGGACCCCCCCCGGTGCCCGAGGCGGTCGTCTTTTGTCCCACGGCGATCGGAGGTGAGGGGGAGGCCATCCGTTCGTGGCCCCCCCCTCGCGATCGCCGCCGGCCAATCACATCATTCCTTTGCTGCTGTATGCTAAACAGCAGCAAAGGAAATTATGTCATCTCTCCTCGGCTCGGTAATTTCCGTTGCGGCCCGAGGAGAGAAGACAGGTATGTGAGTGCACAACAATACACACACACACAGTAGAACATGCCAGGCACACAAAACACCCCGATCCCCCCCCCGATCGCCCCCCGATCCCCCCCCCGATCACCCCCGTCACAAACTGACACCAGCAGTATTTTTTTTTTTTTCTGATTACTGCATTGGTGTCAGTTTGTGACAGTTACAGTGTTGGGACAGTTAGTATTACCCCCCTTTAGGTCTAGGATACCCCCCTAACCCCCCCTAATAAAGTTTTAACCCCTTGATCACCCACTGTCACCAGTGTCGTTAAGCGATCATTTTTCTGATCGCTGTATTAGTGTCGCTGGTGACGCTAGTTAGGGACGTAAATATTGAGGTTCGCCGTCAGCGTTTTATAGAGACAGGGACCCCCATATACTACCTAATAAATGTTTTAACCCCTTGATGGCCCCCTAGTTAACCCTTTCACCACTGATCACCGTATAAGTGTTACGGGTGACGCTGGTTAGTTAGTTTATTTTTTATAGTGTCAGGGCACCCGCCGTTTATTACCGAATAAAGGTTTAGCCCCCTGATCGCCCGGCGGTGATATGCGTCGCCCCAGGCAGCGTCAGATTAGCGCCAGTACCGCTAACACCCACGCACGCAGCAAACGCCTCCCTTAGTGGTATATTATCTGAACGGATCAATATCTGATCCGATCAGATCTATACTAGCGTCCCCAGCAGTTTAGGGTTCCCAAAAACGCAGTGTTAGCGGGATCAGCCCAGATACCTGTTAGCACCTGCGTTTTGCCCCTTCGCCTAGCCCACCCAAGTGCAGTATCGATCGATCACTGTCACTTACAAAACACTAAACGCATAACTGCAGCGTTCGCAGAGTCAGGCCTGATCCCTGCGATCGCTAACAGTTTTTTTGGTAGTATTTTGGTGAACTGGCAAGCACCAGCCCCAGGCAGTGTCAGCTTAGCACCAGTACCGCTAACACCCACGCACGCACCGTACACCTCCCTTAGTGGTATAGTATCTGAACATGTTATAAATATCTGATCCGATCAGATCTATACTAGCGTCCCCAGGAGTTTAGGGTTCCCAAAAACGCAGTGTTAACGGGATCAGCACAGATACCTGCTAGCACCTGCATTTTGCCCCTTCGCCTAGCCCACCCAAGTGCAGTATCGATCGATCACTGTCACTTACAAAACACTAAACGCATAACTGCAGCGTTCGCAGAGTTAGGCCTGATCCCTGCGATCGCTAACAGTTTTTTTGGTAGCGTTTTAGGGAACTGGCAAGCAAGCACCAGCCCCAGGCAGCGTCAGGTTAGCGCCAGTACCGCTAACACCCACGCATGCACCGTACACCTCCCTTAGTGGTATAGTATCTGAACAGATCAATATCTGATCCGATCAGATCTATACTAGTGTCCCCAGCTGTTTAGGGTTCCCAAAAACGCAGTGTTAGCAGGATCAGCACAGATACCTACTAGCACCTGCGTTTTGCCCCTCCGTCCGGCCCAGCCCACCAAAGTGCAGTATCGATCGATCACTGTCACTTACAAAAGACTAAACGCATAACTGCAGCGTTCGCAGAGTCAGGCCTGATCCCTGCAATCGCCAACAGTTTTTTTGGTAGCGTTTTGGGGAACTGGCAAGCACCAGTGGCCTAGTACACCCCGGTCGTAGTCAAACCAGCACTGCAGTAACACGTGGTGACGTTGGGAGTCCCATAAGTGCAGTTCAAGCTGGTGAGGTGGCAAGCACAAGTAGTGTCCCGCTGCCACCAAGAAGACAAACACAGGCCGTCGTGCCCATAATGCCCTTCCTGCTGCATTCGCCAATCCTAATTGGGAACCCACCACTTCTGCAGCACCCGTACTTCCCCCATTCACATCCCCAACCAAATGCAGTCGGCTGCATGAGAGGCATTTTCTTTATGTCCTCCCGAGTACCCCTACCCAACAAACCCCCCCAAAAAAGATGTGTCTGCAGCTAGCGCGGATATAGGCGTGACACCCGCTATTATTGTCCCTCCTGTCCTGACAATCATGGTCTTTGCATTGGTGAATCTTTTGAACGCTACCATGCACTAGTTGAGTATTAGCGTAGGGTACAGCCTTCCACAGACTAGGCACACTTTCACAGGGTCTCCCAAGATGCCATCGCATTTTGAGAGACCCGAACCTGGAACCGGTAACAGTTATAAAAGTTAGTTACAAAAAAAGTGTAAAAAAAAAAATATATATATAAAATAAAAAAAAATAGTTGTCGTTTTATTGTTCCCTCTCTCTCTTATCTCTCTATTGTTCTGCTCTTTTTTACTGTATTCTATTCTGCAATGTTTTATTGTTATTATGTTTTATCATATTTGCCTTTCAGGTATGCAATTTTTTATACTTTACCGTTTACTGTGCTTTATTGTTAACCATTTTTTTGTCTTCAGGTACGCCATTCATAACTTTGAGTGGTTATACCAGAATGATGCCTGCAGGTTTAGGTATCATCTTGGTATCATTCTTTTCAGCCAGCGGTCGGCTTTCATGTAAAAGCAATCCTAGCGGCTAATTAGCCTCTAGACTGCTTTTACAAGCCGTGGGAGGGAATGCCCCCCCCCGTCTTCCGTGTTTTTCTCTGGCTCTCCTGTCTCAACAGGGAACCTGAAAATGCAGTTGGTGATTCAGCCAGCTGAACATAGAGCTGATCAGAGACCAGAGTGGCTCCAAACATCTCTATGGCCTAAGAAACCGGAAGCTACGAGCATTTTATGACTTAGATTTTGCCGGATGTAAATAGCGCCATTGGGAAATTGGGGAAGCATTTTATCACACCGATCTTGGTGTGGTCAGATGCTATGAGGGCAGAGGAGAGATCTAGGGTCTAATAGACTCCAATTTTTTCAAAAAAGAGTACCTGTCACTACCTATTGCTATCATAGGGGATATTTACATTCCCCGAGATAACAATAAAAATGATTAAAAAAAAAAAAAATGAAAGGAACAGTTTAAAAATAATATAAAAAAGCAAAAAAATAACAAAGAAAAAAAAAGCACCCCTGTCGCCCCCTGCTCTCGCGCTAAGGCGAACGCAAGCGGCGGTCTGTCGTCAAAAGTAAACAGCAATTGCACCATGCATGTGAGGTATCACCGCGAAGGTCAGATCGAGGGCAGTAATTTTTGCAGTAGACCTCCTCTGTAAATCTAAAGTGGTAACCTGTAAAGGCTTTTAAAGGCTTTTAAAAATGTATTTATTTTGTTGCCACTGCACGTTTGTGCGCAATTGTAAAGCATGTCATGTTTGGTATCCATGTACTCGGCCTAAGATCATCTTTTTTATTTCATCAAACATTTGGGCAATATAGTGTGTTTTAGTGCATTAAAATTGCATAAAAAAATGCGTTTGAAAAATCGCTGCGCAAATACTGTGTGAAAAAAAAAAAATGAAACACCCACCATTTTAATCTGTAGGGCATTTGCTTTAAAAAAATATATAATGTTTGGGGGTTCAAAGTAATTTTCTTGCAAAAAAAAAAAAACTTTTTCATGTAAACAATAAGTGTCAGAAAGGGCTTTGTCTTCAAGTGCTTAAAAGAGTGGGTGATGTGTGACATAAGCTTCTAAATGTTGTGCATAAAATGCCAGGACAGTTCAAAACCCCCCAAATGACCCCATTTTGGAAAGTAGACACCCCAAGCTATTTGCTGAGAGTCATGTCGAGTCCATGGAATATTTTATATTGCGACACAAGTTGCGGGAAAGAGACAAATTTTTTTTTTTTTGCACAAAATTGTCACTAAATGATATATTGCTCAAACATGCCATGGGAATATGTGAAATTACACCCCAAAATACATTCTGCTGCTTCTCCTGAGTATGGGGATACCACATGTGTGAGACTTTTTGGGAGCCTAGCCGCGCACGGGACCCCGAAAACCAAGCACCATTGGAAGGAAGTCTTCGTGATTGCATCTAAAATATTAAAAAAAATAATACAACCAGATCCATATTTAACTTTACTTAATCTAAAACCGGAATGGTTAACACTCTCTCAATTCAAACTTATGATCCAACTAATAACGGCTGCAAAACAAACAGTGGCCAAGGCATGGAAATCTCCTACATTGGTACTAGCAGAAACAATTCACAGAATTAATAATACAATGTCCCATGCTAAGATGGTAGCCATCGATCAAAATCAAATTCCAAAATTTGAAAAACTTTGGCACCCTTGGATAAAACAACAGTTCCTGTCAAACTTCAATGACTCTGTCCTGTTGCCATGGTAACAGATTAAATGACTTACAGAGACACCCATTCTAAGGCTTCAAAGAGAACTAAAAAGAATAATAAACTGACGAGCGGGACAACCTTGTGGACCATACCTCTACCTTTCAACCCTTTTTCTTCTTTCTCTTTCCTTTTCTCCACCTTACGATTAAAGCTCATTATCAGAATTTATTTGACCTATATACACTCTACTTGTAAACAATATGTATAGTAGGTATAAATCATTTAAATACCTACAAAAGTAACTAAGGAAATGATATATATCTTTAATTTAAGTTTACGTGAACCCAATGTTTAATATTTGAAATTTCATGATATTTACCTATATAAACCCTACTGTAAAACAATGAGCTTACTTTATAGATCCTTGTAAACTTACTTTATGTATCTTTATAATATTGTATACTCAATAAACTTCTTTTGACAAGGAAAAAGATGCATCCCAACTCCAGAATAGAGATGAGGAGATCAAAGAAGGGTTTAAGGAACATAAAAAACTATTGTTAAAACATCTTAATAGAAAATGGGATGTCTCCTTTTTGGAGACCTATATTGAACATAAGATAGTCCCTCATGGACTACGTGATAGAACTATACCAGCAGAACACCTTCATAACAACAGATTCCTCCCTAAATGGAAGGAACTGTGCGTCAATCATGGTATTGTGGTCATGAAACTAATAGTTGAGGAAGAGAAAATCCAGCTGACTGGACTTAGAGACAAGATAGAGGAGAGTGCTAAGGGACTGGATCTGATGAAGGAGGATGAGGAATTCACCAGACAAAATAAGTTTCTAAAAAAGGAAATAGAGAAGGCACAACAAAACCTTAAGACAACCAAACAATCAAAATATAGAAGGGATATACAGGATTTTGAAAAAGGCCAAGCCTTTGATCTGACAATCAGGAGGGGAAGAAGTAATTCTTCCAGAAGGGGTTTTAGATCTCAATCTAGGAATAGACAGGACATCCCCCCCCCCCCTGAAGATGAGAGCAACACACATAGAGCAGTAACTTTTTTAGAGAAAGGAGGGGGTGGGGGAAAGTGTACCCTACACCCCCCCTCTGGTGAATCCCCCTACTCATCCAAAAACGAAAGAGAACAGATCATAGAAGGGGAAAACTCTAAAACAAAGAACAGGAGGCTCACGAACGAGAAGCCAGAATCGCTAAAATTAGCTAAAAACAACCCCACAAGTAAATCTGATATGACTGTCATCAATTTGTCATCATTTCCCTTGGCCCCTAGGCACATCCAATTACTGCAACGTGGGATGTCTTTTTCACCCACGAACAGTATGGATGAATTTACTGTCTATAAGGATGTGGTACTATAGCTTCGAAAAATCTTCTATAAATCTCTATATACACAGGATCCACTATCAGAAACGGTAGGACTACATCCCGATGTGGATGATCAAAATGCAATCGACATTCTCAACTCACTATTAGAGGAGAATGAAGAAGGAGGAGTTGGTAACTCCCCAACAAGGAGATAAGTAAATTTAAATATCAAATCCAAAAAAATGACTCCCTTAAATAAGAATAAATAGCTTGGTATTTTCCTTGACATGATTCAGGTAGAGTTGGGTAGGATCTCATGGAAACATGTTGACCATGATAACCTCACTCAAATAGAACGCCAAGAACTTAAAGAATTAAAAGAAGCCAAGAACATCATAATAAAAAGAAGTGACAAGGGAGGTAATGTCGTTCTAATGGACGACATGGACTATGAAAAAGAGGCTAAACGCCTCCTGGGAGATACTAACACGTACAAAAAACTGGACGGGGATCCTTTCCCCAGGGTGGTGCGAGACCTCAATAGCAAGTTGGATGATGCAGTGGAGGTGGGACTATTGACAAAACGGGAATTTGAATATTTATCCGTGGAGGACTAAATATACCCACCTTCTACTGCATACCTAAGGTGCACAAATCCCTGGAGAAGCCACCTGGGAGACCAATTGTGTCAGCAATCCGTGGACCCCTTGATAGAGTAGGGAAATACTTGGACTCACTCCTTAAAGGGATGGTAGGCGAACTTAGATCATATGTATAGGATACATGCCATGTGCTGGCCAGGATAGCCGACCTCCAAGTTGAAGGGGAGGCATGGCTGGTCAGCATTGACGTCGAATCACTATACACGTCCATCCCGCATGAATGTGGCATCACAGATGTTAGGACTTCTTTGGAAAAAAGTTTTCCCCTCTTTGGCTCTCAGAATGAGTTCCTGTTGGAACTTCTTGACTTTGCTCTAAACAATAACTTTTTTCAGTTTGCCTCACGATTCTATCAGCAGATCAACAGCACTTCGATGGGAGCAGCATGGACACCAGCCTATGCATGCCTCCACCTGGGCAGATGGGAGGAGGAGGAGGTGTTTAGCTGCCCGATGTACCTCAGCCATGTACATACGTGGCTGAGGTACATCGATGACATACTGGTCATATGGACAGGCGACATAGACGCTCTCCATAAATTCATTGACCAGCTCAACACCAATAAGCGTAATATACGCCTCACCTACACCTATGATCGATCCCAACTATCATTCCTGGACCTAATGATTGGTCTGAAGGGAGGGATGATCAGAACTTGCACCTACCACAAGGAAACAGCAGCAAACACCTTGTTACAAGCAGATAGCCATCATCCCCCCTGGCTTAAGGACGGTATCCCCTACAGGACAATTTATGAGAATCAAGCGTAATTGCTCAAATGCTAGTGATCTGCGTAGGGAGTCAAAGGATCTGTATATGAGATTTCGGAATCGAGGATACTCCCATAGGCAGATCCGTAACGCCAAACGTAGGGCTGCGGTTAGAAGTAGAGCAAGTCTACTATCTATGGACCACAATGAAATAGAACTAAAAAACTATGGAACGAGGCCCAGTTAGACTAATCACCACTTATGGGGCCCAATGGGACTCTTTACAAAAAATAAAAAAAAAACATTGGAGTATCCTAACCAACAACAAAAATCTGGCCAACATCGTGGGTGATGGAGCCAAGATGGTGGCACGCAGAGCAAGGAACTTGGGGGATATTCTTATCCACTCCGAGTTCACCAGACATCAGGATTCCACTTGGCTATCTGATTACCTGCGCTGCAAGGGTGTGGTTCCTTGTATGAGGTGTCAGATATGTCCATTTGTGGACAGAACGGACACCTTCAAGGACGCTATGGGGCAGGGAGAATATGTGATCAAGGATTTGATCAATTGCTCCACTACGAAAGTGATATATATGATCACATGCCCGTGTCCAAAAATGTACATAGGCAAGACCAAAAGAGCTCTCAGGACTAGAATAGGGGAGCACCTGAGAGACATCAAGAAAGAAAGAGAGGGGGTTGTGGAGAGGAGGGAGAAGAAAGAGGAGAGACCAGTGGCCAAGCACTTCGCCCGGCATCACCAGGGTAAAACTGATGGGTTGAGGGTGAAAGGTATCTGTATCCTAAAACTACCAGCAAGAAGGGGAGACTTCACTCGTATTTTACTCCAAAAAGAAAAATGGTGGATATATACTTTGAAGTCCCTGGTACCCATAGGTATAAACATGGAATTGAGCATGCAACCCTTTTTAGACTAACATGATGTGCTACCATGGCCTCTCTCGTATGTCTCCCCTCTCCCTTCTCTTATCCCCCCCTCCCCCTTCTTCCCCCTCCCCTCCCCCATGTAATTCTTCCATCTGGGAGCTGTCTTCCAGCCTCTCTTTCTATTTACTATTTTTTCATCTCTCTTGTCTCTTCCACTGTATTCTATGTGGTCCCTTGCTACATATGTCCCTATTTCGGTCCCTGTTCTCCCCTTTCTTAATGAGAATGAGGGCATTCCTTTTTTTCTATTTTTTTATTTGCATGTACCTTTTATTAACATTATGTATTATAGTTGCTCTATTCGTACACTAATCATGTATTAGTGGCAAGACATATATTTTGTATTAATGTCATAGGCGACTAGGAAGGATAGGGGGACTCTAGCGGGGATGTATCATATAAACAGACTCTATCTTCCATTTCCTCTCCGGATTCAAATACAACAGTGTAAATATGACCATCTCACTATAAGAACTGTGAAAACATAGACCAAAGCCAGACACAAAAAGGAACTGTCACCCGGACTTGACATTATTATCGTTTTAGCCCGTCCCTGTTGGATCTATTGGTTAAATCAAAGAGGGAGGGGTGACAACATCTCGGAGCAATAAGAGGGAGAGATGCTTGCCAGTCCCCTCCACGTCCAGTTGAAGCTACGTAACAATGACGTTGAGAAACGCGTCGACGTAACCATGATGTGCAGACGCCGACTCAGTCATCTCCCCATTCCAGTGGGAGACGGGGACTTCTGATAATGGAAATTTAAATCCCTCTAAACGGAACCGCCAAACAACAAGGAACTCACCTGCTGTATGCGCACAGCTGCAGACTGAACCTACGAGCGAGTGGAGTGCCGTCCATCGTGTCCTTGCAGGGTACAGCATGTCATAGACAGCACTTACACCACAGGCGGGAAACTACGGAGCAGTGGGGCTGCCATGGAAACGTAGGAGACGCTGTCTGATCCTCATACTATCAAGAGGCGGTAACGTAATCCCTTCAGCTTCTGTTTTCAGGTGGCATCTCCGCATAGATATTGGTGTGGCATTGCTTTGGTAAATGTGGACCCTGGGACAATATACAGTGATGTAAAACTAACCACTGGTCAATGATCTATTTTGAAATACATAACTAGCTCCGGGCAATTTCCAGCTACCTTGCTTTGCTATGTGAATAGCACTTGGCGGTGACCGCATTAATTAACTGTGTGGCTTCAATTATCCAACACACCCTAACAGAGACTCTCTGAATGTCATATAGTTTATCACACTCCAGGAATGGACTTTTGTGAATGAAATGTTTTGAGCATGCGCATGCAATATACAACTTTGTAGTCCCTCCTATCTACCCATTAAGTACATTTAGTAGATGTTGATATTATTCAGCGGGGTCTTTTTAGTTAGGCATCTCCTGTGTTGGTTGAATCCCACTATCCCCATCTCCCGGGGGACCACACCCGCACAATGCTCCTTTGTTATTAAATATTGGTTTTCTACAATCTGATTTGGCGTTTAGCCATAGGGACCTTGTGCATCTGTGGGAGTATAGGCGCCTGCACCCTATATGTTTTATGTTTCTATATGTTTGTTATTGTTTGTCATTTTTGTGAATCTGGCCAATGGGCATACCGCGTGCAATTTGAACCCGATAGGCCCATTTATTAGTGTCTGGTGGACCAACTTTACCCATACAATTGTTGGTGATATCATTGTATATTTTAGGATTTATTACTATAATAAACTTTGTTAATTTTTTTATATACTACTCTCCCATCATTGCCCACTATATCCACGGTAACTATCTTTGGGCCCAGGAGGACCACTTCCTTGTGTTCCTCTTTGGTCCCTTTCCCTTTTTTATTATGAGGTACAGATACCACCCGCCATGGAAGAGGAATTCAGAAGGAGGTTGCGAGAGATGCAGATACAGCACAGAGGACCAGTATCAGAGCAGGTCCTGCTGGGATGGTTTGATTCTATTCGCTGCGAACTCTGGAAAGAAGCGCTAGCTTGTGAGCAGCGACACCAGGGAAAAATTCTCCCCTCCATCCAGGAAAGGTACTGGTCGCAGTACGGATTGCGGGTGCTGTTTTTGGGAGAAAAAACGCACAAGGAGCAGACAGCTGAATTAAGCAGGCTGGTCTGGGCAGGGATGAAGCTGGATGAGATAACTATCTTTGGGCCCAGGAGGACCACTTGCTTGTGTTCCTCTTTGGTCCCTTTCCCTTTTTTATTATACTTGTTTTTTGTCACGGATATGGCCGGAGTGGTATCAGGTGAGAGATTGTCATTTACGATAAGGCATGAATTTTTAAGGGTGCCCCCCCTTTTTTTCTTTGGTATCTGTACCTCTCCTCTCCTCTCCTGCTATCTGGACCTTGGATTTTGTTTGGATGTCCAAGACTGCAGGAAGCATCCCGCTGCTTGCCAACGATGTCACAGAACGTCCCTCACTCCACTTCAGTGCTTCTGTCAGTATACCACTTCCTCCCAGTCTGGATATAGATATCAGATAATCCAACTGCTCACAAAGCACAAAACAAGGCGAGACTTGCTTAGTTGCTAACATGGACTGTTTTTTATTAGAACCAAAATTACAAGTCTTTTTCTACAGTAGAAGAGCTCTCTCAATTAACTAACATGTTGAGTTCAGAATCCAGCAAACCAAGAAAAGTGTCTACATACATCCTGGGAGATATTGTGGACAAATATCACTGTCCCATTTTAAGTAGTCCAAGATATATTTTCTCACTCACCCTGTGCCAGGATGGCACAGGGTGACTTAGACATAAGAGGTGTATGAAACAAGGGCATCCCATACTTTCCAAGGGATTCTGGGTTCCACCGGCCCTCCCATCACATAGAGAAATGATGTCTATTGCCCTTCTCATTTGGTCCGGCCCCTATCTGCCAGGGATAAATCCCACATGGTCCTTGTGGACGTACCGACTAATGAAGGAAGCTAGGCGATTGGCAAGAATTTTTTTGTTAGAATCTTTAGGTCATTGTTTATGAGGGAGATGGGTCTATAGTTCCCCACCTCTTCCTGGTTTTTGTCTGGTTTGGTTATTACTATTATGTAGGCAGTGTTGAACTGAGGGTCTAATGGAGAGCCTAGGGTTTTTGCGTTGAAAAATTTTGACAAGTAGGGGGCAAGAGTGCCAGTGAAGGCCTTGTAATAGAGTACTGAAAGACCGTCAGGTCCAGGGGCTGAACCCTTCTTGAGACCTTTTATGACCTCAACATCTCCTCAACTGAAAAGGCTGCCTCTAACAAATTTTTATGATAGATAGAGTCGGTAGGGGAAGGTCCTTCAGGAAGTTAGAGATTATTGGGACCTTATCCGTAGGGGCTGTGCTGCAGAGCTTAGTGTAGAAGTCATGGAAGGCTTTGAGTATTTTGTTTGGATTGGCTGTAGGGGGTTGACCTGCTACACTAATTTTCGGGAGGGTGTGGGTGCGATATCGAGCTGAAAGTTTGGATGCTAACATAGAGCCAATTTTGTCTTTCTGAGAGTAGAATTTGGCCCCACTCCAGCGAGTGTGTTTCTCTGCTTTTGCCGTGAGAGTGTCAAGGCTGGGCTCAGCCCTTCCTACTCTGAGCTGGCCGCTCAGCTGTCGCCTAATTGCCAGCTCCCATCTCTCTCCACAGTTACCCAGCTGTTGATGATCCCGCTCATCAGTCCTGCCTAATTAAGCTCCGCATTCCAGAGGAGCTCTGCCTTCGCCTTGGTCACATCACAAGAAACGATCTTACTGTTCAAAGACTGGCTTTGCTGACATCCCTTCTGGCTACAGATTCTGCTTGCTATTCCACTACTTTTATCCATGACTTCTGGCTTACTATACGTTCCAGGTACTGAACTTTGGCTATGTTTTGACTACACTTGTTCTTTTTACTTTTGTTATTAAACAAGTGTGATTTAACTGTACTTACACAGATACAGTTAATCCACTTGTTGGTAATATTTTTTCCAGATTGGATGAGCAAGATCACAGCATTGATCAGTTTTCCATAGCGTTACAAATGCTCCTGAGTTGCACAGCTCACCTGGAATCTCCCACTGTGGTTGCTCCAGTACAATCTGAATTGCAGGCCGTCCCTGCTGCGCCAGTCTCTGTGCAGGCAGACGCCTCCAGTATTACCTCTATAAGAGGTATGTCTGTTTCTGCTCAGCTTCCCCAGCGATTTGGGGGTGATCCAGTACAATGCAGAGGGTTTCTCAACCAGGTTGGGATATATTTTGAGATGCTGCCGCAGGCATTTCCCGTGGACAGAAGCAAAGTAGGTTTCATGATATCTTTGGATTCTGAGAGAGCCTTGGCCTGGGCAAACCCTCTATGGAAGACGCAAAAACCTGTTGTCTTGAGTTACCCTGAGTTTGTGGCCTCCTTTAAAAGAGTATTTGATGTTCCAGCATGCTCCGCTTCTGCTGCCAAGTGCCTCATGTCCATCAAACAGAGTACGAGAACTGTTGCTGACTACGCCATTGAATTTCGTACTCTGGCAGAAGAAGTTGCTTGGAACGATGAGGCCCTCGTGGCTGCTTTTTCTCATGGTCTCTCAGATTCCATCAAGGATGAGATAGCAGCCCGAGATATACCAACTGAGTTAAAAAAGTTGATCACGTTTGCCATCCTCATTGACTCCAGACTCAGAGAAAGACTCTCTTAAAAAGGAGCGCTTGCGGAAGCCTCCTGTACGTTTGCCCCCAAGCTTTGCAGTCTCGCCCATGCCTCCCTCACCTCCCATGATTCCTGCTACAGAGCCAGTCAGTGAAGATGAACCCATGCACTTGGGTTCCATGCGTCTCTCTGCAGATGAGAAAGCCCTTAGGAGGAGGAAGAGATTGTGCCTTTATTGTGGCCAGACAGGTCACTTTTTGAAGTCTTGTCCTACCCATCCAGGGAACGCCCGAACCTTGAGGTCCTGTCATGGACAGGTTGTTTCGTGCCCAGTTATCCAGAAGGATAAGCCCCTAATTTTGGTCACCCTTTCTTGGGCTGAGTCGTCCATCGAGATACAGGCTCTAATTGACTCTGGGGCTGCAGGCCTGTTCATTGATGCTGCATTTGTATCGAAGCACTTGATTCCGCTGCAGCTACGTGACACTCCACTTGCCATTGAGGCTCTTGACGGGAGACCTCTACAGCCTGCCCATGTAACTCATGAGACGGTTCCATTGTCCATGGCCGTAGGGGCACTTCACCATGAGATAAACCAATTCTAAGTTATTTCCTCACCTAAGTTTCCGCTGGTTATTCATTATCCTTGGTTGCAAAGGCACAACCCCTCTTTTGATTGGCTCCATACTGAGGTTCTCTCATCGTCACCACAATGCAGTGAGACATGCTTCCAGAAGGTAGCCAAGGTCCTGTGCACCTCCTCCCTGCTGGAGGAGTACCGTGATTTTAGCAATGCCTTTGACAAAGGTCAAGCCAGTAGTTTGCCTCCACACTGGTCGTATGATTGCACAATTGACCTTCAACCTGGTGCCATACCCCCTCGTGGCCGGGTTTACCCTTTGTCGGTCTTGGAGGATAAGGCCATGGAGGAGTATGTTGCAGACACACTTTCTCAAGGTTTCATCCGCAAATCCTCGTCCCCTGCTGGTGCTGGTTTCTTCTTTGTGAAGAAGAAGAGTAGTGAACTGAGAGCTTGTATTGATTATAGGGGTCCCAATCATTTCATGATTAAGAATGCCTATCTGATTCCGTTGATTGCAGAGCTATTTGACCGCCTCAGGGGAGCAACGGTTTTCAGGAAGCTTGATTTGAGAGGGGCATACATTCTCGTGAGGATTAAGGAGGGCGACGAGTGGAAAACTGCATTTAATACCAGAACAGGCCAATATGAGTACCTCGTAATGCCTTTTGGCCTTTTTAACGTCCCGGCAGTTTTCCAGGAATTTATTAACGATGTCCTCCGAGATTTACTGCAGTTATGTGTGGTGGTTTATCTTGATGATATCCTCATATTTTGAAAGTACCTGGAGAGCCACCACACAGATGTCTGTCGTGTGCTTCAGAAACTAATAGAGACAATCTCTATTGTAAACTGGAAAAGTGCGAGTTCCATCGTGAACAGGTTAAATTCCTGGGCTATGTCATTTCCACTGGTTTTTTGATGGACCCAGAGAACCTTTTAGCAGTTCTACAGTGGCCCCGACCTGTGGGTTTACGTCCTCTGCAGCGTTTCCTGGGCTTTGCCAACAATTATTTTTTTTATTCTTTTTTTATTTTATTTTTATTATTTTTTTAATTAGTTTATTCGTAACTTCTCACCTCTGGTCAAGCATATCTGACTGATATGACCAGAAAGGATGGTAACCCACAGAGTTGGTCTCCGGAGTCCATTAAGGCCTTTGAGAGTCTCAAGGCTGCCTTTTTTTCTGCTCCTGTGTTCGCACACCCTAAACCTACATTACCTTTTATCCTTGAGATTGATGCTTCTGAGTCTGGTGTTGGCGCCCTTCTGTCTCAATGTCCTACCTCTGAGAGCACTATGCATCCTTGTGGCTAATTTTCCAAGAAATTGTCACCTGCGCAGTGCAATTACGAGATTGGTGACAGAGAGCTGTTGGCGATCATTTTAGCCCTGAAAGAATGGAGACATCTCCTCGAAGGTACCACTTTGCCGGTTCTCCTTCTTACTGACCATAAGAATCTCACATTCTTGTCTGAGACTAAACGCCTCTCTCCCAGAAGGGCGCGATGGGCTCTTTTCTTGTCAAATTTCAATTACATTGTCTCATTCTTATCCGTTACTAAGAATGTAAGCGTTGACACCTTCTCACGCCAATTTTCCTACACTTCCAAGTTGGAGTCAGTTTCAGTTCCTGTGATTCCTGCTGATCATATTCTGGCTTCAGTTCGCACCAGACTCACTTCTCCTTTGGGTGACAAAATTCTTGCTGCTCAGGTCTATGCTCCTCCTGAGAAACCTTGTGACCTCTGCTTTGTCCCAGAGGGTCTCCGTACTGCCGTGCTCCAGACTTACCATTCTCCCAAGGCAGCTGGCTACCCTAGGAAGAATCAACTCATTTGGGCCATTTCCCAACAATTCTGGTGGCCTAGTCTATGTGCTGATGTAACTGCCTTCGTAGCTGCCTGTTCCGTGTGTGCTCAGAGTAAAACTCCACGACACCTTCCAGTTGGCCTCCTACAACCCATACCCAATGGAGAGAGGCCCTGGACCCATCTGTCTATGGATTTTATTGTGAAGTTACCCAACTCCCAAGGCAACACTGTTATCCATATGGTGGTTGACCGGTTCTCAAAGATGTGTCATTGTATTCCACTTAAGAAGTTGCCCACTTCTAAGGAACTGGCTTGCATTTTTGCTCGGGAGATCTTTTGCTTACATGGGCTACCCAAGGTGATTGTTTTGGACAGGAGTAGTCAGTTTGTGTCCCGGTTCTGACAAGCCTTTTGTGCACAGTGGGGAATTCAGCTTGCTTTCTCCTCTGCGTATAACCCACAGTCTAACTGGGCTGCAGAACAAGCCATTCATAAACAAAAACAAGTGCAAAAACAACTGGTCAGACCTATTACCGTGGGCAGAGTTTGCTCACAACAGTGTCTTGAATTCTGCTTCCCCATTTATGGCGAATTATGGTTTACAACCTTCCATGTTGCCTGACTCTGTTTCGCAGAGTATTCCTGCATTAGAGGAGCATCTCTGTGGTCTTCGTTCCACTTGGGCACAAGTCCAGGAGGCTTTGTGTCATGCTAATGATAGGTACAGACTCCATACTGACCGCAGACGCCTGCCTGCGCCTTCCTACCAGGTTAGGGACAGGGTCTGGCTGTCATCTCACAACCTCCGACTTCGTGTTCCCTCACTGAAGTCCGCACCTCGCTTTATTGGGCCTTTCTGTATTCTTCGCAGGATTAACCCAGTGGCTTACGCATTAGAACTTCCTCCTAATATGCGTATTTCAATTGTATTTCACGTCTCCTTATTAAAACCTTTTGGTCTGCAACCGCTTTACCACCTCGTACAGGTTGAGAACATGAGGAGTATGAAGTACAGTCCATTCTTGACTCCCGTAGGTTCCATGGGATCATACAGTAACTGGTGCAGTGGAAAGAGTACGGTCCAGAGGAACGCTCTTGGGTCCCATCATCGGACGTACATGCCCCTGTCCTCCTCCATGATTTCCATAGATGTTTTCCCCTCAAGCCTGGTGGTCCTCCGAGGGGAGGGGTCGTTGAGAAGGGGGTATTGTCAGGGCTGGGCTCAGCCCTTCCTTCTCTGAGCTGGCCGCTAAGCTGTTGGCTAATTGCCAGCTCCCATCTCTCTCCACAGTTACCCAGCTGTTGATGATCCCGCTCATCAGTCCTGCCTACTTAAGCCGTTCAATCCAGAGGAGCTCTGCCTTCGCCTTGGTCACATCACAAGAAACTATCTCCTGTGTTCCTGTTTAAAAACTGGCTTTGCTGACATCCCTTCTGGCTACAGATTCTGCTTGCTGTTCCACTACTTTGATCCCTGACTTCTGGCTTGGCTTACTATCCGTTCCGGTTACTGAACTTTGGCTATGTTTTGACTATGTTTGTTCTTTTTACTTTTATTATTAAACAAGTGTGATTTAACTGTACTTCTGTCTCGGTCTGATTTAATGGTTTCTGACAGAGAGCTAGATTGCGCTTTAATCTATCTGCATCTAACTGTTCTATTGAGGCCTTAGTTGGGCATTTCCTATGTTTAGTCTTTAGGGTTCCAAAGGTTTTTTCTAATTTGATAATGTCCATCTGTCGCTCTCTCGTGATTTGGGTCGCCAGTTGGATTATCTTGCCTCTAATGGTCACTTTGTGGCTGCCCACAAAATCTCTGGGGAAATATCATTAACGTCATTCAGGTTGAAGTATTCCTTTAAGAACTCATCTATTTCTTTAGTTTTGATGGGGTCACTAAGTAGAGATTAATTTAGTCGCCAGTGCGTTCCCAGTAGTCTTGTAAGGGTATTATAAAGGCAGAGCGTTACCAATGAGTGATCTGACCAGACTGTACCTGTGATGGGCGATTGAGCAGATGGGATGAGGCTTGGGGAAACTAGGATATGGTCGATCCTGGCATAGGACTCGTGGGGTTCGAGGGGTTCAGTTTCCTCCAAATGTCAACAGGGCCTTGTGAGTTAAGAAGTCTAGCTATTTTGAGACTCGCCTTAGTGGGGCCTGTCAACTGAGCCATAGGGGGTTTGGACCTGTCTAGCACCTGGTCAAAGGCAACTTTTGAGTCCCCTCCATAAATGACTGTGGCCTCCAAGAGGGGGTTCTGGGTTTCGAAGAGAGACTGTAATAATTTAGTCTCTCCCTTACTGGGGGCTTAGTAGGATACTATGGAGTAAAACCGTCCCTCCACAGTTTCCTTTACTAGGAGAAATCTTCCCTATGCTTAAAGAATAAGATTTCTACACCCTTGGTCTTGTTTGCTGAATTCGCTAGGTAAAATGTTGGGTATTATGCGTGTAGGAATTTGGGGTTGTATCGTTGACAGGAAGTGTGTCTTTTGGAGCATAACTATGTCTAGTTTGAGGGAGTGATAATTTTCAAATGCTTTCCTCCATTTCTGGGGGGGGGGGGTTTAGACCCTCAGCATTATGTGTAGCTACTCTGAAATTCGTCCCTGTTAGGTTTGAGCTAGCCATGAGAACAGGGCTGAAATGCTGTTGAAATTACTGTCCCTTACCCATTGCCGTCTTCTTCCATTGGAGATAGTTCTATACGTATGGCGGATTTTGATCTGGAACCAGGTACACATCACAACCTGTAGATTGGCTAGAAAAAGATGAAGAGTTAGAGACTGAGAAAAAAAAAGAAAGTAGACAAAGTAAGGAAAAGCGTCCTCTAGGCAAACCAATCAAGTTTGGCATGGAACACTCCTGCCAAATGCCTAACAAAATAAATTGGCTGTCCCGTAATGAGGGCCAACAATCCATCCCACAGAAACAGGGAAACTACTACTATGGGATAGGTGGAGGTGCAAGGGGGTCACTCCGGACCCCTACTTCTATGTGAAACAGTAACAGAACTTAAACACAACCAATATTATCATATCTATAGAACATTGGGTGAGAAAATAAAAATCAAAAGGAAGAGATCCCCAGAACTCCCTCTGGGGTGTCTCCCTCCCCTCTCCAGTGGAGGGGAGAGAGGGA
Organism: Lithobates clamitans; assembly: GCA_037952925.1. Taxonomy (NCBI): domain Eukaryota; kingdom Metazoa; phylum Chordata; class Amphibia; order Anura; family Ranidae; genus Lithobates; species Lithobates clamitans. The sequence continues at coordinate 2,032,832 of JBBGZY010000806.1, forward strand.
GGGCCCCTTTAAGGAGCATGAAGCGTGCCCAAGGCACTGAGACTGCCCGTTTCGGGCCCTGAATGCAACAAAAATTACTATCCCCAGGCCATGGGAAAATCCGAATTCCCAGGCACCCCTGGAGCTGCACTCGAGAGGGGACAGGAAAGCTCCAGAGTAGAGCTCTAAACTTCTCAATGTCTAGGGCCTTGGAGGTAGCATATGAACATTGAAAACACTTAGGGCAGTTTTTTAGACAATAGAGAAACACTTGTCCTGTCCTGTAATTTTCTTGTAACTAGCAACAGGAAAAGAACTTGGAATGCATAAAAGGGGGGGGGGGTAAACAGTTCAGCCACGTAGGTTAGGAGTGAGTAGGATCACTATCGTGGGAGAGGAGAACAAATGAGAGTAGGGTAATTGTTGACTCGAGTTGCAGTCTTAGGGAGGCCTGCCATCTTTGGATCTCTTGGTCTTCCCTTTGTTCCAGACGGGGCAGACCGGGCTGGCTGGAGTGGGACGATTGGTAGAGCCTACGGATGAGGTGGTAAAGTCCATGGATTCTTCCTGCGATATGAGCTTGAGGTTTAGGAAGAGCTTTTCACCATCCAGCAAATTTGTGTTTTGCTGTGGAGTGGAAATTTCACAGCAAATGGGAAGGAGGAGGACTGTCAGGAGCGGTTTGAGAGCTCTCCACTTTTGGATTGTGGAGTGGGAGAGATCTGCAGGGATTTGGGCCAAGTGTGAAAATCTTGTTGCATCTTTCCCAAAAATAATCATGGCTGTATTAGATCAAAAGGGTGCTTCTACTAAATACTGAGCAAAGGGTCTGTATACTTAGGACCATGTGATATTTCATTTTTTCTTTTTTAATAAATCTGCAAAAAATGTCAACAATTCTGTGTTTTTCTGTCAATATGGTGTGCTGTGTGTACATTAATGAGGAAATAAAAATTTTAGCAAATGGCTGCAATATAACAAAGAGTGACAAATTTAAGGGGGTCTGAATACTTTCTGTCCCAAATATATATATATATATATATATATATATATATATATATATATATATATATATATATATAAATTATTTATTTCGCTTTTTTAGTTTATTTTTACACACTTCTTTTGTTCTTTTTTACGTGCTAGGCTTGCTGTTACATGAAAGCCAGCTGAAAAGAATAATACCAAGATGATACCTAAACCTGCAGGCATTATTCTGGTATAACCACTCAAAGTCCAGCAACATACCAGTACGTTGTTGGCTCTTGTTGGGCATATATTGTAATGATCTTTTGTTTATGCAGCCTGTGGGTGAAATGAAAAAAGAGATTGATCGGTGGGTATGTCCACCATTAGAATACAGCTCTGCATCCACCCACTTCTAATGATGGACATATATGCATTGTTTTTTTTTTTAACTGTGGTGGTGAAATCACCTCCTACCACACTGGAGTTGCTGATTTAGATATTGTGAGAGCAAACCCTGTCACTGTCAAAATAAATAAATCTGTGCTGCAGCTGAATGGTGTACCTAAAAAGCAAACAATGGTAACAGTAATGCCGCGTACACACGGTCGGACTTTCTAGAAAGCTAGGTCCGACGTACTTGCCGCCAGACTTCCGGCGGACTACCGCCGGACTTTCTGAACGGCCGGACTTGCCTACACACGGCCGGACTTTCCGGAATCCGGTCTTCCCGACGGACTTCCGCCGGACTTTCAGAACGAACGGACTTTCCCACACACGGACAAGTCCGTTCATTTTGAACCTAACTTTGGTACGACGGGACTAGAAAAGGAATTCAATCTCGCCGCTTTTTTTGGCGAGATTGAAACCTTGCGAGCCCCGTCGCAGGCCCTTAGGTCTGGTATGGATTATAAAGGGGAACCCCTATGCCGAAAAAACGGCGTGGGGTCCCCCTAAAATCCATACCAGACCCCGATCCGAGCACGCAGCCTGGCCGGTCAGGAAAGGGGGTGGGGACGAGCGAGCGCCCCCCCCCCCCTCCTGAACCGTACCAGGCCGCATGCCCTCAACATGGGGGGGTGGGTGCTTTGGGGGAGGGGGGCGCCCTGCGCCCCCCCCCCCAAAGCACCTTGTCCCCATGTTGATGAGGACAAGGGCCTCTTCCCGACAACCCTGGCCGTTGGTTGTCGGGGTCTGCGGGCGGGGGCTTATCGGAATCTGGGAGCCCCCTTTAATAAGGGGGCCCCCAGATCCCGGCCCCCCACCCTATGTAAATGAGTATGGGGTACATGGTACCCCTACCCATTTACCTAGGTAAAAAGTGTCAGTAATAAAACACAACACAGGTTTTTAAAATAATTTATTAAACAGCTCCGGGGGGGTCTTCTTCCGTCTTCGGGGGTCCCTCCGGTTCATCTTCTCCCGGAATCCGGTTGGTTCTTCTCCGCTCTCCGGCCTCTTCTCCCGGTGTCCCAGGTCTTCGGCCGGCCCCTCCGCTATCTTCAGGTAGCTCTATTGCCAGCGGAGGTCCGGACTTCTGGGCTTCTTGGCTTCTTGGCTTCTTGTGTTCTCTTCTCTTCTCTTCCCCCAGATGTTGACACGACGCTCTCTCCGGCTGGACTGGTCTCTGAGGGCTGCGTTGTGACTTATATAGGCGGAGACCCCGCCCCCATATGATGTCACAGTCCCTGGGCATGCTGGGACTGTGACGTTTTAGGGGGCGTGGTCGACCTAGATGCTAAGGGAGCTGCCCTGTCTGTGGGAGATTACCCACCCCCATTTCAAGAACCAAGCAAAGAGGAAGGCAGCACTGGAGCAATTGTGTGAAATTGTGAAGCAGGTGATCCCCACGGCAGACATCACCTATTTAAAGATCCTTATTGGTGGCCTGAGGAGTACATATCTAAGGGAGCGCAAGAAAGTCCTGGATTCACAGAGATCCGGAGCAGCAGATGACATCTATGTCCCCAGGATGTTGTACTACAACAGGCTGCATTTTCTGGCAGGCCAGACTGAACCCAGGCCATCCCTCTCCAGTCTTCCTCCCACGCTTCCTTCCCCCCCGGCTGAGGCTTCTGACGCCCAACCTGGGCCTTCCAGGCCGCATGTGGAGGAGCCCAGATTGAGCCAAATATAGCATTCCTCTAAATATTTCTGCTTGTACAATCAATGATGTTAACTAGATGTTAGTTGGGAGTACTAATTTATGATTGTGATTGATGATGCAAAACATTACAACCATGTCCCTTTTTCATACACAGGGAAGTCTCAGCCAGGAGGTGGCCGGGCTGAGCCGGCTGGCTAATCTGCAGGTCCCTCCACCCCCCCTGGAAAGAGAAAGTGGCAGGAGGAGGAGTGCCCTAGAGGAGGCTGCCAGAGGACTCTTTTGGAGGGCTACAGAGGTCCTGGGAGCACCACACACCGTGGAGGAGGACATTGCTGCCGTCATTGCATATAAAATGCAGAGGATGGAGGAGGGCCAACAAGCCATGTGTGAGTCCCTCATATTGGAGGCTCTTAACAAAGGTATGAGGGGCCAAATTACAGCTCAGACACACCTTTGTGATGGTCCTCCTCCTCCTCCTGCAGGTCCTCCTCCTCGTCCTCCCTCTCCTCCAGGTCCTCCCAGTCCTACTCCAGGTCCTACTCCTCCTCCTGCCACATCTCCAACAGCACAGCCACAGCCGGGAAGGAAGCATGGAAGGAAGACCAGAAAGTGAGGACCCTGGATCCAGTCTGGTCGGCCAAAAGATGCAGCCTCTTGTGGTACCACAGCCTGGGGACACACATGTCATCTGCTGCTATCCGGATCTCTGCGAATTCTGGACCAGACTGCCCTCCCTTACATATGGACTCCTCAGGCCACCAATTTTGATGCTCAAGAATTGATGTCTGCCGTGGGGGTCCCAGGCTTCGCTAATTTTTCCTGTTAATCCAGTGTTGCCTTCCTCTTTGTTTGGTTCTGATCCCTTAATAAAGGATTTTTGTTTTGAATTATACTCTCCTATGTGTTTTACTTCAAAAATGACAACTTGTTTGTGAGGATTCAGGTACATTTCAAATATACAATGTGAAATTAACAAGGGACCCCAACAACCAACAATCTCCTTAAGATTAAATAATAAAACATATCAATGGTGTTGGGGTAACTTGACACACAAAACACACACAAAAATATTCTGGAGTAAAAATAACATTGAACAAAGATCAGCCTTTGAAAAAATACAAACATTAAATAAAAAAAAAAGGCTTATAATCCCCCAAAAAATTAAATAAAAAAAAAAATTATGTCAGATGTGACAACTAATAACAATATATTTAGGGAATACCAATAAAAAAACAAAAATAAAACTTTGTGAGAAGTGTGTGTGAATATGAGCAGCAAAACTACTTCATTCTTGTCACATTATAAAGAAGAAGAGAGTGCGCTGTATTAAACCATTTTTAACATTGCAGCGTGACGAAAGTGCTGTATTCATTGCGAACGCTAAGTTTACCAGAACGAGCTGTTCCGTCTTGGAATTTCTTCTGAGCATGCATGGCACTTTGTGCGTCGGAACAGGCCACACACGGTCGGAATTGATGCGATCGGATTTTGTTGTCGGAAAATGTTATCTCCTGCTCTCCAACTTTGTGTGTCGGAAAATCCAATGGAAAATGTCCAATGGAGCCCACACACTGTCGGAATTTCCGACAACACACTCCAATCAGACATTTTCCATCGGAAAATCCGACCGTGTGTACGGGGCATTAGAGTGGAGACTGAGAGCCAGGCTTTCTCATCCAACATCAGTGCCTAACCTCACAAATACGCTTCTGGAAGAATGGTCAAAGATTTCCATAGACACATTCCTAAACCTTGTGGACAGCCTTCCCAAAAGAGTTGAAGCTGGTATAGTTGCAAAGGTTGGGCCAACTCAATGTTGAACCCTACAGACTAAGACTGAGATGCCATTAAAATGCATGTGTCTGTAAAGGCAGGCATCCCAATACTTGACAATATTGTGTATATATCATGAATTGAAGAACTCCTGGTTCTCCAACGGGCCAGACCAACCTTCCACACACACCCACAATGAAAAATATTGTTTGACATGCTGTTTTCAACCATTGAGCCATAATACTGTATGTTTAGATTGCAATATTGTTTTTTACTACAGCGTAGATGTGTGAACAAAATATGTAATTAGGTTAAAGTAAAACTTGGATGGAGTTGCTGTCATGCCCTTTCACATTGACACTGAAATTCTTCTGCAGGGGGAATTCTGCAATGTAGCATTATGATCTGAGGCTTACATCACTAAAAATGTGTACTGGCTATTCAAAATGCTTTTATTTGTTGATATTTATAACTTAGAAAAAAATTACTCTAATGCAGCATTTTCCAAAAGTGTAAATAAAATGGCTGCCTAATTAACAGGCAATTACCTTCAATAATTTAAAACCAAGCATTTGAGGGCAAGAACTTTGTGTAGACATTAGATTTCTAATAAAAACATTATTCTGTGCTAGTTAGCCTTATGATTCCCATGAAAAGACCAAAGATAATTTAACAGCTCTGTTATACCCAGATCTTTAAGCTTTTACATGGTGCTTAAATATTAATATTGCAACATTACTGAACATAAAATGCATGTAATATTACCACCCATTAACATCTTGTAAATAGCAGAATTATAATTAACAAATTACTTGCAAACCACAGAGGTGTGTTTAAGCTTGGTGTGTATTATCAAAATATAATTTTGCAGTTAAATAAAAGATAACAAATTTTCATATCCTATCTGGGAACCAAAATCACATCATCGTTAGTTCAAATCTTTTCCTCCAATTTTCAACCCATACTCTGGGGGAGATTTACTAAAACTGGCACGTGCAAGAGCTGGTGCAGCTCTGCATAGAAACCAATCAGCTTCCAGGTTTAATTGTCAAAGCTCAACTGAATAAGCTGAAATTAGAAGCTGATTGGTTACTATGCACAGTTGCATCAAATTCAGTGTGCACCAGTTTCAGTAAATCTACCCCTCTGTGTGATCCAACATAACCTTAAGTGCTGGCATAAACTGACCCACACATGGTTTAGAAAGATAACTATCCAAAAAAATGAATAAATTACCCTACATGTTTTATCTATTGCAGACCCCCCAATTTTAACAGCTATGGCCTTCCTGAAATCACTACAGTGTATATTCCTACACTTTATATGGTCTTAAACACCATTGATTATCATATTGACTTCTCCTCTTGCCCAAGATTCATGGGGAGTAGCTTTCCCTGACACTGTGCACTACTACCAGGCCGTGCACAATTCTCACACCTTAGACTAGTGACAGAGTTCCTCTTTTGTCTTGGAACAAGCGATGGCTAAGGTACTCCTATATTGACTTACCTTAGTCACCTTACCATTTCCCCGCCTAAAAATATTTGCAGCTGTTCATGGCCAACCCAAACCTAACTTAAAGACCACCACTATGACCCCTGTTATAGGAAATCCTGTTTTCCCCACTGAACTAAATGACAAATAATTCTCCCACTACTTCACTATCAAAACTATTAGACTTGGGGACTTCCTCGCTGGCACATGGCTTAAAGCCCCTGAGGAAATCTAAACATTGCTTGACCCCCACTTGATGACTGGAGACTCCAACAGCTCATTTATTTGCTTACTGTCATCCACAAAAAAGGGTATACACATCGCAAAAACTAAGCATCTTGAAAGGTTGCGCATGGAGGCTGGTCCACCAAGTAATTCTATTTTATTTTTTTCATTTAAAGTTTTATTGAAATGAATAACATAGAATCACACTGTACAAAGCAAAATTTGCAGATGCAATTGCGTACTTTTCACTTAAACAATTTATTCCAGTAAATTACATCTAACATGGGAAAATTAGTTGGCTTTAAGCTTTGGGTACTTCAAGAAGTCAGTGTATTCCCATTTAAGGTTTATTTTAACAATAAATGCTATGCTATTGGCTTTAAGCTTTGGGTACTCCAAAAAGTCAGTGTATTCCCATTTAAGCTTTATTTTAACAATAAATGCTATTCTATAAAAACTATGTGTCAATAGTTTGTAGTTTGTCTCCTGAGTTTTTGTACTGATAAAACATTTGTGAGCTAATATACAAGCATACCTCCACCTTTAAAAAAAAAAATCCATGTAGTTTAAAGGGTATGAATAGCTTAGTGTTAACTGTGAACATATATTATTGACATTGTATACTAAAAGCCTATTTTAAGTGTTCCAAAGCAAGTTTTCTCATAACTTAGTGAGAAGTACAAGTCAAATAAAGATAGTCCAGTGAGAGAAATGAAAGTAAAAGATCAGGATAGAGAAGGGGGGGGGGGCGACACCCACTCAGACTTGCAACGCTCTTCCTTTTGTGGATTAAATGGGAAAATCTTGTGAGTATTTAAACATCAGCCACGGTTGCCACGTTTTGTGGAATCGTTCATAATTGCCTTTCTCTTGGGCCAATGTATCCTCCATTTCATAAACTTCTCCAATTTTAGTCACCCAATCGCTCAAAGACGGAGTCAAGGTCGATTTCCAATGCATGGGTATTAGAGATTTAGCTACATTAAGAAGATGTTTCGTTAATGAATGTTTGTAGCGCTTGAGAGAGAAATTGGACACTTGTAAAAGGCAACATGCTGAAGTTAGTTCAATTTTAGTCTCAGTGATTTTTTTTATCAGGGTGCGTACTTCATTCCAAAAGGGTTCAATTTTAGAGCAGTACCACCAGATATGAGCTAGTGAGCCTCTTTCTGAGAGACATCTCCAGCACACATCTGAGTTTTGTGTGTTCCACTTATGTAGTTTGTCAGGTGAATTGTACCAGTGTGTCAATAGTTTGTAGTTTGTCTCCTGAGGTTTTGTACTGATAGAGCATTTGTGAGCTAATATACAAGCATACCTCCATTGTTTGTCCGTTATCTACATATCGAGCTCCTCCGACCACCTCCTCCTGTGTCCACTCGTTCCCATCTCTCTTATGCGGCTTAACCACGAATAGGCAACTGAGGTAGCCTTATCAAGTGGGTTCCCGTGACGGCATACTGATTCCAAAGCTGTCAAGGATCTATGTAATTGTTGAGGGTTCTTAAATTTTCCAAGGTAACTTCTTATCTGGAAATAGGTCCATTGTCTCATATGAGGCAGGTTTTTTTCTATCTTAAGGGTAGACCAGTCTCTGAATGTGTCTTCTGTATAGCAATCCCCTGCCAACAAGGGGACATCATGAGGTGGTGTTTTGAGTGTCGGATTGTGCATACCTGGTATGAAGTCAGGATTGTCTGTCACTGGTGTCAGGGGACTAGGGAAGGTAGTAATCTCTCCCTGTTTAGCCAATGTGTTAATGATTTTAACACATTGATGTCGTGCCAGTGAGCGGATGTGTGCGGATGTTGTGAGGGTAGCTACTTCTGTTTGCCCAAGGTGAGTACTTAAGTGTAAGAGTAGCTATAGCTGACTCTAGAGTGACCCAGTCTTTTACTGAATCGTGGCAGTGCCAGTCAATAACTCTGGCTATATGTGAGGCATAATAATAATGTTGAAAATTTGGAAAATTAATTCCTCGTAGGTCTTTGGGTTTGGCCAGAGTAGTTAATTTGAGTCTGGGTTTTTTGTGTTGCCAGAGAAACTTTGTGACTATCGAGTTGAGGTCTTTGAAAAATTTCTGCGGTATCTCAATCGGCAGTGAGCAGGTTAAATACAGAAATTTGGGTAGAATAACCATTTTTACTATTTCCGCTCTACCGAACCATGAGAAGAGCCTCTCATTCCAGCTAGTGAGGTCATCTTTACATGTTTTAAGGAAGGTCACAAAGTTTCTCTCTAAAGCAGATTGTATATTTGGCGTGAGCCAAATCCCCAGGTATTTCAACTTATTCTTATCCCATCTAAATGCAGAGTTGGCTTGTGTCAAGGAGAGCAGCTTATCTGGCAGGGAAATGTTTAGCGCTTCTGACTTTGTGTAGTTGATTTTTAAGTTGGAGATATCTATATAGTGTGCAAACTCTTGTAACAGGTTGGGCAGCGTTATGGTCGGGTCCGTTAAGAAGAATAATAGATCGTCCGCATACGCTGCTATCTTATATTCTCTGTCTGCGATCTGAAAGCCCTAAATTGCGATGCTATTTTGAACTGATCTGATGAAGGGTTCCAAAGTAAGGATAAATAGAAGGGGTGACAAGGGACAGCAGTGTCTAGTCCCATTCTTTAAAATTTATGCCAATAATTTTTAGTTCTGCGGATGGGTTTTGGTAAAGTGCAGTGATCCAAGCCAACATATGTGGGCCTAGACCCACTCTTTCACATACTGCCATCATAAAATCCCATGCCACACGATCGAAGGCCTTCTCCACATCTGTCGAGAGGAGAAAACCCTCGATCTTTCACTGCCTCGCCACATGAGTCAGTAAGAGTGCCTTAGTTACGTTATCCTCTCTGTTTGGCATAAAGCCCACCTGGTCCAGACCAATTAACTTTGCGAGCAACGGTCCCAGCCTCATAGCTAAAATCTTTGCAAATAATTTGATATCTAGGTTCAGCAAAGATATGGGGCGGTAGCTCGCACAATCCTCAGGGTCCTTGCCAGCTTTTGGTATAACCGTGATATGTGCTGAAAGTAAGCCCGGGGTTACCTTTCTCGGCGTGGACAGCGAGTTGAGGGCATCTCTCAGGGGATCAGTTAAGATATCCAAGAAGGACTTATAGTAGGTGGCCGAGTACCCATCTTTTGCCCGCCTTGAGTAATTTAATGGCCTGTTTGATTTCAGCTGATGAGATTGGAGTTTCTAATAATTCTATGTCTAATTTTGGTAGGACTGGAAGTCCGCTTCTTGTTATGTAATCCTGTATAATTTGTGCTCTATCTCCCACCATTTGTGGCTGTTTGTGTTGTGGTGGTAGGTTGTATAACTTCGAATAGATGGTATGGAAATATTTAGCTATCGCCTCCGAAGCCACGTCTAACTTCCCTTCCTTGGTTCTGATGCCGGCTATATTGTTAACCGCAGTATGGTCTCTCAGAGCTCTCGCCAAAAACCTGGCCACCTTATCACCCGACTCATAATAGATTTGTTTTTTAAAAAATAACATCCGTTTGGCTTTGGCATTGAGTAATTGTTGCGATTCCTTCCTAGATTCTAGGAGGCTTTTGGCTGAGGCTACTGAGAGAGATTGTTTGTGTAATAACTCCAGAGAACTAATTTGGGTGAGCAGTTTCTTCATAAGGGCATCTCTTTCTTTTTTACGTCTGGAACCTAGGTCTATCAGGATTCCCCAGATAGTGCATTTGTGTGCTTCCCAAACCATTAGTGGGTCCACCTCAGGAGTATTATTGTGTTTAAAAAATTTTGTTAGATTACTAGTGATGGTAGGTAAGAGTATCTGGTCGGTCAAAAGTGACTTATTTAACCGCCACATCGGTTGCTGCCTTGCTATATTCTGTAGAACCAGAGATATTGATATAGGAGCATGATCCGAAATCGTTTGAGATCCTATATGTGTATTGGTAAGCTTCTGTAGATCCCTTTGGGAGATGAATAGGTAATCTATACATGCGTACCTGTTATGCGGGGCTGAGAAGTGTTTGTAATCCCTTCCCTCCGGATTGAGGAAGCGCCAGGAGTCAACCAACTGCAGCTTTTGTAAGAGTGACTTAAGTTTTTTTAAGATTTTGTAAGTAATGCAGGTCTTGCCATTGGAAGTGTCCTGCAGAGGTTTTAGGGGAACATTAAAATCCTTAGTATAAGACAGCCATTAGCAAACTCCTGGAGCCTCCCCACAATATGTTGACAGAAAGTGATATGTGCTTTATTTGGGAAATTCACGTTGGCTAAAGTTATGGGTAAGTCTTTATATGTGCCTTTCAAGAACACAAACCGTCCATCAGGGTCACAAACTTGTTCAGTCAGTTGAAAGGGTACGTCTTTTCCTATAAGAATTGTAACACCCTTTGATTTGGAATCAGCAGTCGTGGCATGGAAAGCCCTCGGAAATTGTGGGCTTGTGATCTTTGGAATATGATGTGTTTTAAAATGGGTTTCTTGTAGAAACACGAACTGAGGCTTACCTTTTTTAAGTTCCCTCAGAAGAGTGGAGCAGCGTTCAGGGATGTTTAGTCCTCTGATATTATGTGAGATCACAAGGGGTCGGTGCCCCAATGATGAATAAACCATTACGGCGGTGGAGGAGGAGGTGCTCGGAGCTCAGACCTGCGGAGACAAAACTATAAATTAGAAGTTAGTATCTGATATTTCGTTCGGAAGCTGCAGACCTAAAACTCTCTGAGTGGGTGCTCCCTCGAGAAAAAATATAAGGGGATCTTAGAGGGGGAGAAGGAATAAGAGAAAGGAAAAAAGAAAAAGTAAGAAATAGACTTAACGGGAGAGTATTACAGTGGTGGATCTCTCTCCAGAGACAACTTCAACACCCCCAGGGGAGAGGTACCACCGAATGTGATGTAGGCGCTTCCCCTATCCCCCTCGGTAGTCAGGGAAGCTGTGTGAGGTCGCTGGGAGGCGACAACAGCTGGATAACAACCCACTCTCCAAGTTATTGGAAGTATAAAATTAACAATCGTTAGAATAGCCTCGTAGAGGCACACACGGCTGGTTCAAATAAGCATGGAAGAAGTTGGTATACGGTTTACACCCGACCAAGGTGTAGTGTGCAAATTGGGGCAGATAAGTAGGAAAGAAGGGAGAAGAAAGAGAAAAAAGGGGAAAAGAAAAAAAGTTTTGCCCTTCCCCTCCTCCCTCCCCACCCAAATTTTGGTAACAGAGATAATACGGGCACCAATACACTAAGTGAATCAAGTAACTGTTAATTTAACTCATAAACATTAACCATCACCATGAAGCGCGCCCTTTGAGTAAGTGCAGGACATTTTCAAAGATTGCAAGTATATGTAAATTTAAGGAGACCTAGAGGAACTGAAAACACTAGAACCAGGAAGAAAAAAAAAGGGAAAAATTTCCTTTTTGTTCAGGTCATAACAGTATCTCAAGATGTCATCCTTGTATGTCTTGAATACATCTTTCTGCAAGAATATTACTGACGGATTGTCTGGTTGTATGGGATCATGACCGTCTCCAAAACAATCCTGCCAAAAGAGGAAGCAAGCACTGGATTGAAAGCGAGCCACGTCCAGGGCATATCCTTGTTGTAATATTCCTCACAATGTGAACAAGTAATGTTCCATAGGTTTGAGACGTCTATAAATGTCAGGTCTGTATACCCAAAAGCTGCCAGATATGCTCTGCGTGACATGCGGCTAATACTCTGAAATTAAAGTGTTCAGTGCAATATTCACATCTTTTAGGTATGACATACTTTCCTGTAAGTGTTTGTGTGATACTGTTACCTGCATGCCATAAGACCATGGCACTTGTTGTTTGTAAGAATTGTGGTATAACAGAGGTGTAGTATTTCTATTCGCACTCCTGGGCTCTAGACGGGCCGGCCATTCTTCTCGGTGTGTCCGCAGAGGAGTTGTTGCCTCTGTTCTGCTTGTGCTTTTTCGATTGCCTCTTGTCTGGGGATGAGAAAGGCAAAGAGGGTGGGCTTTTAATCAATGGTGGTTGTAGAAAATCTGCATACCATTCTGGAAGCTCTATTTGTCCTAGATCTAGCGTCTCACAAAAAAACGGAAGATCAGCCGGTGTTCGTAGGATGTATTGGTGTCCATTCTGTGTTACTGTAAGGGTTAAAGGAAATCGCCACGAGTATCGCAAATCCTTTGCTCTCAGTTTCTCCAGCAGAGGGCGTAGTGCCCGCCTATTCCTCAGTGTGATCTGCGAAAGATCTTGGAATAACATAGTCGTGGCGCCATTAAAGATAATTTGGTCATTCCGTCTTGCTTTACACATGATCTCCTCTTTGGTAGCGAAGCTTTGCAAACAACAAATTATGTCCCAAAGTGGTGCTGTTTCAGATCCTCTGGGCCTAAGGGCTCTGTGAGCTCTCATGAAGTCAATCTCTGTGTCTTCCTGCCTGTCAAGTAGACTGTTAAAGACTCTCCGGAGTGCTAGGGCAATCTGCTCTTGTTATACCGACTCAGGGATCCCTCTCACCCTAATGTTGCAAAAAGTGAAATGATAAATATGAAATACCAACAAATATCATTCTAATATTAATAAATGTCCATTTTAAATGAGTCAAAGTCCATCATTCTATGAACCGTTGTGATCACCACGTGGATAAACGACTATGTTAGTGACAATACCATCCCCAAAATGAATGGAGGCGTACCAGAGATTTTGGACCCAAAAATAGCATATACTATATGGGTCAAACAAGCCTTTATTGCCCAACGGCAATGGTAGAAACACTGAAGAACAGCAAGAAATATATGTAGTCTTGGAAGCCTTCTCAAGAGTCTAATAAATGTGAACCTAGGATTGTGCAGATACCACCACCCGAGTGAATGGAGGCTTACCGGAAAGTTGGGACCCAAAAAGCATATGCTGTATGGGTCAAACAAGCTTAAATTGCCCACTGGCAATGGAGGGGAAGCCCCGATGACGAACAGAGGATGAGGTCCTAAGGGTTCTTCACAGGGGTATCTTCTCCATGTAGATGTTTAAACGTCCTCGAACATAACCCACCAGTAATTATGTTTTTCAGAGCTCTTCATCACACCACACCTGGGAAAGTATCAACCCAACTCCTTTCTCACATGTTACTTCAGAATGATCATCCACAGTTGGTACAAGACTACATATATTTCTTGCTGTTCTTCAGTGTTTCTACCATTGCCGTTGGGCAGTAAAGGCTTGTTTGACCCATATAGTATATGCTATTTTTGGGTCCAAAATCTCTGGTACGCCTCCATTCATTTTGGGGATGGTATTGTCACTAATGCCTCGTTTCCACTGAGCGGATCGGTTCGGTTCGGTTCGGTACGGTACGCTATTTTGGGTGTTTCCATTATGAAAGCGGCCCATACAACTGAACCGAACCATTCCATTCAGGGTCCTGCTTCAGATGTGGGGCCATAGAAAATGGAACGGTTCGGTTAGGGCGGAGCTACGATACATTACACTGATTGGTGGACGTGTGACGCCATGACGGCATTTTTTCTAAACCCACGTATGGCCCCTATCGGTCCGTTTTGCAGTGGAAACACTCAACTGAATAGGCCGGACCATTCTAGGCCTTCCAAACCGATCCGACCCGAACCGATCCGCTCGATGGAAACGAGGCATAACATAGTCGTTTATCCACGTGGTGATCACAACGGTTCATAGAATGATGGACTTTGACTCATTTAAAATGGACATTTATTAATATTAGAATGATATTTGTTGGTATTTCATATTTATCATTTCACTTTTTGTATAATTTTTAGCGCTACACTTTTTTATATATATGGTTTACAGCAAAATTTCTATTTGCAGTGTTAGCTGCTTGCACTATTGAGTAAGCGCAAAGTTATTTATTTTTTTTCTGTACACCCTAATGTTGCACCTCCTCCCTCTATTATCGAGGTCCTCAATGTGACGATTCATGTCAATAAAGTGCTGCATATGAGTTGTTGTTGCAACCTCTAATCTGTGATTCGCCTTATCTCTGTGTCTGTCTGCGTTCTTGCCATCTGAGGTTTATAAACAATATGGGGAGGTATTGGCCCCGGAACTTTTGAAGACATTGAATTGGTCAGCTGCAGTCGGTAGTTTACCCTTGTCAATGTCTGAAGCTATTATAGTACTGATTCAGAAAGAGGGGAAAAATCAATTAGATACATCGTCATATAGACCAATTTCATTGCTGGGCACGGATGTCAAGATTTTGGCAAAGGTCCTGGCAGCTAGGCTGAATAAATGTATATCTACTTTGATTCACCCGGTTCAGTCTGGGTTTATGCAGAACAGGTCTACTAGTAAAAACATAAGAAGGACTTATTTGAATCTCCAGACTCCGGTAGAGAATGCAGATTCCAGGGTTGTCTTGTCCTTGGATTTTGCCAAGGCATTTGACACCCTGGAATGGGGTTATTTATGGTGGGTACTGGAAAAATTTGGGTTCAGCCCCCTGTTCATTAAGTGGCTTAAGATATTATATCACCATCCCAACGCTAGATTAAAAATAAATAATACATACTCGGAACGGATCTCCCTTGAGAGGGGGACTGGGCAGGGGTGTCCCTTGTCACCCCTGCTATTCGCCCTGGCAATGGAGCCTTTCGCGGAGGTAATAAGAAACTCTCCAGGCTTGCAGGGTTATAAAAGAAAGGGGGTGAGGAAAGAATAGCACTATATGCTGATGACGTACTATTATTTCTGGGAGACATGGGGCCGTCACTAGTAAAGGCAATGCAGTTGGTGGAAGGGTTTGGAAGGATATCAGGGCTAATAGTCGGTTGGGAGAAATCTACACTTCTCCCGCTTGATTCGACTACCAGCTCCCTCCCGCAGGAGATACCTCGCTTTAGGGTGGTGGAGAAGTTTAAATATTTGGGTATAGTGCTAACCAATAACCCAACCCAGTATATCAGAGACAATCTAGCTCCGCTTTTAGAAAAGTTTAAAGGGAAGAAACACATCTGGCGTCGGCTCCCTCTATCTATGGCAGGGCGCGTAAATTTGATCAAGATGATCTGGATGCCACAATTAATGTACATATTACATAACTCACCGGTTTGGATTGGGAGGGACTGGTTTGTAAAAATAAATTCTATCTTTCGTGAGTTAATCTGGAAGAAGGGTCAGGCCAGGATCAGTCTTCGGACCTTGCAGCGCCCTAACAGGGAGGGGGGATTGGCGGTGCCCCATCCATATAGGTATTTTCTGGCGGCCCAGATGCAACATCTGGGGGGGTGCGAACGCGGGGGAGAGGTGAATTCCAGCATAAAAATCATGTTATCAGGGAACCCTCATAATTCCCTGGTAGGGGCATTGGAAGCCGGGTCATTAGGATGCATATTTCCAACATATAACTTGGTTATAAAAGTTTGGCGGTCAGTGAAGATTGAAATGGGATATAGGGAGGTTACGGAGTTTACACCTATATGGCAGAATGGGCAGCTACAAGAACTGCAGGCTATAGGAGTAAACAGGATGTGGGAAAGGGCGGGTATAAATAGCCTGAAGCAAATATTTGATGGCAATATATTAAAGTCCTTTGCGGACCTGAGACGGGAGTTTGGAATTCCTAAAGAATCATTTTACTTTTACCTCCAGATTAGACATGCATTAGATAAGCAATTCAAGATTAAGGCACTGCAATGGTGTAGCGCACCACTGCTTAGTAAGGTGGAAAGGGTACCTAGCCTTAAGGGGCTAATATCAGGAATTTATGATCATCTAACGGCCAGGGCAATCAGTTTAGCTCCACTTTCTCGTGCAAGGGAGTAGTGGGGGGCCGATGTGGGGGAGTTGAGCGATGACCAATGGGAGAGGATATTGGAGCTTGGTCCACTGGTGTCCCTCTCTCCATCGCAGCGGGCTTCGCACCTCTTGCTTGTACACAGAGCCTACTATACCCCCAAGAGGCTGTATAGATTTGGTCGAAGACCAGACGATAAATGCCCCAGATGTCTAGAGACGGGCGATCTTATAATATAATGTGGAGATGCCCGAAACTAGTTAGGTACTGGACTGAGATCCTAAACATTATAGATGCTAGATTTGGGATAAGAGTGGAATACGAGGCTAATGCCCCGTACACACGGTCGGACTTTGTTTGGACATTCCGACAACAAAATCCTAGGATTTTTTCCAACGGATGTTGGCTCAAACTTGTCTTGCATACACACGGTCACACAAAGTTGTCGGAAAATCCGATCGTTCTAAACGCGGTGACGTAAAACACGTACGTCGGGACTATAAACGGGGCAGTAGCCAATAGCTTTCATCTCTTTATTTATTCTGAGCATGCGTGGCACTTTGTCCGTCGGATTTGTGTACACACGATCGGAATTTCCGACAACGGATTTTGTTGTCGGAAAATTTTATCTCCTGCTCTCCAACTTTGTGTGTCGGAAAATCCGATGGAAAATGTCCGATGGAGCCCACACACGGTCGGAATTTCCGACAACACGCTCCGATCGGACATTTTCCATCAGAAAATCCGACCGTGTGTACGGGGCATAAGGCGTGTGTGCTGGGGCTAATTAGTAAGAATATTGGGGAAGACCACATAGGAATAGCAATTGTACGTTGTTTATACCAGGTGAGGAAATTGATCGCGAAAGCATGGTTATCGGCAATGCCTCCTACTCCTGAAGAATGGGTTAGCACAATGAACTCAGTAGTTGGAACAGAAAGGATAATCTATACCAGAAGGGGAAGTTATAGGAAGTTCATAAGGATTTGGGGTTTGTGGTGTCAGGGAAGGAATAGGGAACTATAAATCTTTAGTGAGGGTAGGAATATTAGTATCAAGGAATAAATATATGAGGGAATAAGTATTAAGTAATGTGTATCTAATTAGGTAATACGTTTTGCTAAGTTTAAGACATGACTATTTTAATAGAAGCAACTGTTGGGGAGGAGGGAGGGTAATTGGGGTGATAGGGGAGGGGGGTGGGATGGGGGGGGGATAAAGGAAAAATAGTAAGGGTTAGATAACTCATTTTTGATTGTGTTATGGGATAATATAGTAAAGAATGTCTGTTCCTTGTTTTTATATTGTTTATGATGAATAATGTATAACCTGAAAAACTAATAAAAAGGATATGATTAAAAAAAAAAAAAAGAGAAGATATTCTCTATTTTTCCCATTACTCCTCCATAGCTAGTAGATTTCAAGAATCAGGCTACAAGATCTTGACAAAATGGTACAAGGTAACTGTAGTCCTCCAAAAAATCTACCCACAAACCTTCCAGTCTATGTTGAAAATGTGTCAAAACTGAAGGAACTGGAAAACCTCTGAGCCTCCCTAAAATATTGCGAGGTTTACACATTCCTGGTTCTATTGGTCAGTATCAGAGAATGCTTATCAGACATTTGTCTCAGAGAAATGTGCATGCGTGTGGCATTCTTAACAGAATTGTGACCAGGCGCATGCAAAAATGTGCACAGGGTTTCACACACGCAAACAGGCATGCACTCAGCGCATGTTGGCAACATTTTTTTTTTTATAATTGTATTTTTTTTAGATTTTTAACAATATACAATGAACAAGTACAGCAGTAATGTTGTACAATATAAAATATAAAATATAAAGTTTTGATAGTATCTTTATAGCAAAAAAACAAAATAAGTACATAAGAACAGAGTTCAGAATTACAGAGCACAAACCGCTATGTACTTTTGTCCAGGATACAGAAAAATATTATTCCTAAAATAAAAGTGCAGGATCAGAAATGTAAAATTAGTTACATAAGAGAGAGGAACATAGATTCTATGGAGGACATGTGGTATGTGGTTATAAGTTCTAAGTAAAACATATGAAAATGGGGCAGGTGGGGGGGGGGGTGGGATATCATAACTTAAAGAACGGTGTTTACCATAGGAGTCCCAAATTCCGACTCATCCCAGGGTTTCCACAATTTTTCAAATTGGGGGATAGTATCATGTACTGAGGCCGTTAGATATTCCATCCTTCGGATATCAGTTACTAATTGTAAAAATTTGGGCCAAGGGGGAGGGGCATCGGACAGCCAACACAGGGGGATAAGTCGTTTGGCAGCTAATAGTATATAAGAAAGAAGCCGGTTAGCTCTTTTGGTTAAGTCAGGGAAAGGAAGGCCCAACAAATAGTGTAATGGGTCCAATGGGAGAGATTTATCCAGCACTTTCTGTATCAGGAGCCGCACCTCCCCCCAGAAAGATTGTATCTTTGAACACTGCCAAAATATATGGAATAAAGAACCCGTGTCAATCCCACAACGCCAACAGCGCGGTGGGACTGAGGGGTCGTATTTATGAATAACATCAGGGGTTCTATACCAGAACATAAGAATTTTCATAGAAGTCTCCCGTTGGGTCACACACTTAGAAGATCTGGAGACAGAAGACCAAATCTTGTCCCATAGCTGAATTGATATAGCTCTGCCCAACAAATGGGACCACTTTCCCATATAATGATGTGTGGTCTCAGTCAGAGGTGTCGACTCATGAAGGATATGATGGATGGAGGATATTAGGTGTAACTGGTGGGGTCCCTGAGCACATATGTATTCGAAATTAGTTGGGCTTTCGAGTGATAATGATGAAGATTTGGAGTGGAAAAAGTGTCTGACCTGCAGGTAGAAGTAAAAAAGTTGGTTGGTGATATTAAATTTCTCACGTAAGGTGTCAAAGGAATGTAGCTTTCGCGTAACCGGGTTTACTAAATTTCGAAGTTGAAAGAGGGAGGCGTTAAGCCATGGCAAGATCCTGCTCAAGGACAAACTGTCTGGTATGAGTGGGTTTAACAGTACATTGATGAGCGGGGAGCAGGGTGAGATGAGTTGGTATTTTTTGAAACATTTACGCCAAATAGTTATAGTAAAATTCATTGGGCCAGTGCACTGATGTCTAAAAGTGGAATCTATAGGAAAGGAATCATCCCAAACCAAGGTACATGGGTGAACCGGGTGTATCACACCCTTCTCAATAGCGGACCATTGATTTGGAGCAAAGAGTGATGTCCAAGAAATAATAGGCCTTAAATGTGAGGCATAATAATATTTGAAAATGTCCGGGGCACCCATTCCACCCCTGGACCTCGGAGCAAACACCACTGAACTGGCTATACGGTGGGCCCTTTCGCCCCATATGAACTTTAGAAAGTTACGTTGAAGTGTCTTTAATTGGGATGAGGGTAAAGCAATTGGTAAAGTTTCAAAATAGTATAACAGTCTAGGTAAAATAGACATTTTTAAAACATTTATCCTGCCTAATAAGGATAATGGGTATTTAGTCCAAGACCTCAAGGATTTATTAATTTCCAGAACTAAGGGAGGAAAATTAGCAGAATATAGAGAAGAGTAGGATGGGGTGAGAAGGATACCTAAATATTTGAGAGAGGTTTTACACCATTTATAGGGATAGGACTCTTTGAGTTGTGATAGTATGGGTAATGGGATATGTATGGGCAGAGCTTCAGTTTTAGACGTATTAATTTTATAACCCGAGATGGCCCCAAAGGAAGACAACAATTTGTGTAGAGAGGGGAGGGAAATCATTGGATTAGTGATCGTGAGCAAGATGTCATCTGCGAAGAGTGATAGTTTATATTCCCCTTGTCGCATTACCACCCCCTGAATATCCGGATGGGTGCAGATGGACTCGGCCAGGGGTTCTAGGCAGAGACTAAAAAGTAATGGCGACAAAGGACAGCCCTGTCGAGTACCGTTAGTCATAGGGAAGCTTGGCGACATGAAGGATGACATCTGTACTTGAGCTGTGATTGTTGAATATATAGCCTTCAAAGCCTTCAGATAAGGACCCCCAAAGCCATACATCTCTAAAACATTGAACATATAGGGCCAGCTTAACCTATCAAAGGCCTTTTGTGCATCTAAACTCAAGATCAACGCTTGTCTGGAGGTTCTATCTAGAAGGTCTATTAAGTTTATTGTACGACGGGTGTTGTCCCCCGCATGCCTGCCAGGCACAAAACCCACCTGGTCCCTATGGATCAATTTGGGGATAATCCTAGATAGCCTGGATGCAAGAATTTTTGTAAAAATCTTATAATCTGAATTTAGAAGAGCTATCGGCCTATAATTATCTGGGATAGAGGGATCTTTACCTGGCTTTGGAATAACAGAGATAAATGAATGAGAGAATTGTGAGATAGGGGATATACCTTTGAGCAGGGATTCATAGAGGGTTAGCATATGTGGAGATAGAATATCAAAAAAAGATTTGTAATAAAAGTAGGATAAACCATCAGGGCCGGGCGATTTATGTAGTGGGAGTTTCTTAACTATGGACAGAAGTTCTTCAGTCGTTATATCTGTATTCAAACTGTCTAAGTCTGCAGAAGTTAGCTTCGGGAGTTTTATCTTAGAAAAATTTTTTTTAAATTTTTCTTGAGTAAAGTTAAAACCATGCTCAGGAGTGAGGCAGTTGTATAATTTATGGTAGAAATTGCCAAAGACACTAGACATTCCACGGGGGCAGTAAACTCTAGATCCATCTGTCTGCTGAAGGAAATCAGGGAATAAGTTGAAAGGGCGTGGACGGAGTTTGTTAACTAGCATTCTATGCGGTTTATTTGAGTACTCGTAAAACTTCTGTTTTGTCCATAGCAAAGATCTGATTGCCCTACCCAGATGAAGTGATTTGATTTGCTCCCTAAGAGAGGTTACCCTTCGTAATTTTGATACTGTAGGGACTCTTAACAATCTCCGCTCTGCAGCAACCAGAGCAGCGGTAAGAGACTGTAAAAGACTATTTCTATCTTTCTTTATCCTGGAGCTTTCGGATATGCAGGCACCGCGAAAGACAGTTTTATGTGCTTCCCAAAGTGTGGAAAAGTCTGAAACTGATCCTATGTTGTGTTGAAAAAATTCTTCTAAATTTTTTGCCAGTATATTACGTGAAACTTCAGATTGTAGTAGATGGTCATTTAGACGCCAATGACATGACTTAGGGTGGGCCTGAAAAAGCGCAAGATGTAACATGATGGGAGCATGGTCTGACCATGTAATAGGTGATATATCAACCTCAGTCACATAGGATATGAGTGGGGCCGATATAAAAAAAATGGTCAAGGCGTGAATACATTTTGTGGGCTGAGGAATAGAAGGTGAACTGTTTAGAGGAGGGATGTCGGATCCTCCATGAGTCGAATAACCTATGAGATCTAATGCATTTGCGAAAAGAGTTAGCTTGGGATGAAATCTTTTTAGAAGGCACGGTATTAAAAAGGGTTTGTCTGTCTCTATTGGGGGACATAACCAGATTGAAATCCCCTCCTATAATCATGAAAGGTTGCGATGGGTAGTGAGGAGAATCAAATAATGTGTTAAGGAATTCAATCTGGCCAGTATTAGGAGCGTATACATTAATGAGAGAAAACGATGTAGTTGCATAATCACAATCTAGGATGAGATATCTACCGAGAGGGTCAGCATAAGATCTTTTTACCTTAATAGGACACGCCTTCCTAATCAAAATCGCCACTCCCGCCCTGCCCGAGTGATCCGAAGCAAGGAAGGAAGTGGGGAAATACCTTGAGGCAAATTTAAGCGTACCAGTAGACTTAAAATGGGTCTCTTGAACCATTACCACATCTGCGTCAGAGGCCCTGAAATCCTTCAGGGCCATCCAGCGTTTACGAACAGAACCTAGACCTTTGACATTATACGACATAATTTTCAAAGCCATATATATAGACCCAATAGATTCGCTTTTGTAAGGTTGCAGACACCAAGGGATAAAGAAACACACTCACATGTCAGCAGACATAACCTATAATAAAACTGCATTTGGTTAGAAAAGTAAGAACGAAACATTTGTATCCTTAGCACCATAGTGATATCCTTGAACATGAAAAAAACAAGAGGAAAAAAAAAAAACAAGAACCAACTTGAAAAACAGTAAAAACAAAAACAAAAGTTCTCTCAGGCCTGAGAGGCAATTGCGTCTCAGGGGGCCTTGAACAGATGTCAAGGCCAGGTAGGGGCGTATACGGACTTCCATCAGGAGATTCCAGGTAGAGAACTAGGAAGTACCCGCCGCTCACCTTATGAGTTCGTTAGCGTAAAAATAGATTCTGCCATTACTAAAGTGATTAGCAAATCAACTAGGTGTATTAAACGGTATGTCAACTGAGTCACTCATGACTGGGGAGAAAAATGAGTATTAGCTATAAGACTACGTAAATTTAAAAAAAAAAAGCAAAAAAAAAAACAAAACCAAAAGGAGCAGGGTGAGTGCCAAAAGAATCATAACAGATCAGAGTATTAATTTCTACCACTCTAAAAACATGTAAAATGTTCCGAGTAGTGCAGTGGGTATGGATCCATGGAAAACAAGTGTTGTGCTTTCAAGGAGGTTGCTTGGAGTTACGAAGACGCTGAGGTGTAGAGAAGCGTTTCCTGGACCTGTCTCTCACTGGGGTCCAGATGCGGCTGGGTGTATTGGGAGGAGGGCGAGCCTGATTATTTGGGGGGATTAAGTCCTCTTCCGGGAGCGGTGGCAGGCCCAGACTTTTCAAAAATGCCTCACCTTCCAATAACTCACGTAGAGTATGCTGTACTCCATCCTTAGATACGGTGAGGCGGAATGGAAAGCCCCAATAATATGGGATCTTGTGATGTTGTAGGTGGAGTGTGATTGGGCGTAGGCTCCTGCGTTTGGCAAGGGTAATGGGAGACAGATCGCTGAAAATTTGAAGTTTTGCCCCCTTGTATGTAAGTTGGGGTTTGTTGCGGGTGGCAATAATGAGTGTTTCTTTGCTTTCGAAATAATGAAATTTCACTATGACATCTCTAGGTCTGGCTCCCGCCGGAGGTCTGGGGGCCAGGGACCGATGTGCCCTATCAAGGCGCCAGTCAATATCTACCACTGTAGGGGCCAGAGTATTAAAGAGACCCAGAAGGTAGGTACGTAGATCTGAGTCTCCCACCGTCTCCGGGATACCACGAAAGCGTAAGTTTTGTCTCCTTTCTCTATTTTCCAAATCTTCCTGCTGTAACTGCAATTGAGAAACTGATAGACGCAAATTGTGGTTTTCTTCTTCAATCGCTTGCACGTAATTTATCATCTCATCAAATTTATTTTCGAGTGTATCAGTGCGTTCACCGATTTGATCGATCTCTCCTCTTAGTTCCGTAGCTAACTTATTTACCTCTAACGAGACATTATTTGTAATTTGTTGTAACAGGAGCTGTAACTTGGCATCAAGCTTGGCGTCTAGTATGTCTGGGGTAAGAATCTCACGTGGAGTAGAAGAGTCGAGATTTGGACCTTGAGCTACAGTAGATAAGTTTACAGTGTTTTCTGCTCCCATGGGTATGTCCATCCCCACAGAGGGGTCTGAGGGGGTATTTGAGGTCATAAGTTGTGTTCTGGTGACATAGCGTTCCATATTTGGACCTTCACGTGACCCGAATAGGGGTTTATATGTTCGCTGTTGTTGGCCAACTTTGCCCATGTAATAAAGAGGAATTGTGGCAGAAAATCTAGCTTACCTCTGAATCTATAGGTGCTTAATATGGCGTAGCAGAGGTCTCGGTGAGCAAACGGGTCTCCAAGCTCATTTAATGCACATAGTTCATTCTCAGCGGAACTGCCATCATTCGTTTGTTAATTACATCTGCTTGAGACACTGTAGGGTGGAGTGTTTGAGGTACTGTGGTGTAAGATGTGCTCAGATCACCATTTAAATAGTGCAGGGGTATATTGCGAGCAGAGCAAGACAGGTAAGATGTGTATAGAATCACGTCCCCACACAGGCCTATTAAGATATTATAAGTATCCAGATTTAGATTAACAATAAAGCTGTGTGTGTAAAGGATCTTGCTGTAGGATGAGTGCAGAGGGAGAGATTTAATGAATCAGTGGAGCAGAGAGGCTGGAGGGGTACTTGGAGTACCAAGATGGCCGCCGTCCTCCAGAGGTAGGCCGAAGCCGGGGACTTTCCTAACGGCTGTAGCCGGCCGGGTGAGCGCCGCCGCTATTAAAGGATGTGGAGTGAGTAAGGGGGGGAAGTGCTACTCACTGCGGCCCAAAGAGATGCAGATCCACTGTGCGCCGGCTCCGGTATGCAGATGGAGCGGATCGGATGTTACTGAAGGCTTCTGATAGTATGCAGGCCGCGGGATGGGACTAGGCCTCCGTGGAGCTGGACAGAAGGGCCGGGATCGCTGGCGCTTTCTCTCTTTATTATCCCGGGGGGGCGGAGGGTTGTCCGACCGGGACGATCAGCCACACAGTGCCCGGTTCACAGGGGGAGGCTTGCCAGAGGCAGTGATCGGATCGTAGGCCCCAAGATGGCGGCGGGCCTCTCCGGCGCGGAGCAGTCTGCAGGCCCGGGACTCAGAAAGAGAAGCGATCCGGGAAATAGTTCTCCAGCCGTGCAGCAGAATAGCCCAGGATGCCACCCAGGTGTAAGGCTAGGCTCCCAGGGAGGATTGGAGCCTGGATGGTGCTGGATTGACCAGGCCTTGGAGGAGCTCAGCCGAGACACGTCCTCTCCTGTGTACGTCCAGACACGCCCCTCATGTTGGCAACATTTAAGGATGCTTCTGCTCATGTTAAGTGCTGACTGGTCTTTCAGCTATTCCCTGTATCCTGCTACTACTCTGCTTGTTCCCTTGTTGCTGAAACAGCACACAAACTTCCTCCCTCCCCTCCAAGGGTCTGCTATGCATTTTGGGGGACCTTTGGAGGGTTTTATGTGCTCATTGAATGTAATTTGCCGGCATTTTAAACTGTACCACTGTTTTCCTTTGTAAATAAAATTTTTGCTATAGCACACCCTACAGCAAGTATTAAACACATGAGGTCCGGGCCATAGCTGAATGACGGCCACAGTGTGGACCTCAATTTCCGGGAGGCCGTCATAGGACGTCCTCCCCTGTGCACGCGCGCTGTGATCACCGAGTCACGGAGACTCGGATGGTCACAGATCCGAGTAAGGGGCCGATCCTGGCCCCTTACCATATGATCAGCTGTCAGCCAATGACAGCTGGTCACATGATGTAAACAAAAGCTCGGTAATCGTTTTTGTTTCTCCTCGCGCTGACAGCATGAGGAGAAAAAAAGCCGATCACCGGCTTATGTCAAAGGGACATCGGTCCCGAAGAGGAAGGAGGCACATATGCCTCATCTTTCCCTGCCAGTGTCACCTGCCATTGCCACTTGCCAGTGCCCACAGTGCCATCTATCAATGCCCACAAGTGCCACCTATCAATGCCCACCAGTAGTGCCAATCAGTGCCACCTAGCAGTGCTGCCATCAGTGTAAGCAATCAGTGCCCATCACTGCCACCCATCAGTGCCCATCACTGCCACCTGTCGGTGCCCATCAGTGCCACCTCATCAGCTTACATCAATTTAGGAGAAAAATTACCTGTTTGAAAAATTTTATAACAAAGTATAAAAAAAATATAATTTTTTTTTTTTAAATTTGGTCTTTTTCAATTTTTTTAACAAAAAATAAAAACCGCAGAGGTGATCGAATACCACCAAAAGAAAGCTCTATTTGTGGGAAAAAGTTATAAAAATTTCATTTGAGTACAGTGTTGTATGACCGCACAATTGTCATTCAAAGTGTGACAGCGCTAAAAGCTGAAAACTGGTCTGGACAGGAGGGGGGTTTAAGTGCCCAGTAAGCAAGTGTTTAAAAGAAAAAATGCTTACATTCCCCCAAAATACATACCAGACACTTTGAGTTTGGTATGGATTTTAAGGGCTACATCACACGAAAAAAATGTGTGAGGTCCCTGTAAAAGTCAATTCTGGACCCTTAATCTGCCTGGCTGGCCAGGAAAGGGGGAGGACAAGCATATGGCTCCCCCTCCTCAGCCATACCAGACCACATGCCTTCAACATAGGGGTGGTGCCTTACCAGGGACACCCTGGCAAGGCACCTTGTCACCATATTGATGAGGACAAGGGCCTCTACCCCACAACCATTGCCCTTGTGTCTGTGTGTAGGGGGGCTTATTGAAATCTGTAAGCCTTGTTTAACCACTTCAGCCATGGAAGGATTTACCCCCTTCCTGACCAGAGCATTTTTTGCGATTTGGCACTGCGCCACTTTAACTGACAATTGCACAAATAGAGCTTTCCTTTGGTGATATTTGATCACCTCTGCGTTTTTTATTTTTTGCGCTATAAACAAAAAAAGAGTGACAATTTTGAAAAAAAAGCTATATTTTTTACTTTTTGCTATAATAAATATCCCCCAAAAATATATAAAAAACAAATTTCTTCAACAGTTTAGGCCAATATGTATTCTTCTACATATTTTTGGTTAAAAAAAAAAATCGCAATAAGTGTATATTGATTGGTTTGTGCAAAAGTTATAGCGTCTACAAAATAGGGGATAGATTTATGGCATTTTTATTAATTTTTTTTACTAGTAATGGCGGCGATCTGCGATTTTTATCATGACTGCCACATTGCAGAGGACAGATCGGACACTTTTGACCATTTTTTGGACCACTGAAATTTATACAGCGATCAGAGCTAAAAAAAAGCCACTGATTACTATATAATGTCACTGGCAGGGAAGGAGTTAAACACTAGTGGGCGATCAAGGGGTTAAATGTGTTCCCTCAGCGTGTTCTAACTGTAGGGGGGATGGGCTACCTAGGACATGAAGAGATCACTGCTCCCGATTACAGAGAGCAGTAGATCCCTGTCATGTTGCTAGGCAGAACAGAGAAATGCCTTGTTTACAAAGGCATCTCCCTGTTCTGCCTCTCCTTACCGCAACCGCGGGCCGCCGGCGAACATAGATTTTGCGGGACCCGCAGGCATGCTCCTGCAGCACACGGCGGGCACACATGCGCCCACTAGGTGGGAATTTCAAAGGGACGTATGGGTACACCCTTTTGCCTGCCCATGCCATTCTGCCGACGTAAATGTCGGCATGTGGTTAATAATAAGAGAACCAATTTACTGCCCCTTTTGAATAAGTATTGGGTACATAGCTACTGATTCACAAAAAAAGTTGTAAATAAAAAAAAAAGGATACCCAGACATTATTACCTTTATTAAAAAAAAACCCCCTGTGTTGTAAATTTATTACATTATCCAATCATGACGCCCAACAACACACCACATTTAAAAAAGAGAAAAATGCCACCACTAAGACACATCTGACTCGTTCTTCTGTCTCCCACCAGATGGAAAGTCTAGCGGATGACAGCTGCTATATACAAAAGGGAGGGGCCTCTCAATGATGTAATTGACCATATATAGACAATGTCACTATGATCCTACCCCTTTGCTTACATGGCCAAAGATTCCCAGGCAAGTAAGCCAGTGGGGCCAGAGGTGTCACTGGGTGAAGGAGACAGAAATGTCTCTGTAGGTGAAGCCACACAAAAATGCTGATTAGGGATGGAAGTGCCGGGCTCGCAATTGAAGACAAAGATCTGGACAGCCGCACATCCTAGAAATCAACTTTGCTCTCCTATTCCATAAAACAGTAAGCAGACACAATAAAAAGGGAGCTGGACAGAGGGCTAATGCATTTCATGCTTAATCATAGTCTGCCATAGCTTTCGCCATCAAACATATGTGTTAAAAAAGACCCACACACAGAAGGAGGAGGGCAGAAAAAAAACTATCACAAAAATAAACATTTTTGTAAGAAAAAAGTATTGAATAATTAAAAACAATGTAAATATAAGTAGCAACAAATCCACGGAATTTAATTGATTAAGTAAATCCACAAGTAGAGTATACAGCTTAAAGGGGTCTGTCTGTGTTTTTGAAAGATGGCGTGTATGCACAAATCCTAGATAACGGCATAAGAACTCTGTCTCAGAGGGGACCAATGTCACTGGTTGTTGAGGACCCAGCGGTGCCGGCACCCACCAGTATCATGTATAATAGCGGTAATAATACTGCTTCCACCAAATGGCTAAATGTGTGGGCATTCATTTGGATTGAACCCTAGTTATAACCCATTTTTCAGAAAAGCTGGAGAAAACTCTATATCACCTAAATAAAAACATAGCTTTGGGTTGCAGAAGCAGCCAAATAGGTGACTGGCGGGGTGGTCACCTATTTGGCTGCTGTTTAGGTATTTTAGTTTTATCTTTCCTGACAGACTCCATGGCAGCCTACGTGTGGATTAACCCCACCTCCTCTCCAATGATATAGGACCCCATTCCCATAAATGAGCACTCACAACTAGATACTGCGTTCTTTTTTTATCCTCCTCCAGTGGACCTACACATGCTGTTCGCGTCGGGTCGGATAGATCCAGGATTTGGCATACCTTATGCGGTGCAGCTCAGAGCCCAGCCATGGGTGGGCGAGTAGCTTTAGAGGCTGGAATATTCCCCTATGGTGGAAGGCTGGTCGCCTCTGTATGCCCTACGGACGGATGCATCAACAGCTGGCAAGGTCTGCAACTATCCTTATTCTCTCCTCCATGGCAGTATCTCTGTGTCTGTTTCCCTGTGTATTCATGTCCTTTGGGCTGTCTTTTCCCCATAATGTGGCTTTTTTTGGGTATGTCTCCTCCTCATGGCAGCTGGAGCGCTTGTGCGTTCCAGCTCTCCATGGCACTTCTGGGTCGTGGCCGTCTCTGTTTTTCGTGCTTGCGCAGTAGCCGCCTCGAGAGTGAGGTTTGGCTCGCGCATGTGCAGATCGGCGGACCGCTTGATGGCCGCGCAGGTGCAGTTCGGCCGCCGTCCCACAGCACGTGCGCAAGGGGGGTCAGTGACGTCACTGGCGGGGAATCTAAATCTGACCTCCAACTTCTGCCTAAATGGGATTTCCCCTGGCAGTCAAAGGAGGCAGGACGGTTCCCCTGCTCTGGTCTGTGCTATATATACATGCTAACGAAAATAAAATAAAAAAGGAAAATTTTTTATGTATTTCTTAAGTGATATTTTCTTTAAAAAAAAAAAGTTTAAGGGATTTTTTATTTTGAAAAAAAAATAAAAAAAATAAATAAAAATAAATAAATAATAATTATAGATATGTAAATATATATGTGGATATATATATATCGGTTAGGGGAGCAAGAGTGTTCAAAATCTCCTGTTTGCAGACTGCTATATCGTGATGTTCCTCGTCCAAGATCATGGACAAGTCACCGCCTTTAAGTGGCCAGCCCTCACGCACAAGGTATGTGCTTGTAAGCGGAGGGGTTTAGATACAGTCGCAAATACTTGCGGTTCTGATATTATATCTTGCCTCCCCCCTCCCCCTTTTTTGTTTTCTTTCTCCAGCCCTTCCAGGTCGGACCCTCAGGTCATGGTCCAGAATGGCAGAGACCTTGCCAGGCCACAATATCATTCATCATCTAGATCCAGACGAGACCCCCCGTCCGGATCTCACCACCAGAGGAGATGTTCTCATTTCTCCTCCAGACACCGCTCCCACCGCCATGACAGCCGCTCCGATAGCAGAGCCTGCTGGGGATGTGGGACACGAGTCCCTGAGGGCAAGTCCTTGTGTGATCCTTGCTATGCCCGTGCAGTTGGGGAAAAAGAGACAGAAAACCAGCGTTTGGAGTCTTTTGTGAAACATGTGGTGCAACAATCCCTAAGAGAGATGGATAAACCCCACACGTTGAACCAGTCCACTACTTTGTCTGCCCCCCCAGCTGACGAGTCCCGTGATGGTCCGGGCCCTTCCCAGCCCTATGTTGCCTCTCTTGACTCTTTGGATGATGAACCTGAAGGCCAAGAGGACATCGGAGGCTTTGACTTCGCTATGGTTTCGCCATTAATCAAAGCAATCAAGGAGGCCCTTAAATGGGAAGACTCCTCCACTCCCCCAGCTAAACAGAAAAAGTTTTTTAAACTGGGGAAAGAACGCTCAAATTTTCCGCTTCTTCCTGAACTAAAGGACATCATTGATGAGGAATGGAGTAAGACAGAGAAGAAGTCCTCCATGTCAAGTAAAACCTCCAGATTATATCCCTTCAAGTCAGAGAAAGTGAAGTATCTGGAAAATACTCCCCTTGTGGATGCAGCCCTAATGCGTCTGGCCAAACACATTACTCTTCCCTTGGAAGATGCAGTGTCCTTCAAGGATGGGCTTGAGAGGAAGATAGATCAGGATCTGAAGAGAATTTATGGGCTTGCCGGTATGGCCTATAAACCTGCCCTGGCACTAGTAGCCATGTCGAAGACCATGGAGGCCTGGACGGAGAATGTGTCTCAGAGGAACTGGCCGGATGTTCAGCAGCTGCAGAACTAAAGCTGGCAGCAGTCTTCCTGGGGGAGGCGTCTATTGATTTGATCCGCCTACCAGCACAAATTATGTTGTCTTCAGTTACGGCTAAGGGGGGCCTTATGGTTGTGCCCTTGGCTCGCCGACCCGGTTTCCAAGCAAGCCTAGTGTAAAATTCCCTTTGAGGGGTCCTCGCTGTTTGGCAACAAGCTAGATGATGCCATAACACGGGCCACGGGCGTTAAGTCGGGCTTCCTTCCCCAGGACAGGCGTTTGCTCGGACGAAAGAAAACCCAGTTTAGAAGACGCAGCCCGGAGCACTCCAAAGAAGCACGCTCTTATAAGACTGGCTGAGACTTCAGGAAAAATTGGAGCAGAGGGCAGGCATCTTTTCGTAAAACCTCTAAAAGCCAGGCATCCAGCGGACGTGAGCAGGCCAAGTCTTTTTGAGATTGCGCCAGCCCAGGCGGGTCAGGTAGGGGCTCTTCTGCTTCTCTTCTGGCACATCTGGGTGGCCTCAATCTCGGACTTCTGGGTCATAAGGACAGTCTCGTCAGGACACAGATGGGCTTTCTCCAGTACTCCTCCCCCCAGATTCATCTCCACTCTACTTCCTCATTCATAAGAACAGAGACAAGTGTTACTGTCCTACGTGGACTTACTGAAGACTCAGAGAGAAGTGGTACATGTCCCAAAGGACGAATGGTTCCAGGGGATATACTCCCCGCTCTTCCTAGTTCAAAAGAAGAGTGGCTCTTGGCGCCCAGTCATAGACCTGACCTACAGTAGGTGACCGCGATATTGTGTCAATCTCACCACTGTTATCGGTGAGATTTGACACCTGCGAGCCCCGTCGTGGGAGCCAGCACTGAGCTGGCTCACTCATCGGGAAAGGAAAACAGTTTTTTTCCTTTTGCGATGAGCGACGGGCAGTGCTGACAGCTGTCTGATGTCACCCAGTGACCCAGCCCCCTTATGACATCACAGTCCCATCATGCCCCTGAACTGTGACGTCAAAAGGGGGCGGGGTCACCGGGTGACATCACTCGCTGACCACGCCCCGTGCCTATATAAGTCATTGTGCACTGCTCACACAGCACTACAGTGGGAGAGAGCGTCGTGTCAACATCGGAATAAGAGAAGAAGGAACAAGACGGCGGAGAAGACCGGGCCACCGCTAGAAAAAGAGCGGCAAAAGAGCAGAAGATAGCGGAGGAGCCCGGCAGAAGATCTGGGGAGCGGGAGAAGAACAGGACACCAGAAGAAGAGGCCGGACACCGGGAGAAGAGGCCAGAGAGAGCGGAGAAGTCAGAAGAAGACCCCTGAAGTTGGAAGAAGACCCCCGGAGCTGACTAATAAATTACTTTAAAAACCTGTGTAGTGTGTTTTTTGTTGACACTTTTTTCCTAGGTGAATGGGTAGGGGTACAATGTACCCCATACTCATTCATATAGGGTGGGGGGCCAGGATCTGGGGGCCCCCTTATTAAAGGGGGCTCCTGGATTCTGATAAGCCCTCCACCCGCAGACCCCAACAACCAATGGCCAGGGTTGTCGGAAAGAGGTCCTTGTCCTTATCAACATGAGGACAAGGTGCTTTGGGGTGGGGGGCTGCAGGGTGCCCCCCTGCCCCAAAGTACTCACCCTCCCATGTTGACGGCATGCGACCTGGTACGGTTCAGGAGGGGGGGCACTCGCTCGTCCAAACCCCCTTTCCTGACCTGCTGGGCTGCGTGCTCTGATAAGGGTCTGGTATGGATTTTGGGGGGGACCCCCACGCTGTTTTTTCAGCGTAGGGGGTTCCCCTTAAAATCCATACTGGACCTAAGGTCCTGGTATGCCCCTGGGGGAACCCATGCCGGTTTTTTATTTAAAATTTGGTGTGGCTTTCCCCCTCATGATTCATACCAGACAGCTGTCAGCACTGACCGTCGCTCATCGCGAAAAGAAAAAATGGTTTTCCTTTCCCGATGAGAAAGCCAGCGTGACATGCACAGTACCCTGTTGCCAAGAACCAGCGAGATAGGATCGCGCTGGAAACACAATCTCACGGTCAGGTACTGTACGTCAACAAATTCATAGAGCATGGAAAGTTCAAAATGGAAACTCTGTCAACCATCCAGCAAGCCATACAGCCAGGCGATTGGATGATTTCAATCGACTGAAAGGACGCTTATTTCCATGTCCCGGTGGAAAAGGAATTTCACAAATATCTTCGATTCCAAGTCAGGGAAGATCACCTACAATTTATCTGCCTCCCCTTTGGGCTGACAACATCCCCCTGGGTCTTTTCAAAGGTTCTCCTGGCCACAGTGGCTCTCATCAGATTAAAAGGGGTATGTCTTTACCATTACCTCGACGACGTACTAGTGTTGTCTCAAAACAGAGAGCAGTTACTGGTCCACCGGGAGCAAGTAATCTCCACCCTGTCCAGCTTCTGGTAGCTCCTGAACTTAGAAAAAAGTCATCTAGACCCAGCTCAACGCCTAATATACTTAGGAGCTCAGTTCGATACAGTGGAAAACACCATCTCCCTTGAAATAGAGAAGATCCTGACTGTTCGAGACAGAATTTCTTGGGCCCTACACGCCCAGCGTCTGAAAGCCTCCCAATGCCTGGATATTGTCAGCACGATGGTTTCCACGACTCTCATGCTCAAATGGGCCTTGTGGATGTTACGTCATTTACAGTCAGGTTTCCTCCAGCAATGGAAGTCAGGAGACAAGAATCAAATTATCTACATAACTACGTCAATGAGGAACAGCCTCTTCTGTTGGCTTCAGCGCAAAAACCTTCTGACTTGACACTCCATTGTCCCCATCTCTTGGGTCACGGTCACAACCGACGCCAGCGGTACCAGTTGGGGAGCCCTCTGCGGATCGAACCTTGCTCAGGGCAAGAGGGACACTCGTCTCCCCGACCCAGGCTCGAACGTCCTGGAACTTCGAGCGGCCTGGTGTGCCCTCCAGTCCTTCTCTTACCTTCTGAAAGGGGAGTCAGTGTTATTAAGGATGGACAACACCACGGCGGTCTCCTATGTGAAGAGGCAAGGGGGTACCTGGAGCTCCACACTCCTTTGAGAAGTCGAACCCATTCTATCATTGGCACAGAAGAATCTATCCAACATCTCAGCAGTCTTCGTCCCAGGAGTCCAGAACTCTCAAGCGGACTTCCTATCACGTACCCCTTTGGACAACGAGTGGCCACTTCATGTACAGACATTCAAGTGGATCCTGTCGCTGGGAATCGATCCCGAAGTAGATCTGTTCGCTTCCCCCTGCAATTTCAAGTTGAAGAAATTTTGCACCCGAGGCCGTTGCAGCCAGGCCTTCAGAACAGATGCCCTGATGGATCAGTGGAGGTTCAGGAGGGCATATGCCTTTCCCATACTTCCGGTTATCCTGAGATTCCTGCAGAGGCTCCAAGTGGAAGCAGTCAAAGTGGTGACAGTAGCTCCCTATTGGCTGAACAGGCCTTGGTTCCCCCTCCTCATCCAACTCAGTTTCCGGGACCCTGTGCCTCTCCCTCTCAGGCCGGATCTTCTTTCTCAGGGGACAGTCCTACACCCTTGTCTGGCAGTACTGAGACTGATGGTCTGGTTCTTGAGAGGGAGAGGCTAGATCCTCTTGGGTGCGCCTCAAAAGTGATCTCCACCCTCATGAGCTCAAGAAGATCAAGCACAAATAAAGTTTATGGGAGATCTGGACCAAATTTGTGGAATTTTGCTCTTCTACGGATAGGTCTTTTAGACATCCAGAAGTCCAGGATGTTCTCAGCTTCTGTCAAACTGGTCTAGATCTACCCTTACCTATCAGCTCTCTTAGAGTCCAAGTATCTGCTTTGTCGGCCTTCTCCGGTACTTCATGGGCAGTTCATCCCTTGATTCAGCAATTTTTCCGGGGGGCATCAAGGCTCAGGCCCCAGAAAAAACCCAGATTTCCCAAGTGGGACCTTCCACTTGTCCTCGACTCAATCTCTGGACTCAGTACCAAGAGGCCCTTCCCGCTTTCCATCAAGGACTTTTCAGCAAAAGTCGTCTTTTTTCACCTCGGCTGAAAGGGACTCTGAGATCGGATCACTGGGTCATGAAGAACCCTTCTTGACGTTTTTTCCGGACCGTGCAGTTCTCATCCCTATGCTGGGTTCAAACCCGAAAGTGTCTTCGGTGTTTCACGAGAATCAGGAGATCGTCTTACCTACATTCAGGTCCCCGGGGTCCACAGAAACTCACCCCCTGGATGTAGGCGAAGCTATAAAGGAATATCTACGAATTACCTCTCCCTTTAGATGTTCTGGTCACCTCTTTGTTTTGCATTCTGGTAGCAATAAAGGAAAGAAAGCCTCAACCAGGACACTCGCGGCCTGGACCATGCAAACCATCCAGCAAGCATACAGGGTTAAGGGCTTGACTCCTCCAGAGGCGGTGATAGCTCACTCCACCAGGGGAATGGCAGCCTCGTGGGCGGTGGCCCGACATGTGGCTCCAGACACCATTTGCAAAGCGGCCTCCTGGGCCTCTATTAATACATTCATGTCTCATTACTGCATAGAGCCTGCTTCACTGTCTTCTGTAAACTTTGGTTTGAAAATCCTATCGGTTGATAGGACAAATTGAAATTATGTTTTGTTCAGCATACCCACACGTGTGGTTGGCTAGTTATTTTCCTACACGTAGGCTGCCATGGAGTCTGTCAGGAAAAAGGAACATTTATTATCAAATACTTACCGTAAT
This sequence comes from Lithobates clamitans, assembly GCA_037952925.1. Taxonomy (NCBI): domain Eukaryota; kingdom Metazoa; phylum Chordata; class Amphibia; order Anura; family Ranidae; genus Lithobates; species Lithobates clamitans. The sequence continues at coordinate 2,068,268 of JBBGZY010000806.1, forward strand.
TTTCTTTTCCTGATGGACTCCATGGCAGACGGAGTTCCCACCCATTGGTCAAAGATTAGGCTAGTTACGGAATGCAGTATCTAGTGGTGAGTGCTCATTTATGGGAATGGGGTCCTATAGCATTGGAGAGGAGGCGGGGTTAACCCACACGTAGGCTGCCTTGGAGTCCATCAGGAAAGGAAAATTATGGTAAGTATTTGATAATAAATTTTCCTTTTTTTCAGCTAACTGTTCATCTAATTATTTGCCTTAAAGCAAGGGAAATACCAAGTATTGTATTATATTGCTTTTACTAAACGAGAATCCAGCATATACAAACTACTCACAGATACAGGAAAGCAAAAACAGATATACAGAGTGCATCAAATATGTATGCATAAACAGATACACACTATAATAATGTGTTTAACTGCTTTCCACCCGCCCACCGTCAAATTATGGTGTGGCGCTGCTGCTCTCGTCCTGGGATGCCGTCATATGATGATGTCCCAGAACACCCGCTCTCGCACACCCGTGGGGGCACGCATCATGGAAATCTCGGCCACGCCATGTTGCTAGGATATGGCATGACCCCGATCTCTGTAAAGAGCCACGTCCACGGCTCTTTAACCATGTGATCGGCTGTGTCCAATCACAGCCGGTCACATGTAAACAAGGACAACTGACAAAGTGTGAGGAGAGGAGTGCCGATCAGCGGCATCTCCTCACAGGGGACAGCTAGGAATGTAATCAGGGCACTGATTATCAGTGCCCTAATTACAATAGTTCAGTATAGTGTCACAAATCAGTGCCCACCATTGCCCACCAATGCCAGCTATCAGTGCCCACCAGTGGCAGCAATCAGTGCCCACCACTGCCACCAATCAGTGCCCATTAGCGATGCCAGTCAGTGCTGGCAATCAGTGCTGCCTATTAGTGCTGCCCATCAATGTCCATCACTGCTGTCAAACAATGCCCATCAGTGTTGTCCATCACTGCCATCTATCAATGCCCATCAGTGCCCATCAGTACCGCCTATCAGTGCCCACCAGTGTTGCCTATTAGTGCCCATCAGTGCCGCCTATCAGTGTTCATCAGTGCCACATATCAGTGCCACCTATCAGTGCCCATAAGTGTGGCATATTAGTGCCTTCTCATCAGTGCCACCTAATCAGTGCCCATAAGTGTCACCTCACCATTGCTCATAAGTGCCACCTCATCAATACCCACCAGTTCAGCCTATCAGTGTCCATCAGTGCTGCCTCATCAGCGCACATTAGTGAAGGCGAAGAATTACGAAGAGTTACAAAATTTGCTGACAGAAAAGAAGTAAAAAACATTTTTTTTTCAAACTTTTTGGTCTTTTTTGTAAAACATTAAAAAACCCAGCAGTGGTTAAAGCGGGGTTCCACCCAAATATTGAACATTATCTCTATGCATTCTCTTCCTTGCCTAGATGCTGACATGCTGTGTAAAAAAATTTAAATCGCCGTAATTACCTTTTTTTTCCTAATCTTCTTAGCACTTCCTGGTTTTCCTCCCATGGGAGTAGGCGTGTTTCTAGCCTCTCTCAGACCTCCCACAGTCCCCTGGGAGCTAGTCTCAGGCTTCCCAGCATGCATTGTGCAACAGCGTCATCACAACATCTCGGTGAATGCTGGGAGCACAGCATTCACTGCATCCAGGAAATACATGCTTGTGGGCTTCAAATGCCCACAATGAAGATGGAAACTGCCTTCAGTGAATTTTATAAGTTATTCTTTACAACGAAATTGGACACAGGCGGACTTATTACACAGAATATGTGAGTAGATAATCATGAGAAGAAAAGTTTGTGAATGAACTCCAAAAAAAAAAATGATAGCTAGGTGGACCCCCGCTATAAATACCACCAAAAGAAAGCTTTATTTGTGTGAAGAAAATGATAAAAAATTTGTTTGGGTACAGTGTAGCACGACCGCGCAATTGTCATTCAAAGTGTGACAGCGCTGAAAACTGAAAAATGGCTTGGGCAGGAAGGGGGTGTAAGTGCCTGGTAGGCAAGTGGTTAAAGGGAACTAGTTTTTTATCTTGGTGGGCCCTCTTGCTCTCTTGTAGTGCAGCTTTAATGCTGTTCCATGATAATGGGAAATTATTTCCCAGTTTGGCCTAAAAGTACTAGCCTTTTTACCTTAGAAAGAGCGGAATTTCCGTCTGAAAAATCTTGGATGGTTTTTCCGTCAGAATTCCGCTCAAGCTTGGCATGCATACACACGGTCACACAAAAGTTCTCAGAACTAGGTGACGTACAACACTATGACTAGCCAAGAAAATAAAGTTCAATGTTTCCGAGCATGCGTCAAATTGTTTACGAGCATGCATTTTTTTTTGCGCATCGGAATTGCATACAGACGAACGGAATTTCCGACAGGAACTTTTTACGATGGAAAAATAGAGAACCTGCTCTCAATCTTTTGCTGCCAGAAATTCCGCCAGCAAAAGTCTGATGGAGCATACATACGGTCGGAATTTCCGACCAGAAGCTCACATCTGACTTTTGCTGCCGGAAGTTCCGCTCGTGTGTACGGGGCATAATGTTTGATTCTTATGTTAGTTTCTATAAGGTTAACATTTCTTCTTTTAATCCCCAGATGGCAGCACAATACCATGAATGCAATAGGACAGCTATGCCAAGAAGGTCAAATTATTCCTAATTAGGAAAGGGCCTTAGGACAGGGTGTCTATTGCTGGAAAATAATTATTTGTATTATTACTAGCTACAAAATATTATAGCTTCCAAAGAGCACCTGGTTGTTATGAAGCTAGTAGCTGCTTGCTTCCTTACCATGACTAATTCTCCCTGCCCATTCTACTGTCAATAGGGGATTCCACACTAACAATTGAAATGTAAACAAAGGATGATGGCTGACATCATTGTTGAAAAATAGACAGACCATATCCCCACCCCTTTGACATTTCAGCTGTCAGCATGGAAACATTTCATTTGACCAGTGTAGCAAACAAGAAACAGACGCAACATAGGCCTTGGAGTGTTTTTGTTTCAGCAGGCATGGGTGTTGTTCATTGTGATTGACAAGGATGTGCATTGCCTAATGACATGGTTAACCTGGCAGTATCTGGAGCTCACTTATTTTTAAAGGGCTTCCAGTTTCCAATAAGCCTCCCCCCACCAGCAGACCCTCCCAACCACAGTGCCAGGGTTGTTGGGAAGAGACCCTTGACCACATCAACATGGGGACAATGTGCTTTGCCAGGGTGTAACTTCCCAATGTTGAGGGCATGTGGCCTGGTATGGTTAAGGAGAGGGAGGTGCATGCTCACCACCCTTACCTGGCCTGTCACGTTACACGCTTGGATAAATAACTGGTATGGGTTTTGAGGCAGACCGCATGCTTTTTTTTTTTTTAATGTGGGGTCCCCCTTCACACCCATACCAGGCCCTCATCTAGAATAATTGTCTGGTATGTATTTTCAAGGTGAGCCCAACTGTTTTTAGCATGTACTGTCTACCAGACCCTCATCTAGGATAAGGATCTGGTATAGATGAAGAGAACCCTTTCACTACACTACTTTTTTCTTTAAATACATTAATTCACAACTCTTTTGCAGCAACAATGGAGGTTTTTTTCATTAATAGATGACAAGAAATCGTAGCCATTCTGTTTACAAGCTGAATGATGCAGTTGAGAGCTGCAATTTACCTGCAATTTAAATAGCATTTTTTTTCATGGTAAATGTCAGGTTTTGCTGTTGTACATTGTATACATCATACAGATGTTCCACTTCATAGGCAGGTTAAGGACATTAACTAGGCATGCTTTTTAACCATTGTAAATAAAAATCGATATATCGCCCTATACGTGAAGTGATCTATTCCACTTATTATAGGAAGACCTTTAGGGTGTACTGGGTCTTTGTGGCTATCATGCACCTGATGATGATGTAACTGATTGAATTTGCTATGGATGTGGGATCCCTTGAAGACTGCCTATGCTGACTATCCTATTCCTCCTCAATCTTGATGATGCTAGCTTCCAACAATATTTTTGGTTTAGGGCACCACCACCACCAACAAGGCCCAATTTTACTGCCCCTGTTTAACAGGGGCATGTATTTACAATTACAATTTTTTATATAATATTTCAACGCAGGGCCCGTTCCTGAACCCAACAAGAGTAAATATGAGGGCTTACAGTGTGGTGGCACCACCACCATCCAAGACCCAATTTTTCTGAACCTGTTTAACAGGGGTATGTAATTACAATTTTTGATATAATATTTTAATGCAGGGTCTGTTCCTGCGCCCAACAAAAGTAACTGCAAGGGCTTACAGTGTTGTGGCACCACCACCACCAAAGGCCCAATTTTTCTGCCCTCTGCTTTCCTATTAAAAACTGACCATACTAAGCAGAAGAGCACACTATATTCAGTTCTCTAGCTATGCTGGGAACTCAGTGTGCACTCCTTCAATGATCAGACTTGTCCTGACACAGTGTGCTGCTGCTTCTTGGACCCCTCCCCCCCAGCTCTTATGCAGCTGAGAACAGAGGGAATGTGATCACTTATAAAAAAAGTGCAAAGATATATTTATATTTTTTTTCACATCTATACAAAAATGTTTTGCCTTTCATTTCTATTTTAAACTGAATGGTTTGATTTACAAGGTGATCTTTTTTAATCACTTGAAGTAGTCTGGAAAATAGAGTGAATATTGCTGTTTGTATATTTGCCTAGTAGTAACTGCTTTTGCTTGCCTACATTAGTATAGTTGCGTCGGTAATATAACTGAGCAATCATAGTAGTGATTGTTTCTTATCATTGTATGAGAGGACATTAAATAATGTTACACTATACTATAGTGTCTATATATAAAGAATGGCAAAAACAAACACTTTGGGGGAGATTTGCTAACATTAGTGCAAACAGAATTTAGTGAAGCTGTGCATAGTAACCAATCAGCTACTAGGTTTTATTGTAAAAGCTTAAATGAACAAGCTGAAGTTAAAAGATCCCCCTTTTTGCGTCACTGTGTTGCTCTATTCTTCTGCAACATTTCACTTTTTTCTCTCTGATTGAGAGCTAGTTTACATTAGTATGTTCCATGCACATTTCTCACAGCACGTTCAAAACACAGTTTCAGTCTGCAGTGGGTGTCAATATTAAGTTAACGACACCTTAATCGCAGGTCACAAATGCAGTATGTTTGCCCACACTGGATCACATGGTACAGAAGTACCATGCAATGCGGTTGCAGTGAGTTTCCAAAAGTAGGGCATGCCCTACTTTTGGTATTGTGCAGTGTGGTGCGATTTCAGCCCATTCAAAATGAATGGTCTGAAATTACACCACACAGAACTGCATGTGAATCGCACAATAACGCATTCCTATGTGATTGCCAATGTGAACCGGCCGTAATACAATTTTGTAGTGGCAAAAAGATGCAAACTGTTTGCAATTGATATTTTCCAGATTACAAATAGTTTGGGAATTGTTGGGTGCTGAGTAGAAGTGTTTGAAATAGAAGGAGACATTTATGCAACTGATTTCCACATTGCCAATGAAATTATAAATGTGTCTTTAAGAATCCAACCATTGATGTTTAAATTAATGATTATCTGTATTGCTCACAATAATCAACTAAATTATCACATTATTATAGGCCAAGCCAGCGATGATTCTGATTAACCAAGACAGCTCCCCTTTCAAACATTTCTTTATACTCATTATTAAGAAACACAATCTTTTCAACAATTTTTTTTTTCTTCATGGAGTGCAGATGGTACCTAAATGTTTTGAGCGTTTCATGTAAAACGACCATTGTCATAGAAGGTTTAGCATTGTGATACAAAGGGGTTAATTTACTAAAGACAAAAAGATTCTTCACTCATCAAAGGGAAATTACCTGTATTTCAGTGAATGAGGTACAGCTCTCCTGACTTCCATTATCTAGTCATATGCATGCAAATACACTGTTTTATTTTGTTTTTTACTTGCATGTGATTATCTATAATTTGTTCATTTCCACCACATTGGCTAGGCTAAAAGGGTAAATTCATTTGCAAAGTGAATAGCTTATTTGCCTTTAGTAAATCAAAGACTGCATCACTATTCTTTTCTGAAGTAATCTTATTTGCTCTTCTAGATTGCTACTTGTGGCATCTCACTTTTAGTTTTGTAGTCGCTTTATGGTATTACCTTTAGCCATATTAGTGTACCGGACTTCTATTGATTTGCTTTGGCTTGCTCCCCACTTAAAGAAAAAGCTTTGTTTAGTTATAGTGTCAATTAGCCTTGCGACTTTTTTATACTTTTTATGGTATTTGTTTTAAACAACATATTACTAGATTCTCTCCTTAAGGGGTTAACTTGAATTTATGTTGTGAAAATAAAATTGATCTTTTTCTCTGCTTCCACCAAAAGCAATATAAACTGTGTTCGATAAAATGAAATTACTTTAAACTTAATATTTAAAATATTGATGTGTGCTTGCAGAATATACAGCCATAATTTTCTTCAGCTTGAAAGCACTAAATGCTAATAATGCTCTGGTTAAATAGGGACCCCTATTATATCTTTCTCCCCATCTCAACAACACAGAACTGTATGATTTATTAATACAGCCAAACACTGATTCAGTAAACACCAAAGTTATCCAAAAAGTGAATTTAATATCTGATTCCATGAAGAATACGGCAGTAAGGAAGGAAATAAGGAAGAAAGGACATTTTTTTATCATTAATTAGTGTTATGCCCCGTACACACGGTCGGACTTTGTGCGGACATTCCGACAACAAAATCCTAGGATTTTTTCTGACGGATGTTGGCTCAAACTTGTCTTGCATACACACGGTCACACAAAGTTGTCGGAAAATCCGATCATTCTGAACGCGGTGACGTAAAACATGTACGTCGGGACTATAAACGGGGCAGTGGCCAATAGCTTTCATCTCTTTATTTATTCTGAGCATGCGTGGCACTTTGTCCTTCGGATTTGTGTACACACGATCGGAATTTCCAACAACGGATTTTGTTGTCGGAAAATTTTATATCCTGCTCTCAAACTTTGTGTGTCGGAAAATCCGTTGGAAAATGTGTGATGGAGAATACACACGGTCGGAATTTCCGACAACAAGGTCCTATCACACATTTTCCGTCGGAAAATCCGACCGTGTGTACGGGGCATTACAGTGAAAATGAGCCCCATAAGTGCTTCTTTTGGAGGTTTAAAACAAATGTTTTTTTGTTTTTTTTTTATAATTTCTATTCAATTCCAAAATAGTAGAAAATAAGAATTAGATGCATAGCAAAGGCATCAACACAATGGCATAACATCCTTTGTAATACAAAAGAGGTACAATGCAAAAAGTACCAAAAAACGCAAAAAGCGCCTGGTCTATATATTGATTACAATTGTAATTCAGATATAATTTTTGTGTCATGGGACTGAAAGATGGCAGAATACCATCAATCTGTAACAATATTACTATACCCTGTACTGTACTATACCTAATACCCTCACTCTGTAACATTACAATACTTAGCTGGCTTTAGATCAAGGACTTTAATATTCTGGTATTTGCCAAGATCTGCTCAGGTTCAATTTTCTGGAGAGGGGGGTGATCAGGTTTTGCAAATAAAACAGGAACTCAACAACAAATCCCACTGAAATCTACTGAATAGGGGGCAAATCTTGATATTACGAGCTAATTTACACTAAAGCAATCCATTGTGTTTCCTTAATGCGAGCAATATTATAGCATGTCAAAAAACAACAAACAAAAATTATTATCTCACTTACCAGCCACCCTGCAACAAACCATACATTTGCACACATTTGCAAATACATACATAAACTGTATTGGCTAGTGCTCCTTGCTGCAAAGGATCCACTGGACACCTTTTTTTTAACCAATATTTTTTATTGATTTTTTAAATGTGTTACAAGTATAAAATAGAGGTTAAATTCCAATTTCCATAGTTACAAAACATGTAGTTCAGCTCAGTAATACAGGTAGTATCTTCAATGTTAAGTGGGTTATGATTTCTATAACATCAAAACATTTAGTTCAGCTCAATAAACATGTCTAATCTCAAGAGTATAGCACAGGGTTTACCATCAGAGATACATGAGTCATATGAATACCGCTGTTCTAGACCACTGTGAGCAGGGAGCCATTCTGTTTGTGCTTTAGTAATCAGGCCTTTGCTGGGGGCCAACATTAGTTCATAGTTGTGGTGCAGATTAACTAGCTCAAGAGTGTTTTCTATGGTTGGTGTCTGGCTAGTTTTCCAGAGTCTAGTTAAGCTTAATCTGGCTGCTAGGAGAACATGAGTTACCACCTGTCTAAGGGGGGGTGGAGATTAATTACCGTATATTGACAGAATCAGTAGTGCTAATGCCAGTGAAGGAAGTACATGGCTTTGTGTAATGTCAGACAAGATGCGAAAGATAGATTCCCAATAATTTTGTAGGTTTGTGCACGACCACAGGATGTGTAGTAAGTCGCCTTTTGCTGTGTTACATCTCCAACAGATGTCTGAAGTAATATTACTAACTTTTGCTAATTTTGTGGGTGTTAGGTACCAACGCAGGGATATTTTTTGGGTGAGTTCCCAAAGAGCAGAGCATTAAGTGGATTTGTAGATAGAACGCAATGCTGCCTGCCATTGTGTTTCAGTGAAGTTATGGCCCAAGTCTGTCTCCCAGTCGAGGTGTGATTTAGATTCATTGAATACATGTTTTTGGTGAAAGGAGATACAAAAATGAAAGGCATTTCACTTTTTTATATCAGAGTTGGTCAGGTAGGTCCATACACTAGGTGGTAGCGTGTATAATGGGGTTGTTATGTGGGAAATGCAGTGTTTTACTCGAAAATAGGTGAAGAATTCTGTGGCAGGAAGATTGAACTTTTTTTGTAGTTGAGGAAATGTCATAAGGGTTGCCCCCTGGAATAGGTCCTGTAGGTGTTTAATGCCCTTTGATGACCAAGGAGCGAAGAAAGATCTGTAGAGAACTGATGTAGTATTTCTATTGGAAGAGGTGGGGAGAAGGCGCAATGTTGCGTTGTTTCTAAGTTAGCTAACTTGTTCCAAGCTAGGGCAGAGGCTCTCATCATGAGGGGTAGTGCTGTTGGGATGGGATACCCAAGGGGAGTTCCCAGTAACCATCTTTGTGGGTTGGTGTGTCTTAATGCTGCTGCCACTAGTTGACCCCCATAAAGTGCAGGGATATGGTTGGAACCAGTCTTGTAGTTGGGTCAGGACTAGGGATGAGCTTTGAGTTCGAGTCGAACTCATGTTCGACTCGAACATTGGCTGTTCGCAAGTTCGCCGAACAGCGAACAATTTGGGGTATTCGCGGCAAATTCGAATGCCGCAGAACACCCTTTAAAAGTCTATGGGAGAAATCAAAAGTGCTAATTTTAAAGGCTTATATGCAAGTTATTGTCATAAAAAGTGTTCGGGGACCCGGGTCCTGCCCTAGGGGTTTTTTCAGGAGCAGTGATTTTAATAATGCTTAAAGTCAAACAATAAAAGTGTAATATCCCTTTAAGTTTTGTACCTGGGGGGTGTCTATAGTTTGCCTGTAAAGGGGCGCATGTTTCCCGTTTTTAGAACAGTCTGACAGCAAAATGACATTTCGAAGGAAAAAACCCATTTAAAACTACCCGCGGCTATTGCATTGCCGACAATACACATAGAAGTTCATTGATAAAAACAGCATGGGAATTCCCCACAGGAAAACCCTGAACCAAAATTTTTTTTAAAAATGACGTGGGAGTCCCCCTAAATTCCATACCATGCCCTTCAGGTCTAGTATGGATATTAAGGGGAACCCCGGCCAAAATAAAAAAAAATGACGTGGGGTTCCCCCTAAATTCCATACCAGACCCTTCAGGTCTGGTATGGATTTTAAGGGGAACCCCCGTGCCAAAAAAAACAAAAAAACGGCGTGGGGTCCCCCAAGGATCCATACCAGACCCTTATCCGAGCACGCAACCTGGCAGGCCGCAGGAAAAGAGGGGGGGACGAGAGTGCAGGCCCCCCCCTCCTGAACCGTACCAGGCCACATGCCCTCAACATTGGGAGGGTGCTTTGGGGTAGTCCCCCAAAACACCTTGTCCCCATGTTGATGAGGACAAGGGCCTCATCCCCACAACCCTGGCCGGTGGTTGTGGGGGTCTGCGGGCAGGGGGCTTATCGGAATCTGGAAGCCCCCTTTAACAAGGGAACCCCCAGATCCCGGCCCCCCCTGTGTGAAATGGTAAGGGGGTACTTACCCCTACCATTTCACTAAAAAACCAGAAGAACCAGAAGAACCAGAAGAAGATGAAGGAAGATATAAGAAAGAAGAAGCATTTAAATAAAGGAATTGTCAAAAACTGTCTCTTGTCATTTTTAACATTTTTGACAGTTTTTTAGTGAAATGGTAGGGGTAAGTACCCCCTTACCATTTCACACAGGGGGGGCCGGGATCTGGGGGTCCCCTTGTTAAAGGGGGCTTCCAGATTCCGATAAGCCCCCCGCCCGCAGACCCCCACAACCACCGGCCAGGGTTGTGGGGATGAGGCCCTTGTCCTCATCAACATGGGGACAAGGTGTTTTGGGGGGCTACCCCAAAGCACCCTCCCAATGTTGAGGGCATGTGGCCTGGTACGGTTCAGGAGGGGGGGCGCACTCTCGTCCCCCCCTCTTTTCTTGCGGCCTGCCATGTTGCGTGCTCGGATAAGGATCTGGTATGGATTCTTGGGGGGACACCACAACGTTTTTTTGTTTTTTTTGGCGCGGGGTCCCCCTTAAAATCCATACCAGACCTGAAGGGTCTGGTATGGAATTTAGGGGGAACCCCATGTCATTTTTTTTTTTAATTTTGGCCAGGGTTCCCCTTAATATCTTTATTTAGGGGGACTCCCACGTCATTTTTTTTTTTGGTTTGGGGTTTCCCTGTGGGGAATTCCCATGCCGTTTTTATCAATGAACTTCTATGTGTATTGTCGGCAATGCAATAGCCACGGGTAGTTTTAAATGGGTTTTTTCCTACCAAATTTCATTTTGCTGTCAGACTGTTCTAAACACGAGAAACATGCGCCCCTTTACAGGCATACTATAGACACCCCCCAGGTACAAAATTTAAAGGGATATTACACTTTTATTGTTTGACTTTAAGCATTATTAAAATCACTGCTCCTGAAAAAACGGCCGTTTTTAAAACTTTTTTTTGCATTGATTCATGTCCCCTGGGGCAGGACCCGGGTCCCCAAACACTTTTTATGACAATAACTTGCAGATAAGCCTTTAAAATTAGCACTTTTAAATATTCATGTTCGTGTCCCATAGACTTTAACGGTGTTCGCGTGTTCGAGCAAACTTTTTTCCTGTTCGCATGTTCTGGTGCGAACCGAACAGGGGGGTGTTCAGCTCATCCCTAGTCAGGACTGATGCCAAGTAATAATCTTCTAAATCTATGGATCCTGCCCCTCCTTCAAGTTTATGTTTAGTGAGTTTAGCGTGTGCGCATCTAGGTTTCTTCCCTTGCCATAAAAACTTGTTAAGTATGGTTTGGAGAGATTTAAAATAGGATATAGGGATAGGGATGGGGATGGTTCTAAATAGGTAGAGTATTTGAGGTAGGTGTATCATTTTGAATGATGCCAGTCTACCTGACCAAGACAACTCATGTTTTGCAAGGTGTTGGATGTCTTTCTAGAGTTTGGTACAAAATGGTTTAAAGTTACTGTAGTTGTAAAAAGGTTTTTCATTGATATTGTTAATTGTACTCCTAGATAAGTTATGTCGTTATCTGCCCAAGTGTAATGGGGCATACACATGATCGGATTTTCCGATGGCAAATGTTCGATGTGAGCATGTTGTCGGAAATTCCGACCGTGTGTATGCACCATCGGACATTTTCCGAAAACAACTGTTTGAGAGCAGGTGCTCAAATTTTCCGACCAAAAACTTTGTTGTCGAAAATTCCGAGCATGTGTACACAAGTCCGAGGCCCAAAATTCCACGCATGCTCAGAATCAATTACAAGATGGTAGCACTCGGTCTGGTAAAACTAGCATTCATAATGGAGATAGCACATTTGTCACGCTGCAAATTTTGAAATATTTCAATGCAGCGCATTCTCTTTTTCTTTATAATGCTAGAATAATGAAGTTGTTTTGCTGCTGATATTCACACAGAGTTCTGACAAACTGATTTCTTTATTATTTCTCATGATCTCCTGAATAATCTTTTTTTGTTTTTTCGCCGGATCTCCAGAATAATGTTTTTTATTTTTTTTATAGTGATCTACTTTTTTTTTTATCAAGATCTCCTGATTTTTTTCTTTTTAGTGATCTCCATAATATTTTTTGTCATTTTGTGTGTCAAGTTACCACAACACCATTATTATCTTGTATTTTTTAACCTCAAAGAGGTTGGTTGGTGTTGGTGTCCCTTGTTAATTTGACATTGTATTTTTGAAATGTACCTGCCTACTCACAAACAAACTGTCCTTTTTGAACTAAAACACATAGCCAAGGATTTGTAAAAAAAAAAATAATTTATTAGGGGTCATAACAAAATAAAGAGGTAAGCAACGCTGGATAAACTGTTGAAATTGGTGAAGCCTTTGTACCCCAGGGCAGACATCAATTATTTGACAGGCCAAATTGGTAACCTGAGGAGTCCACTTAATAGGGAGCACAATACAGTCCAGGACTCCAAGACATTGGGAGCAGCAGCAGATGACATATATTTCCCCAGACTGTGGTTGTTTTGCCATACCACACCAAACCCAGGCCATCATTCTCAAGACTTCCTTGTATGCTTCCTTCTAGGCTGTGGCTGTGGTTGTTGGAGTTGTGTCAGGAGGTGGAGGAGTATGGTCCAACTCACATTTGTGACTTTTCTTGGTGAGTTCGCCCCTCACCCCCTTATTTAGGACCTGAAATATGATCTCCTTATTGATAAGGCTTTGGCCCACCTCCATTTCCTGCATCTTTCTGGATGTCATACACACAAAGGCCTCCTGGACGTTAGGGGTGTTTGTGAGGACAGCAGTAGCCTGCCGAATCAAACCAAGCACTGACTCCTCCATGTTCCTCCCCTACCTGGGCCTTTTTGTTGGAAGGTGGAGGAGAGGAACCTGTGATTTCATCAGGCTACTGGGCATGGCCACCTCCTGGCTGCCACTTTTCACGGCCACCTCCTGGCTGCCACTTTCCCCTGCCACCTCCTGGCTGAGAATTTCCACGGCCTCCTCCTGGCTGAGACTTAAATGTGTATGAAAATGGGACATAGTTTTAGGTTTTTGGTCATCAATCACACACAATTTAGAGCTCATGACTGTTGCAAATTTAATGTTAACAAATAGAAAAGACTATCCTTCTGACCCCAGCATTTTTCATTCTTGTCCCAATCATTTTTGGCTACTACCGTCTATTGATATGTAAACCACTTTATTTAATCTGATCTGAGTGATCAATAATAACATCTAGTTAACATCATTAATTTTTGGTCAAGAAATATGTTGAACAATGCTATACCTGGCTCAAGCTGGGCTCCTCCACATCTTCCTGGGTGGAAGGCCAGGTTGGACTTCAGAAACCTAATCTGATGTGGAACTTGGAAGGAAGTGTGGAAGGAAGAGTGGAAGGAAGGGTTGAGAGTGATGATCTGATTTCAGTCTGGTCTAATAAAAACTGCAGTCTGTTGTAGTACCACAGCCTGGGGACATAAAGACATCTGCTGCTGCTCCTGATCTCATGGAATCCTGAACCTTCTTGCTCTCCCTATTATATGTGCTATTTAGATCACCACTTTTGCACTTAAAATAGTGGATGCTTGCCATGGGAATCACCGGTTTCATCAATTCTAACAGTTGATCAAGCACTGCCTTCCTCTTTAGTTTGTTATTATAAAATGGGTGTTTCATTGCCACAGACAGGGCAGCTCCCTGTATTTATCAATTAAGTTGGGGAGGAAGTCATGGTCATTAAATTTATCCATATTCCCAGCAAGACACAACACAAGACAAACCCTAATGTTAGGGTAAACTCTCCTAATCTTGTCCCAAAAAGGCCCCAATCTATAAGCAGTATAGGCCACTGATGAGCCAAGTTAAAATGGTACCTTTGTTTGCACAATCGGCGCTTATGCTACTCCGTCCTCCGCTCACAGATCGTACGTACGACGCACGCATGTTATGCTTTATATACACTGCGCATGCGTGAAACTCATGACCACAACAGGTGAGTGTCTGAAACCACAGCTTCAGGTAATAGATTTATGCATGCATATTTATAATACATGGTGTGTTTTTATTTTATTTTAGGTGAGGTGGATGTTGTGGAAGAAGAAACTCATTTCACCAGTGCATGTGCACACGTCCTCATCGGGGAGATCATGGTGTGCAATCGTGGTTTAGAAAAGATAAAGGAAAACATCAATGATGTTCAACAAAAAATGAAGAACATCATTGATGTTTTAGGCAGTATCTAAAACACATGAAAATTGTATTGTTTTGTTGTGGAATTTGTTTTTTTAAATCAAGTTTTAAAGTAATTTGAAAGCCAAATTTTGAAGATGCACACAGTGTGTCAACATGTGCTATCTGCCATCACAGGATATCAATGTGCAACCCCTTTCTCGCAATTCAAGTAGGTGAGAGGAGGGAGTTGCACCCCCGAAACACGTCCATTGATCCCCCATGTTGGGAGCTAGCACATGTTAACATTAGGCATAGTATAAGGAGGGAAATCCACATTTTGACTTCTAATTTGTGTGCAGATTCAAAATGTGGCTTTTACAGGGGTGATATCACCCCATCTGATGAAGGCAACATCAACACAGTTTGGACATACTAATGTCTGATATTGCCTTCACTTTTTCAAAGTTGAACTTTGTAAGTTCCTGAGTTGTGTGTGTTATTATGGTTTTAAACATGCCTGTTAAACCAAAAAAGGCTATTTCTAATGTCAACCATAAAAATGTTATACACCAAAGATGTTGGTTTGTTCAAAAACCCTTTTTTAATGCACACGTGAATGTTCACAAAGTAAAATGTTTTATACTCAACAATGTGTGGCTTCTTATTTCAATGCCCAATACCAATTTTTGGAGTAAGTTGTTGTAGTTTACAATGACAATGGGGGTATTTACTCAAGGCAAATCCACTTTGCACTACAAGTGCACTTTCAGTCCAGATTCAATGCACTTTCAAGTGCACTTGCAGTGCTCTTGTAGTCCAATGTGGATTTGCCATTAGGAAATAACCCCCACAGTGCTCTAAAATTTGCCCCAATAAGGCCATTTTAGGGATTCAAAAAATTAATTTATGGTGCTGAAAAGGATGATTATTTTTATCAATAATGCATTACATACATTAACAACAAAACAATGTGTGTGTGTAGCAGACCCACAACATAATAGTTAGCTGAAGAAGAGATTTTCACCTCATGTATCAAATAAATTATATTTGCACTATTGAAGTAAATGGCCAAAAAGAAAAGCCCATCGGAGAACCTAGGAGACAGCTAAAATAAACACAAGCAGTAAATCAAATGAAATATTACTGTAGTTCAGTTTATAATAAAAATGTATTTAAAAAATGTTTCACACATTCGCTGGCAGATTAATGGCCCCCCTACAATGGAGCTGACAAAATAAATTGTTAAGTGACTAGGCTAGGTGTGTATGGGCCCAGGATAGTATGCTGGGGAGGTTAGAGAAGGCAAATATGCATGAAGGACAAAAAAGGAGAATTAAAATCTTCCAGCATGCATGAGGACAAAGAGGACATTCACAGCATATTACAATCATGGTAATTAGGGAATGATGCGAGAAATACAATAGGTTAGCAAACATTAAATTCATAGAATTTGATGCTAAAGGATAAAACGTACCTTAATATAGTCCTTATGCAGATCCTGAATGATGGCAGAACAGGTCTCTGGAATAATGATCCCCAGAGCCTGGGGGAGATGCCTGTTGAGAACTTGATGTCCTGGAGACTTCTCCCTGTCGCCAAGTACCGCAAGGTGGCAACGAGCCTCTGCTCAGGAGTGATGGCTTGCCGCATGCAGGTGTCTTGCTTGGTAATATAAGGGGACAGCAAAGCCAACAGATGGTGAAAAATGGAGGTCCGTCATCCGGAGATAATTCCTGAAATCATCAGGATTATTCTCACGGATCTCCTGCAACAAAAGCATGTGAGAGAATTGGTCACGCTGGAGCAACCAATTCTTCGTCCATGAACCCCTCCTTACCCTGTTCATGGACTGGGCTTGGGTCAAAGTACGAACCCCAACACCAAGCCCCTGCACAGCACAAACTCTACGATGAGTACGTACCCGCAACATGGCTAGAAAATGGTCGGCTGGTCAGAACGAACTAACAGAACGCACTGAAAATCAGAAAGAACCTGAGAAGAACAATCTGAAAATCAGAAACCAGCAGACAAGAACACACTGAGAAACAGATACGAACTGACAACATGCACTGAAAAACAGATACAAACCCACAAGCACAAACTGAAGAGCAGTAACGAACTGAAAAGCACGAGGCTGAAAATCGCAAATTGTCTCTCACCAAACTTCTACTAACACGAGATTAGCAGAAGGAGCCTAAAGGGTGGCACACTGGCTATTGAACTTCCTTTTTCTAGTCCCGTTGTATGTGTTGTACGTCAGCGCGTTCTTAATGATCGGAATTTCCGACAACATTTGTGTGACCGTGTGTACGCAAGACAAGTTTGAGCCAACATTCCGCGGAAAAAAATCCACAGTTCGGTTGTCGGAATGTCTGATTGTGTGTACATAGCATAAGAGTATTGGGCTTGGAGTAAATTAATGGTTGTGGCATCTAAACCTAAATCTAGTATATACGATTTTGTTGCCTTCACCTTGTAGTAGGATATCCTACTAAACCAATGAAGGATTCTTTGTACCTGTCAGGGAAGAAGCTGGGTTAGTGAGTGTGACGGGAGGGCCCATGGAACTCAGAATCCCTTGGAAAGTAGGGGATGCCCTAGTTTAAGCTCCCCATACACCTCTTATGTCTAAGTCACCCTGTGCTATTCTGGCACAGGGTGAGTGAGAAAATGTATCTTGGACTACTTAAAATGGGACAGTAATATTTGTCCACAATATCTCCCATGATGTAGGTAGAGACTATTCTTGGTTTGATTGATTCTGAACTCAGCATGTTAATTGAATGAGCTGATCACATTGTCCTCTATACAAAGTTGGAGACGGGCCAACTCCTATTGGAGCTCCTGCTATTGTGAGAAAGTCCTGTGGTTGTACTTATGATAATTAACTCTGTTACTATGTGAAGCTTGGTGACAACAAGTCTGAGCAAAAGGTCATGTCTCAGTCACCTAGGCTGTATAAAGGATTAGTTAACTAGCTCATGTAAATTAGGTTACAGTTGTATTGTTAGAGGAGGTTCCAACAGCATATAAAGTCTTGTAATTTTGATTCTAAATAACATCGTCCATGTTAGCAACTAAGCAAGTCTCATCTTGTTTTATGCTTGGAAGCAGTTAGAATATCTATTATCTGAGTCCAGACTGAGAGGAAGTGGTATACTGGCGGAAACACTCAAGCGGAGTGAGGGACATTCCGTGACATTGGTGACAAGCAGCAGGACGCTTCCTGCAGTCTGGGACATCCAAACTTCCACCTGGGTCCAAGGTCCGGAGAGCAGGAGAGGAGAGGAGAGGTACAGATAACAGCCGCCATGGAGGAGGAATTCAGAAGGAGGTTGCGAGAGATGCAGATACAGCACAGAGGACCAGTATCAGAGCAGGTCCTGGTGGGATGGTGTGATTCTATTCGCTGCAAACTCTGGAAAGAAGCTCTAGGCCGTGAGCAGCGACACCAGGGAAAAGTTCTCCCCTCCATCCAGGAAAGGTACTGGTCGCAGTACGGATTGCGGGTGCGGTTTTTGGGAGAAAAACCACACAAGGAGCAGACAGCTGAATTAAGCAGGCTGGTCTGGGCAGAGATGAAGCTGGATGAGAGCTACAGAGCCCTCCGGTGGCATGTATCCCAAGCATGTCCCTGGATAACGGATGACAGCCCAATGGAAGGCTTAAGCTATGGTGGCTTGGGACTGTTGTATGTGAAGCTGACAGGGGACCCTAACTTTGGGAGTGATTTGGAGTGGCGGGTGGACGAAATCATGGATTTCAGAGAAGGGCTACTGAACACTTCGAAAGTGCACTGGGCACAGGAAGATTTGGAGTTTCTGGCCGTTCAGGAATGGGAGCTGGAGATTGCCTACAAACGGCTGCTAGACGTTGCTCAGTGCCAGGGCTGGGCTCCCTTTGCCTGGGACTATCAGGAAACACCAGGTGACACAAATCCTGGCTGAAGAGTCGGCAATGTGGCAGAGTAACAGTGTGCTTTGCCAATCTGCCCCCACAGCTAGGGAGGCGGAGGTCTTATGGCGGATGCAGCAAGTGCTGACTGACCTTGATGATCCTGTTTCTGCATGGGATGATCTTGGATGGAGGAATGTGCCTGACCAGCAGCATGCCAGAGAATCGGCAGTTGAAAATCTGAAGATTGCCGTCCCCAAACCTGAAGAGCTGACAACAGGGCAGAGCTCTGCTAACCTCTGCCCAGCACTTATAGCATCTTCTGGGTTCCATGGGCAGGAGATGGTGAACCTCTATCCCCAGACACCAGTTGCAGAGACAGGGGATTTAATAGACTTTTCTGCTGAGGAAGAACAACCTGATAAGCCTCCAAAAGAAGAGCTGGTATTAGGGCCAAACTTCACTGTGCTCTGCCCAGCACCAACAGCAGTATCTGTGGAGTTACAACAAACTTCTCCAGCTGAAGATCTGGTAACTGAACAGAGGGTCTAAGACCTCTGCCCCACACTTTTAGCAATTCCAGAGACTGGGGATTTAATAGACGTTTCTGTAGAGGAGGAACCACCTAGCAAATCCCCAGCAGAAGTGCTGGCAACCGGACAGAGGGTCCAAGACCTCTGCCCCACACCTGTGGCAGTTTCGGAGGCTCAGTGTGAGAAGGTGACAATCACTTCCCAGCAGCAGATATAGGGGGAGAAGGGAGAGGAGATGTGTGTGTTGTCCCTCCCCAACAGTTGGCCAGGGTGGAGGAAGCGGCCTTTCCTCCCCAGCAAAGATCCATGCACCTGGGAGACAGTACCATAGACATGTCATCCAAGCAGCCAGATGAGGGAATGGAAAAGGAAGCAGCCGGCTCACCTCCCCAATGGCAGCTACACAGTTTGGGCGTGGAGGAAGCCAGCCTCCTGCCCCAACAGTTAGCCGGAGCGGAGAATGCGGAGTCCCCAGCAGAAGTGCTGGCAACAGGGCAGAGTGCTACCAACCTCTGCCCAGCACCAGCAACAACTACAGAGTTCCAGGGAGGCAGGGCAGTCGGCCTCCCTCCCCAACAGTTAGCCGGAGCAGATGGTGTGAGATTTCCAGCAGAAGGGCTGGCAACACGGCCGAGTACTGCTGGACTCTGCCCTCAACTAACAGAGGATGGATTTCCTGTGAAGGAGGATGGGACTTCAGTCTCCACCTGTATACCCCAGGGATGCTGGGCAGTCGGCCCAGATCCTCAACAGCATGACGGACTGAGCCCAGTCACCCTGTCTTCTCTCCAGCGGCAGAAAGGATTCCAGGGAGAAAGGCCAGTCCAGGCCTCTTCCCAGCGGCAGATAAGTTCTCTGAGAGAGGCAGAGGTTGGCTGGGTGAGTAATGCTTTGTTTGGATCAATTTATTTGGGGTACTGTGTGGGTACAGGCATTAGAGGATTGGAACTACTGACTAACTTCGGAGTCAACCCGTCTGGGGTCTCCTCCTGTGTTAGTCTTTTGCCGAAAGGGGAGAGATGTGACGGGAGGGCCCATGGAACTCAGAAACCCTTGGAAAGTAGGGGGTGCCCTTGTTTCAGCTCCCCATACACCTCTTATGTCTAAGTCACCCTGTGCTATCCTGGCACAGGGTGAGTGAGAAAATATATCTTGGACTACTTTAAATGGGACAGTAATATTTGTCCACAATATCTCCCAGGATGTAGGTAGAGACTATTCTTGGTTTGATTGATTCTGAATTCAACATTTTAACTGAATGAGCTGATCACATTGTCCTCTATACAATGTAGGAGACGGGCCAACTCCTATTGGAGCTCCTGCTATTGTGAGAAAATCTCCTGTGGTTGTACTTATGATAATTAACTCTGTTACTGTGTGAATCTTGGTGACAACAAGTCTGAGCAAAAGGTCATGTCTCAGTCACCTAGGCTGTATAAAGGATTAGTTAACTAGCTCATGTAAATTAGGTTACAGTTGTATTGTTAGAGGAGGTTCCAACAGCATATAAAGTCTTGTAATTTTGATTCTAAATAATATAGTCCATGTTAGCAACTAAGCAAGTCTCGTCTTGTTTTATGCTTGGGAGCAGTTGGAATATCTGATATCTGAGTCCAGACTGAGAGGAAGTGGTATACTGGCGGAAACATTCAAGCGGAGTGAGGGACATTCCGTGACAGTGAGCATGAGAATAAAATCGTCCGCAAACAGACTAATCTTGTGAGATGTTTGACCTATCTTAAATCCTGATATCTTGGGGTTTTGTCTGATATGTTCCCTTTGGGGTTCCATAAGCAAATTAAAAATTAGTGGGGATAACGGGCATCCTTGCCTAGTGCCGTTTGTTATATGAAATGTTTGGGATAACATGTCAGCTGATAAAACTTGGTCTGAGGGAGTTGAGTATAGTGCTAGTAGAGCTTTTAAGATATGTCCACTGAATGCATATTTTTGGAGGACCTTACATACATAGTTACATAGTAGGTGAGGTTGAAAAAAGACACGAGTCCATCAAGTCCAACCTATGTCTGTGATTATATGTCAGTATTACCTTGTATATCCCTGTATGTTGTGGTCGTTCAGGTGCTTAACTAATAGTTTTTTTAAACTATCGATGCCCCCGCTAAGACCACTGCCTATAGAAGTGAATTCCACATCCTTGCCACTCTTACAGTAAAGAACCCTCTACATAGTTTAAGTTTAAACCTCCTTCCTTCTAATTTTAATGAGTTGGCCACGTGTCTTGTTAAACTCCCTTTTGCAAAAAAGTTTTATCCCTATTGTGGGGTCACCAGTAAGGATGAGCCGCACACCCCCCGGTTCGGTTTTCACCAAAAAATTTGGACGAACACGGGAACACCGTTAAGGTCTATGAGACATGAACATGAAAAATCAAAAGTGCTCATTTTAAATGCTTATATGCAAGTTATTGTCATAAAAAGTGTTTGGGGACCCGGGTCCTGCTCCTGGGGACATGTATCAATGCAAAAAAAAGTTTTAAAACCGGCATTTTTTTCAGGAGCAGTGATTTTAATAATGCTTAAAGTGAAACAAAAACATGAAATATTCCTTTAAATATCCTGCCTGGGGGGTGTCTATAGTATGCCTGTAAAGTGGCGCCATTTTCCCGTGTTTAGAACAGTACCACAGCAAAATTACATTTCTAAAGGAAAAAAGGTAATTTAAAACTGATCGCGGCTGTAATGAATTGTCGGGTCTTAGCAATATAGATAAAACTCATTGAAAAAAATGGCATGGGTTCCCCTCTAGTCCATTACCAGGCCCTTTGGGTCTGGTATGAATACTAAAATTTCACAAAAAAAGTGTCAAAACAGTAAAAAGACAGGAGACACTTTGGGACAAGTCCTTTATTAAAAGATAAAAAAATAAAAATGTCCCACGATGTAAATCCATCTCATGCTGCAGACAAGCCGAAAAAAGGAAAAAAAAGCAGCAACAGCTCCGCCTCCATGGGAGGCTCCCGCCGAGTGACGCTTCTTCTCGGTGACAGCTGATATACAGCTGAGGGCGGGGCCAATCGGTGATGTAAACAGGCGACCCTGCCTTCCTTTGATGTCACATGGCATCAGAGGGGGCGGGGTCACCCATTTATGTCACCGGGTAGCCCCACCCTCAGCTATATAACAGCTGTCACCGAGAAGAAGTGTCACTCTGCGGGAGCCTCCCATGGAGGCGGAGCTGTTGCAGATTTTTTTTTTCCTTTTTTTGGCTTGTCGGCGGCGTGAGATGGATTTATATCGTGTGGCATTTTCTGTTTTTTTTTTCTTTTAATAAAGGACTTGTCCCAAAGTGTCTCCTGTCTTTTTTACTATTTTTGACACTTTTTTTGTGAAATGGTAGGGGTACAATGTATCCGTTACCAATTCACATAGGGGGGAGGCTGGGATTTAGGGGTCCCCTTGTTAAAGGGGATTCCAGATTCCAATAAGCCCCCCACCCGCAGACCTCCACAACCACCAGGCAAGGGTTGTGGTGATGAGGCCCTTGTCCCCATCAACATGAGGAAAAGGTGCTTTGGGGGGCTACTCCAAAGCACCCTCCCCATGTTGAGGGCATGGTATGGTTCAGGAGGGGGCGCTCTCTAGTCCCCACCCTCTTTTCCTGCAGCATGCCAGGTTGCATGCTCAGATAAGGGTCTGGTATGGATTTTGGGGGGACCCCTATGCCATTTTTTTTTTAGATTTGGCACAGGGTTCCCCTTAATATCCACACAAGACCTGAAGGGCCTTGTATGGATTTTGGGGGGACCCCTACACAATTTTTTAAAAAATTTTGGTTCAGGGTTCCCCTTAATATTCATATCAGACCCAAAGGGCATGGTAATGGACTGGGGTGGGGACCCATGTCATTTTTTTCAATGAGTTTTATCTATATTGCCAAGACCCGACAATTCGTTACAGCAGCGATCAGTTTTAAATTACATTTACCTTTATAAATGTCATTTTGTGGATTTATTCCCTCCAGACAGGTAGGAGACAACATACATCGTGCTTTACTGTTAGCTTACACAGCACATACCAGAAATATCCCAACATGTTTTCTTTCACTAGACATGAGAAAAGCTTTTGATTCATACCCCTAATTCCCCTACACAATATACATTAACCTAATTATTTAAAAACTTTGTTTTTATCAATATTTAAAGATCATACATGTGCCTATTTAAATGTGAATTGTGTATAGTAAATTAATGTAATCCACATATGTAATTCAGCTATACACCATTCATATAAATGCAAAATACATTTATAATCATTAAAAAATAATTTTAATAAAGTAATCAAGTATAAATATTTATTAATGAGTTAAAATAAAATATATTTCATAATTGATAAACACCCGCATAACTGTAATAGAACATGCCATGGGTAAAACCATATTTCAGGGTTTACAAAATTGTATTTACTAATAAATTAAAAATGATATAAAAATGACATTAATAATAGCATTTAAATGCAGGTAGAATAATATATATATATATATATATATATATAGAATCGTTAGCAGTTATTTAAAATAAATATATGTTATGTCAAACAAACCCCCCTATATCTCACATTTTTGAAATAATTTTATCATGTCTTTTCATGTGACAACACTGAATAAATGACACGCCACAATGTAGAGTAGTGAGTTTACAGCTTGTATAACAGTGAAAATTTGCTGTCCCCTCGAAATACCTCAACACACAGCCGTTATTGTCTAAACCGTTGAAAACAAAAGTGAGTAGACCCCTAACCGAAAATGTCCAAATTGGGCCCAAAGTGTCAATATTTTGTGTGGCCACCATTATTTTCCAGCACAGCCTTAACCCTCCTGGGCATGGAGTTTACCAGAGCTTCACAGGTTGCCACAGGAGTCCCCTTCCACTCCTCCATGACAACATCACGAAGCTGGTCGATGTTAGAGACCTTGCGCTCCTCCACCTTCCGTTTGAGGATACCCCACAGATGCTCAATAGGGTTTAGGTCTGGAGACATGCTTGGCCAGTCAATGCCCTTTACCCTCAGCTTCTTTAGCAAGACAGTGGTCATGTTGGAGGAGTGTTTGGGGTCGTTATGTTGGAATACTACCCTGTGGCCCAGTCTCTGAAAGGAGAGGATCATGTCCTAGTACATGTTGGCATTCATGGTTGTCTCAATGAAATGTAGCTCCCCAGTGGCGGGAGCACTCACGAAGCCTCAGACCATGACACTCCCACCACCATAATTGACTGTAGGCAAGACACACTTGTCTTTGTACTCCTCACCTAGTTGCCGCCACACACTCTTGACACCATCTGGACCGAATAAGTTTATCTTGGTCTCATCAGACCACAGGACTTGGTTCCAGTAATCCATGTCCTTAGTCTGCTTGCCTTCAGTAAACTGTTTGCAGGCTTTCTTGTGCATCATCTTTAGAAGAGGCTTCCTTCTGAGATGACAACCATGCAGACCAATTTGATGCAGTGTGCAGCGTATGGTGTGAGCACTGACAGGCTGACCCCCCACCCCTTCAACCTCTGCAGAAATGCTGGCAGCACCCATACGTCTGAAGCGCTTACCCCCGATGGAGCGGCTAAAAAATTGTTTTATCCATAATTCACGTTTACCACCCAACCCTTTGTAGCCCATAAATTCAAAAACACTGTCCATAATGCTTTATTTACTTGCTTTATTAATTAACATGAACTGGGATAGGAGAAGGACTTCTTTTGAGATGCTCTTTTGTTGCATTATCATCTTTTCACTGTCTCTTATGGAAGAACTAGATCAATTTACGGATAATAGGAAATCACTTTGTGTGATTTCTTCAATCAGGGAAGATGGAAGTAGATTTGATAGAGAATAATTGATAAAGAGTCACTCTGAATAACTTCTTCATCTGCAGAACTTTTCAAGAACAGTCTGTATCTCTATATGTGCGCTTGCAGCTTTACCGCTACCTTTTTACCACTACTTCCCATCTGCATCGTACTTCCAAGTTGAGCTAAAGAAAAGTCACTCTGAATAACTCCTCCCGCTTGACTGATTGGAATCCCGGGGCATTGCTGAACCCAAATTCACAGGCCATCACCGCCTGTCTCACTGACTTGCGTAATAACATCCCTCAGCCTCTGGCAGTACCCTTCCCTTGGGCTTTCACTCACATGATCAATAGTCCATGTGCCACTCATATACGATCGATTCCTTCCGCTTTGTTGCTACTTCTTCCGCAATGATTCTTTGTTCCCTTTTTTCCTTTCTGGCCCACTCCCTTCCCCACAGGGGCGGCCAACGACACCAGCGACTACATGCTGTACGGTGTATGGAGACCGGTTCCCCACCCTGCTCACAAGGGGGGAGCTCCGTTGGCTCCCCAGAGGGAGAACCTCTCCGGCTTCTCCACGCTCGACACAGGACCCCCACTCCTGACCATGCGACCTGGCTTTTATATAAGAGTCCTGGGACATCGCCCAACAAATTAATGATTGGCCAAGACTTGCATACAAACCACCTGCCACCCAAATCCCAAATGAACAAACGGGCCTGCTGTAATGGTACAAGCCTGCCTAAATTTACCTGACATTGTAAACTAGCAAAAAGGTCACCGACATAAAAGTAGGTGTCCGCTACACGTCTATATCCCAAAGACAACCTCTGGATATGACACTGAGCATGTGCACTCAACTACTTTGGTCGACTATAGCGAGGCCTGTTCTGATTGAAACCTGTCCTGTTAAACCGCTGTATGATCTTGGCCACTGTGCTGCAGCTGAGTCTAAGGGTCTTGGCAATCTTCTTATAGCCTTGGCCATCTTTATGTAGAGAAACAATTCCTTTTTTTCACATCCTCAGAAAGTTTGTTGCCATGAGGTGCCATATTGAACTTCCGGTGACCAGTATGAGAGAGAGCGATAACACCAAATTTAACACACCTGCTCCCGATTCACACCTGAGACCTTGTGACACTGGGGAGGAAAAGTGGCTAATTGGGCCCAATTTGGACATTTTCACTTAGGGGTGTACTCACTTTTGTTGCCAGCAGTTAAAACATTAATGGCTGTGTGTTGAGTTATTTTGAGGGGACAGCAAATATACACTGTTATACAAGCTGTACACTAACTATTTGACATCATAGCAAAGTGTCATTTCTTCAGTGTTGTCACATGAAAAGATACTATAAAATATTTACAAAAATGTGACGGGTGTACTGACTTTTGTGAGATACTGTAAATAGATAGAGAGAGAGAGAGAAAGAGGCTGGCATCACAATTGTGCAATCACAGATATTGCATGTGATGCTTTGCTGTGCATATCACATGCAATGTTTGTGCGATGCAAATTTAAATCATATTGTATTTGCACCAAAATAGTACAGGACCCTTTATTTGGTCCGCACTGGAATCAGATTGCATGGGTGTGAACACCCATGCGATCCGATTCCTGCACCATTACATCGCTCGCACTGCGATCTGTGAAATGTTCTGGGGGTGTTATTAACTTTACATTGACACCGTAGTGGTGCGCAGATGTCAATGCAGGTGTGATGTGGAAACCCGCACAGGAATCACGCTGGTTCACGCATCGCACAAGTGTGAACCCAGCCAGAGACGTGAACATCTATATCTATATCTATATCTATATCTATCTATCTATCCATCTATCTATCTAGATAGATATAGCTATATCTATATCTATATGTATATATATATATATATATATGATATATTTATGGGTGGAGCCCTATGTCCTATATGGACATAGATAACATTTGTAGTTAACATAAAACTTACCATCGTAAATAGACATGGAAGTGTGGACTTACCATATGAAATGGACCTGAAATGTGCCTTGGTCTGCTGGTCGGTATGCCAGAATAAGGGGGCATACCCTAGTTTAAGAAATGATTATTCTGTAGAGAGAAATGAATGAAATGAATGAATGAAATGAATGCCTTGAAATGGGGATGGGAGGGTGGGTATCGCGCACAGGAAACCGACAAGCACCACAGGTGAGCGGGCTGCTTAAATACCCCCCAGGCTCCTCCCATAAATTCAGGCCACCATACTGGCCTTCCTGCTTATGGGTGGAGCCCTATGTCCGATATGGACATAGATAACATTTGTAGTTAACATAAAACTTACCATCGGAAATAGACCTGGAAGTGTGGACTTACCATATGAAATGGACCTGAAAGTGTGCCTTGGTCTGCTGGTCGGTATGCCAGAATAAGGGGGCAAAAACATTCAGGTAGGGGTCTGGTTTTGTTGGTTCTGGCTTTGTTTATTTGAGCAAGTTTGGTGAATGCTTGTGCCGTTTCCACCTAAGGAGTGGGGACGTACCGGGCGAGGTAGGCAGAGTTTCACCTTCTAAGTCTCTTGATGACGTGGTCTGGGACCCATGCCGAAATGCTGCCAAGGCTGCCCCAATACTAAAGAGTGACTGGAGTGCTGACTGGGGTCGAGGTGTAGGCAGCGTAGGAGAACCCCCAGGTGTTTGATGAAGTGGCAGGCACTCGAGTGTTGCCTGAAAAGGTAATAGGGGACTAGAGTTTGTGTGTTCCGGTAGGAGTGACTGTAGGTGGTCGAGTATGGTTACTGGCCACCGGACGTTGTTTACTTTATAGAGATGGATGTCTATCCTGGAGCTTGATTGCTGGGTTTTGGACACTGCAGGGTGGAGGATGAAATGGTGTTGGCAGCGGGCCAACTACACAGAACTTGGCCTGCGGGATTGCTGCGGGTGAACTCGCTGGGCCGCCAGAAGCCGTGGTAGGCCAAGTAATGGCTGCTTGTATGACCAAACTGGGGAGAAGGCCCAATAGCGAACTGGTTAATATAGTAGACATGTCCTAGAAGGTGGCAGCCTGGAACGAACGTGCAGTGGACATTAAACTGGTGTTGCCAAGATAATTACACCAGCCTGCGCAGGAAGGACATAACAGAATGCTGCGGGCCTGGCTTCATTAAGAGGCTCGCCTCGGACCGGATGTCGGTGGCAAAGCCACAGCCTGTCCTGTTCAGATAGGACCCTAAAGTTAAGCGGCTGCCATGACCGGGTGTAACTTGAAGAGGGAGGAAGTCCGGGTGAACCCGGGGTTTAGGAGTGTCTCTGGGAACCATGTACTTGTAAACCGATGATGGTCAAAAATTGCCGCAAAACCTGTGGTGGCTGTGGCATCTGTCGCTACCTGGGGTGACAAGGGCGACGTAGGTGATAAGACCCTTGAGTTAAGGTATAATCATTGATACACCGATCCACGTGGTACGGGACCTTCCGACATTGATAGGTCCGCATTCTTAGGAAAGACTGCAGCTACTAGTTAGTACACACCCGTGTATGGGTGAAGTCTTGGGGAACTAACCTGATACGGGTCAGTTTGTCAAGGGGGAGGCTGGCCTGCGTGGTGTTCGTTAATTCAGAGGAGGTTATTGTAGACCTTGGTTCCGGATTATTGAGTTTTTAGAGACTACAAGCTGAAGAACATAATGGTATTACCAGCGAGTCAAGTTGTGTCTACGTAGTACCTGGCTGCCTGTGCCAGTAAAAGTGAATTTGTTAGGCCGTAGAAAACCACAGAGGGCCAGGTAGATGGCTGCTTGTATGACTAGACTGGGGAATGTCTGAGGTTTTGACATGTCCCTGAAGATAGCAGTTGTGATGGGCAAGCGTTTGCCGTTAGCTATGGGCTGATGCTTCTGGACGCCACGTAGAAAGGATCCTACTGTATGAGCTGTAAACACGGATGACTCTCTGGGGTCCTGTGAGGGCAAGAAATGCTGGATGTTGGCTAGGTATAGCCTGATGATGTTATGAGGAGCCAGCTGTGTGTGGCAATACGATACCTGGTGCGGGGTGGAACCTGAAGTCAACTGACCTAAGCGAGAAATTACACAGAAATTGATGAGTGGCT
This sequence comes from Lithobates clamitans, assembly GCA_037952925.1. NCBI lineage: Eukaryota > Metazoa > Chordata > Amphibia > Anura > Ranidae > Lithobates > Lithobates clamitans. The sequence goes on from JBBGZY010000806.1 coordinate 2,096,987, forward strand.
CGTATGAAATGCCACTGGAGACAAGTGGCCGATTAAGTGCCACTGAAGAATGATGTGTGACTGATTGTGTGCCACTGGAAATGTGTACTGATTGTAAGAAGTCATGCTAAGATGCGAGCCCTGCAATGATTGCAAGAGTTTTGCTTAAATACGTGTTTGCAACAATTGCCAGGGAGTTTGTGTCAATGGAGATGTGTTTGCTGTGACTGCGAGAAGTCCGTATTACTGCATGTGCTTGCACGGGCTGCAAGGAGTTATACTTGGATGCGTGTTCGCAACAATTATAAAGTTGTGTTTGGATGCATACTTGCCATGATTGCAAGAAGCTATGCTTTGGTGTGTCCCTGCAACATTTGCAAGAAGTTGTGACTGGATGCGTGCTTGCAATGATTGCAAGAAGTTATGCTTAAATGCATGCTTGCAACGTTTGCAAGAAGTTATGCTAACATGCGTGTCTTGTAATGATTGTAAGATTTGTGCTTGAATGTGTGCTTGCAACGATTGCAAGGGAGTTCCTGTCGGTGGAGATGTGTTTGTAGTGACTGTGAAAAGTTCGTATTGCTGCATGTGCTTGCAAGACTGCAAGAGTTAAGCTTGGATGTGTGCTTGCAATGGTTGCGAGAAGTTGTAATTGGATGCGTACTTGCAAAGATTGCAAGAAGTTATGTTTTGAATGCATGCCTGCAACGTTTGCAAGAAGTTTTATGATTGGATGCATGTTTGAAATGATTGCCAGAAATTGTGCTTGGATGTGTGCTTGCAACGACTGCAAGACGTTCTGCTTGGATGCGTACTTGCAACGATTGCAAGAAGTCATGATGGGATGTGTGCTTGCAACAATTGCAAGAAGTTATGTTTCGATGTGTGCTTGCAATGAAATGCAAGAAGTTGTGTTTGGATGCGTATTTGCAATGATTGCTAGAAGTTATACTTGGATGTGCTGTTACTACGAGGGGGTATAGTAGCGAGGCGAAGGTTTCAACGAATGAATCGGGACCATGACTGAGCTTCGGAGGAAGACGGGGTGTGGCCCCCTTTTTTTTTTTTTTTGACTGACCTAGAGGAAATGACAGATGACAACCGGTGGAGGGTTTGACTACCTGGTTTGACAGGTAAATTGTAACATGTTTAAGTGACAGGTGCATAGCATTAGATAAATGAGTGAACTGTTGCCATGACAGAGGCACGAATCGGTGTGCCATGACTGCGCCAATGAGGCCGCGCCAACTGGGGCTTGCCAGGATGAATCGATGTCCGACGGATGCCCTGAACTTGAATCGGGGCGCGGCATGCGACAATGAAATAACTGAAATGTTTGCCTTAGAGTGAAATGAATGAAAAACGTTTCGCCATGACAGAGGCACGAATCGGTCGTGCCGCAGCTGTGACTGACAACAACCCGGACTCAGGAGCATGCATTGAAATGAGGCAAAAGAAACGCTGGTGCACGCCGGAATAAATTGGTGCACGACGGATGCGACTGGATTTGAATTGGAGTGTGGTATGTAACCGTGAAATGTTTGCCCTGGCAAAGGCACAAATTGGTTATGCTGCAACTGATAGCTAACCAAGTTCTGATGCAGGTGTTGGCTGAGGCCAAAACGTTTTAATTGTTTTTTTTTTGTTTTGTTTTTTTTTGACTGCGACAAATGACGAGTCGGACTATGGAGTAGGAATGAAATGAGGCCAAGACAACTGGGGCACGCCGGGACGAATCGGTGCATCTCGGATGCTACTGGATTTGAATCGGGGCGCGGTACGTGAAAGTGAGATGAGTCAAATGATGAAATGAATGAAATGATTTGTCATGGTAGAGGTACGTGCCATGACAGAGGCACGAGTCGATCATGTCGCGACTGCAACTGACAACGACCGGACGCCGGAGCATGTACTGAAATGTGGCCGAAAATACCTGGGGCACGCCGTGACGAATCGTTGCATCATGGACGTGACTGGATTTGAATCGGAACGTGATTCGTGACAGTTGAAATGATTCCCATGACAGAGGTACGAATTGGTGAGCCGCAAACTACGACTGACAACGAACCGGACTCTGGAGCATGTCCAGAAATGAGGCCGGGCCCTGGGGCACGCGTAACGAATCGGTGCATCAAAGATGCGACTGGATTCGAACCGGAGTGCGGTAAGTGCAGGTGTAACATTTTGTTGCCATGACAGAGGCGCGAATCGATCATGCCGCTATAGCGACTGACTGCGAATCGGACTCTGGAGCATGTACTGAAATGTGGCCAATACCTGGGGCACGCCGAGACGAATCGGTGCATTCCATGCGACTGGATTCGTAACGGAGCGTGATACGTGGCATGATAACCATGACAGAGGTACGAATCGGTGAGTCGAAAGCGACTGATAATGACGTGACTCTGGAGCATGTACTGAAATGAGGCCGTAACTACTGGGGCACACCGGAGCGAATCGGTGCATCATTAGATGCGACTGGATTCGAATCGGAGCGCGGTACGTGACTGAAATGAAAGAAATGATTCGAAATGGTTTAAAACGTTAGAAATGTATTTAGAAATGTTCAAAATGAGAAATGATTGATATCGACTGACGTGGTTCGATAAGGAATTGCGAATCGCTACGGCTGTTTGCTGACGCCTGGTAATAATTAGACATGCCTAAATGAAGCGACGTCTATGTCGCTGTGCTTTTTTCAGATAACGAGAAATGGTAACATAACGAAAGTGCGAGTGGTATGCATTGCGGTTACGTTTGTGAAATTGCGAGTGACTCGTGAGTTTGATATCACGGTTTAGTGACATGATATCTAACAATGCGTAAAAAACAAAGTCCGATGGGACCCTACCTGCGACAGCCAAGCCAGACGCGCGGTACGAACTACGAATCGGTAACACGGACTTCGAAACTCTCGAGCGCGGAAATTTGCGAAAACGGGAACTTGAGAGGCAAGAACTAGCGGACGCTGGCATTCGAATCGTTGGCCTAGTGACGTATATCGCGCACAGGAAACCGACAAGCACCACAGGTGAGCGGGCTGCTTAAATACCCCCCGGGCTCCTCCCATAAATTCAGGCCACCATACTGGCCTTCCTACATATATATATATAGCTATATATATATATCCATATATATATATATATAGATATATATATATATAGATATAGATATAGATATATATATATATATATATAGATATATATATATATATATATATATCTATATATATATATGTATATAGATATATATAGATAGATAGATATAGATATAGATATCTATAGATAGATATCTATAGATAGATAGATATCTATATATATATATGTAGCGCTGGTAGATTTGCAATCTACCGCACATTAGGTAAATTTAGTAAACTGTGTGTTAGGAAGGTTAAAAGTTCGCCTCTGTTCCAGCTTGGCTGATGTTGTGTGTACTTCCGTGCTGACCGGTGGGTGTCGCTGTTACCATTAGTCAGTGTTGGAAGAGCAACATGTCGAAGTATACAGATGCTCCTCTGTCACGCTCGGTGGAGGTGGTCCTCCGGGTTGCATTCTGGAAAGGGGGTTTATGAGACAGACGCCATATTTTGGGGTTCGTTTTACAGCCACCTGCTGGCCCTCCTGGCTGACAGGTATGCGTTAAGGAGCTACCTCGTGGTCCTCCGATCGGGAGGCCCACGATGCTGCGGCGCAGGGGTGGGCCCAGAGGCTTGTCTGGGGCCTACCACCATGGCCGAGGAATGGTCCTGAGCTGTCGGTCCTGTGTGACGAAGCTGGACAGCCGAGGAGATCCCAGGGGAGGACCCGTCTTGGAGAGATCGCACAGCGTGCGGGTCTATAGAGGGGCCTGGTGACTCGGTTGCAGGACGTATCCAAAAGAAGTAATTCTACAGCATAGTGTCGCCGGTTCAGCTTAAAGGTTCAGGCACTGTGACTGACTGTTCACTGCAGAAGATCTAATACATCCTGTGGCAGAGGATCGTGCAGATTTACCCCCCAAACAAGTCTGTGGCAGAGACTTTAGATTCGTGCTGCGTACTGGCTGCTAGACCGGTGAGAGAGGCCTATCCAGACGAGCAAAGAGTGTATCCCATGAGGGGAATGCATTCCACATAATTATCTGAATTCTACCGGGACATTTGTTGCTAAGATCTTATAAGAAGATATTTGAGTTTCTCCTGAAGGTTTCCTTTTCAGTCTCTTTCCTGCTACTTCCTAAAGTTTGACTGTTTAATAAAGCATTGAAAACATACTCCAGTGTTGGTGCTTGTGTCGTCCAGCAGGTAACAGACCCGCTTAAACCAGCTCCACCGTGAGTTATTGCTACACATATAATATACATATTGTAATACCTGGGACCATTAGCTCTCGTGGCAGATGTGTTTGTCAGTGATTCAAGCCAGTCAGGAACTATATTTAAGGGCATGGTAGCCCATTTTTATTAAAAAGGCAAATAAAAGTCCATAACATAAAGGGTTCCCACGCAGGGGTTCATCTCCAGCAAATAAACACAATAGAAAATGTTAGCCTACCTGGCTCTCTTTAGCAGTACCTCTGCTCTTTATCCTGGTCACACAGACCACAGGATTCCTCAATGTGGATGGCTTCACTTTAGTGCCCACAGCTCTGCTTTGGCCTTAGTCCTAAGGCCGTTCCACTGCCTCTTGCAGTCACACATTCTGGCTGCCTCCTGCAGCCCCTCTGACTCCTGAAGACATCCTGTCTCTCTGGGTGTGGAGCAGTCTCCAACTGGGAGCCATGAGGTCTTCCCATACCCTCATTATAAGTGCTGTGCTCACCTGAGTACACACCCTGCTGGTAATCTACAAAGTCTAGACACAGGGTTGGAGATCCCGTCCCACCCAAGACACTATGGAATCTCCAAACTACAGAGCCCCATGACTGAATAACAAAACCTGGAGAAAGCTCTGAAAGCAGTTTTCTCCAGTCCACATTTATTCTCTATAGCACCAAGCAAATGTGCATACCCTGTGTCCCCCAAACTATCAATTTTACCTTGACAGCATCTCCTACTGTCACAATATATGTATATATATATATATATATATATATATATATATATATATATATATACACTATAAATTCCTAACCTGCTGGTTTTGGGTGTGTAATGGTGGAGAAGATGTGCTCTGACTGTTCGGTGAAAGAAAGAAGTTAAAAGACTTCCTGCTTTCTCCAGAATACTCAGCCAGCTTCGCGCTTCTCTCTCTGATTCTCCACCTCTGAGATGGTGACTCAGAAAGTGAGAATTCTGTCACAGATTGCCAGTGAGGTGCCGAGATCGCATACACTGGCTGTTTCTGTGACAGTCAGTTACAGGTTCTCACTGTGCTGTGATAATCAGTGGAGAACATGTTCTCCACTGATTACCTCAGTTTCATACACTGGTAATGACTTGAGATCAGCAGCGACTCAGGATCGCCACTGATCTCAGTTTCATAAAAGACCACCTATATGTCTAACTATCCTCCATTATTGACACAACTTGCTTTCCAAATTGCTTTCAACTTGGTCATCACTACTACTAGCATGGATGGGCCGCATAACAGTTATTAAAATGTCTATTCTTCCTAAAATCCTTTATTTATTTAGAGTACTTCCTATACCAGTTTCATCTCATTTCCGACACATTCTCCAACGAAAAACTGTTCAATACATTTGGGACAAACTTAGACCTTGATTACCCAAACATACTCTATATTCCCCCAAAATTAGAGGAGGTTTGGGAGTATCTGATTTTACGAAATACTATTGCCCATTTAGCTAAACTGACCAAATACCATGCCACCAAGGAAATACCGTTATGGGTTGTACTTGAGTCCGTAGATTGTGACCCTTTGTCTACTGCCAATCTTTTGTGGCTTGCTCCTAAACAACGGAAAACTATTACTAATCCCTACGCTAAACATAGCCTTTCCATTTGGGATAGACTGAAAATTAGTTTCGGATTACAATCACAACAAAATCCTCTTCTTTCCTTCCTCCACAATCCTTCCTTCTACGCGGCCTGGTCATCCCCAACATCTTTTTCGGCATGGTCTAAAATTGGTCTAATACGAACACACCAATTCTTTCAATCCTCCAACATGATAACTTTCCCGACAATATGTGAACAATATAATCTACCACAATCAGAAACCTTCAGGTATCTCCAAATAAAAAAACATTTTAACTCAAGACAAACCCTTAGACACATCTTTTACATTCTCTATTTTTGAACAGAGTTGCAAATCAGATCCATACAGACGTGGACTTATTTCTGATTTATATGTCCAATTACTCTCACATGCAAATCCCTCTCCCCCATCTTATACTTCAAAATGGGAGACGGATCTTCACCTCCAAACAGGTGACTTAAATTGGACTCAGATCTGGCAAGCTACAAAATCAGCCTTAGAAACAAATTAAAAAGTACTTGTCAGATGGTATTTAGTTCCAGCCAGAATAAGCAAATTTAGCCAACAATACCCTTCCAACTGCTTTCGAGGTTGTACTACATTGGGCACCCACATATATATTTGGTGGGAATGTCCTATTGCCTACTCATTTTGGACAAACGTATTCAAAATCCTCTCTACAATGTTTGAGACAAATCTATCTCCTGATCCTATTGTAGCATTGCTGAATAAAAAGCCTCAAAATTTAACTCTCTGACAATTCAAGCAATTACACTTTATAACAACAGCAGCTAAGCAAACCATTGCGAAAGTATGGAAACATGACTCCATTTGCATACTATCTGTTAAAGAGTAACACAAGCTATGATCCATGCAAAGACTAAAGCAATCTACTTAGATACAGTAACCAAAATTCGAACACTTATGGAAACCATGGATCAAACATTACTTGATAATACCTTATGTAGCACTGGTAGATTTTTAATCTAACGCTGATAGGTAAATCTTGTGGGTTACTTGTTAGGTGAAGTTAGATTTGCCTCTGTTCCAGCTTGGCTGAGTTGCGTGTAGTTCCACACTATGCCGGTGGGTGTCGTTGTCACCATGGGCTGATGTTGGAAAGGCAACGTGTTGAAGTGTATGAGTGCTCCTCTGTCCCGGAGACAACTTGGTGGAGGTGGTCCTCCGAGTTGCATTCTGGGAGAGGGTATTTATGGGACAGACGCCATGTTTAGGGGTTCATTTTTCAGCCACCTGCTGGCCCTCCTGGCCGACAGGTATGCGTTAAGAGTACCACCTCGTTGTCCTCCGTTCCGGTTGCCCATGTCGCTGTGGCGTGTGGGTGGGCCCAGAAGCCTGTCTGGGGCCTACCACAGCAGCAGAGGAATGGTCCTGAACTGTCTATCCTGAGTGAAGAAGCTGGACAACCAAGGAGATCCCAGGGGAGGACCAGTCATGGAAGGATCATGCAGAGTGCTGGTCTGGAGAGGGGCCTGGTGACTCGGTTGGAGGATGTATCCTGAAGTAATCTTACTGCATAGTACTGCCGGGTTGGCTTAAAGGTTCAAGTACTGTGTCTGACATTCATCACAAACCAATACATCCTGTGGCAGAGGATCGTACGGGTTTTATTCCAAACAAGTCTGTGGCAGAGACTTTTGTTTGTGCTGCGTACTGGCTGCTAGGCAAGTGAGAGAGGCCTATCCAGGCGGGCAAAGATTGAATCCCACAAGGGGAGTGCATTCAACTACAAGTGTTCAATTCCAAAGAATGTTCTAAAGAATACTAAGGAAAGGTATTTGATCTTCCCTGCAACTTTCCTTCAGCCTCTTCCCTGCTACTTCCTTTATTACTTGTTCATTAAAGCATTGGAAAATATACTCAAGTGTTTGGTGCTTACATCATCCAGAGGTAAACTCAACGAGACCCTAGACCCGGTGCCGGTGAAAAAGAGGTATCGAGAGTGAAGGTAACAGCCCGCTTTAAACCAGCAGCTCCACTGAGAGTTAGTGCTACACTTATTATAATCTGAAACGACCGGGATATCTGCTTTACTTCTCAGCTTTAATATTCTCTGAATATTTATTCAAATAATCCTCTCTGGAATACCAATTTCCCCCTTTCTTTCCCTTATGCTAAACTTTCCCTTACCCAAATCCATGTACCATTCGTTCTATTATAAATAAGAACACTTGGGATGATTGATGTCTGTACATTCTTCTTACCAGGTACTGCCAAGCAATAGAGTCGGATCTTGGCCCTGGTTTGAATGACCTATTCATCAGCCAAACCAAAAAATTCAGAGTTAACATCCCATTACTGATATCACTATAACTAATGCTTTAACTCTTTCTATGTATATACAGTATCTATACTAGATTATTGAGGTTATATTACTACCTCTATCTTATATTTTTTTAGATATTAATGTCAACATAACATTACTTATCTTAAGAAGCATTATTTGTGTTAAAAATAGTCAATATATACCAATAGATAACTTTACTTGGTTAATCTATACACATTTATGAAGCTTTATTATATGTTATACTTTTTTGACTCTCTATTTTATAAGAATTCTTATGATGCAATTCATTTGTAAACTGTAAAACACAATAAAATATTTAAACGGAAAAAAAAAAAAGAAAAAAAAAGAAATGTCATTTTGCTGTGGTACTGTTCTAAACATGGGAAAACTGTAACACTTTACAGTCATACTATAGACACCCCCCAGGCACGATAGTTAAAAGAATATTTCATTTTTTTTGTTTCAATTTAAGTATTATTAAAATCACTGTTCCCGAAAAAACGGCCATTTTTAAAACTTATTTTTGCATTGATACATGTCCCTTGGGGCAGAACCCAGGTCCCCAAACACATTTTATGGCAATAAATTGCATATAAGCCTTTAGAATGAGCAATTTTGGTTTTTCATGTTAATGTCCCATAGACTTTAACGGTGTTCCTTGGCTTTCGCATTTGCCGCAAACACTGCATAATGTTCGCTGTCCAGCGATCAGACGAACATCCAATGTTTGAGTCAAACTTACGTTCGACTCAAACATCGGGCTCATCCCTAGTCACCAGTATGGTATTTGTAAACTGAAATCACATCCCCTCTCAATCGTCTCTTCTGCAGAGAGAATAAGTTCAGTGCTCGCAACCTGGTAGGTTAAAAAGCGCCCTGAGGCGATTCAGTTCACATAGGTAGCGCTATACAAGTCAGTCATTCATTCATTCATTCATTCATTGCTCGCAACCTTTCTTCATAACTAATATCCTCCAGACCCTTTATTAGCTTTGTTGCCCTTCTTTGTACTCGCTCCATTTCCAGTACATCCTTCCCGAGGACTGGTGCCCAGAACTGGACAGCATACTCCAGGTGCGGCCGGACCAGTCTTGTAGAGTGGGAGAATTATCGCTTTATCCCTGGAGTTAATCCCTTTTTTAATGCATGGCAATATTCTGTTTGCTTTGTTAGCAGCAGCTTGGCATTGCATGCCATTGCTGAGCCTATCATTTACTAGGACCCCCAGGTCCTTTTCCAACCTAGTTTCCCCCAGAGGTTCTCCCCCTAGTGTATGGATTGCATTCAGATTTTTGCCACACAAATGATTTATGTTACATTTTTCTACATTACACCTCATTTACCATGTAGTTGCCTACACCATTAATTTGTTCAGATTTTCTTGCAAGGTTTCCACATCCTGCAGAAAAGTTATTACCCTGATTAGCTTAGTATTGTCCACAAATACATTGATTGAACTGTTTACCCCATCCTCCAGGTGGTTTATGAACAAATTAAATAGGATTGGTCCCAGCACAGAACCCTGTGGGACCCCACTATGCACCCCTGACCATTCCGAGTATTCCCAATTTATCTCCACCCTCTGAACTCGCCCCTGTAGCCAGGTTTCAATCCATGTAATCACCCTATGGTCCATGCCGACGGACCTTATTTTGTACAGTAAACATTTATGGGGAATTGTGTTAAATGCTTTTGCAAAATCCAGATACACCACGTCTACGGGCCTTCCTTTATATAGATGGCAACTCACCTCCTCATAGAAGGTTAATAAATTGGTTTGACAAGAACGATTCTTCATGAATCCATGCTGATTACTGCTAACAATAGTTTTCATTACTAAAATCTTGTATATAGTTCCTTATAATCCCCTCCAAGAGCTTGCATACTATTGATGTTAGGCTAACTGGTCTGTAATTCCCAGGGATGTATTTTGGGCCCTTGTTAAATTTTGGTGCTACATTGGCTTTTCTCCCATCGATGGTACCATTCCAGTCAGTAGACTGTTCCCTGAGTACCCTCAGGTGCAAGCCACCAGGTCCCGGTGATTTATTAATGTTAGGTTTCCCACGTCTAAGTCTAATTCTGTCCTCTGTTAGCCATGAGGGTGCTTCCTGTGATGTGTCATGAGGATAAACACTGCAGTTTTGGTTACTGAAGCCTCCCGATTCCCTCGTGAAGACTGAGGAGAATAATAAATTCAATACCTTTGCCATCTCCCCATCCTTTGTAACCAGATGTCCTTCCTCATTCTTTATGGGGCCAATATGGTCTGTCCTCCATTTTAAGAATTTCTTGGGATTTGTTTTGCTCTTCTCCACTATGTGTCTTTCATGTTCTATCTTAGCCACCGTAATTGCAACCTTACATTTCTTTATAAAATCTGAATGCTGATGATGATCCCTCAATCTTGTATTTTTTGAAGGCCTTCTCTTTTGCTTTTATATGCATTTTTACATTGGAGTTAAGTCATCCGGGACTTTTGTTTGCTCTTTTAAATTTATTACCCAATGGAATGCACTTGCTAATGCCCTTATTTAATCTGCTCTTAAAGCGAACCCATCTCTCCTCTGTGTTTTTTGTTCCTAAGATTTTATCCCAATTTATGCCTTCTAGCAAGGTTCGTAGTTTAGGGAAGTTGGCTCTTTTTAAATTCAGTGTCTTTGTATTTACCTTATGTTTCCTATTTGTGTGATTTATACTGAAGCCAATTGACCTGTGATCACTGTTTCCTAAATTGCCCAGTATTTCCATATCCGTGATCAGGTCTGTATTGTTAGTAATCAGTAGATCTGAATTTATAGTTGGTGCGTCCACCATTTGACCCATGAAATTGTCCTACAAGACATGCCATGTGTGCGGAGCGGCCCGAGGAGAAGAAGATAGAAGACGCCGCGGAGGAGATGCTGGACGAGAACGCCGGAGGAAGAACCAGAAGAGCCAGGAGAACCAGAAGAAGAAGATGAAGGAAGATAGAAGAAAGAAGAAGCATTTAAATAAAGGAATTGTCAAAAACTGTCTCTTGTCATTTTTAACATTTTTGACAGTTTTTTTAGTGAAATGGTAGGGGTAAGTACCCCCTTACCATTTCACACAGGGGGGAGGACCGGGATCTGGGGGTGCCCTTGTTAAAGGGGGCTTCCAGATTCCGATAAGCCCCCCGCCCACAGACCACAACCACAAGCCAGGGTTGTGGGGATGAGGCCCTTTTCCTCATCAACATGGGGACAGCCGGGGCGTGTCCGGATGAGCAGCAGAGCGGACGTGTGGAGGCTGAGCTCCGTTTAGTGCATAGGAATCCACAGCCATCCTCGCTCTTCTTAAGCTTTTAAAGCTTCATCTCGACAACAAAGGAGACTAGCTTCCTTCTGCTGCTGACCCAGCGCGATATTAGTCGCATTTGCTACCATCTTAAATTCTCGGCCTGCAGTCAGACCTGAGCCCTGTGCTTCCGCCGCCATCTTGGGGCCTGCTTTATGATCGAAGCCTGCCGCTCTCCTCTCCAGCGGACCGGAGGATAAGAGGGTCTTCTTCTCCCTGTCAGGCTGCCATCGGATGACACAGAGGGCTCGTGAGATGGCGCAACACTGCCTGGAGACCCCTTCTTCTGCCGCCGGCTTCCCTCAACCAGACGCCATGTTGCGGCCTGCCGGCCCGGCCTCAGCATCACAGGGACACAGTGAGTAAAGTGCCATCCGAATATCCCTTCCCCTGCCGGCTCCATTAATAGCGCCTATGGACTTCCACCCCATAGGGGCCCCGAATCCTGTGCCTTACAGAGGCGTTTTAGGCCTATAAGAAGCGCCACTCACCCGGCCGGATACGGCCGTCAGGAAAGTCCGCGGCTTCGGCCTGCTTCAGGTAGCCGGCGGCCATCTTGGTGCTCCACATACTCCCTTTACCAACTTGTTCTATTGTCTGCCTCATCAAGCTCTCTTAAAGTACTCATACATCAGCTGGCTCCCCCCTATAGTGCTGGGACATACACCCCTTGCTGTGACTTTGAACTTGGGTCCTTGCAGAGCCCTTTTTACATATTATAGCAGCCCCAGGCCGGCCACTACCGCTAGGAAAATCTGCGGTTCCGGCCCATTTCTGGTAACAGGCGGCCATCTTTGTGCTCCCAGTACTCCCTAACTCATTTGCTGCTGACACATTACCTGCACAGCTTCTGTTCCTATAAATTTGAATCAAAACAATCCCTCCTTGCTCCAACCTGCTGCTGCTGAAGTGACTTTATTGCTATCTACATACTATCTACATGAGAATTCCTTCACATGATAACAATATTTTGATGTATGCGTGATATCGATTAGATGTGAGTAAGAGGTGCCCCTTACAGCTATCGGCCATATAGTTCCAGCTATGCCCGCCAAAACACCTAAACTTCGATCTGCCTCAGTTAAACATCCAGGCAAAAGATCACTGTCCATTCCAGTTTCTACAGGTTCCATTCAGCAATACTTAGCCAACGCACGTGGCGCCCAGGCCCGAACCTCGAGAACAAGCGCTTCTCCATCATCCCACGCCGCCTCGGTGAGGGAGAGCTCTCTGGCCTCCTCTTATTGCTCGGACCTTATGGATATTCCTGGATCCCCCGTGGGTTCCGAAATGACTACGCTCATGAGCGGTCTCAAAAAAGAACTTGCAGGTATGTTTCACAGTTTGGAGAAATCCATTAAAAAAGAAATAACTGCTGTTAGATCTGATATGTCACATATCCTGGTCAGAGTGGAAGAAACGGAACAACGGCAAGACACACAAGCCTTAGCCATTAAAGAATTGCAGGACACTGTTACCCAGCTGGCATTTGCCCATCGGGCCTCCTTGTATAAGCTCGAAGACCTCGAGAACCGCAACCGTAGAAACAATATACGTGTCAGAGGTCTGCGTGTCAGAGATCCCGTCGATCGCCTACGCTCTGACGGGATCACATACAGATGGGGCTTCCCTGCCTGCCTGATTGCCACAAAAAATGGCCGCTCCCATACACTAAGATTTCCTGAGGAACTCCCAACTTTCTTGCAGGATCTTCATCTTTCCTCCTTGGAGCTCCCAGGCTGGCAGGATCCAAATTCTCATGCCCAATGGATCCTCTTTGGAGAAAAACCCCCTCAAAGAAAAATCGTACTTCTCTTCCAGGCTCTGCACAAAAACATGGTTGAAATATATACTTTTTCGTCCATATTATTGTCATTAACGTGAACAATCTTTCTCCTACAGGGTTTTTTTTTTTTTTTTTTACAGAGTCAGGTTTTGGCCGCAGTTTTTTCTATTTTTGTCTGATTATATATGGCCGAAGCTGACTTACCAGTAGGCTGACCAATGTTTAATTTTTTCCTTTTTCTTTTGTTACTTGGTTCGCATTTCAGTTTGGTTTACACCTATGCTACTTTGTAGGATACATACTGTTTATTATGATCCTGGTTCTGCATATCTAACTCTCATATCTCTAACTGGAACTAATTATTTACTTATAGGTACAAGTTGTTAGTTTTGCACAGGCCGTGTGCTGTCAGGGCGCACTTCCCTCACTACCCCTTCCCTAGAGCGTAACCCTGCCCCATTTCCTTCTGGGGTTGGTGAGTGTGAACGGCATTTAGGGGATTCCTATTCTATCCCTGCTCAGGGATTAGGATGGCCTCTCGCTCTCTCCTCCCCCAATGGGACCACTGCAGATTTCTGCGTGTTATTCATCTGTTTCCCACAAGTTCTTTAAGTCATGTATGTACTTTCTGTATATGCTTATCTTCTTACCTCTTTCTTCATCTCTCTCCAAATAACTTCTCTTTTTCCTTCCCCCCCACTCCCCCCTCCCTGCTGGCATGCATGGCAAGATAGGCTGAAGGATCACAAGTTGTTTTAATAATGGCTACGTTAAATATTATATCTTATAATGTAAGGGGTCTTAATGTCGCTGCTAAGCGACACAAAATATTTTGTGAACTAAAACAAGCCACATGTTCCATTGCCTTTCTTCAGGAAACGCATCTAACCCACGCAACACCTGTTAAAATAACATCACCCAACTTTCCGCAGTGGTACTATAGCCTATCGGACACCAATAAAGCTAAAGGTGTAGCCATTGGATTTTGCAGAAATGTATCCTTTAGGCTATCTGATATGCTAACGGATGATCATGGTCGCTTCCTTTTCCTTAGGGGATTCATAGGTAATAATCAATGTACTCTTGCAAATATATATTGTCCAAACCATAATCAACCTGCTTTTCTCTCACAATTACTTACTAAACTGTCACACTTCGCTAAGGGAATTATTATCTTAGCGGGGGACATAAACATACCATTTGACCCAGTTATTGATACGTCCAGAGGCCATTCTAATATCTCTTTCAAACGTCTGAAATTTGTCAAAAAAAGGCTTCTGGACCTTCAATTAATGGATGTATGGCGCCTCCTCCATCCCAAGGAGAAGGATGTTTCGCATTTTTCCATAACACACCAATCCTACTCCAGAATAGACAATATATTTTTAGATCATTTTCACCTCCCCCTTTTACAATCTTCTCATATAGGAACCGCGTCTGTTTCAGACCATGCACCTGTGTCAATGACGTTGACCATGTCTTCCTTACCACGACATACTACCAACTGGAAACTTAATGATTCCCTTCTCTCTAATGAAGCTGAGGTTTCCATGTTAGCCTCTCATTTATCACAATACTTTAAGGAAAATAAGCCCTCTGACACCTCTCCCTCCATCGTTTGGGAAGCTCATAAGGCTACTATTAGAGGCCGACTCATTGAGCTTGGTGCAAGGAAAGAAAAGGAACATGGTCAACAAATTAACCAGGTTTTACAACAGATAGCAGTTCTTGACAAACAGCACAAACTCTCTTTGCATATTGAGCACCTCCAATCCCTTACACTTAAACGAGAAGAATTAAAATCCCTCCTTAACTTAGACACTAAGAGAAAATTCCAACGTCTGTCACAGAAATTTTATGAATGGGGGAACAAACCAAGTAAATTATTAGCTAGATCACTAAAGACTAAACAATCGCAATCATTTATTCCCAAAATCAAACTTTCAACAGGCGAACTGGCTCACGCAACTCCGGACATTGCTAAAGCCTTTAGAGAATACTACGCGGACTTTTATAACGGTAAAAATGACTTATCATCTTTACCTCAAAAAGAGAGGAGAAACTGCATGCTTTCCTACTTGAAAGAAGCTAATCTTCCTAAATTGCCCATTTCTGTCCTTAAAGAAATGGAGGAGGACTTTTCGGTTGAGGAATTTCAGGCAGCATTGAAGTCCTCCCCATCCGGGCCTGACGGGTTCACTATTTTATATTGCAAAACATTCAGTGACATTTTGCTTCCTTGACTCTCTGCATATGCAAACTCTATCTCTCAATCTTCAGGACTACGCCCAGAATCACTTTCAACTCATATCACTGTCATTCCCAAACCTGATAAGGACCCCACCCTATGTAACAGTTTCAGGCCAATATCATTAATAAACGTTGACATTAAATTATTTGCTAAAGTAATGGCTAATCGCCTACTCCCCTTATTACCCAGATGGATCTCGGCAGACCAATCAGGTTTCATACCCAATAGAGAAGCAAAAGACAATTCCCTTTGTGCAATTTCCCTAATCCAATATGTTCAGAGATGCGCCCAGCCCACCCTACTCCTTTCCACAGATGCAGAAAAAGCTTTTGATAGGGTGGACTGGGAATATCTTAAAATGACCTTACGACACTTTGGTCTGGGCCCTAAAATGTTTTTTCGTATCTCTTCCCTTTACTCTAATCCCTCAGCACAAATTAGAATTAATGGAACGTTAAGTGACCCCTTTGTTTTACATAATGGTACTAGGCAGGGCTGCCCTCTCTCCCCTCTCCTTTTTGCTATTACTTTAGAACCCTTCTTAGCTACAATTAGGAATAATATTAATATCAAAGGCATACAAATAGGTAACAGATCCCATAAATACGCAGCCTATGCAGATGATGTACTATTTTTCATTCAACAGCCACGTATTTCGATTCCCAACTTGATGTCTGCATTTTTCACATTTCATTCAATCTCTAACTTCAAAATAAACTTATCCAAATCTGAAATTTTAAACATTAATATCCCCAAGTCCGAGGCTCTTTCTCTCAAACCCCTTTTTCCCTTCAAATGGGAACCAAAATGCATGAAATACCTAGGTATTTATCTTACTTTTAGTCTCCAATCCCTTTTCCGATACAATTATATCCCTTTGCTAAATAAGATTAGAGATGACCTACGAAAATGGTCTAGCCTATCACACACATGGTTGGGGAAAGTTAATATCATTAAAATGAATATATTACCTCGCATTCTCTTTATTTTTCAAATGTTCCCATTGGGTGTATCGGTGGGGTTTTTTACTATTTTACAAACCCTGATTTCCCAATTTATTTGGAAGAACAGCCACTCCAGAATATCCAGAGGGCTATTATTTCGTTCCAAATGCTCAGGAGGCCTGGCACTTCCTAATTTTAAAGCATATTATCAAGCGGTTGTTCTGGCCAGACTGGCTGATTGGAAATATGCTCGTAATTCGAAATTGTGGGTACAAATTGAATATTTTTTGAGTGGCATAGATCTTTCAATAGCTCCATGGATACCCTGTTCTTACAGGAACCTTGCTCGAACTACCTCGGTTCTTACCATATCCTCTTTAGATATATGGGACGCCATACACAAAAAATGTTCATGGAATTACGATTCCCCCCTATTACCTCTCCTCAACCATAAATATTTTCTACCAGGTCTACTTGACCCAGGCTTTAAATCATGGAGGTCGGAAGAACCTTTCTTACCACATCATATTCTCAATGGCAATGTACTTAAACCATTACATATGATTCTCGCTCCTAAACTGGCCACGTTCCTAGATAAATGGAGATACCACCAACTACAGCACTTCTTAAACTCCCTTTCTAATCCACTTAGGGGTCTAAGTGATTTAAATGATATAGAAGTAATATTTCACCCAAAAGACCCTCCTCTACATAGCATTTCTCTATTTTACAAAGCTCTCTATTAGGGATGAGCCGAACACCCCCCGGTTCGGTTCGCACCAGAACCCGCGAACGGACCGCAAGTTCGCACGAACGTTAGAACCCCATTGACGTCTATGGGACTCGAACGTTCGAAATCAAAAGTGCTCATTTTAAAGGCTAATTTGCATGGTATTGTCCTAAAAAGGGTTTGGGGACCCGGGTCCTACCCCAGGGGACATGTATCAATGCAAAAAAAACTTTTAAAAACGGCCGTTTTTTCGGGAGCAGTGATTTTAATGATGCTTAAAGTAAAAAAAAAAAAGTGAAATATTCCTTTAAATATCGTACCTGGGGGGTGTCTATAGTATGCCTGTAAAGTGACGCGTGTTTCCCATGTTTAGAACAGTCCCTGCACCAAATGTCATTTTTAAAGGAAAAAATCTCATTTAAAACTGCTTGCGGGTTTAATGTCATGTCGGGTCATGGCAATATGGATGAAAATCAGTGAGACAAACGGCATGGGTACCCCCCAGTCCATTACCAGGCCCTTTGGGTCTTGTATGGATATTAAGGGGAACCCCGCACCCAAATTAAAATAAGGAAAGGTCCCTATATACTCTGAACAGCAGTATACAGGCGGTGCAAACAAGACAGGGACTGTAGGTTTGTTGTTAAGTAGAATCTGTTTGTAATTTTGAACATTTTTAATGTGTTTAGCTCCAGCCAAAAAATCTTTTCTAAGCTTTTTGGAAAACATAGGGAAGGGTTATCACCCCTGTGACATTTGTTTTGCGTCTTTCCTCCTCTTCAGAAGATTTCACCTCACTTTTTTGTCCCAATGAAAAATGTTTTTTGAAAATTTGGGTTTTTTTGTGGAACAAGGATTGGAAAGCATCAGTGGAAAGGAGAAATTGTTTTCCCATATTAACTCTTACAGGAGAGAATTTCCCTTCCTTAGGGGTAGATTTCATCTCACTTCCTGTTGTCTCCTTCCGTTTGCAAGTAGGAGTCGTTTGTAAGTTAGATGTTTGAAAGTAGGGTCCTGCCCTATATACTCAGCAGAAATTTGGGCCTTAGGTGTTGCTGTGGCCAAAACACTGTAAGCCCTCACAGGGCCCTGCTGTGAAATATTAGATCAAGAATTGTAATTACATGCCCCTGTTGAACAGGAGCTGAAAAATTAGGCCTTAGGCACTGGTGCTGGTGCCACAACACTGCAACCCCTCACAGACACTCTAGTTGGAACGCAGGAACGAGCCCTGCTGCAAAGTATTGCATCAAAAATTGTAATTACACTCCCCTGTTAGACAGGGGCAGAAAAATTGGGTCTTAGGCACTGGTGCTGGTGCCACAACACTGCAACCCCTCACAGACACTCTAGTTGAAACGCAGGAACAAGCCCTGCTGCAAAGTATTGCATCAAAAATTGTAATTACACGCCCCTGTTAGACAGGGGCTGAAAAATTGGGTCTTAGGCACTGGTGCTGGTGCCACAACACTGCAACCCCTCACAGACACTCTAGTTGGAATGCAGGAACGAGCCCTGCTGCAAAGTATTACATCAAAAATTGTAATTACACGCCCCTGTTAAACAGGGGCTGAAAAATTGTGCCTTAGGCACTGGTGGTGGCGCCCAGAACCAAAAATGTTCTTACAAGCTATCAGCGTGATGATTGAGGAGGAAGAGGATAATTACTCAGGGATAGTCACTCAGCATCAGCATAGGCAGTCTTTGAAGGGATCTGAGATTTCAAAAAAAATTATTCGGTTACATCTGCATCAGGTGCTTGGTAGCTGGTGGTGATCCAAGACTGATTCATTTTTATGAAGGTCAGCCGATCGACCGAGACGCACCCTGTGATCGGTTACCACGCCTCCAGCAGCACTGAATGTGCGTTCCGAAAGAACGCTGGATGCAGGACAGGCCAGTAGCTCAATTGCATACTGTGCAAGCTCTGGCCAGTGATCCATCCTCAAGACCCAGTAACCCAGAGGATTTTCGGTGGGAAAGGTGTCCAAGTCTGATCTTGCCCCTAGGTATTCCTGCACCATGTAAAACAGACGCTGGCGATGGTTGCTGGAACCGATCATACCTTGGGGCTGCGGACCAAAAAATTGTCTGAACGCATCGGTCAGACGGCCACCTTCTCCACCGCTCCTTCTTTGACTGACCGAAGCCTCAGCAACACGTTGTCCAGAAACAGGAGTTTGTAACCTCCCAGTCTCTGGGAACGCATTGCACAGACCTTTCTGCAAGGCCTCCCGAAGATGTTTCATCCTCTGCTCCCTCTGCGATGGCAAGATAAGGTCCGCAACCTTACCCTTGTAACGTGGATCAAGGAGGGTTGCCAGCCAGTATTGGTCCTTCTCCTTGATACCACGAATACGAGGATCCTTACGCAGGCTTTGCAGGATCAGGGAGGCCATGCAGCGTAGGTTTGCTGAGGCATTCGGTCCGGAGTCCTCTGGGTCACTAAGGACAACAACGTCCGCAGCCACCTCCTCCCAGCCACGTACAAGTCCATGTGTTCCTTGGGACTGATCCCTTAAAGACTGCTGATGCTGAGTGCCAGGCTCCACCTCCATACTGACACAATCTTCCTCCTCCTCCTCCTCCTCCTCCTCGTCCTCTTCCTGTGTGATCGGCGGGCACGCAGGAACACTGTCTGGATAAAGGGGGCCTTGAGAGCTAAGGAAGTCCTCCTCTTCCTGCCTCTGTTCTGCCTCAAGTGCCCTGTCCATTATTCCACGCAGCGTGTGCTCCAACAGGTGGACAAGGGGGACAGTGTCACTGATGCATGCACTGTCAGTGCTCACCATCCTCGTGGCCTCCTCGAATGGTGACAGGACAGTGCATGCATCCCTGATCATGGCCCACTGGCGTGGGGAAAAAAAACCAAGGTCCCCTGACCCTGTCCTGGTGCCATAGTCGCACAGGTACTCATTGATGGCCCTCTGCTGCGTGTGCAGCCGCTGCAGCATGGCCAACGTCGAGTTCCACCTGGTGGGCATGTCACAGATTAGGCGGTTCTTGGGCAGGTTAAACTCCTTTTGGAGGTCCGTCAGCCGAGCACTGGCATTATATGACCGGCGGAAATGCACAGAGACTTTCCTGGCCTGCCTCAGGACATCCTGTAAGCCCGGGTACCTGCCCAAGAACCGCTGCACCACCAAGTTAAGGACGTGAGCCAAACAGGGCACATGGGTCAGTTGTCCCTGTCGGAGGGCAGAGAGGAGGTTGGTGCCATTGTCGCAAACCACCATTCCTGCCTTAAGTTGGCGTGGCGTCAACCACCTCTGAACCTGCCCCTGCAGAGCTGACAGAACCTCTGCCCCAGTGTGGCTCCTGTCCCCCAAGCACACCAGCTCAAGCACCGCATGGCATCTTTTGGCCTGCGTACTTGCGTAGCCCCTTGAACGCCTACGGAGCACCGCTGGTTCCGAGGAAGAGGCCATGGAGGAAGAAGAAGAGGAGGGGGTGGAGGAGAGAGGTGTGTCACAATCAGCATTTTGGAGGCGTGGTGGCGGAACAACCTCCAACACTACTGCACCTTGTCCTGCATCCTTCCCAGCTGCCAGCAGAGTCACCCAATGCGCCGTGAAACTTAAGTAACGTCCCTGTCCATGCCTGCTGGACCATGAGTCAGTGGTAATATGCACCTTACCGCTGACCGCCCTGTCCAGCGAGGCATGGACATTGCCTTCCACATGCCGGTAGAGAGCCGGAATCGCCTTCCGTGAGAAAAAGTGGCGTTTGGGTACCTGCCACTGAGGAACCGCACATTCCACAAACTCACGGAAGGGGGCAGAGTCTACCAACTGAAAAGGCAGCAGTTGAAGTGCTAGCAATTTTGCCAAGCTAGCATTCAACCGCTGGGCATGTGGATGGCTGGGAGCAAACTTCTTTCGGCGGTGCAGCAGCTGGGGCAGGGAAATTTGCCTGGTACAATCTGACGTCGGTGTACCAAAAGCAGATTGCCCACAAGTACTTGGCTGTGACACACCTAATTCTACACCTTCATTCCTCTCACTGCAGGTCTCAGAGAGGACTGAAGGTCTAGTGGGGTTGGAAATCTCAGCTGATGAGGAGCAAGGAGAGATCGTCTTTGTTCTTTGGTGTGGGTCTTTTAGATACGCTTGCCAACGAACTGCATGGCAGGTCAACATATGTCTGGTCAAGCATGTGGTACCCAAGCGGGAGATGTTTTGGCCACGCGAGATACGCTTGAGACATATGATGCACTCGTCTCAAAAAAGGCCCACACCAAAGAACTTTTTGAATAACGCGCAGAGACTGCAGCGCCCTGCACATGTGGAGCTTTGGGGTGTGATGCAGTCAATGTGCTGCCCTTAGGCTGGCCCCTGGAGGGCATCCTGCCTAGTTGGTGATGTGCCACCTCCTCCTCCTCCTCCTCCTCCTCCTCTCTCCTATCAGGCACCCACGTTGAGTCAGTGACCTCATCATCCCCTCCCTCCTCATCACTGGAGCAAACCTGGCAGTATGCTGCAGCAGGGGGAGCATGACTGCCAGATTGCTGTCCTTCTTGGGCACCCCCTCTGTCCGTGCTCATGTTACTGCCTTCATTGAGCTCAGTATCATCATCAGAGCCTTCCAAACGCTGGGCATCCTCCTGGAGCATGTACCCAACACTGTGGTCAAACAGTTCGAGGGAATCCTCATGAGGACATGGTGGAGCTAGGGAAGGAGTCACTGATGACATTGAGCTGAGGGAAGAGGCCGCTGCTTTGCCAGACAAAGCACCCTGGGCATGGGTGAGAGAGGATGAGGAGGATGAGGACGGCTTGGTCATCCACTCGACCAAGTCTTCCGCATGTTGCGGCTCAACACGGCCAGCTGCCGAAAAAAAGGCCAAGCGTGTCCCATGGCCACGTGCTGATGAGGATGCACCGTCTCCACGACCAGCACTAGACACAGAGCCTGCTTGCCCTCTCTTATTGGCTTGTGACTGTCTGCCTCTCCTTCTTGGCCTTCCAGACATACTAATGGCCTGTAGCTGCACTAAGCTGGGATAGAACACCTGTAATTTTCTTAAGGTAGCTTTATATACTGTAACCAGACAAGCCTGCCTGTCAGTAGGAAGATAACAGGAACGGATCTAGCTGAACACTGTGAGCAGGACACACTGTACTAAATGTAAATAGTCTAGCTGCCTGACCGTGGTACTAATAGGATCAAAAAGAACACCTGTAATTTTCTTCAGGTAGCTTTATATACTGTAACCAGACAAGCCTGCCTGTCAGTAGGAAGATAACAGGAACGGATCTAGCTGAACACTGTGAGCAGGACGTACTGCACTAAATGTATATAGCAGGAATGGATCTAGCTGAACACTGTGAGCAGGACGCACTGCACTGAATGTAAATAGCAGGAACGGATCTAGCTGAACACTGTGAGCAGGACGCACTGCACTAAATGTAAATACCAGGAACGGATCTAGCTGAACACTGTGAGCAGGACGCACTGCACTGAATGTAAATAGCAGGAACGGATCTAGCTGAACACTGTGAGCAGGACGCACTGCACTGAATGTAAATAGCAGGAACGGATGTAGCTGAACACTGTGAGCAGGACGCACTGCACTAAATGTAAATACCAGGAACGGATCTAGCTGAACACTGTGAGCAGGACGCACTGCACTGAATGTAAATAGCAGGAACGGATCTAGCTGAACACTGTGAGCAGGACGCACTGCACTAAATGTAAATACCAGGAACGGATCTAGCTGAACACTGTGAGCAGGACGCACTGCACTGAATGTAAATAGCAGGAACGGATCTAGCTGAACACTGTGAGCAGGACGCACTGCACTGAATGTAAATAGCAGGAACGGATGTAGCTGAACACTGTGAGCAGGACGCACTGCACTAAATGTAAATACCAGGAACGGATCTAGCTGAACACTGTGAGCAGGACGCACTGCACTGAATGTAAATAGCAGGAACGGATCTAGCTGAACACTGTGAGCAGGACGCACTGCACTAAATGTAAATACCATGAACGGATCTAGCTGAACACTGTGAGCAGGACGCACTGCACTGAATGTAAATAGCAGGAACGGATCTAGCTGAACACTGTGAGCAGGACGCACTGCACTGAATGTAAATAGCAGGAACGGATGTAGCTGAACACTGTGAGCAGGACGCACTGCACTAAATGTAAATAGCAGGAACGGATCTAGCTGAACACTGTGAGCAGGACGCACTGCACTGAATGTAAATAGCAGGAACGGATCTAGCTGAACACTGTGAGCAGGACGCACTGCACTAAATGTAAATACCAGGAACGGATCTAGCTGAACACTGTGAGCAGGACGCACTGCACTGAATGTAAATAGCAGGAACGGATCTAGCTGAACACTGTGAGCAGGACGCACTGCACTGAATGTAAATAGCAGGAACGGATCTAGCTGAACACTGTGAGCAGGACGCACTGCACTAAATGTAAATACCAGGAACGGATCTAGCTGAACACTGTGAGCAGGACGCACTGCACTGAATGTAAATAGCAGGAACGGATCTAGCTGAACACTGTGAGCAGGACGCACTGCACTAAATGTAAATACCAGGAACGGATCTAGCTGAACACTGTGAGCAGGACGCACTGCACTGAATGTAAATAGCAGGAACGGATCTAGCTGAACACTGTGAGCAGGACGCACTGCACTGAATGTAAATAGCAGGAACGGATGTAGCTGAACACTGTGAGCAGGACGCACTGCACTAAATGTAAATACCAGGAACGGATCTAGCTGAACACTGTGAGCAGGACGCACTGCACTGAATGTAAATAGCAGGAACGGATCTAGCTGAACACTGTGAGCAGGACGCACTGCACTAAATGTAAATACCAGGAATGGATCTAGCTGAACACTGTGAGCAGGACGCACTGCACTGAATGTAAATAGCAGGAACGGATCTAGCTGAACACTGTGAGCAGGACGCACTGCACTGAATGTAAATAGCAGGAACGGATGTAGCTGAACACTGTGAGCAGGACGCACTGCACTAAATGTAAATACCAGGAACGGATGTAGCTGAACACTGTGAGCAGGACGCACTGCACTGAATGTAAATAGCAGGAACGGATGTAGCTGAACACTGTGAGCAGGACGCACTGCACTAAATGTAAATACCAGGAACGGATCTAGCTGAACACTGTGAGCAGGACGCACTGCACTGAATGTAAATAGCAGGAACGGATGTAGCTGAACACTGTGAGCAGGACGCACTGCACTAAATGTAAATACCAGGAACGGATCTAGCTGAACACTGTGAGCAGGACGCACTGCACTGAATGTAAATAGCAGGAACGGATCTAGCTGAACACTGTGAGCAGGACGCACTGCACTGAATGTAAATAGCAGGAACGGATCTAGCTGAACACTGTGAGCAGGACGCACTGCACTAAATGTAAATACCAGGAACGGATCTAGCTGAACACTGTGAGCAGGACGCACTGCACTGAATGTAAATAGCAGGAACGGATCTAGCTCAACACTGTGAGCAGGACGCACTGCACTAAATGTAAATACCAGGAACGGATCTAGCTGAACACTGTGAGCAGGACGCACTGCACTGAATGTAAATAGCAGGAACGGATCTAGCTGAACACTGTGAGCAGGACGCACTGCACTGAATGTAAATAGCAGGAACGGATCTAGCTGAACACTGTGAGCAGGACGCACTGCACTAAATGTAAATACCAGGAACGGATCTAGCTGAACACTGTGAGCAGGACGCACTGCACTGAATGTAAATAGCAGGAACGGATCTAGCTGAACACTGTGAGCAGGACGCACTGCACTAAATGTAAATACCAGGAACGGATCTAGCTGAACACTGTGAGCAGGACGCACTGCACTAAATGTAAATAGCAGGAACGGATCTAGCTGAACACTGTGAGCAGGACACACTGCACTAAATGTAAATAGTCTAGATAGAAGATAACAGGAACGGATCTAGCTAAACTGAATACAGTGTATATATATATATGCAACACCTGGGATGCATATATATACACAATACACTGTAAGTGCAGCTAACTGACTGACTGTTCTGCCTAATCTATCTAACTCAAATCAAATGACACTGTCTCTCTCTCTCTCTATCTCTCAGCACACCGGAACACACACTACACAGGGCCGCCGTGCAGGCGGCCTTATATAGTGTGGGGTGTGTACTAAATCCCCTGAGCCATAATTGGCCAAAGCCACCCTGGCTTTGGCCAATTACAGCTCTCTCTACTGACGGCGCTGTGATTGGCCAAGCATGCGGGTCATAGTGCATGCTTGGCCAATAATCAGCCAGCAATGCACTGCGATGCCGCAGTGAATTATGGGCCGTGACGCGCCACACGAATTTGGCGCGAACGGCCCATATCGTTCGCAATTCGGCGAACGACCGAACAGCCGATGTTCGAGTCGAACACGAAGCTCATCCCTACTCTCTATACTCTCCAAAATCCAGACTTTCCACCTTTCCTAGCTAAATGGGAAACTGATCTGGAGTCCTCCCTTACTGACAACCAAAAGGATAAGATCTTGCAATTAGCTCATACTTCATCCCTAGCCTCAAAAATGTCAGAGGTCAACTATAAATTGCTCACTAGGTGGCATTATACCCCAGCTAAATTACACCAAATGTTCCCCGCCAGTTCCCCATTGTGCTGGAGGAACTGTGGGAACAAAGCTACTCATGCGCACATATGGTGGTTTTGCCCACTTATTCGATCATATTGGGATGTCATTCGCGATCTGATTGTCCAGATCTCTGATGTCAACATACCCAACGACCCATGGACTATCCTTTTCCATGCTACAAAAACCCCCATAGGTTTGTATAAACGTTCAAGCATTCCTCATCTTCTGAACACTGCCAAAGCCTTAATTCCCACTGTATGGGGCCAACCAACAACCCCCTCTATAAAAGTTTGGCTACAAATGATAGACAATGTACACCTTATGGAGAATATTACCCACAATATTAGAGGTAACTCCAAGAAACATTCTCTAATCTGGGACTCTTGGATAAAATTCCAATCCACCTCCTCCTATAAGGACCTTATAACATGAACCCCTTAGACCTGTCAATTAAACGTAGACATTTAATGTATAATTTCTGATAACTCACCTCTCTTTTCGGTGTACTGACATGCATGCCAGCAACCCCCCCACCCCTCCCCTCCTTTTACCGCCTCTTCTTTTACCCTTTCTCTTTTCTTCTATCTCATCTATTCTTTTTTCTATCATCTTTTTTTTCCCTACCCATTCTATGTCGCTTTCTCTTACTCTTTATTCTTCTTAAACCAAAGCAATATTTTTTCTCAAATTATGTTTGGATTAAAGTGCTCACACAGTAAGAATCCTTTTCCTAACTAGATAACACAATGACTCTTTGTATTACTCCAGAGATATTATTGTATTTCTAGCTTACTTCTAATTGGTGTTACCTGTGAGTACTGAATCCTATGTTATTATGATACTGAAAATATTTTCTATTTTGAGATATATGTATATCCTTGTTATATTTTTCTTTAATAAAAATTTATTAAACAAAAAAAATCAACATGGGGACAAGGTGTTTTGGGGGGCTACCCCAAAGCACCCTCCCAATGTTGAGGGCATGTGGCCTGGTACGGTTCAGGAGGGGGGGCGCACTCTCGTCCCCCCCTCTTTTCCTGCGGCCTGCCAGTTTGCTTGCTCGGATAAGGGTCTGGTATGGATTTTTGGGGGGACCCCACGCCGTTTTTTTTTTTTTTTTGGTGCGGGGTTCCCCTTAAAATCCATAGGGGGACCCCGTAGGGGGACCCCCACGTCATTTTTTTAAAATTTTGGCCAGGGTTCCCCTTAATATCCATACCAGACCTGAAGGGCCTGGTATGGAATTTAGGGGGACCCCCATGTCATTTTTTTTTTAAATTTTGGTTTAGGGTTCCCCTGTGGGGAATTCCCATGCCGTTTTTATCAATGAACTTTTATGTGTATTGTCGGGCGGCAATGCAATAGCCCCGAGTAGTTTTAAATGACTTTTTTCCTTCGAAATGTTATTTTGCTGTCAGACTGTTCTAAACACAGGAAACATGCGCCCCTTTACAGGCATACTATAGACACCCCCCAGCTACGAAATTTAAAGGGATATTATACTTTTATTGTTTGACTTTAAGCATTATTAAAATCACTGCTCCTGAAAAAATGGCCATTTTTAAAACTTTTTTTTGCATTGATCCATGTCCCCTGGGGCAGGACCCAGGTCCCCAAACACTTTTTATGACAATAACTTGCATATAAGCCTTTAAAATTAGCACTTTTGATTATTCATGTTCGTGTCCCATAGACTTTAACGGTGTTCGCGTGTTCGAACAAACTTTTTTCCTGTTCGCATGTTCTGGTGCGAACCGAACAGGGGGGTGTTCGGCTCATCCCTAGTCCCAGTATTATTTTCCCCTTAGCTTCATCCCTTTGGAGCTCTACCCATAAGAATTCCACCTCCTCCCTAGCTCCCTTCGTGATGTCATCTCTCACATTCACTTGTACATTATACTTGATATATAGACAAACCCCTCCCCCTTTTTACCCTCTCTATCCCTGCGATAAAGGGTATGCTCTTCAATGGTTGCCAGCCAATCATGAGAGCTGTTGAACCAGGTCTCTGAAATTCCCACAAAATCCAAATCCTGCTCATACAACAGTATCTCTAGTTCACCCATCTTGTCCACTAGGCTCTTGGCATTGGTGAACATGCAATGTAGCTTAGACTGGTCGCATACTATCCTCTTATTGGTTGATCCAAGATTGCAACCAGAACTTGTTACTATACTTACATTGGGTTTATGTGCTTTAGTCAACCTATCACTAATGCCCCCAATATTACCCTCTGGACTATGTTCCGCGCTGACTACCTCTACCTCTGCACCTTTCCCTCTCACCTAGTTAACTCTAACTTTTTGCCCATCTTTACTCCCAGCAGATCTGCACCTCCTCATTTAGGTGCATTCCATCCCTTCTATAGTACTGGTGACTGACTGAGAAGTCAGCCCAGTCCTCCAGGAACCCAAACCCCTCCTTACTACACCAGCTCCTCAGCCACTTGTTTACTTCCCTAATCTCCCTCTGCCTTTCTGGTGTGGCTCGAGGTACCGATAGTATTCCAGATAATATTTATAATTTAGCTCCCAAGTCCCTAAAATCATTCTTTAGGACACTCCATCTGCCTCTGACTTTGTCATTGGTGTCAACGTGCACCATGACAGCTGGGTCTTCCCCACCCCCTCCTAGCAATCTGTCCACCAGATCCATGATGTGCCGAACCAGAGCGACTGGTAGGCAGCATACAGTTTGGCGCTTCAGGTCTTTGTCACAGATTGCCCTCTCTGTCCTTCTAAGAATTGAGTGCCCTACCACCAGAATCTGTCTATTCTTTCCCTTCACTTCCCCCCACTCTCACTGGAGGAGTTCTTCCCCTGGCAGCTAGGAGAGTCCCTCAGCTGCAGCAGTGCTGGTCCCTGAGTGGTTTCACCAATGTCACTCAATGGAGCGTACTTATTGGGATATTCCAGCCCTGGATCGGCCTCCCTGGCACTTCCCCCTCCACCCTTCCTGAATGTCACCCATCAACTCTTTTCTGGTGCTTGCACCTCTTTGTCTCCATCCGCCTCTGTGCTGGCCCCTGCTGGCATCTGCCTGGTGCGTTCCTGGCTCTCCTTTAGTGTAGACAAGAAAAAGGGGGAGGGATTGGAATGTGTGTGGACAAGGATTTGATCTGTCCAACCCAATTTAAGAACAAATGAAGAAAACCTGGTGCCCCAAGACACGGTTATGAACCCCTAGGGGTCTATTATAGACAGACCAAAAGCATTGGTTGCCGTTTGTGTCTCTGAGCTTGCTATGTTCTGGAGGGGATCTCGTTTGCTGTCCATGATTGGAACAGTGGCGGCTGGTGCTCAAAATTTTTTTGGGGGGGTGCAAACAAACTGAAAAATTCTAAAAAAAAACTCATCAATTGCAGCCTCACTGTGCCTATCAAATTCAGCCACTTTGCCCATCAAATACAGCCACTGTGCCATCAATTGCAGCCACTGTGCCCAGCAAATGCAGCCACTCTTCCCAGCAAATGCAGCCACTCTGCCCAGCAAATGCAGCCACTCTGCCCAGCAAATGCAGCCACTGCGCCCAGCAAATAAAGCCACTATGCCCATCATATGCAGGCACTGTGCCCATCATATGCAGCCACTGTGCCCACCAAATACAGTCACTGTGCCCATCATATGCAGCCACTGTGCCCACCAAATGCAGCCACCTGTGCCCACCAAATGCAGCCACCTCTGCCCACCAAATGCAGCCACTTGTGCCCATCATATGCAGTCATTTGTGCCCGTCAAATGCAGCCTCTTGTGCCTGTCAAATGCAGCCACTTGTGCCTGTCAAATGCAGCCTCTTGTGCCCAGTATTTGCAGCCACTTGTGTCCATCATATGCAACCACTTGTGCCCATCAAATGCAGCGACTTGTGCCCGTCAAATGCAGCTACTTGTGCCTATCAAATGCAGCCACTTGTGCCCAGTATATGCAGCCACTTGTGCCCATCATATTCCGCCACTTGTGGCCATCATATGCTGCCACTTGTGCCTAATTTATGCAGCTACTGTGTCCAGTATATGCAGCCACTGTGTCCAGTATATGCAGCCACTTGTGCCCAGTTTGTGCAGCCACTGTGCCCACCGACACCCCCACTCATGGGGCTCGCAGCTCTGGCTACCCCCCCGCATGTGGCTCTGACAGACCCCCCGGCACTTACCGCTCCTCTTCCTAAGCAACAGGCATCCAATAGGGTGGCCTGGCGCTTTGTGTCCAGAAAATACAGCCACTGTGTCCATCAAATACAGCCACTGTGCCCATCAAATGCAGCCACTGTGCCTATCATATGCAGCCACTGTGCCCATCATATGCAGTCACTGTGCCCATCAAATGCAGCCACTGTGCCCATCATATGCAGCCACTGTGCCCACCAAATACAGCCACTGTGTCCATCATATTAAGCCACTGTGCACAGCAGATGCAGCCACTGTGCCCACCAAATACAGTCACTGTGCCCATCATATGCAGCCACTGTGCCCACCAAATGCAGCCACTTGTGCCCATCAAATGAAGCCACTTGTGCCCATTATATGCAGCCATTTGTGCCCATCAAATGCAGCCACTTGTGCCCGTCAAATGCAGCACTTGTGCCCGTCATATGCAGCCACTTGTGCCCATCATATGCAGCCACTTGTGCCCATTATAGGCAGCCATGTGTGCCCATCATATGCACCCACTGTGCCCATCATATGCAGCCAATGTGTCCATCAAATACAGCCATTGTGTCCATCAAATGCAGCCACTGTGCCCATCATATGCAGCCACTTGTGCCCATTATATGCAGCCAATTGTGCCCATCAAATGCAGCCACTTGTGCCTGTCAAATGCAGCCACTTGTGCCCATCATATGCAGCCACTATGCCCAGTATATGCAGCCACTAGTGCTCAGTTTATGCAGCCACTGTGCCCACCGAAACCCCTACTCGTGGGGTTCACAGCTCTGGCAACCCCCCCACGTGCGGCTCTGACAGACCCTCCTGGCACTTACTGCAGGCAGGCAGAAGCTCCTCTCCAAGACTGTGTGTCCTCCACTCCTCTTCCTAAGTGCCAGGCATCCAATAGGGTGGCCTGGCACTTTGGCCAATCAGGAAACAAGTCTGACACCCTGCTCCTGATTGGCAGGGAGGAAGGTTAGTGTGAAGATAGTGAAAATTAATTAGCTATCGTCACACACAATTGGGTGGGATCAGGGCACACTCTCTGCTCCCCAAACCCACCTTATTTTGAAGCCTATTAGAGCCTATGGCTCTAATCCGGTGTTTCAAAATGTACCACCCCGCCATAGGAATCCATACGTCTGGTGTCCTAAAAGGGGCCAGGCGCATGGACAAGGGGGCGGTGCCCATGCGCCCACAATGCACGGGCCGCCACTGGATTGGAATGACCATCTACTATTCCTCAGACCTGTTCCATGTGGACTTTTTTACTATAAATTGGAGAAGAAATACTAGTTACTGTGTAATTTCACAGGGTGACACTGTGAATATACAGATAACAGTGTGCCAGTGTCCCAATAGTGGGCAGTAGAAAAACCTAGCTAGAAAAATTGACTTTTTAAGCACATGGATAAGTCGTCTAAAAGTAATAAATTGTTTTTATTTGATAGACAATTGATTGAAAAAATAGGTATAACATATAGGTACATAAAACATTCATAAAAATGTTGTTATAAGCCCCACACACAAAATCTGACACCACTTATTGTAGTCCCAAAGTACAGGGATACAGTGATACAGATATATCCAGGGAGATAGATAAACACCAACACAGACCTAAAACAGCACAGGTGTTGGTGTTAAGGCCAGCATTATTCTGGTTTTAAAGTCTATTTAGACACTGGATTGGTCTGGAGGTTCAGAGAGGTTAGCACCTCAGAAAATTTGGAGCCATAGTGCGTGGTGTAGACAGATCTCCTGGTCTCGCATCAGCGTCTGAGCCTCCAGACCAATCCTCTACAGGTGTTTATCCCCCTGGATATATCTATAGAAATCTGTTTACAAACAATATATCATATTAATTATTCTGCGTCTGATAATTACACGACTGTTATGCTCCTGAAGAAGCGTATCTGTACGCGCAACATGTCGAGTGACTGAATGAATCTTGTGCCTGGATTAGGGATGAGCTTCGTGTTCGAGTCGAACCCATGTTCTACTCGAACATCGGCTGTTCGGTCGTTCGCTGAATTGCGAACGATATGGGCCGTTCGCGCCAAATTCGTGTGGCGCGTCACGGCCCATAATTCACTGCGGCATCGCAGTGCATTGCTTGCTGATGATTGGCCAAGCATGCACTATGACCCGCATGCTTGGCCAATCACAGCGCCGCCTGAACAGAGAGCCGTAATTGGCCAAAGCCAAGGAGGCTTTGGCCAATTATGGCTCAGGGGATTTAGTACACGCCCCACACTATATAAGGCTGCCTGCACGGCGGCCCTGTGTAGTGTGTGTTCCGGCGTTGAAAGAGATAGACAGAGAGACAGTGTTTGATTTGAGTTAGATAGATTAGGCAGAACAGTCAGTCAGTTAGCTGCACTTACAGTGTATTGTGTATATATATGCATCCCAGGTGTTGCATATATATATATACACTGTACTCAGTTTAGCTAGATCCGTTCCTGTTATCTTCTAGACTATTTACATTTAGTGCAGTGCGTCCTGCTCACAGTGTTCAGCTAGATCCGTTCCTGTTATCTTCTAGACTATTTACATTTAGTGCAGTGCGTCCTGCTCACAGTGTTCAGCTAGATCCGTTCCTGTTATCTTCTAGACTATTTACATTTAGTGCAGTGCGTCCTGCTCACAGTGTTCAGCTAGATCCGTTCCTGTTAAATTCTAGACTATTTACATTTAGTGCAGTGCGTCCTGCTCACAGTGTTCAGCTAGATCCGTTCCTGTTATCTTCTAGACTATTTACATTTAGTGCAGTGCGTCCTGATCACAATGTTCAGCTAGATCCATTCCTGTTATCTTCCTACTGACAGGCAGGCTTGTCTTGTTACAGTATTAACAGCTACCTAAAGAAAATTACTGGTGTTCTTTTGATCCTATTAGTACCACGGTCAGGCAGCTAGACTATTTACATTTAGTAAAGTGCGTCCTGCTCACAGTGTTCAGCTAGATCCGTTCCTGTTATCTTCTAGACTATTTACATTTAGTGCAGTGCGTCCTGCTCACAGTGTTCAGCTAGATCCATTCCTGTTATCTTCCTACTGACAGGCAGGCTTGTCTTGTTACAGTATTAACAGCTACCTAAAGAAAATTACTGGTGTTCTTTTGATCCTATTAGTACCACGGTCAGGCAGCTAGACTATTAACATTTAGTGCAGTGCGTCCTGCTCACAGTGTTCAGCTAGATCCGTTCCTGTTATCTTCCTACTGACAGGCAGGCTTGTCTTGTTAAAGTATTTACAGCTACCTAAAGAAAATTACTGGTGTTCTTTTGATCCTATTAGTACCACGGTCAGGCAGCTAGACTATTTACATTTAGTACAGTGCGTCCTGCTCACAGTGTTCAGCTAGATCCGTTCCTGTTATCTTCCCACTGACAGGTAGGCTTGTCTTGTTACAGTATATAAAGCTACCTGAAGAAAATTACTGGTGTTCTTTTGATCCTATTAGTACCACGGTCAGGCAGCTAGACTATTTACATTTAGTGCAGTGCGTCCTGCTCACAGTGTTCAGCTAGATCCGTTCCTGTTATCTTCCTACTGACAGGCAGGCTTGTCTTGTTACAGTATTTACAGCTACCTGAAGAAAATTACTGGTGTTCTTTTGATCCTATTAGTACCACGGTCAGGCAGCTAGACTATTTACATTTAGTGCAGTGCGTCCTGCTCACAGTGTTCAGCTAGATCCGTTCCTGTTATCTTCCTACTGACAGGCAGGCTTGTCTTGTTACAGTATATAAAGCTACCTGAAGAAAATTACTGGTGTTCTTTTGATCCTATTAGTACCACGGTCAGGCAGCTAGACTATTTACATTTAGTACAGTGCGTCCTGCTCACAGTATTCAGCTAGATCCATTCCTGTTATCTTCCTACTGACAGGCAGGCTTGTCTTGTTACAGTATATAAAGCCACCTGAAGAAAATTACTGGTGTTCTTTTGATCCTATTAGTACCACGGTCAGGCAGCTAGACTATTTACATTTAGTACAGTGTGTCCTGCTCACAGTGTTCAGCTAGATCCGTTCCTGTTATCTTCCTACTGACAGGCAGGCTTGTCTTGTTACAGTATATAAAGCTACCTGAAGAAAATTACTGGTGTTCTTTTGATCCTATTAGTACCACGGTCAGGCAGCTAGACTATTTACATTTAGTACAGTGCGTCCTGCTCACAGTGTTCAGCTAGATCCGTTCCTGTTATCTTCCTACTGACAGGCAGGCTTGTCTTGTTACAGTATTTACAGCTACCTGAAGAAAATTACTGGTGTTCTTTTGATCCTATTAGTACCACGGTCAGGCAGCTAGACTATTTACATTTAGTGCAGTGCGTCCTGCTCACAGTGTTCAGCTAGACCCGTTCCTGTTATCTTCCTACTGACAGGCAGGCTTGTCTTGTTACAGTATATAAAGCTACCTGAAGAAAATTACCGGTGTTATTTTGATCCTATTAGCAACACGGTCAGGCAGCTAGACTATTTACATTTAGTACAGTGCGTCCTGCTCACAGTGTTCAGCTAGATCCGTTCCTGTTATCTTCCTACTGACAGGCAGGCTTGTCTTGTTACAGTATATAAAGCTACCTGAAGAAAATTACTGGTGTTCTTTTGATCCTATTAGTACCACGGTCAGGCAGCTAGACTATTTACATTTAGTACAGTGCGTCCTGCTCACAGTGTTCAGCTAGATCCGTTCCTGTTATCTTCCTACTGACAGGCAGGCTTGTCTTGTTACAGTATATAAAGCTACCTGAAGAAAATTACTGGTGTTCTTTTGATCCTATTAGTACCACGGTCAGGCAGCTAGACTATTTACATTTAGTACAGTGCGTCCTGCTCACAGTGTTCAGCTAGATCCGTTCCTGTTATCTTCCTACTGACAGGCAGGCTTGTCTTTTTACAGTATTTACAGCTACCTGAAGAAAATTACTGGTGTTCTTTTGATCCTATTAGTACCACGGTCACGCAGCTAGACTATTTACATTTAGTGCAGTGCGTCCTGCTCACAGTGTTCAGCTAGATCCGTTCCTGTTATCTTCCTACTGACAGGCAGGCTTGTCTTGTTACAGTATATAAAGCTACCTGAAGAAAATTACTGGTGTTATTTGGATCCTATTAGTACCACGGTCAGGCAGCTAGACTATTTACATTTAGTACAGTGCGTCCTGCTCACAGTATTCAGCTAGATCCGTTCCTGTTATCTTCCTACTGACAGGCAGGCTTGTCTTGTTACAGTATATAAAGCTACCTGAAGAAAATTACTGGTGTTCTTTTGATCCTATTAGTACCACGGTCAGGCAGCTAGACTATTTACATTTAGTGCAGTGCGTCCTGCTCACAGTGTTCAGCTAGATCCGTTCCTGTTATCTTCCTACTGACAGGCAGGCTTGTCTTGTTAAAGTATTTACAGCTACCTAAAGAAAATTACTGGTGTTCTTTTGATCCTATTAGTACCATGGTCAGGCAGCTAGACTATTTACAGTTAGTGCAGTGCATCCTGCTCACAGTGTTCAGCTAAACCTACAAGTTAGTGGGGTGCGTCCACCTCACAGTGTTCAGCTAAAGCTACCTGTAGAAGGTTGGTGGTGTTCTCATACTACAGGCAGGTAGTTGATTTTGCTAGCTGCAGTATATATATATATATACATATATATATATATATATATATATATATATATATATATATATATATATATATCCCAGCTTAGTGCAGCTACAGGCCATTAGTATGTCTGGAAGGCCAAGAAGGAGAGGCAGACAGTCACAAGCCAATAAGAGAGGGCAAGCAGGCTCTGTGTCTAGTGCTGGTCGTGGAGACGGTGCATCCTCATCAGCACGTGGCCATGGGACACGCTTGGCCTTTTTTTCGGCAGCTGGCCGTTTTGAGCCGCAACATGTGGAAGACTTGGTCGAGTGGATGACCAAGCCGTCCTCATCCTCCTCATCCTCTCTCACCCATGCCCAGGGTGCTTTGTCTGGCAAAGCAGCGGCCTCTTCCCTCGGCTCAATGTCATCAGTGACTCCTTCCCTAGCTCCACCATGTCCTTCTGAGGAGTCCCTCGAACTGTTTGACCACAGTGTTGGGTACATGCTCCAGGAGGATGCCCAGCGTTTGGAAGGCTCTGATGATGATACTGAGCTCGATGAAGGCAGTAACATGAGCACGGACAGAGGGGGTGCCCAAGAAGGACAGCAATCTGGCAGTCATGCTCCCCCTACTGCAGCATACTGCCGGGTTTGCTCCAGTGATGAGGAGGGAGGGGATGAAGAGGTCACTGACTCAACGTGGGTGCCTGATAGGAGAGAGGAGGAGGAGGAGGAGGAGGAGGAGGTGGCACATCACCAACGAGGCAGGATGCCCTCCAGGGGCCAGCCTAAGGGCAGCACATTGACTGCATCACATGTGCAGGGCGCTGCAGTCTCTGCGCGTTATTCAAAAAGTTCTTTGGTGTGGGCCTTTTTTGAGACGAGTGCATCAGATTGCACCGCTGCTATTTGCAACATATGTCTCAAGCGTATCTCACGTGGCCAAAACATCTCCCGCTTGGGTACCACATGCTTGACCAGACATATGTTGACCTGCCATGCAGTTCGTTGGCAAGTGCATCTAAAAGACCCACACCAAAGAACAAAGAGGACCTCTCCTTGCTCCTCATCAGCTGAGATTTCCAACCCCACTAGACCTTCAGTCCTCTCTGAGACCTGCACTGAGAGGAATGAAGGTGTAGAATTAGGTGTGTCACAGCCAAGTACTTGTGGGCAATCTGCTTTTGGTACACCGACGTCAGATTGTACCAGGCAAATTTCCCTGCCCCAGCTGCTGCACCGCCGAAAGAAGTTTGCTCCCAGCCATCCACATGCCCAGCTGTTGAATGCTAGCTTGGCAAAATTGCTGGCACTTCAACTGCTGCCTTTTCAGTTGGTAGACTCTGCCCCCTTCCGTGAGTTTGTGGAATGTGCGGTTCCTCAGTGGCAGGTACCCAAACGCCACTTTTTCTCACGGAAGGCGATTCCGGCTCTCTACCGGCATGTGGAAGGCAATGTCCATGCCTCGCTGGACAGGGCGGTCAGCGGTAAGGTGCATATTACTGTTGACTCATGGTCCAGCAGGCATGGACAGGGACATTACCTAAGTTTCACTGCGCATTGGGTGACTCTGCTGGCAGCTGGGAAGGATGCAGGACAAGGTGCAGTAGTGTTGGAGGTTGTTCCGCCACCACGCCTCCAAAATGCTAATGATTGTGACACACCTCTCTCCTCCACCCCCTTCTTCTTCCTCCATGGCCTCTTCCTCGGAACCAGCGGTGCTCCGTAGTCGTTCAAGGGGCTACGCAAGTATGCAGGCCAAAAGATGCCATGCGGTGCTTGAGCTGGTGTGCTTGGGGGACAGGAGCCACACTGGGGCAGAGGTTCTGTCAGCTCTGCAGGGGCAGGTTCAGAGGTGGTTGACGCCACACCAACTTAAGGCAGGAATGGTGGTTTGTGACAATGGCACCAACCTCCTCTCTGCCCTCCGACAGGGACAAATGACCCATGTGCCCTGTTTGGCTCACGTCCCTAACTTGGTGGTGCAGCGGTTCTTGGGCAGGTACCCGGGCTTACAGGATGTCCTGAGGCAGGCCAGGAAAGTCTGTGTGCATTTCCACCGGTCATATAATGCCAGTGCTCGGCTGACGGACCTCCAAAAGGAGTTTAACCTGCCCGAGAACCGCCTAATCTGTGACATGCCCACCAGGCGGAACTTAACGTTGGCCATGCTGCAGCGGCTGCACACGCAGCAGAGGGCCATCAATGAGTACCTGTGCGACTATGGCACCAGGACAGGATCAGGGGAGCTTGGTTTTTTTTCCCCACGCCAGTGGGCCATGATCAGGGATGCATGCACTGTCCTGTCACCATTTGAGGAGGCCACGAGGATGGTGAGCAGTGACAGTGCATGCATCAGTGACACTGTCCCCCTTGTCCACCTGTTGGAGCACACGCTGCGTGGAATAATGGACAGGGCACTTGAGGCAGAACAGAGGCAGGAAGAGGAGGACTTCCTTAGCTCTCAAGGCCCCCTTTATCCAGACAGTGTTCCTGCGTGCCCGCCGATCACACAGGAAGAGGAGGAGGAGGAGGAGGAAGATTGTGTCAGTATGGAGGTGGAGCCTGGCACTCAGCATCAGCAGCAGTCTTTAAGGGATCAGTCCCAAGAAACACATGGACTTGTACGTGGCTAGGAGGAGGTGGCTGCGGACCATGTCGTCCTTAGTGACCCAGAGGACTCCGGACCGAATGCCTCAGCAAACCTACGCTGCATGGCCTCCCTGATCCTGCAAAGCCTGCGTAAGGATCCTCGTATTCGTGGTATCAAGGAGAAGGACCAATACTAGCCGGCAACCCTCCTTGATCCACTTTACAAGGGTAAGGTTGCGGACCTTATCTTGCCATCGCAGAGGGAGCAGAGGATGAAACATCTTCGGGAGGCCTTGCAGAAAGGTCTGTGCAATGCGTTCCCAGAGACTGGGAGGTTACAAACTCCTGTTTCTGGACAACGTGTTGCTGAGGCTTCGGTCAGTCAAAGAAGGAGCAGTGAAGAAGGTGGCCGTCTGACCGATGCGTTCAGACAATTTTTTGGTCCGCAGCCCCAAGGTATGATTGGTTCCAGCAACCATCGCCAGCGTCTGTTTTACATGGTGCAGGAATACCTAGGGGCAAGATCAGACTTGGACACCTTTCCCACCGAAAATCCTCTGGGTTACTGGGTCTTGAGGATGGATCAATGGCCAGAGCTTGCACAGTATGCAATTGAGCTACTGGCCTGTCCTGCATCCAGCGTTCTTTCGGAACGCACATTCAGTGCTGCTGGAGGCGTGGTAACCGATCACAGGGTGCGTCTGTCCACCGACTCGGTCGATCGACTGACCTCCATAAAAATGAATCGGTCTTGGATCACCACCAGCTACCAAGCACCTGATGCTGATGTAACCGAATAATTTTTTTTGAAATCTCAGATCCCTTCAAAGACTGCCTATGCTGATGCTGAGTGACTATCCCTGAGTAATTATCCTCTTCCTCCTCAATCATCACGCTGATAGCTTGTAAGAACATTTTTGGTTCTGGGCGCCACCACCAGTGCCTAAGGCACAATTTTTCAGCCCCTGTTTAACAGGGGCGTGTAATTACAATTTTTGATGTAATACTTTGCAGCAGGGCTCGTTCCTGCATTCCAACTAGAGTGTCTGTGAGGGGTTGCAGTGTTGTGGCACCAGCACCAGTGCCCAAGGCCCAATTTTTCTGCTCCTGTCTAACAGGGGCGTGTAATTACAATTTTTGATGCAATACTTTGCAGCAGGGCTCGTTCCTGCGTTCCAACTAGAGTGTCTGTGAGGGGTTGCAGTGTTGTGGCACCAGCACCAGTGCCTAAGGCCCAATTTTTCTGCCCCTGTCTAACAGGGGCGTGTAATTACAATTTTTGATGCAATACTTTGCAGCAGGGCTCGTTCCTGCGTTCCAACTAGAGTGTCTGTAAGGGGTTGCAGTGTTGTGGCACCAGCACCAGTGCCTAAGGCCTAATTTTTCAGCTCCTGTTCAACAGGGGCATGTAATTACAATTCTTGATCTAATATTTCACAGCAGGGCCCTGCGAGGGCTTACAGTGTTGTGGCCACAGCAACACCTAAGGCCCAAATTTCTGCTGAGTATATAGGGCAGGGCCCTACTTTCAAACATCTAACTTACAAACGACTCCTACTTGCAAACGGAAGGAGACAACAGGAAGTGAGATGAAATCTACCCCTAGGAAGGGAAATTCTCTCCTGTAAGAGTTAATATGGGAAAAAAATTCTCCTTTCCACTGATGCTTTCCAATCCTTGTTCCACAAAAAAAACCCAAATTTTCAAAAAACATTTTTCATTGGGACAAAAAGTGAGGTGAAATCTTCTGAAGAGGAGGAAAGACAGCAAAACAAATGTCACAGGGGTGATAACCCTTCCCTATGTTTTCCAAAAAGCTTAAAAAAGATTTTTTGGCTGGAGCTAAACACGTTAAAAATGTACCTGTTTAAAATTACAAAGAGATTCTACTTAACAACAAACATACAGTCCCTGTCTTGTTTGCACCGCCTGTATACTGCTGTTCAGAGTATATAGGGCCTGGTGGCCCCACACCTTTCCTTATTTTAATTTGGGTGCGGGGTTCCCCTTAATATCCATACAAGACCCAAAGGGCCTGGTAATGGACTGGGGGGTACCCATGCCATTTGTCCCACTGATTTTCATCCATATTGCCATGACCCGACATTACATTAAACCCGCAAGCAGTTTTAATTAAAATTTTTGCTTTAAAAATGACATTTGGTGCAGGGACTGTTCTAAACACGGGAAACACGCGTCACTTTACAGGCATACTATAGACACCCCCCAGGTACGATATTTAAAGGAATATTTCACTTTTTTTTTTTACTTTAAGCATCATTAAAATCACTGCTCCCGAAAAAACGGCCGTTTTTAAAAGTTTTTTTTGCATTGATACATGTCCCCTGGGGTAGGACCCAGGTCCCCAAACCCTTTTTAGGACAATACCGTGCAAATTAGCCTTTAAAATGAGCACTTTTGATTTCGAACGTTCGAGTCCCATAGACGTCAATGGGGTTCTAATGTTCGTGCGAACTTTCGGTCCGTTCGCAGGTTCTGGTGCGAACCGAACCGGGGGGTGTTCGGCTCATCCCTAGCCTGGATACACACCCTGACCCACAGTATTCCTCTTTTACTTGGATAGTACTTTGGGAACTCTAATTGCTGTCTGTTTGAATGTATCACTGTACTTTGGGATTACAATGAGTGGTGTCAGATTTTGTGTGTGGGGCTTATAACAACATTTTTATGAATTTTATATGTACCTATATGTTATACCTATTTTTTCAATCAATTCTCTATCAAATAAAAACAAGTTACTACTTTTAGATGGCTTATCCGTGTGCCTAAAAAGTCAATTTTTCTAGCTAGGTTTTTCTACTTCCCTATTTTACTATAAAATCTCTTCCCATCTGAACCAAGTTTTAGTTCATAACATGTAAGGTGTTTTACATCTGTATTGATCATCACTAGTCCGTCCCGCACCAGGACAGTGGTCAGCTCATACAATTGTACTAATCGGGTATCAGATACTGTTTTTATTTATTGATTTCTATATGTCCACTATTGTTATATGAAAAGAAACATACCTTTTTCTACTCAATGTTTTGGTCTGTCTATAATAGACCTTTAGGGGTTCATAACTGTGTCTTCGGGCACCAGGATTTCTCCTTTAGTATGGAGAGTCTTCTCAGTGCTTCCCTAGATTCAAAACCTGGGCTTCCAGGGAAACAATGTGCTTACATTTTACATAGCAGTATTCGCCCTCGATCAGATAATCAAGGAAGGCATACATGCCGTAAGATGGACACTCGCATCTCCACACCCACTAGGCATCGTACTTACCAATTTAATGAGGATTGGGGAATATACCCTGTCCAAATTACCTAACAACTAGCTTTCTGACACTAATACTCAACAATACACTACACAGGTACTCAACAAGACAATACACAGGTACTCGCAGACCCGCATGCACTCGCAGACCCACGTGCACCCGCGGACCCTCGCGCACTTGCGGACCCATGTGCACTCGCAGACCCACATGCACTCGCAGTCCCACGTGCACTCGCAGTCCCATGTGCACCCACAGACCATGTGCTCCCACAGACCTACGTGCACCTGCATACCTACGTGCACTCTTAGACCCACGTGCACTCACACTTCACAGGTACTCACAATACACAGGTACACACAGTGCACAGGT
Source organism: Lithobates clamitans (assembly GCA_037952925.1). Taxonomy (NCBI): domain Eukaryota; kingdom Metazoa; phylum Chordata; class Amphibia; order Anura; family Ranidae; genus Lithobates; species Lithobates clamitans. Next base: position 2,138,829 of record JBBGZY010000806.1, read on the forward strand.
ACTAACGATCCCCACCACTACTCAGACAACACTCAAGTACTCACAATACACAGGTACTCCCGACACTCAGGTACACACAATACTCAGGTACTCCCAATACTCAGGTACACACAACACTCAGGTACACACACTACTCAGGTACTCACAATATTTAGGTACTCACAGTACTCAGGTACTCACAATACTCAGGTACACACAATACTCAGGTACAGGCAATACTCAGGTACTCCCAATACTCAGGTACTCCCAATACACAGGTGCTCACTATATACAGGTACTCTCTATACACAGGTACTCACAATACACAGGTACTCACTGTACACAGGTACTTACTATACCCAGGTACTCACTATACAATTTTGAAGGTATTACCAATGTATCCTGTCTAGGGATGAGCCGAACACCCCCAGTTCGGTTCGCACCAGAACTTGCGAATGGAAAGATAGTTTGCACGAACTTTCAAACCCCGTTAAAGCCCATGGGACTCGAATGTGAGAAATCAAAAGTGCAAATTTTAAAGGCTAATTTGCAAGTTATTGTCCTAAAAAAGGTTTGGGGACCCGGGTCCTGCCCCAGGGGACATGTATTAATGCAAAAAAAAGTTTAAAAAACTGCAGTTTTTTCAGGAGCAGTGATTTTAATGATGCTTAAAGTGAAAAAATAAAAGTGAAATATTCCTTTTAATATTGTGCCTGGGGGGTGTCTATAGTATGCCTGTAAAGTGGCATGTGTTTCCTGTGTTTAGAACTTTCCCTGCACAAAATGACATTTCTAAAGGAATAAAAGTAATTTAAGACTGCTTGCGGCTTTAATGTCTGGTCCCGGCAATATCGATGAAAATCATTGAGTAAAAAGGCATGGGTCCCCCCCCCTGGACCATTACCAGCCCCTTTGGGTCTTGTATGGATATTAAGGGGAACCCCGCACCCAAATTTAAAAAAAGGAAAGACATGGGGCCCCCAGGCCCTATATACTCTGAACAGCAGTATACAGGCGGTGCAAACAAGACAGGGACTGTAGGTTTGTTCTTAAGTAGAATCTGTTTGTAATTTTGAACTGGTACATTTTTAAAGTTTAGCTCCAGCCAAAAAATCTATTTTTAAGCTTTTTGGGAAACATAGGGAAGGGTTATCACCCCTGTAACCTTTGTTTTGCTGTCTGGGCACCTGTTCATGAGATTTCACCTCACTTTCTGTCCCTATGACAATTTGATTTTGAAAATTTGATGTTTTTAGTGAAACAAGGAACTCTTACAGGAGAGAATTTCCTCTCACTTCATGTTGTCTCCTTGTGTTTGAAAGTAGGAGTCATTTGTAAGTTGGATGTTTGAAAGTAGGGGCCTGCCCTATATACTCTGCAAAAATTGGGGCCTTAGGTGTTGGTGTTGCCACAACACTGAAACCCCTCACATATACTCTAGTTGGAGCGCAGGAATGAGCCCTGCTGCTAAGTATTGCATCAAAAATTGTAATTATTTGCCACTGTTAAACAGGGGCTGAAAAATTGGGCCTTAGCCACTGGTGCTACAACACTGCAACCCCTCACAGATACTATAGTTTGAGCGCAGGAATGAGCCCTGCTGTAAAGTATTGCATCAAAAATTGTAATTATACTCCCCTGTTAAACAGGAGGTGAAAAATTGGGCCTTAGTCACCGGTGCTGGTGCCACAACACTGCAACCCCTCACAGATACTCTAGTTGGAGCGCAGGAATGAGCCCTGCTGCAAAATATTGCATTAAAAATTGTAATTACGCGCCCCTGTTAAACAGGGGCAGAAAAATTGGGCCTTATCCACTGGTGGCGGTGCCCAGAACTAAAAATGTTCTTACAAGTTATCAGCATAAAAAATTGAGGAGGAAGAGGATAGTCACTCAGCATAACAAGATAGTCACTTAGCATCAGCATAGGCAGTCTTGAAGGGATCTCACATTAAAAAAAAAATATATTCGGTTACATCAGCATCAGGTGCTTGGTAGCTGGTGATCCAAGACTGATTCATTTTTATGAAGGTCAGCCGATTGACCGATTCGGTGGACAGGCGCACCCTGTGATCGGTTACAAAGCCTCCAGCAGCACTGAATGTGCGTTCTGAAAGAACGCTGGATGCAGGACAGGCCAGTAGCTCAATTGCATACTGTGCAAGCTCTGGCCAGTGATCCATCCTCAAGACCCAGTAACCCAGAGGATTTTCGGTGGGAAAGGTGTCCAAGTTTGATCTTGCCCCTAGGTATTCCTGCACCATATAAATCAGATGCTGGCGATGGTTGCTGGAACCGATCATACGGACTAAAAAATTGTCTGAATGCATCGTTTAGACGGCCACCTTCTCCACTGCTACTTCTGTGACTGACCGAAACTTCAGCAACACATTGTCCAGGACCAGGAATTTGTAACCTCCTCGGCTCTGGAAACGCGTTGCAAAAACTTTTCTGCAAGGCCTCCCGAAGATGTTTCATCTTCTGCTCCCTCTGCGACGGCAAGATAAGGTCCGCAACCTTACCCTTGTAACGTGGATCAAGGAGGGTTGCCAGCCAGTAATGATCCCTCTCCTTGATACCACGAATACAAGAATCCGTCCTGCAGGCTTTGCAGGATCAGGGAGGCCATGCAGCGTAGGTTTGCTGAGGCATGCGGTCCAGAGTCCTCTGGGTCACTAAGGACGACATGATCCGCAGCCACCTCCTCCCAGCCATGTACAAGTCCATGGGTTTTTTGGGACTGTAAATGATCCCTTGGAGACTGCTGCTAATTCTCAGTGCCAGGCTCCACCTCCATGCTAACACAATCCTCCTCCTCTTTCTGTGTGATCAGTGGGCCAGCAGGAACACTGTCTGGATAAAGGAGGCCTTGAGAGGTAAGGAAGTCCTCCTCTTCCTCCCTCTGTTCTGCCTCAAGTGCCCTGTCCATTATTCCACACAGCATGTGCTCCAACAGGTGGACAAGAGGGACAGTGTCACGGATGCATGCACTGTCACTGCTCACCATCCTCATGGCTTCCTCAAATTGGTGACAGGACAGTGCATGCATCCCTGATCATGACCCACTGGCGTGGGGAAAAAAAACAAGCTCCCCTCACCTTGTCCTGGTGCCATAGTCGCACAGGTACTCATTGATGGCCCTCTGCTGCATGTGCAGCCGCTACAGCATGGCCAACGTTGAGTTCCACCTGGTGGGCATATCACAGATTAGGAGAGGAGGTTGGTGCCATTGTCGCAAACCACCATTCCTGGCTTAAGCTGGAGGGGCATCAACCACCTCTGAGCCTGCCCCTGCAGAGCTGACAGAATCTCTGCCCCAGTATGGCTCCTGCCCACTAAGCACACCAGCTCAAGTGCCGCATGGCATCTTTTTGCCTGTGTACTTGCGTAGCCTCTTAAACGTCTACGGAGCACCGCTGGTTCAGAGGACAAATAAGCACAGGAAGAGGCCATGGAGGAAGAAGAGGAGGGGGTGGAGAAGAGAGGTATGGCAGAATCACCACTAGTAGCATTTTGGAGGCGTGGTGGCGGAATGACCTCCAACACTACTGCACCCTGTCCTGCATCCTTCCCAGCTGCCAGCAGAGTCACCCAGTGGGCCGTGAAAGATAGGTAACGTCCCTGTCCATGCTTGCTGGACCATGAGTCAGCGGTAATATGTACCTTACCGCTGACCGCCCTGTCCAGCGAGGCCAAGACATTGCCTTCCGCATGCCGGTAGAGAGCCGGAATTGCCTTCCGTGAAAAAAAGTGCCGTTTGGGAACCTTCCACAAACTCACAGAAGGGGGCAGAGTCTACCAACTGAAAAGGCAGTAGTTGAATTGCAAGCAATATAGCCAGGCTAGCATTCAACCGCTGGGCATGTGGATGGCTGGAAGCGAACTTCTTTCGGCGGTGCAGCAGCTGGGGCAGGGAAATTTGCCTGCTGCAATCTGACATTGGTGTACTTGGCAGTGACACATCTAATTCTACACCTTCATTCCTCTCAATGCAGGTTTCTGAGAGGACTGAAGGTATAGTGGGGTTGGAGATCCCAGGTGATGAGGAGTAAGGAGAGGTCCACTTTGTTCTTTGATGTGGGTCTTTTATGTATGCTTGCCAATGGACTGCATGGCAGGTCGACGTCTGGTCAAGCATGTGGTGACCAAGCGGCTGCTGTTTTGGCCATACAAAATATGCTTGAGTCATATGTTGCAAATAGCAACGGTGCGATCTGCTGCACACGTCTCAAAAAAGGCCCACACCAAAGAACTTTTGGAATAACGTGCAGAGACAGCAGCGCCCTGCACATGCGGAGCTCTGCGGTGTGATGCAGTCGGTTGGCTGCCCTTAAGCTGGCCCCTGGAGGGAATCCTGCCTTGTTGGAGATGTGCCTCCTCCTCTCTCCTATCAGGCACCCATGTAGAGTCAGTGACCTCATCATCCCCTCCCTCCTCGTCACTGGAGCAAATCTGGCAGTATGCTGCAGCTGGGGGAACATGACTGCCAGATTGCTGTCCTTCTTGGGCACCCCCTCTCTCTGGGCTCACGTAACTGCCTTCCTCAAGCTGGGTACCATCATCGGAGCCCTCAAAACACATCCTCCTGCAGCATGTACCCAACACTGTGGTCAAACAGTTTGGGGGACTCCTCAGGACATGGTGGGGCTAGGGAAGGAGTGGCTGATGCCATTGAGCCGAGGAAAGAGGCCGCTTTGGCAGCTGCTTTGGCAGACAAAGTACCCTGAGCCTGGGTGAGAGAGGATGAGGAGGATGAGGAGGGCTTGGTCATCCACTCCACCAACTCTTCTGCATGTTGCGGCTCAACACGGCCAGCTGCCAAAAAAAAGGACAACCTACGTGCTGATGAGGATGCACCGTGTCCATGACCAGCACTGTTGCCTCTAGACACAGAGCCTGCTTGCCCTCTTTTATTGGCCTGTGTGTGTCTTCCTCTCCTTATTGGCCTTCCAGACATACTGTCTTTGATGTATTAGAATAGATACACAAGGAATTGTCTGCAGTCAGCTTTAGCTGCACACTGTGCCAAGTATATAGTACACTGACTTAATAAACTGCAGCTTAGCTCAATCAACTGCCTGTATTATTAGAAATAGAACAGAAATAGTCTGCAGTCAGCTTTAGCTGCACACTGTGCCCAGTATACAGTACACTGACTTAATAACTTAATAAACTGCAGCGAGAATAACAGGAACACTCTGAAGTGAGATCTAGCTAAACTGAATACAGTGTAAATATATATATATATATATATATACAACTCCTGGGATGCATATACATACTAAATACACTGATTGCAGCTACCTGAATCACCTGCCTGCTCTATCTAACTGAAATGAAATGAAATGACACTCTGATTCTCTCTCTATCTCTCTCACACGCCGCAACACACTACACAAGGCCGACACGTAGGCGGCCTTATATAGTGTGGGGCGTGTACTAGGGATGAGCCGAACACCCCCCGGTTCGGTTCGCATCCAGAACATGCAAACAGGCAAAAAATTTGTTCGAACACGCGAATACCGTTAAAGTCAATGGGACACGAACATGCATAATCAAAAGTGCTAATTGTAAAGGCTTATATGCAAGTTATTGTCATAAAAAGTGTTTTGGGACCTGGGTCCTGCCCCAGGGGCACGTATCAATGCAAAAAGAAGTTTTAAAAATGGACGTTTTTCGGGAGCAGTGATTTTAACCACTTCAGCCCCGGAAGGTTTTACCCCCTTCCTGACCAGAGCACTTTTTACAATTCGGCACTGCGTCGCTTTAACTGCTAATTGCGCGGTCATGCAATGCTGTACCCAAACGAAATTTGCGTCCTTTTCTTCCCACAAATAGAGCTTTCTTTTGATGGTATTTGATCACCTCTGCCGTTTTTATTTTTTGCGCTATACATGGAAAAAGACCGAAAATTTTGAAAAAAAATGATATTTTATACTTTTTGTTCTAAAAAAAATCCAATAAACTCAATTTTAGTCATACATTTAGGCCAAAATGTATTCGGCCACATGTCTTTGGTAAAAAAATGTCAATAAGTGTATATTTATTGGTTTGCGCAAAAGTTATAGCGTCTACAAACTAGGGTACATTTTCTGGAATTTACACAGCCTTTAATTTATGACTGCCTATGTCGTTTCTAGAGGTGCTAAAATGGCAGGGCAGTACAAAACCCCCACAAATGACCCCATTTTGGAAAGTAGACACCCCAAGGAATTTGCTGAGAGGCATGTTGTGCCCATTGAATATTCATTTTTTTTGTCCCAAGTGATTGAATAATGAAAAAAAAAAAAAAAATTACAAAAAGTTGTCACTAAATGATATATTGCTCACACAGGCCATGGGCATATGTGGAATTGCACCCCAAAATACATTTAGCTGCTTCTCCTGAGTATGGGGATACCACATGTGCGGGACTTTTTGGGAGCCTAGCCGCGTACGGGGCCCCGAAAACCAATCACTGCCTTCAGGATTTCTAAGGGCGTACATTTTTGATTTTACTCCTCACTGCCTATCACAGTTTCGGAGGCCATGGAATGCCCAGGTGGCACAAACCCCCCCAAATGACCCCATTTTGGAAAGTAGACACCCCAAGCTATTTGCTGAGAGGCATGGTGAGTATTTTGCAGCTCTCATTTGTTTTTGAAAATAAAGAAAGACGAGAAAAAATTTTTTTTTTTTCTTTTTTCAATTTTCAAAACTTTGTGACAAAAAGTGAGGTCTGCAAAATACTCACTATACCTCTCATCAAATAGCCTGGGGTGTCTACTTTCCAAAATGGGGTCATTTGGGGGGTTTTTTTGCCACCTGGGCATTCCATGGCCTCCGAAACTGTGATAGGCAGTGAAGAGTGAAATCAAAAATTTACGGCCTTAGAAAGCCTGAAGGCGGTGCTTGGTTTTCGGGGTCCCGTACGCGGCTAGGCTCCCAAAAAGTCTCACACATGTGGTATCCCCGTACTCAGGAGAAGCAACAGAATGTATTTTGGGGTGTAATTTCACATATTCCCATGGCATGTTTGAGCAATATATCATTTAGTGACAACTTTGCGCAAAAAAAAATAAAAAAAATAAAAAATTGTCTCTTTCCCGCAACTTGTGTCACAATATAAAATATTCCATGGACTTAACATGACTCTCAGAAAATAGCTTGGGGTGTCTACTTTCCAAAATGGGGTCATTTGGGGGGGTTTTGAACTGTCCTGGCAATTTATGCACAACATCTAGAAGCTTATGTCACACATCACCCACTCTTCTAACCACTTGAAGACAAAGCCCTTTCTGACACTTATTGTTTACATAAAAAAATAATTTTTTTTGCAAGAAAATTACTTTGAACCCCAAACATTATATTTTTTTTTTAAAGCAAATGCCCTACAGATTAAAATGGTGGGTGTTAAATTTTTTTTTTCACACAGTATTTGCGCAGCGATTTTTCAAACGCATTTTTTGGGGAAAAAACACACTTTTTTACATTTTAATGCACTTAAACACACTATATTGCCCAAATGTTTGATGAAATAAAAAAGATGATCTTAGGCCGAGTACATGGATACCAAACATGACATGCTTTAAAATTGCGCACAAACGTGCAGTGGCGTCAAACTAAATACATTTTTAAAAGCCTTTAAAAGCCTTTACAGGTTACCACTTTAGATTTACAGAGGAGGTCTACTGCTAAACTTACTGCCCTCGATCTGACCTTCGCGGTGATACCTCACATGCATGGTGCAATTGCTGTTTACATTTGACGCCAGACCGACGCTTGCGTTCGCCTTAGCGCGAGAGCAGGGGGGACAGGGGTGCTTTTTTTTTTTTTTTCTTTATTATTATTATTTTTTTATCTTATTTTTAAACTGTTCCTTTCATTTTTTTTTTTAAATCATTTTTATTGTTATCTCAGGGAATGTAAATATCCCCTATCATAGCAATAGGTAGTGACAGGTACTCTTTTTTGCAAAAATTGGGGTCTATTAGACCCTAGATTTCTCCTCTGCCCTCAAAGCATCTGACCACACCAAGATCGGTGTGATAAAATGCTTTCCCAATTTCCCAATGGCGCTGTTTACATCCGGCGAAATCTAAGTCATAAAATGCTAGTAGCTTCCGGTTTCTTAGGCCATAGAGATGTTTGGAGCCACTCTGGTCTCTGATCAGCTCTATGGTCAACTGGCTGAATCACCGGCTGCATTTTCAGGTTCCCTGTTGAGACAGGAGAGCCAGAGAAAAACACGGAAGACGTTGGGGGAGGGGGGGGCATTCCCTCCCACTGCTTGTAAAAGCAGTCTAGAGGCTAATTAGCCGCTAGGATTGCTTTTACATGAAAGCCGACCGCTGGCTGAAAAGAATGATACCAAGATGATACCTAAACCTGCAGGCATCATTCTGGTATAACCACTCAAAGTCGTAAATGGCGTACCTGAAGACAAAAAAATGGTTAACTATAAAGCACAGTAAACGGTAAGGTATAAAAAATTGCATACCTGAAAAGCAAACATGATAAAACATAATAACAATAAAACATTGCAGAATAGAATACAGTAAAAAAGAGCAGAACAATAGAGAGAGAGAGAACAATAAAACGCCAACTATTTTTTTTTAATTTTATATTTTTGTATGTGTTTTTTTTTTTTTTTACACTTTTTTTTGTAACTAACTTTTATAACTGTAACCGGTTCCAGGTTCGGGTCTCTCAAAATGCGATGACATCTTGGGAGACCCTGTGAAAGTGTGCCTAGTCTGTGCAGTGCTGTACCCTACGCTAATACTCAACTAGTGAATGGTAGCGTTCAAAACATTCACCAATGCAAAGACCAGGATTGTCAGGACAGGAGGGACAATAATAGCGGGTGTCACGCCTATATCCGCGCTTGCTGCAGACACAACATCTTTTTTGGGGGGTTCGCTGGGTAGGGGTACTCGGGAGGACATAAAGAAAATGCCTCTCATGCAGCCGACTGCATTTGGTTGGGGATGTGAATGGGGGAAGTACGGGCGCTGCAGAAGCGGTGGGTTCCCAATTAGGATTGGCGAATGCAGCAGGAAGGGCACTATGGGCACGACGGGCCTGTGTTTGTCTTTTTGGTGGCAGCGGGACACTACTTGTGCTTGCCACCTCACCAGCTTGAACTGCACTTATGGGACTCGCAACGTCACCAAGTGTTACTGCAGTGCTGGTTTGACTACGACCGGGGTGTACTAGGCCGCTGGTGCTTGCCAGTTCACCAAAACACTACCAAAAAAACTGTTAGCGATCGCAGGGATCAGGCCTGACTCTGCGAACGCTGCAGTTATGCGTTTAGTGTTTTGTAAGTGACAGTGATCGATCGATACTGCACTTGGGTGGGCTGGGCTGGGCCGGGCGGAGGGGCAAAACGCAGGTGCTAGTAGGTATCTGGGCTGATCCCGCTAACACTGCGTTTGTGGGAACCCTAAACTGCTGGGGACGCTAGTATAGATCTGATCGGATCAGATATTGATCCGTTCACATACTATACCACTAAGGGAGGTGTACGGTGCGTGCGTGGGTGTTAGCGCTACTGGCGCTAACCTGACACTGCCTGGGGCTGGTGCTTGCCAGTTCACCAAAACGCTACCAAAAAAACTGTTAGCGATCGCAGGGATCAGGCCTGACTCTGCGACCGCTGCAGTTATGCGTTTAGTATTTTGTAAGTGACAGTGATCGATCGATACTGCACTTGGGTGGGCTGGGCCGGGCCGGGCGGAGGGGCAAAATGCAGGTGCTAGCAGGTATCTGGGCTGATCCCGCTAACACTGCGTTTTCGGGAACCCTAAACTGCTGGGGACGCTAGTATAGATCTGATTGGATCAGATATTGATCCGTACAGATACTATACCACTAAGGGAGGCGTATGCTGCGTGCATGGGTGTTAGCGGTACTGGCGCTAATCTGACGCTGCCTGGGGGGCGATGCATATCACCGCCGGGCGATCAGGGGACTAAACGTTTATTCGGTAATAAACGGCGGGTGCCCTGACACTATAAAAAATAAACGAACTAACCAGCGTCACCCGTAACGGTTATACGGTGATCAGTGGTGAAAGGGTTAACTAGGGGGCCATCAAGGGGTTAAAACATTTATTAGGTAGTATATGGGGGTCCCTGTCGCTATAAAACGCTGACGGCGAACCTAAATATTTATGTCCCTAACTAGCGTCACCAGCGACACTAATACAGCGATCAGAAAAATGATCGCTTAGTGACACTGGTGACAGGGGGTGATCAAGGGGTTAAAACTTTATTAGGGGGGGTTAGGGGGGTACCCTAGACCTAAAGGGGGGTAATACTCACTGCCCTAACACTGTAACTGTCACAAACTGACACCATGCAGTAATCAGAAAAAAAAAAAAAATACTGCTGGTGTCAGTTTGTGACAGGGGGGGGTGATTGGGGGGGGATCGGGGGGCGATCGGGGGGGATCGGGGGTGTAAAGTATGCCTGGCATGTTCTACTGTGTGTGTTTGTGTTGTGTGCACTCACTTGTCTTCTCTCCTCGGCGCTGGGACGGAAACTGCCAGACCGAGGAGAGATGACATCACTGTCACTGTGGGGGGGTAGTGGGGAGGGTAGTTTCACACAGGCAGAGGAGGATTCCCATTGGCTGGGAGCGATCGCGAGGGGGGGGCCACGATCGGATGGTCTCCCCCTCGCCTCCCGACGCTCCCAGTCAAATGCCGACCGCCGCTGGCACCTGGGGGGGGGTCCGATTGGACCCCCCGCCCGCGGGAGGCAGATCACGTACGGGTACGTGATTCTGCCTGCCCATGCCATTCTGCCGCAGTATATCTGCGTTAGGCGGTCGGCAAGTGGTTAATACTGCTTAAAGTGAAACAATAAAAGTGTAATATTCCTTTAAATTTTGTACCTGGGGGGTGTTTATAGTATGCCTGTAAATGGGCGCATGTTTCCCATGTTTAGAACAGTCTGACAGCAAAATGTCATTTCTAAAGGAAAAAAAGTCATGTAAAACTACTATCGCTAGCACCGGCTATAATAAATTGTTGGTCCGGCAATACACATAAAAGTTCATTGATAAAAACGGCATGGAATTTCCCCACAGGGGAACCCCAAACCAAAATTTAAAAAAAAAATGCGTGGGGGTCCCCCTAAATTCCATACCAGACCCTTATCCGAGCACGCAACCTGACAGGCCGCAGGAAAAGAGGGGGGACGAGAGTGCACCTCCCCCCCTCCTGAACCGTACCATGCCACATGCTCTCAATATTTGGAGATTGCTTTGGGGTAGCCCCCCAAAGCAACTTGTCCCCATGTTGATGGGGAGAAGGGCCTCATACCCTTGCCCGGTAGTTGTGGGGGTCTGCCGTTGGGGGGATTATCTGGATCTGGAAGCCCCCTTTAACAAGGGGACCCCCAGATGCCGCCCCCGTGTGAATTGGTAATGGGGTACCCCTATCATTTCACAAAAAAAAGTGTCAAAAAGGTTAAAAAAACACTAGAGACAGTTTTTGACAAGTCCTTTATTAATTTCTTCTTCTTCCATCTTCTTTCTTCTGGTCTTCCTTCGGTGTTCTTCTTCCTCCACCTTCTCCTTCTCCATTTTCTTCTTCTCCATCTTCTTCTTCCTTCGCTCGTCTCATCCGGCATCTTCCTCCGGCTTCTTCTCCGCTCCGTCCGCACGATCCACCTCAGTAGGAGTCTTCTGCTGTGTGACGCTTGGGTTCTTCTGAAACTACTTATAACAGAGGGCGGGGCCACCCGGTGACCCCCCTCCTCTGATGCACGGAGACTTCACAGGGGACTTCCCTGTGGCTTTCCCCGTGTTGTCAGAGGGGGGCGTGGTCACCCGGTTACGTAAACAGCTGACTGTATTCTTTTGTTGTGGGGGAGTATGATATAGAAATTGTGACGGGGGAAAGGTCCAACCAAGTCATGGTGTGTATTACAGATGCGCTAATTTTTTGAAGTAGCCATTTATTTGTTAGAAAGAGGTAAATTCTTGGGTAGGTTTTATGGAGAGTGTAGAAGTATGTGTATTCTCTCTTCGATCCATGATGGCAATGCAAAAGATCGAATAGATCATGTGTGCAGAGGTAATTTTTCAGGGGGGACTCCCTTCACTTTGCTGCAGAGGTGGAATCTAGTTGAACTTCTGGAACTAGGTTAAAGTCTCCACATAGGATTAAGTGTCCTTGTTGCATAGGTTTGACAATTTGCATAAGCTTGCGGAGAAACTGGACTTGGTGGACGTTTGGGGTGTAGATATTTGCAAGTGTGTAATCAATTTTGTTGATGGTACAGACTAGGATAAAGTATCGACCATTTGGGTCTAAAGCAAGTTGTTTAACTTGGAAAATGACCGTATTTTTCACCGCTATGAGTATTCCTCTTTTTTTGACGTTAAAGAGGCTGTGTAAATATGAGGGAAGTGTTTGTTCAAACATACAGGGGCAGCCAAAGATGTAAAATGCGTCTCCAGTGACACACATAGGGCAGGCCGATGATGGGCTGCGCTACACCTGGCAAAGTAGCTCATGTGACATTTTTGTAATTTTTTTACTGCGTTTGTCACCTGTTTTTTCATGTGGCAAAATGTGTGTTTGCTTCTGTGTTTGCTGTGCCGTTAACAATTAATGACACTGAAAGTGCAACTAGGTAATTTTAGTTGTATAAATGTGGCCAAACACTATACAATCTGATTGTACAATCTCCTGTAGATTTATCAAAACTATATAATAGGAGGACACACCATCTATCCAATCACTCTGTATTCAATTGGGCAGGCTCTTGCACTACATCTGGGGTGTCCTGTGAGCTGCATGTTACCCCAGGGAATTTAGCAGGGACCCTAAACCCATCTGAAGGGATTCTGGGGGAAGTCAGGCCAATTCACACATGGAGGAATGCCGGGGGTGCTGTGAAAACTTAGTTGATGGGTGAAGGTGTGCTAATGAGGACAGCTAGCAAACTCCTTCCTGGTTCTTACTGGCTTGTCTGTCCTATGTTTATACCAGAACATTTCCTAAGAGCAATTAAGGATATGGCAACGGGGAAGAGTCCTGGCCCCGATGGGTATTCTATTACGTACTATAAGAGGTTCCAAAAGCAAGGCCCCAATGGCACCGGAGAGCTATAGACCAATATCATTGCTAAACACCGACATAAAGATCTTTGCAAAAATAATAGCGGGAAGATTAAAACCACTTCTGCCTCGATGGGTTCACAGTGATCAGGTGGGGTTTGTAACAGGGAGGGAAGGGAAAGACAACAGTCTTAAATCCCTGTGCCTGATACATGAGGCTAGAGAGAGTGGGGACCTGGTCGTACTACTGTCGATAGATGCCGAAAAGGCCTTCAACAGAGTCGACCGGGGCTTCATGATGGGAACACTGAGGCATTTGGGAATAAAGGAAAGGATGATGCGATGGATATCCGCATTTTACTATCACCCAACAGCTAAAATAAAAATAAACAGAAGTCTCTCTCCCTCCCTGGAACTGTTTAACAGTACAAGACAGGGCTGCCCCCTTTTACCAATGCTATTTGTACTGGCATTGGAACCCCTGCTAGCCGCGATCCAGGAAAATACCGACATAAGAGGAGTAAGAGTAGGTGATAAGGAATATAAGGTAGCTGCATACGCAGATGATATACTATTTTATATCACAAACCCCAGGACAACAATACCAATCGTAATAAAGGAACTGAGTAGATATGGGAAGATGACAAATTTTAAAATAAATACATCAAAGTCAGAGATTCTAAACAAAACTACATCAAAAGAATAACAGCAGGCAATTCAACCTATATTTCCCTTTGTTTGGTGTAGAGAAGAGCTTGGCTATTTAGGCGTAAAACTTACAGCATCATTGTCAGCTCTCTATGCGGCTAACTATATCCCTATACTGAATAAGGTCAAAGACCAACTAAACTATCTGAGACACAAACCCCTTTCGTGGTTAGGGAGGATCAATGCTTTAAAAATGTTCATCCTGCCAAAATTAACATACATATTTCAAATTATCCCAATAAGATTCCCACAAGATTTCTTTGCAAAATTAAGAACTCTAGTAATAAAATATATATGGAGGCACAAACACCCTAGAATCTCATATGCAACACTTGTAAAGGGGAAACAATTAGGGGGATTATCAGCACCGGATTTTAAAAAATATTATCAGGCAATTATTATCTCACGGATAACAGGTTGGATACATGATAAAGATGGGAAAGGGTGGGTGCATATTGAAAAAGCCCAAAGCAAAGTAGACTTAGGGAAAAGGGTATGGATCCCACATCAATATCGCAAATTATCAAATAGCACAAATCCACTAACAAAAAACACTTTTAGGATATGGGATGGTTTGAGTAGATTATATCACTGGCAATATAACTCCCCTTTAATTTCTTTACTATACACAAATTATTTTAAACCTGGGAAAGATGAGCACATGTATTTTATTAGATGGGCAAAGAAGGAGGACATAACTTTACAAGATGTAATGACGGGAAATAGATTATGCACTTTCTCTGAATTAACACAAAATGGGGAAACAGACCACTAGATAGATGGAGATATGCACAAATACAGCACTTATCACAGACACTCCCCAGCCACTACAGGGAAGAGGTAATATAAGACCTATGGAGAGGCTACTCTCTTCCCCGGGGTGCTTGGGCCAGAGTATCTAAAATATATAAAATATTGGTAGAAGAAACAGAACCTAAATACCCACCCTATTTGGGGAAATGGGAAGAGGAAATAGGTGACCTGCGAGATGAGGAACATAGGTGTAAGATTCTTAGGGTAGCGTGCTCTACCTCTAGGGATATTAAGACAATAGAAATGTGTTATAAACTGATGGCGAGATGGTATGTTGTCCCGCAAATACTAAAGTATAGTGTAGAGACCTCACCAACATTCTGGAGGGAATGTGGCGCCCTTGGAACCTTTGCACACCTATGGTGGGACTGTGTGAAGATCCAGCCCTATTGGGAAAGGATCATAGATAACATTTACCAAATAACAGGAGAGCATGTTCGGAAAGAGCTGTGGATATGTCTGTTCCATGATACCGATAAAACAGTAGCTCAATACAAGAATACCTTGGTACCCCCCTTCTGAATGCAGCCAAAAGCCTGATCCCAAGAGTGTGGAGAACTCCTGATCCCCCCTCAATGAAAGAATGGATAGTAAAAATAGATTGGTTGAGATCAATAGAAGAAACAATACATAAAAGTGAAGACTCCATAAAAACATATACTGTAATACCCCGTACACACGGTCGGATTTCCCGACGGAAAATGTGTGATAGGACCTTGTTGTCGGAAATTCCGACCGTGTGTGGGCTCCATCACACATTTTCCATCAGAATTTCCGACACACAAAGTTTGAGAGCAGGCTATAAAATTTTCTGACAACAAAATCCGTTGTCAGAAATTCCGATCGTGTGTACACAAATCCGACGGACAAAGTGCCACGCATGCTCAGAATAAATAAAGAGATGAAAGCTATTGGCCACTGCCCCGTTTATAGTCCCGACGTACGTGTTTTACGTCACCGCGTTCAGAACGATCGGATTTTCCGACAACTTTGTGTAACCGTGTGTATGCAAGACAAGTTTGAGCCAACATCCGTCGGAAAAAATCCTAGGATTTTGTTGTCGGAATGTCCGAACAAAGTCCGACCGTGTGTACGGGGCATTACAGTGTATGGGAGAGGTGGCTAGAGTTTAAAAAATCATCAGAATATATGATGATGGTGGGGTGTTAAGAGGAGTCATGAGGGTGGATGCATGGAGGGTGGGGGGGGAGAGAGAGAGAAAGAGAGAGAGAGAAGGGGGAGGGAAGAGTGGTTATGGTATTTATTTAATTATCTACTAAACTTTGAAATTTTCTTTTCAGGTTATGTGATGAGGGATGGTATGTCTAATATAGATTAATGTATTGAAAATGTAAGGCGGAGATACCAACTTTTGTAAAAATGTAATAATTAACAAGGCTGTTTAACCTGAATAACCTATACCAATAAGAAGAGAATATACAAAAAAAAAATACCAGAACATTTCTGTAATGATCTGCAAACTACAGCCATGAATGGATGTAGGCCTGGTCTTCAAAACCAAAGAAAACGTGTATTTTTGTGCAACAGAGGTACATTACTGGTATATTGGTACATAGGGAAGCTGGATTTTAGAAAAAAAAAGGTGAACTTAGCCTTTAACCATGTCAGCCCCGGAAGATTTTTCCCCCTTCCTGACCAGATCACTTTTTGTGATTTGGCACTGCGTCGCTTTAACTGACAATTGCCCGGTCGTGCGACATTGCACCCAAACAAAATTGATGTCCTTTTTTTCCCACAAATTGAGCTTTCTTTTTGTGGTATTTGATCACCTTTTGTGGTTTTTATTTTTTGCACTATAAACAAACAAAGAACAATTTTGAAAAAAAAAACGCATTATTTTTTACTTTTTGGTATAATAAATATCCCCCAGAAATATATAAAAAAATATTTTTTTCCTCAGTTTAGGCCTATATGTATTCTTCTACATATTTTTGGTAAAAAAATTGCAATAAGGTTATATTGATTGGTTTGCGCAAAAGTTATAGCCTCGACAAAATAGGGGATAGTTTTATGGCATTTTTATTATTAATTTTTTTACTAGTAATGGCGCAATCTGCGATTTTTGGCAGACACGTCGGACAATTTTGACACATTTTTGGGACCATTGGTATTAATACAGCAGTGCTATGAAAATGCATTGATTACTGTAAAAATGTCACTGGCAGTGAGGGGGTTAACACTAGGGGTGGTCAAGGGGTTAGTGTGTGTTCTAACTGAAGGGGGGAGTGGACAGTGTAGGGGAAGAGACAGATCGCTGTTCATACTCTGTATGAACAGACGATCTGTCACTTCTCCCCTCAGAGAACCGGAAACTGTGTGTTTACACACACAGATCCTGGTTCTCCATTTGCCCCGAGCGATAGCGGGAGCCCAGTGGTGATAGCAACTGCCCGGCACTCACATCTGCTCCGTGGGCGAGCAGGGGGCGCACGCGCATGCCCCTAGTGGACAAAATATTAACCGACGTAACATGGCACCGATTCGCACAGCTGAGCCATGTTGGCCACAGTGCAACTGCAGCGGCTGGTTGGCAAGCGGTTAAAGAAATATTAACATGTCATTTTAACCTGTATCTAAGAGGAGCCATAGCCTGTACTTTGAAAAATGCCTTTTAAAAATAATGTATTATAAAACAAAACAAAGATTGTGACCTTTCTTGATAATAAAATGCTGACGCATTTCTTTAAGGCCTGTTTCAGACTTGTGCAGGTTGCAGTTTGCAGGTGCATTTTGCATTTTTCAATACACATCTTCAAACCATTAAAGTCTATGGAACCAAAAACCAGAAAAAAATCCTGGCCCTTTCCATAAAATGCATAGATGTGAACTATAATCCATAGGAAACCATGTTAAATGGACTGTTCTGTGTTTCTGTAAAACTCAAAATGTACTAAAAATTGCATAGGTGTGAATCAGGCTGTAACATCCAGTATATTTTGCTTTCAAATAAAATATGTGCCGTCATGCACAATCTTATAATGCATTTTTTTTTTCCAGTTCAAAAAGTGATACCAGTGAATCCAAACTATTACTTTAGCTTTTCATATTGAAATGCACAGGGTGGTAATGCAATTTTTAGTTTTTGCTGTAATAAAAATGTATAGCATTCTGTCTATTGTTTAAATTTAGACTAGAAAACCTGATCGCTATGTGAAAACATGAAGGAAACAGAGTTCTTATTTATATTTGTTAAGTGACATCCTATTCAACCTATTCTGTCCATGAATATCAGTCAAATCTTGTTACATCTGATAATGAAACTTGACAGACAGAGCCTTGGTGACAAATTATGGCAATAAAACATCCAACCAGAAATATCAACCACAGCTGCCTAGAGAGGAAGTTTAATGAAGCAACTGAGAGTGAAGTTAACCCTTCTATTGCCAGGACTCCCTCTAGGTAATGGAATAAACCAGTGTATAAAGGCCATCAGAATTAAAGTGTTTCCACTTTCTGCAGCCAAATTTTAGAAAGCCCCACTATATATTTGTTCCTATTTACACAGTATACTTTCAAATAATAATAAAAACATTTCTTATTTTTGTAGGCATCAGTTTGGATCAAGCCTTGGGTAGACTGCAAGCTGGTTTCGACATTTGAAAACAGAGGAAACTCAAAGGAGTTGTAAAGGCAGAAGGTTTTTTATCCTAATGCATTCTATGCATTAAGATAAAAAGCCTTCTGTGTGTAGCAGCCTTCCCAGCACCCCCTAATACTTACCTGAGCCGTATCTCTATCCAGCGATGTCCAGAACATCGGCCGTCCAGAACTCTCCCTCCTAAATGGCTGAGACACAGCAGTAGTGCCATTGGCTCCAGCGGCTGTCAATAAAAGTCTGTTAGCCAATCAGGAGAAAGGGGGCAGGGCCAAACGGAAGCTCTGTGTCTGAATGGACACACTGAGCTGCAGCTCGGCTTGGGTGCCCCCATAGCAAGCTGCTTGCTGTGGGGGCAATCGGCAGGAGGGAGGGGTCATGAACAGCGAAGAGGGACCTGAGAAGAGGAGGATCCAGGCTGCTCTGTACAAAAACCATTAAAAAAAATAAAATAAACAAGACTTTACAATCACATCAATCTATCCAGATTGACAAAGAGGGACAATTCAAGTTTCTCATAGAATACAGAAGCCCAACTTCTGGATCTTTAACCCTTTGTTAGGACAGTGTTCAAATCCCATTTAAAGCTGTTAGTGAGATCTGCCAGCACAGTACAGACAAGATTAATTATGGATGAAGCCCTGTACACAAGTACCAAATGTACCAAACTTTCAGTATGTGTGTACCACTGTCTGTTCAACAGAAGCCAGTCTAATGACCGGCTTCTATTATATGGTATTGCTGGAAAGCCAGCATTTGATCAGCACTTGCAGCCAATAGTTTCAAGTGCTGATCAATGTATTCTGATGGGAGGGGGAAGGGGGGATTATGGTGAACATTTACCCTAGCCCCTTCTGCATAATAGAGCTCTCAATGCATAACAATGGAAAAAATCAGCATTGGAGCTTTCAAATCGCAGCAAGTAAAATGTAAGCAGCAACTGTTTTTCATTTATTTATTTATTTTACTATGTGAATGAGAACAAATATAAAGCAGGTGCTATTCCAATTGGGCTGCAAAAGTCAAAATACACAAAGTATTTTGGGAATTGAAATCAGACAAAAAAAAAACCTCACCTAAAACGGTGGCATATTTAAGAAGCAGTTAAAGTGACATTCATCAAACATACACTGGTGTTGAAACATTCATTGTATAATAAAACACATTGTAAGAAAGAATTGCCTGCAATGAATGTTTGATGAATGTCACATTTACAACTTTATAAATTTGCCTCTAAATGTTTACTGAATTGGGTTGTCCACGATGACTTCAGTTATTTCCCTAGTGGAAGATGTCACTTATATTTGAAACTGAACCACTGTGTTAATTGGAAATGTCTCTGGTTACTGGTTTGGGGGTATTCATTTTTTCAGGAAAAGCCATTAATACCTAAAGTAACATTGACTATTAATTAGACATATTGAGCATTGAAGGTACTTCGCTGGTTATGGTCCATTATCCACTAATGGCCTCTCTGTTAACTACCTCTATAATAGCACTTTTTTAAGAAGCTAAGAAATAAAGAAACATAGCAAACAGTGTACAGCATGACAGGCATATGTAAGATCTAAGAATGAGTTTCAGGTTACATAGCTAGTCAGGTTAAAAAAAAAGAAACACAAATCCAGTCTCCATCTAGTTCAACCTATAAAAGGGAAAAAAAATATGCATATATTTTTCAGAGGTTTAGGTCAATCATGAGTTCAACCCAAACTCAAGTCTAACGCTGTTTGGGAAAAAACACAAACCAATGTGACCGTTCACCAATATAGCAACCCAATAGCAATCATACACTAAAGCCCCATACACACTATCAGATTTTCTGCTGAGTTTTTCCTTCAGACTTACCAAAACCATATAATATGAGGTCAAACCTTAGGAGTTTCAATGTGTATGTAGTCAGGCAGGCCCTTGCACTACATGGTTTTGGTAAATCTGAAGGAAAAACTCAGCAGAAAATCTGATAGTGTGTATGGGGCTTTAAGCCTAGTACACACAGGCCGAATGTCAGGCAGCATTGGCTGGTTCAATAGAAACTGGCTGACATTGGTCCAATGTGTATTGCAGCCGGTCCAACAGAAGCCAACCGAAAAAGGTCTGCCGATCAGCTCCATTCAGTGCTGTCAGCTAATGGATAAGAACTCTGACGAGAGTGTTCTGGTCATCCCCATGTCAGAACACAATAAAACAGCAAGGGAGATTTCTATACTAACATTGCATAGTTAGTACACTTGCTTGACCTGAGCTGTCAGTTTTCTTTTGTTCACTCTTCTGGATTGAATGAAAAAAACTTGTAGTGTGTACTAGGCTTTAAGGGCATTTAAACTGTCGTCGGGTAGCTTAGAAGAGTCGATAATGATTTTTTTTTATGTAGCGGCCCATCCCTATTAAAGTCAAGGTTCCCAGCAGCCTTTGTTCAGTGTGTTGGAGCACAGACATAGTCATAGATAAGGAAAGATAACAGACTTTGGGTGCTAATGTTGCTACTGATGCTAAAAAAATTTCTATCTATATTTACACTGAGCCACAGACACACCAACAGTTTGTTGTAAAGGAGCCTTAAGCCAGGTACACACTAAGCCTGGTACACACTTATGCCCCGTACACACGGTCGGATTTTCCGATGGACAATGTCCGATCGGAGCATGTTGTCGTAAATTCCGACCGTGTGTGGGCGCCATCCGACATTTTCCATCGGATTTTCCGACACACAAAGTTGGAGAGCAGGAGATAAAATTTTCCGACAACAAAATCCGATCGCGTCAATTCCGACCGTGTGTGGCCTGTTCCGACGCACAAAGTGCCACGCATGCTCAGAAGAAATTCCGACACGGGACAGCTCGTTCTGGTAAACTTAGCGTTCGCAATGGATACAGCACTTTCGTCACGCTGCAATGTTAAAAATGGTTTAATACAGTGCACTCTCTTCTTCTTTATAATGTGACAAGAATTAAGTAGTTTTGCTGCTCATATTCACACACACTTCTCACAAAGTTTTATTTGTGTTTTTTTTAGTGGGATTCCCTGAATATATTGTTATTAGTTGTCACATCTGACAGTTTTATATTTTTTATTTTTATTTTTTTTTGGATTTTAAGCCTTTTTTTTTCTTTAATGTTTGGATTTTTTCCAAGGCTGATCTTTGTTCAATGTTATTTTTATTTTTACTCCCGAATATTTTTGTGTGTGTTTTGTGTGTCAAGTTACCCCAACACCATTGATATCTTTTATTATTTAATCTCCAGGAGATTGTTTGGTGTTGGTGTCCCTTGTTCATTTCACATTGTATATTTGAAATGTACCTGAATCCTCACAAACCAACTGTCATTTTTGAAGTAAAACACATAGGAGAGTATAATTCAAAACAAAAATCCTTTATTAAGGGATCAGAACCAAACAAAGAGGAAGGCAACACTGGATCAACAGCAGAAATTAGCGAAGCCTGGGACCCCCACGGCAGACAACAATTCTTCAACATCAAAATTGGTGACCTGAGGAGTCCATATGTAAGGGAGGGGAGTCTGGTCCAGAATTCGCAGAGATCCAGATAGCAGCAGATGACATCTGTGTCCCCAGGCTGTGGTACCACAAGAGGCTGCATCTTTTGGCCGACCAGACTGAACCCAGGGCAATCACTGTCTGGTCTTCCTTCCACGCTTCCTTCCGGGCTGTGGCTGTGCAGTTAGAGATGTGGCAGGAGGAGGAGTAGGACCTGGAGGAGGAGGAGGAGGAGGACCATCCCAAAGATGTGTCTGAGGTGTAATTTGGCCCCTCATACCTTTCTTCAGAGCCTCCGATATGAGGGCCTCACACAAGACTTTTTGGCCCTCCTCCATCCTCTGCATTTTATAGGCTATGAAGGCAGCAATGTTCTCCTCCATGGTGTGGGGTGCTCCCAGGACCTCTGTAGCCCTCCAAAAGAATGCTATAGCAGCCTCCTCTAGGGTACTCCTCCTACTGCCACTTTCTCTTTTCAGGGGGGGTGGAGGGACCTGCAGATCAGCCAGCCGTCTCGGCCCGGCCACCTCCTGGCTGCGACTTCCCTGTGTATGAAAAAGGGACATGGTTGTAATGTTTTGCTTCATCAATCACAATCCTAAATTAGTACTCCCAACTAACATCTAGTTAACATCATTGATTGGACAAGCAGAAATATTTAGAGGAATGCTATACCTGGCTCAATCTGGGCTCCTCCACATGTGGCCTGGAAGGCCCAGGTTGGGCGTCAGAAGCCTCAGCCAGGGGGGAAGGAAGCGTGGAAGGAAGACTGGAGAGGGATGGCCTGGGTTCAGTCTGGCCTGCCAAAAAGTGCAGCCTGTCGTAGTACAACATCCTGGGGACATAGATGTCATCTGCTGCTCCAGATCTCTGTGAATCCAGGACTTTCTTGCACTCCCTCAGATATGTTCTCCTCAGGCCACCAATGAAGATCTTTAAATAGGTGATGTCTGCCGTGGGGATCACCTGCTTCACAATTTCACACAATTGCTCCAGTGCTGCCTTCCTCTTTGCTTGGTTCTTGAAATGGGGGTGGGTAATCTCTCACAGACAGGGCAGCTCACTTAGCATCTCTACGAATACTGACATGAAGTCATTGTCTTTCATTAAGATATCCATGCTCACTGCAAGACACAACACAAGACAAAGCCTAATGTCACGCAAAACTCTCCTAATCTGGTTACAATATAGTCCTCAATCTAGAAGCAGTATAGGCACAAGTTTGTCTCTTACCTTCGTTCTTACGATCGGCGCGTCCAATGCTCCTTCCTCCGCTCACAGATCGTACGTAATACGCACGCGTGTTACGCTTTATACACACTGCGCATGCGTGTAACTCCGCCCGCCCCTGACGTTCTTTCTAGTCTATTTCCCGCCCCTTTTCGTTCAGCGCAGTGGGTGAAGAGCATGATGGCAGAGTTACAGCAGGTGCATGCTAATTCTAGCAACGAGGAGGAGGAGGAGGAAAGCCCGGATCCAGGCACGTCCTGATCCAGAAGGAGACGTTTTAAGGCCACAAATATGTCGTTTGGGGAGATGTTGGAGATGGTCGACATCATGAGGAAATCCGACTATGACGGAAAATATCGGCCTTACCCCCACCCCAACATCCGAAAGGCAAAAATCATTGCTAAAGTGATCAAAAGCCTTCACAGGAATTTCGGGGTACGAAGATCTAAAGATCAGCTCAGGAAGCGGTGGTCGGACCTGAAGTTGAGAGAGCCAGAGCAGTACCGAAAGATCCGGAGAGTGCTGCAAAAAAGTAAGTAGTTGTGCTGTGTTCCTATTCTTTCTGTCTTTATTCCGTTCGTTCTGCTCCATATGCTTTTATTAATTGTAACGTTTAAAAGGGCAACTTTAATGTTCATGGGCCCATTATTCGTTCGTATAAAACATTTTTCTTTTGGCCTCTAGAACACCATTGTTTAGGCCATATGCATTTTCACACATTTTTTGGGGCCTACTTGGATGCCAAATATTTGTTTGTGTAGATGGGTTTGTTACTAGAATGAAATGCCAACTAGACTGTGTGTAAGGAGAGGACACTGAGCAGCTGTTTTCACATCTGGACACTGGAGCACTAGTGTGGGACACAAGAACACCATTTTTATTAGGGGGGCCACACAGGTGCTCCAGTGTATACTATAGGGGGGCTACATCTGTGAAGCTTGTACCAAACAGGTAAAGTATTGCAGCTTGACAAAGGGCAATAAAAAATATACATCTTGGAACTCGGCTAAAATAGACAATTGTACCCCACTTCCAAGCAATGTTTCCTATTTCTAGTTCTGCCATCAAATATCTGTGTGCTAAGTATACCATTTTTGTTTTACATAGGGGAGAAAAGACTCGGAGGACACCCCTCATCCCAGGAGAACACAGACCCCCCACCTATGGAAGAAGGTGAAATACCACCAACACAAGAAGCTGAGCAGGAGGAAGAAGAAGATGTGGTGGAGATTGGCACCACAACAGGTGAGTGTCTGCGACCACAGGCTCAGGTAAAAGAGATGGATGTTGGCAGATTTTTGAGACCTTTTTTTTTTGTTCTTTATCTCTTTTTAGGTGATCGTGATGTGAGGGAGAGAGAACGTTTCAAATCTGAAAGTGCCCAGATACTGATCGGGGAGATCATGGGGTGTAATCTCGAATTGCACAACATACAGCAACAAATCAGTGATGTTATTAAAAAAAATAATAACATCATTGATGTTTTGGGGCAAATTTAAACCCCACAAAATCACCTGTTTTATTGTGGTCCAATCTTCTAAAAATGTTTTCAATGTTTAGAAAAGCCAAATTTGGAGGATGCACACAGTGTGCCAACATGTGCTATCTGCCATCACGGGAGATCAATGGACGCGTTTTGGGGGTGCAACCCCTTCCTCAATTATAAAGTCACGTTGAGGAAGGGCTTGCTCCCTCAAAACACGTCCCTTGATCCCCCCTGATGGCAGATAGCACATGTTGACATTCGTAAATTGGTGTGCATCTTCCAAATTTGGCTTTTCCAGGGGTGATTTCCACCCATCTGAACGCTATATCAAACCCAATTCCTAAATACTGATGTCTGATATAGCCTTCAGGTTTTACCATATGTGAACTTTGTAAGTTCAAGTTTTTTGGCTTTCTTGTTGGTTTTACACAGGCCTGTTTTATCTGAAATGGATATTTCGATTTTTGATAATGCTACTGCAAAAATTGTTATACAACAAACATGTTGGTTTGTTTTAAAAACCTTTCGTAAATGCACATGTGTTTGTGCAGGTATAAAAAAGTGGCTTACTCGAAAGGGGCGTGGCGTCCGAGCCCATAGATGGCCGCTTAGCTTCTGAGCTCCGCCACCTCGCCGGGGAAATCCGTCTCCATCGGAGCATCTGGACGAATCATCCTCCTCCATACGCCACATCGGAGCTCAATACACCTCCAGAGATGCCGCGGAGAAGAAAAGAACTGCTGCCACAGCTCCGCAAGCTGCCGGGGTACTTCACCTCAGCGTGGCCTAGCCAAAATGGCGCCCAGACGAAGCGCGGATCGAAACAGGCCGCATCCACGGCCTATTCTTCTGGTCTGAGCGCCACCGATCCAGGACATCCACACAGCTGATCGTCCTCAGTGGCGTCCACACCGACTACCAGAAGCCCTGCCAAGTCTAGACAGAGGACATCCTCTCCTCAGGTTACTAGGCCGCTGCATGACATGGAGGTAAGCGCTCACACTACCTCACAGTCACAGGCCTCAGCAGCCCCTGATCCCATAGAGGGATTTCCTACATCTGGGAAGCCAGTCTCAGACACTGTCCTCAAGGAGATGCTAATGTCCCTGAGATCATCTCTGCATCAGGACATGCTGCAAACAGTGCAAAAATGTCAGGCAGAAGTGCATTCACTAGGTGAAAGGGTAAATCAGATTGAGATTACTCTAGATTCACATGCATCCTCTTTCAATGCAATGGTGGATGCTCATGCTGTCCAGTCAGATGAAGTTTCCTGGATCAAGGACAAATTATCTAACCTCGAGGACAGATCCAGAAGGAATAACCTAAAAGTAAGAGGCATTCCTGAATCCATCCCTGCACTACAAGTACCACAATATGTCCAAGAGTTATTCACGGCACTGCTCCCTGCAATGTCTGCGTTGGAGCTCACAGTGGATAGGGTGCACAGAATACCTAAACCATCCTTTTTACCAGATGATGTACCCAGAGATGTTCTATTAAGGCTCCACTTTTATAAAGCAAAAGAAGCCATATTGGCCTCCTTCCGCAACCCTGATCAGCGCCCACCTAAATATGCCACTCTTCAGCTACTCCCTGATCTGCCTAGACATACCCTTCAAAAACGGCGCAATCTAGCTACCATTACTAAAGCGCTACGCAACCATCACATACTTCACAGATGGAAGTATCCAGCTGCGCTCTCAATCACTCATAATGGTGTGACCACCACGGTCTCCACTATGGAGGAAGGCCTGCACATCCTCAGACAGTGGGGCATACTGTCAGAGACATGTCCGTCTCCCATACCAGTCGACCCTCCTTCACACATACAGGCAGACTGGCAGGTGGTGAAACGAAAGAAGAGTGATAAAAAACCGGCTCCAATACCGGATTGCTCCTAAGTGACCCATCCAATTCTTATACCCGCAATCCCCCGGCGAAGGCATACTTGGAAATATTTCCAATACCCCTCAAATTTACTGAACAGTGCTTATGGATCACGAATGCCCCTGCGGATTCTCCTATCACCCTGTAACTTTTCTTTTTTCTCCTTTTCGTTTGTTCTTTTGCTTGTTTTGCATAGTTTTTATGGATCAACCACCATCTACAGAGCTGTACCCATATATGCTCTTATGGAAAGGATCATACCAACCCTGCGACCCGCCTATCCATCCTGAAGGACACTCCAGACGCAAAGCCATCCTGGAAAAGAAATCATCTATCAAGCGTGAGTACTACTCCACTTCGTCATACAGCATACCCTCCTATATACACGATGCCAGTTAAAATACTATCCATCAATGCCCATGGTTTAAATCACCCAGCCAAGAGAGCATCTCTTTGGAAAGACGCTGACTCTTCCCAATGCGATATTCTGTGCATTCAAGAAACACACTTCCATCACGCAACACCACCAAAATGCTCTCACAGAACTTTTCAACACTACTTTTTCTCCAATATGAATGCGAAAAAAGAGGGGTCATGGTAGCTATCAAAGATTCTATATCATTTCACCTTCATTCCGAAATATCCGATATAGCAGGCAGATACCTTATTATTATCTGTGATATAAATTCCACCCGCTATACTCTTGTGAATGTATATGTTCCCAATATTAACACACAAAAAAACTGCGCTAGATAGAGAATAAAGGATTACAACTCAATGTAAACACGCATGTTGTTAAAAGTCCATCAAATGCAAATGAACAGATGTCAGTTAACAGTCTATGCAAAAGTTTCCCGGAAGGTATATATCCTCTTCTTGAATCAAGGTGACAACACACTCAAAACCACCGCAGAAACAAGTGCAGGGGATAGGAAAGTCCTCCACCTATAGAACAGCTGCCTCTTACCAGCTCCCTTGATCTCTGGCAAGGAGATCAAATACGCTTTTTAGCTTATAACCCAGCTACAGGCTCTGGATACAATAGGTGAAAACTCAGAAAAACTCCCCGTGATTTCCTTGAATAAATCTCAACAGCAGGTCCATGGGCCAATCATGTGTGAGAAAGAAAGGCTTCCATAGTGTAAAAACGTATATAACCATTTATTGTTAAAAAGGTAATGCACTTACATACATCCGGATTCATAAGGCATCAATATAAAAACAAGCCGGCCAGCTCTTTAAGAAAAACCGCCCGTAACATCCGGGACTGCGTGTTGGTATGTGGTGGCGTCAGCACGCCACTCTCCCATGTTCCCAATACCAAACAAATTAATTTCCTGAACAGGTTGATGAAGAAACTGAAAAGAATCCAACAAGGTTCCCTTATAATTTGTGGAGACTTTAACATTACTCCTGATCCCAGCATGGACTCTACCTCGACTTACTCAAAAAAACCTCCTTCTCTGAATTTTTTCCTCAGATCGCATGATCTTTTCGATAGCTGGCGCTGTAAACATGCTAATGAACGGGACTTGACATTTTACTCTCACAGGCATTGCATTTATTCGAGGATCGATCTGGTCCTAATGGACAAATGGTTGCTACAAAAAGTGATCGATATTAAAATAAATAATATTACTTGGTCAGATCACGCTTCTATCCTCTTAACACTAGGAGACAATTATCCTACTAATGGGGCATTCATATGGCGCGCAAGCCCTCAAGTAATACAATCCACAACCACTAAGAAATCGCTAGAAAACCATTTGTCTGATTACTTCCAGATCAATTCCTCTTCCACAAATGATCCGTATGTGCTTTGGAATGCCCACAAGGCATACATTAGAGGCATATTTATTCAATTGTCTACAAAGCTTAAAAAACAAAAGCAGCAGCGGCTTGATACTCTTTACGCAGATATCAAAGCTCTAGAAGTTATAGACAAAAAAAACCCTACAAGCCAGGTTAGCAAAAAACTGACAGACCTGCGACACGCTCTCAGGTTAGAATTACTTCATTCGTTTGAACAAAAGGAACAACGACTAAAAATGTTTTTCTATTCGACCAGCAACAAAGCTGGCAAAGCACTGGCCCGTAAACTACGAGGCCAACGCTTCAAGACTAAAATACCTTTCCTCATTAGCCCTACTTCCGAACAAAAAGTATTTGACCCCCAAGGCATTGCTAATGAATTTAGCGAATACTACGGGTCACTATACAACCTTAATCATGACAATCATATTGTCCAGCCATCACAAAGAACTATAAATGCATTTTTAGAAAATATTAATCTACCCAAACTCTCCACTTCTCAAATTCAAGCCTTGAATTCCCCTTTCTCGCTATCTGAACTACTGACAGTAATTGACACTCTTCCTATCAATAAATCTCCAGGACCAGATGGTTTGACAGGGGAATATTGTAAGACTTTTAAACACTATTTAGGACCGCACCTTCTAAAGGTATTTGAGGCTGCTGCTGCTTCGTCTTCTTTTCCACCTGAAATGTTAGAAGCATTAATAGTCACGTTGCCTAAACCAGGGAAGACACCGGATGTACCTCAAAACTTTAGACCGATATCCTTATTGAATACTGATCTCAAGCTTTATGCCAAAATGATAGCACTGAGGCTTATTGACATCCTCCCCACTATAATCAACCCAGATCAATCTGGATTCACCAAAGGTAGGCAAACATCTGATGCTACCAGAAGACTAATAGATGTGATTCATACAGCCAGGAAACATGGGATGCCTTCTCTGCTTCTTGCTTTGGATGCAGAGAAGGCGTTCGACAGAGTGCACTGGACTTATCTCTCAACCACTTTGGAAAAATTTGGTTTTACAGGTCACATATTGTCTGCAATACTATCTTTATATACCTCACCATCAGCTAGGGTATACACCTCTGGTATGCTATCTAAACCTTTCAAGATCACAAATGGCACCCGCCAGGGCTGTCCATTATCCCCTCTCATTTTCAACCTCTTAATGGAGCCCCTTGCAGCCAGCATAAGACAAAACCCTAATATACAAGGTCTTACTTTCAATAACCGTAAACACGTCATAAGTCTCTTTGCTGACAACGTGATCCTCATGTTAACTAATCCGGTGTCTTCCCTACAACATGTATCTCAACTTTTACATGACTATGGTAAGGTATCATATTACAAGGTGAACGAAACCAAATCTTACATATTGGATCTTGGAGTAGCAACATCAGATAAAACAATTTTGCAACACAAATACCCATACGTATGGGACTCACAAGAAATAACTTACTTAGGGATTAAACTAACATCCTACCCCTCACAATTATTTCCTTCTGTTAATACGTACATTGCAAATAGGTCTCCAATCCCTAAGAAAACACACATTGTCATGGTCAGGCAGGCTGGCTGCCTTCAAAATGCAAATTCTGCCACAAATACTATATATATTTCGCACAGTTCCCATCCCTGTCCCAGGACAACACTTTCATACCTTACAATCCATACTTTCTAGATATTTATGGGATGGCAAAAAAGCCAGAAGTGCTCTAACCAAACTCCGTAAAACAAAAACAGCAGGAGGGGTTGGTCTCCCAATTTTTGCTGACTACCATCTAGCTGCAATCCTAGCACAACTAAGAGGGTGGTTCCCCCATCCCCAACAGCCTCTTTGGTGTTCTATTGAACAAACTAACATAGCAGGAGGAAGCATCTATGATTACTTGTTAGCTTCTATGCACCTAAAGTCTAAACCCTCTGACATCTCTCTCCCGACTCTAGCAACACTAAACTCATGGAAAACACTGATAACAACTAAATCCAGATCATCTCCTACTATATCCTTGTCAATCCCTCTGTCAACATTGGCTTTATTGATCCCAGACATACCCTTGAATAGATGGACAGCGAAGGGAATACAATGGGTTTCGGACTTACATTCCGACACTAAAGTCAGTTCGTTTAACACTCTACAAACGACTTATAATCTGCCTTCTTCAGAACATTTTCAACATTTTAGAATTGCTACTTACCTCAAAAAACATAACGTCAGTTATAAGTTATTCTGGCAAATTCATGTATATCTCACAGCTAAAGTTCCTCGCAAAGGAGGTATATCGTTATTTTACACTTATCTGACGTCATATTGGTCTCACATCCTCACAATCCTACATCAAATAACAAATTTAACTATACGGAATCCTTCATCCTTAGCTATCCTAAACATAGGTATAGAAGACATCCCACCACTACATAGACAATTTACTGTTCACTTATTCCTAGCGGCCAAACTAGTAATACTAAGAAAATGGAGATCGCTGCACCCTCCAGACATAGAAGAGGCGATAACTACATTGTCTTTGCATTACACTTACGAAAAGATGCTAGCATCCATTAATGGAAAGTACGACGCATTTTTTCTACGCTGGCAAGGTTGGATAAAGTGGTATGATAATTATCATAAATGATTGACACCACATCTGCTGTTTTTTATTTTTTCTTAAAAAACACCCATGACCATCCCTTTCCATATGGCTTCTGAAATGATCCTGTATTATATACACTTTAGCTCCTTTTATTAGTTTCTAACTATACGCTGTTGTTACAAGAACGCTAACAGATATAACCTGGTTAATACTGCTGTTAGCACAGAGGTATGCGGAGGCTGTGCCTCAGTCAAGCCACAGTTAGCTCCCAAATGGGGTGGCTGGCGGGGGCTATAGCCCCTCCTACCTCGTCTTATTCCTCTCATCTCAAGGAATTGTATTAAGAATGTAAAGATGTAAGTAACTGTTAGCATCTATGGTTTATATTTTGATGTACGATATCTACTGTTATGTGTCAGCATGGTGTATATCTTTGTAAACTGACAAAACTTGAATAAAAACTATTTAAAAAAAAAAAAAAAAGTGGCTTACTCAAAAATGTGTGGATTATTGTCTCAACACTACAACACTTTTGGGGTGATGTAATTGCTGTTTTATGCAAAAATGGGGCTTTATTTCCTAAGGGCAAATCCACTTTGCACTACAAGTGCAGGTTCAGTGCAGTTGCAAGTGCACTTGTAGTGAAATGTGTTTTTGCATTTAGGAAGTACCAGCTAACACTGTTTTTTATAAGGTTACCCAATCACGACATTTTATGCACTCAACACATTTCTGTCAGGGTCAGCTAAAACAAACACAAGCAGTAAATGTCCACAAAGAATTTCTTTTGGTTGTTTTTTATTTGAAAAAGGTTTCACAGATTGTCTGGCATATTGATAGCCCCCCTACCCGCAAAGAACTCCAGGTATTGTAACCGGACATCATGGGCACTCAGGGAGGGCAAGCCAGGACGGCCACTTTCAAGCGCCGTCAGAGTTGATGGATTTGGGATTCCGGCCTCAGGCCCAACTGAGCCAGCATAGTTGGCTGAATGTTTTCTTAAAAAATTATGGAGAACACAGCAGGCAAGTATTATATGGTTCAGTTTATACTCCGCCATATGGATGGGTGTCAGAAATAATCGGAACCGGCTGGCCAGGATTCCAAATGTGTTCTCCACCACTCTTTGGGCTCTGGCCAGCCGGTAATTAAAAACCCTCTGTTCCGGGGTGAGGGTCCTCATCAGGAATGGCCACATCAGGTGGTCCCACAGCGCAAATGCTTCATCAGCAATGAACACAAATGGGAGACCTTCAACATTGTCCTCTGGAGGTGGCAAGTCCAAGCTGCCATTCTGAAGACGCCTGTAGAACTCCGTCTGGGCGATGACTCCACCATCGGACATCCGGCCATTCTTCCCCACGTCCACATACAAGAACTCGTAATTAGCCGACACCACCGCCAACATCACTATACTATTAAACCCCTTGTAATTATAATAGTACTACCCCGAGTTGGGTGGTGGGACGATGTGGACGTGTTTCCCATCAATTGCCCCTCCGCAGTTAGGAAAGTCCCACCGCTGGGCAAAGTGGGAGGCCACAGTCTGCCATTCCTGTGGCGT
This sequence comes from Lithobates clamitans, assembly GCA_037952925.1. NCBI lineage: Eukaryota > Metazoa > Chordata > Amphibia > Anura > Ranidae > Lithobates > Lithobates clamitans. Next base: position 2,171,082 of record JBBGZY010000806.1, read on the forward strand.
TGAAGGAAACTGTTGAGGAAAAAACAATAAACATTACTATTTTTTCACAGAAACATGGCAAGCAGATTATGCACAAACATTATGGGGCAACCTCCAGATAGCATTTATTAAGGGGAATTTAACAACAACAAAGTATAAGGTACACCTATCATATTCCCCCTCCCCCCCTCATGGGCCATTTCTAACATTATAGGGGGGGGGAACTCTTGGACAGGTAACCCTCTTCACTTCATTGAGAGATGAATGCCTAAATACAGGGTATTACTTGGAACAGCCCCTCCTTAGTTACACTATTGGCAGACCACTGGACAGGTAAGAAGTGTCATAATACAAAGATATAAATACACACTGTACACATTTGAGCACATTTGAACATTCTGCTATTACCTATCAAGATAATAATAGGATACAAAAACTTTAAACAGTACCATTGGAAAGTATACAGGCAGGCCCTTGCACTACATGCTTTGGGGGATTCATCCATAAATATGACCAGTAAAGAGGTGGGTATAGTGTGTATGGGTTTGGCAAAGTCAGCAGATAGATGATTGAGGATAGAGAATTGGGATCAGCTGACTTAGCAGTTGGAGGAGGGAGGGTTACAAAAAATTTGGGGACACCACAAAAAAAAGCCTCTGGCACTCTGCCTGAATTTAAATAAAAAATAATATTTCCAAACATTTTAGGGGGTGTTTGGGGTAAAGCACTACTATAGAGCTGATAAAATACATTGTTAAGTGACTACATGAGGTGAATATAGGGGCAGGAGACACCATGCTGGAGAGGTTATTGAAGGGCAAATATGTATGAAGGACATAAAATAACAATTACATAAAAATCCAGCATGCATGAGAACAAAGGGGACATTCACAGCATATTACAATCATGGTAATTAGGGAATGAGGAAAGAAATACAATATATTAGCAAACATTCAATACAATAAAATGTGATATAAAAGGAAAAAAATCTTACCTTCATATACTCCTTCTGCAGGACCTGGATGATGGCAGAACAGGTCTCTGGGATAATGATACCCAGAGCCTGGGGGGAGATGCCTGTCGAGAACTTGAGGTCCTGCAGGCTTCTCCCTGTGGCCAAATCCTGCAAGGTAGCGACCAACCTCTGCTCCGCAGTGATGGCTTGCCCCATGCAGGTATCCTGCCTGCTAATATAGGGGGTCAGCGAAGCCAACAAACGGTGAAACACGGGGTCCGTCATCCTGAGAAAGTTCCTGAAATCATCAGGATTATTCTCATGGATCTCACGGAGCAAAGGCATATGACAGAACTGGTCACGCTGAAGCAACCAATTCTTGGTCCATGAACTCCTCCTCACCCCGTTCATGGACTGGACTTGTGTCAAGGTCAGGACCCCAACACCAAGCCCCAGCACAGCACGAACTCTACGAGGAGTATGCATATGAAACATGGCTAGAAAATGGTCGGCTGCTCAGAACGAAGTAACAGAACGCACTGAAGAACAGCAAGGCCTGTGAAGAGCGACCTGATAAACAGCAACGAGCAGGCAAGATCACACAGAAAACTCCGATACGAACTGACTGCACGCACTGAAGAGCAGATACAAACCCACAAGCACAAACTGAACGGCAGAAAACGATCTGAAAGCCACGAGTCTGAAAAAGCGTGAATCGTCTCTCACCAAACTTTTACTAACACGAGATTAGCAAAAGGAGCCCAAAGGGTGCCGCGCTTGGTTCTGAACCGGCCTTTTCTAGTCTCGTCGTACGTGGTGTACGTGACCGCGTGGTTGTCGATCGGAAATTCTGACAACTTTGTGCGACCGTGTGTAGGCAAAACAAGTTTGAGCCAACCTCCGTCGGAAAAAATCCTAGGATTTTGTTGTCGGAATGTCCGAACAAAGTCCGACGGTGTGTACGCCCTATAACAGTTTTTTTCCCTGCAACACCCACCTACTATTGTTAGCTGCCGGTCCTTCTCTCTACATCCTCAGCCTTTTCTGCCGCTGTTATCAGTGAACAGTGGAGAGTGAGGGGCAGGACAGCTCAGGATGGAGGGTGGAAGGAGGAGCTGGCCAATTTAACAAGCAGGTGATTGGTTGCCTGGTCCTAAGCAACCAAGCACCGGCTTGTTAATATAAAAAGTCACTTTTGCACAGGTAGGATGCTATGTAAGGGAAGGGGGGAAAGAGGACACTACTGAGTGTGTGTGTTGAGAAAGGGGGTTTTGTAAGGGGGCAGTGGACACTGCTATGGGCAGGACCACCCCCATAGCAGTGTCCTCTACCACACTTCACAAGACCCCCCCAATCGCTGCATTCTGAGCGCAATACATTTCTTGACCCTGCATTCTGAGCGCAATGCACTTGACCCTGCATTCTGAGCCTAACACACTCCTTGGCCCTGCATTTTGAGTGTAACGTACTCCTTGACTCTGCATTCTGAGCACAACTTACTCCTGATCCCTGCATTCTGAGCGTAATGCACTCCTTGACCCTGCATTCTGAGCACAACGCACTCCTTGGCCCTGCATTCTGAGTGCAGCGCACTCCTTGACCCTGCATTCTAAACGCAATGCACTCCTTGACCCTGCATTCTGACCGCAACACACTCCTCAACCCCGCATTCTGAGCATAAAGTATTCCTGATCCCTGCGGTGATCCCCGTGATCTTTGACTACATCAGTGTTGTTCAAGTAGATCTCCAACCCTCTAAGATTGCCTACCCCTGGTCTATATGGAAACTCTGGCTTCAGTGAAACTGCTCTTCTTCCAGCCACTGCATCTGTCACACAGACAGCGCAGCAGAGAGGAGTTTTTAAGATGGGTGGGCAGATGGGGATTCACAGACACTAGTTCCACACCAGGTCCAGTTGCCTTGTGATTGATATTAGGCGATAGGTGGATCCTTAGCCAATAGACAATCTACTATTGGCTATAGAATCTGCCCACTGCCTGCTGTCACTCATAGTGAGAGCAGACTTGATGGTAACTAGTGTCTCAGCTTTCCCTTCAGGTTCCACCCACTACAGCATCACTGGATGTTATCAGGCTGTCGGCTGTGAAGCTGACAGCCCCCTTAACAATCAGTTATAGGTGGGGAGTGGCCGCAAAACATGCCTATCTGCTGCACAGCATACATAGACAATCACTCTGCCTATCTCTGTATGCCAATTTAGATTAGATCTTAATTACCTCCTCCTGGAGGTAATTATTTTTTAATTTGGTCCATTAATAGTGCCGCTTTGTGATAGTGACATTATTAAACAACTACTTGAATCTTCCACATGTGTCAGTAAAGCTTCTGAAATGAATGAAAAGGATTTTGGAATATGGTGCAAGCCATTTTAAAGAGCTATAGCACCAGAAAACTGCTTTTATTCCCTCAACTGTGTTTGAACACTCCTATATCAGATTTGGGAGAGATCTCAGGGTGTTTCTAAGGAGATATACCTTGTGTGTGTGTCAGATACAACTTTAGTACTTTAGTAGTTGCTGTTTTATTTTGAGGGTTGTTTTTTATTGTTTTTTTTTTTTTTTTATGTTTTCACCTTTTTTTTCAGTTAGAATTTAAAAAAGGGTGGATTGATGATTATGTTTAGAAAAGGTTGTTAAAGGCTGTGCCCATACTCATTAGACTTTTGGTTGTTTTTTTTCCTCTCAAATATATGAACTGCTAAGTGCTAACTGCTAACTGCAAAGTATTTAAATGTTAATGTACTCACTACAATGTTTTGGGGGCTTTTTACAGTGTAATAAAGATGCCATAATGCTGATTTTTTTAAATAATAAAAGCTGGCTGTTGTAGCCCATGTTGATAAAGCAATCTACCGGTAGTTAAAGTGTTTAAATAATGTGAATGCGGTCACTACAATAATGTGGCTTTTTAAGTGAGTAAATTAAACTCTACTGTACATTTTATGAATTATAATGGTTGGATTGGATCCTGTGCAAAATGGTGCGTAGTGCAAGTGATTCAATACTGTACATATATAGACACTGCAATATTTTATTTTTATTTTTTTAAGCAAAAAAAGATGCTCTAATGTAATTTTTGCTTTATTTTAAAATGGCTGGTGTGGGTACTGTGCAAAATGGGGCATAGTACAAGTGATGCAACACTGTGCATTACAATATATATTCTAATGTAGGTTTCTTGGTTTTAAAATGGTTGATGTGGGTCATGTTCAAAAGCAGATCTAGTAAAAGTGATTACTGTGCACATAAACACTACAACCTTTTGGGGTCTTTAAAAAAAAATACAATACACTATAATGTTGATTTCTTGATTTTTTAAGTGACATATGTGGGGCTTATTCAAAATGGGGCCTAGTACAGCAGATTGATTAGTGTGCATATAGGTATTACAATATTTTTGGATCTGATTTTCAGTAAAATATATGCACTCTAATGTAGATTTATTGGTTTTAAAATGGCTAGTGTTGGTCCTGTTTAAAATGTGGCTTAGTACAAATGATTCAATACTGTGAACATAGCACTGCAATATTTGGGGGCTTTTTTTTCAGTGAACAAAATATACCATAATGTGGATTTATTGATTTTAAATGGCTGATATCAGTCCTGTTCAAAATGGGGCCTGGTATAAGTGATTCAATACTAGTGGTTTTGGGCCACTACGCCTTGTTTACTTGATTGGTTTCATCTTATCGCCTATCAACACAGAAAAGACTTAAATAGTTACAGTACATAGCTTTACTGTCTTTAACAAAGAAAAGCACAATGCCTTATTGTAGACCAAGTCACTGATAGACAGTAAGATACCACATTTGCAAGAAACTGCATCCTTCTACTCTACTTCATCCTAAAGAAGAGTGCAAAAACACAGGGGATGCAGATCAGAATGTGGGAGTAACAGCTCAGCTCACCGCTGGTAGCATTAGAAGAATATCTGGAAAAGATCAGCATATTCAACAGTACAGTACTGCAGGCATCAAGCAGATGAAGTTGGGCAAAGGGATAACAGCACAGCAGTCATCACTATGATCCGTCCCCTCAGTTATCCTCACTAAGCAGTGAATTTATAATGGCTTTTGCTGAAACAGTAGATAATGCTGTGGATCACTGAGAGGCTGAGCCAGGTGCCGGTCCAGGCATCTGGGTGGATCCTGACCATATGGTCGGGATCTTTCCCAAGCCTGGACCGGCTGAGCGACATCAGCCAACAGCAATTTTTAGCCTGCTGTCAGATGAAAATGGGTCACAGGAGTGTATAACAAACTGCACACCTGTGATCCAGAGGAGAAGTATGGCCCAAAAGGCTTACTTTTCCTTTAATACCACTCTAATGCCGCGTACACACGATCGCACATTCCAACAACAAAATCAATGTTTTTTTTTTTTCTACGGATGTTGGCTCAAACTTGTCTTGCATACACACAGTCACACAAATCTTGTTGGAAATTCTGAACATCCAGAACGCGGTGACATACAACATGTACAACAGCACTATAAAATGGAAATTCAATAGCCAGTGCACCACCCTTTGGGCTCCTTCTACTAATCTCGTGTTAGTAGAAGTTTGGTGAGAGATGATTCGCGCTTTTCAGTCTTGTGCTTTTCAGATCGTTACTGCTCTTCAGTTTGTGCTTGTGGGTTTGTATCTGGTTGTCAGTGCGTGTAGTCAGTTCGCATTTGTTTTTCAGTGTGTATTATTATAGTACTATTTGTTTCCCAGTGTGTTCTTGTCCGCTCGTTTCTGAATTTCAGCTCGCTCTTCTCAGGCCTTTCTGTTTTTCAGTGCTTTCTGTTAGTTTGTTCTGACCAGCCGGATGCTTTGAATCCATGAGGACCCTCACCCCAGACCAGAGGGTTTTTAACTACCAGCTGGCCAGAGCCAGAAGGGTGGTGGAGAACGCTTTCGGGATAATGGCCAGCCTTTTCCGCCTATTCCTTTCGGAAATCAACATGGCGGAATAAAAACGTAACCATATAATCCTTGCATGCTGCATTCTCCACAACTATTTAAGGATAAATTCAATGAACTATGTGGCCTCAGTTGGGCCTGAGGCCGGAGGTCAAGAAGAAACTCTGACGACGCTTGAAGCTGGCTGTCCTGGCTCCCCCCCTAAAGCGCCCGCAAAGTAAAAAAGAAGTATGTTGAGTACTTTTGCGGGTAGGGGGGCCATTGATATGCCAGAAAATGTTTAAGAAAAAATTTAAAAATAAATATTTTAGTTAGACTGAAATAAGATTTCCTTTGATTTACTGCTTGTGTTTCTTTTAGCTGTCTCCTACGTTATCCAATGGGCTTTTCTTTTTGGCCATTTTCTTCAATAGTGCAAATGTAATTTATTTGATACATGAGGCGACAATCTCTTCTTCAGCGAATTATTATGTTGTGGGTCTGCTACACACACACCTTGTTTTTGTTGTTAATGTATGTAATGCATTACTGATAAAATATTCATAATTTTCAGCACCATTAATTAATTTTTGGGAGTCATGAAAATGGCCTGATTGTTGCAAATTATAAAGCACTGTGGGAGTTATTTACTAAAGGAAAATACACTTTGCACTCCAAGTGCACTGCAAAAGTGCACTTGAAACTGCACTTAAAACTGCACTGAAAGTGCACTTGTAGTGCAAAGTGGATTTGCCTTTAGTAAATAACCCCCATTGCCACTATAAACACTAACTTAGTCCAAAAACTGCTATTGAGCGTTGAAATAAGAAGCCACACATTGTTGAGTAGAAAACGTTTTACTCTGTGCACAATCACATGTGAGTTTCTTCTTCCACAACATCCACATCACCTAAAATAAAAAAAACACATCATGTATTATAAATATGCAGGAATACATCTATTACCTGAAGCTGTGGTCTCAGACACTCACCTGTTGTGGTCACTAGTTTGCCCACTTCATAAACCTCTCCTTCCTCCACATCCTCTGGCTTTGGTGTTGGTATTTCCCCTTCTTTAGGAGGTGGGGGTCCCTGGTGTCCTCTGATGTCCTGAGTCTTTTCTCCCCTATGTGAATAAAAAAAAGGTATACTTAGCACACATATATTTGAGGGCAGAAATAGGAATCTGAAACATTGTTTGGAAGTGTCGTACAATTGTCTTATGGGGAAGAGTTCCAAGCTGAAGACATTTTTTTCCCTTTCTAAAGCTGGAATACTTACCTTTTTTTTACAATTTTCACACATGGAGACACCCCTAGTATCCACTGAAGCGCCTGTGTGGGACACCCTAAAAAGTTTGTTCTGGTGTCCCACACTAGTTCTAACAATCAGAAGTGCAAATTGTTAGAACACAGGTACAATTTTAAATTGGTGCATCAGTGGCCTATACCGCTTATAGATTGAGGCCTATATTGGGACAAGTTTAGAAGAGTTTAGCCTGACATTAGGGTTTGTCTTGTGTTGTGTCTTGCAGAGAAAATGGATCTATTCAATGATGGGGACTTTATCCCCATATTCATTGATATGTACAGGGAGATACCCTGTCTGTGGCAGGTAAACCACCCCTTTTATAACAATAAAACAAAGAGGAAGGCAGAGCTGGATCAATTGCTGGAATTTGTGAAGTCAGTGATCCCCACCGCAAACATCCCCTATTTGAAGGCTCTAATTGGTGGCATGAGGAGCACTTATAATAGGGAGCTCAAGAAGGTCCAGGATTCCCAGAGATCAGGAGCTGCAGCAGATGACATTTATGTACCCAGGCTGTGGTACTATGACAGACTTCATTTTCTGGCAGGCCAGACTGAACACAGGCCAGCACTCTCCAGTCTTCCTTCAAGGCTTCCTTCCACCTCAGCTGAGGCTTCTGATGTCCAACCTGGGCCTTCCAGCCAGGAAGAAGTGGAGGAGCCCAGCTTGAGCCAGGTATAGCATTGTTCAACATATTTCTAGTCAAATAATGAATGATGTTAACTAGATGTTATTATTGATCATTCATTTTTAAAGTGTTTTACATATCAATAGACAGTAGTGGCCACAAATGATTGGGACAAGAATGAAAAATGCTGGGGTCAGAATGACAATCTTTTCTATTTATTACCTTTCAGTTTGCAACAGTCATGAGCTGAAAATTGTGTGTGATTGATGAACCAAAAACTAAAACTATGTCCCTTTTTCATACACAGGAAAGTCTCAGCCAGGAGGAGGCTGTGGAAAGTGGCAACCAGGAGGTGGCAGGGGTAAGTGTCAGCCTGGAGGTGGCCGGGCCCAGTAGCCTGCCCGAATCCCAGGTCCATCCCCTCCACCTTCAAAAAAAGTCCCAATAAGAGGAGTAACCTGGAGGAGGCAGCACTTGGCCTATTTCGGAAGGCTACTGTGGCCTCAGAAACCCCCCAATAATCAAGACGACTGTGCCTACATGGCAGCCTGCAAAATGCAGAAAATAGAGGAGGGCCAACGCCTCTTATGTGAGGAAGTTATCTTACAAGCCCTAAATAAAGGGTTGAGGGGCGAACGCACAAGCCAAAGCCACGTTTGTGAGTTTAACCATGGTCCTCCTCCTCCACCTCCTGCCACAACTACAACACCAGAGCCACAGCCTGGAAGCAAGTGTGGAAGGAAGCGTGGAAGGAAGACCAGAAAGTGATGGCCTGGGTTCAGTCTGGTATGACAAAAGACGCAGGCTGTGGTAAGACCACAGCCTGGGGACAGATATGTTATCTGCTGCTGTTCCTGATCTCTTGTAGTCCTGGACCAGATTGTGCTCACTATTATAAAGACTCCTCAGGCCACCGATTTTGACTGTAAAATAATTGATGTCTGCCCTGGGATACAAAGGCTTTGCAAATTTCACCAGTTTCTCCAGCGTTGCCTTCCTCTTTATTTTGTTATGACCCAGAATAAATGGCTATTTATTTTTCACAAATACTTGCCTATGTGTTTTACTTCAAAAAGGACAGTTTGTTTGTGAGTTTGCAGGTACATTTAAAAAATACAATGTCAAATTAACAAGGGACACCAACACCAACCTCCTTGAGGTTAAAAAATACAACATAATAATGGTGTTGTGGTAACTTGACACAAAACGTGTCAAGTTACCACAAAAAGAAAAAATTATGGAGATCATTATAAAAAAAAATAGGAGATCTGGAAAAAAACCAAAACACTATAAACAAAAATTCTAAACATTATTATGTAGATCTGACGAAAAAAAAATATATATATATTCACGAGACCACAAGAAATAATAAAGAAATCAGGTTGTCAGAACTCTGTGTGAATATCAGCAGCAAAACAATTTCATCATTCTAGCATTATAAAGAAGAAGAGAATGCGTTGCAATAAAAGATTTAAAAATTTGCAGCGTGACGAATGTGCTATCCCCATTATAAACGCTAGTTTTACCAGAACGAGTGCTTCCGTCTCATACTTGATTCAGAGCATGCGTGGAACTTTGTGCGTTGGATTTGTGTACACACGATCGGAATTTACGAGAACGGATTTCCAGTTCTCAAATTTTGTTTGTCGGAAATTCTGACGGAAAATGTCCGCCTACACACGTCGGAATTTCCGACAACAAGCTCCCATCGAACATTTGTTGTCGGAAAATGGTGTATACGCAGCATAAGGCTGCTACTTTGTTTCTTTCCTTCTGAATAATTTCTAGTTGGGCTCCTGCTTGTGCTGCTTTTACACTTGTGCTTGGGCAGCTTGAGCTCCTGCCTGGGAAGCTTCTAGTTCTGCTTACTTTCTGGCTTTAGTGGCTTAGTGCTCCGTAGTGTGCAAAGGCTTGGGCATCTGTGCATGGGCTTTGACAGCTTCAGCTTTGATGGCTACCCTCTCTTTTAATGCAGTAAACTGCTCTTTAAAAACATAAAAAAACAAACATGTCATACTTGCCTGCTCTCTGCAGTGGTTTTGCACAGAGCAGCCCTGATCCTCCTCTTCTCGGGCCCATCGCTGACGCTCTTGGCCCTTCCCTCCTGCCGAGTAGCGTCAGAGCAAGCAGCTTGCAATGAATGGGGGCAGCCAAGCAGGCTCATTCCCCTCTCTCACCTCATTGACTCACTGGCTGTGATTGACAATGACTCCCACTGCTATCTCAGCCAATGAGGAGAGAGAGTCCCTGGAGAGCTGAGGCTCTCGTGCACAGCACTGGATCGGGATGGGGCTCAGGTAAGTATTGGGGGGGCTTCTGCAGAGAGGTTTATTTCACTTTTATGCATGGGTTGCATGAAGGTAAAAAAAACTTGCACCTTTAGAACCACTATAAAGTGTTTATTACCCCAGCATTTCATATTCCTACATAATTGTACCATGTACTTGTACTCTTGTACCATGTACTTGTATGAAGAAGTATCCTGTTCTTTTTGCATTTCTTTCTTTGTGTGATATCCCTGGCATTCCTGTCAGTCCCTCTGCTTACCTATTAAAAACTGACCACACTAAGCAGGAGAACACACAGTGGTCAGTTCTCTAGCTGAACTGAGAACTCAACCTGCTCTCCTCCATGATCAGACTTGTCCTGACATGCTCCCCCACAACCGTTCACTGAGTAACTGAGTGTACTGTTGCTCCCCCCCCCCCCGTCAGCTCTTATGCAGTTGAGAACAGAGGGAGCAAAGAGAATGTGATCACATAAAAAGGGGGAGAATTGTTTTTATAATGGGTTTTTTATGTCTATGCATAAATGTTTTGCTTTTTGTTTTAATTTTAAACCTGAATGGACTGTTTTTACAAGGTGAATATTTACAATCATTTTAAGAGTGCTTAAGTTTTTTATCTCAAGCTTCTCAATTTATCATTTATACATGTTTGTAGCCCACCAAGAAGAGAAAACCTCAATATTAAATACAAAAACTCTAGAAACGTTGTCTCATTTAGAAAGACGGAAGTGACATCCGCTACCAGCAGCATCAGTGAAATTAGAAGAGATGCAAACTCCTACAGTCTCATTCATGACAAACCCCATACTCTCATAAAGTGTTGTACAATTACATAAACACAAGGAGTTTCTCAAAACGGTGACATAGCTTCAGATGTGGTGCATCCACGGAGCACTTCACCTAAGACTGCAAGACTACAATTAAGTGCTCAGAATGTGACAAAGACAGGCACATGTCAGCTATACACTGATGTCCCTTTTAAATGTGACTCTACATTCTCTTGTAGGCAGGTGCAGTCTGTTTTCTCCACTGCAGATGGCGCTTGTCTGTTGGGGCAAATGCAGGTGGGGAGGAAGTCGAGAGGAACCTAGTTCCTCTATAATTTCCTCGGTCATAGAGAGACGGCATCTGATTGGATGCTAGGCATCCCATGTGACATTGGCAGCCATCTGGGGTCAGACAGAGCCTATTTAAGACCCTAGCTCCACGGTTTGTTGCGCATTACCATGTAGATAGCATAGAAACAGGTCACCCGGCTGTAAGGCAGGTAACAGAATAAGCGTAGCGCTAATATAAAAAATCGAATAACCATATGATATGTAGCATGAAGACCATTAAGTTCCTCAAATCAGCACATCCAAAATGCAAAAGGGGGGACATAAAAAAGTATATCCAAAGATAATAAAAGTCCTCAAAGTCCTCAAAGAATATATCATACAAAATAATAGGATAATAGTCCTCAATATATGTGTGACTTCATACATAAAACATGTCAGTGTGCAGAAGACATCTGGAATGGAAAAACAGCACCACCAACAATAGGGAGGCTTACCAAAACATTTGAGCATGCTGTCCATTAAGAGTGCAGTGCACATGCATCGGTGATGTCACCGGCAGCTACACATGTGTAAATATCTCCTGTGTAACTTTAGGAGATATTTTATGTACCTTCAGTTAAGCCTTATTATAGAAGTTAAGAATTACAAATCTTTTTCCAATTCTCAATGTATCAGGTGATGCCTGGGGGTACTCCTCACCTTTAACAGCTTAATGGACATACACTGCGGCAGGGCCCCTTAAGTGCAAAATCATGTCATTTTTTTTTAAGGGCTCTGGGGCATGTGTACTACCAGAGCCCCGATCCTGCTGTGATTGGACACAGCAGGAGCCAATCAGTGGGTCTGGCAGTACCGATGTCTGACAGGAACCCAAGTGATCGTTCGAAGGGAGGCCGAACGGTAGTCTGCTTATAATTTTTACATTTTTTTTTATTGAATATGTTTTATAGCAAAAAGTTAAAAATATTTTTATTTTTTTTCAAAATTGACGGCCTTTTTTGTTTATAGTGCAAAAAATAAAAACCACAGAAGTTATCAAATACCACCAAAAGAAAGCTCTATTTGTGGGAAAACAAGGACATTCATTTTATTTTGGATACAGTGTCGCAAACAATGGCCTGTTCAGGAAGGAGGTAAAACCTTCCGGAGCTGAAGTGGTTAAAAGCGATGGACAACAATAATGTCTCAATTAATAATTGTAGGTTACCCAGAGGCAGCACCAGAAGGGACTAATAGAAAGGGCAAGAGTATGCACAGCAGCCCATGGCACAAGGTACACCCCAGAAAGCATCATGGACACATTCAATGATCCCAAATATTATTAAAGTATATTAAAGGATATTTGTATGAGAGATGAGTAGTAAATTGGAGACATAATATCAAGGAAATTCTAAATAATCTAATTTCAATATCACTGCTATTAGATTATGTATAATGAGAAGTATCTCACTATTATATCTCGTTTTTTTTTAAATTTACTATGCAGTGGCTCCTTATGGAGTGTGTTACATAACAAAAGAAAAAGGTTTCACCCACTCTTTGCCCCCCCAGTTAAACTGTTTATAGACAAAGTTTCCAGTAAAAAAAAAACTCATCAATTTGGGACTGCAGAGATCATGTCCCTAAAAAATAACATCTGATGAGGAGCCTGCATTGGTATCTCTACACAAAAAAAACCAAACATTCCATGTAAATCTGCAAACAAAGGTGGTTCTGTATGGAAGAGGCCTGGGGCCATCATAAAAAAAAACATTTTCCTGGTGCCTCCATGGTGATAGAGCTCCGCCTCGACTCCTCCCTCAGGATCAAGTGAATAGTATAAATTAAAGGCATAGTCCCTCCCCCAACATTCTTCTTTTTTTCCTCATACCTCTTGTGCTGGTGAAGAGTAGCAGTATGTCCATACCTCTGCCTTCGGCAGGGTCCGCCGGGTTTAGCCTTTCCCGTGCGCAGTCCCTGTTCTTGGGCCGCTCACAGCGCTGATAAGACTGGGAACCCCTCTGTGGATCTGTTGGGGTCTCCTTGCAGAGTTTCCTCACAGGAACGCAGTCTGCCACCATATCCTATGATGAAGGCAAAAGGAGTCGCAAAAGGATCAGCTCCCATTCTTCCAGGCTTGTGATTTTTCATTTTTTTCCATTTCTCATTTTAAAAAAAGAAAGAAAGAAAAAAAGTTGCATTTGTCTTCCCCCCCCCTTTCCTTTCTGTATCATTCCTTTTCTTCTCTTTGAAAGAAAATATAAAGATAAGAGGCTGTAAGATATTCCTTTTGTTTAGTACCTGTAATGTTTTCAGGCTGCTGCTTTAGGAGCGACATCCGTTGCCCTGTTGCTGTGGGGGCCGTGTTGTGTTCTGTTTTCCTTTCCTTGTAGGTCGAGACAACGTGGCTCGGTGTCCCCTTCGCCGTACTGCGCATGCGCGATCCGGGGAGCTAAACAGCCCTCGCTTGGCGAGTGTTTGTCTCGGCTTCCTGGCGTCGGCTCTACTGCGCATGCACGGGCGAATGCGCTGTCTCTCGGCGCCGCGGCGGCCATCTTTGTCTCTGGAAAAAGGGCCAGTTTTTGCCCTTTTCTTCCAAAAAGCTTAAAAAAAAAAGACAGAGAGACTGGGGGTTCATGGGACTACCCCACTCACCCTTAGGCTATTTAAGATCGGCTTTGGGGGCTGGCGGTCAGAGTTTCCTCGGCTGTGCCCTGCTAGGTCACCCTAAAGCTGCTCTGTGGTAAGCATTTAAAAAAAAAAAAAAGAACAAAATGGGTTATATGTCTCTTAAAAAAAAAAAAAAAAAAAAAAACCTTATTTTTCTTTCCTTACCTTTCCTGCTATTTTTTTCCGCAGCTGATCCTTATGCCCAACACCGCAATGAGCCTTTCATCTCGCAACAAAGATCCTCACACTTCTGTCAGGTATGGGACCACCTATACGTGAGTATTAAAAAAAAAAAAAAAAAAGTGCGCTCGCTGGCCTGACATGATTTTTTTCTTAAAATCATAGCCCTGCCCACTCCAAGAGGACTGAAAAATCCTCAAGGCACCGCGATGACGACAGCCCAAGTCGCAGATCTCGTTCTTCACGCCACCGGTCACGCTCGTCAAGACGTGAGTCCCATTCTTCTCGACATAGATCAAGATGCAGAAGACGGGATCGGTCCCCCTCTCCTAGATCCTATAAGAAGAAGAAGTGTTGGACCTGTGGGGCTAGACCGCTGCCGAACAAAGTAGTCTGCAAGGACTGTTTCGCAGACTATGCGTCCAGCCGCGAGTTAGAAAATCAACAGGTGGTGGACCTGCTCAAAAGAACTATGAAGAACTCCTTCTCTGAGCTTGCGGCCTTGGTTCCTGCCCAGCCAGTCCCGCAGATGCCCCAGGCTCAGGATGTTGAACTTAATCTTCCCGCTTCTTCCGCAGCCAGTACTCCTCTACCTCCATCAGGCCGACCGGCCAGAGATTCCCCACCTGAAGATCTCTCGGGGGATTCATCAGATGAGTCAGATCCTTCTGGCTTCAGCCAGCCATTGGTAAAGCCATTTATCCAGGCAGTCAGGGCTGCAATAGCCTGGGAGGATATTGAAGAACCTCCCCAGGAAGCAAAAAGCTACTTCCCATTCCTTAAAAGGAAACAGGCTTTCTTCCCTTTGATGGGAGAAATTAGTCAAATTATTCAAATTGAGTGGTCAAAGACTGATAAAAAGCTGTCATTGGGCCATTTCAATAAACTGTATCCCTTACCAGAGTCGGGAACACAGTCATTAAACTCCATGCCTGTGGTAGACGCATCAGTGGTGCGACTCGCAAAAAATATCACCCTGCCTATGGAAGATTCCGCTTCTTTCAAGGATCCTCTTGACAGACGAATCGACCTGGACCTCAAGAGGAGCTATTTAGCCGCAGGAGCAGCATGTAAGCCAGTGATCGCCCTCACCTCTGTGTCTAATGCTATTAGAGCTTGGACAGATAACATTGAAACGGCTCTGCGCCAGGACGTCCCCAAGGAGGACATAATTAAAGCCTTGGAGAAAATTAGGTTGTCAGCAGACTTCGTCGGAGTAGCAGCTATAGACACGATTAGGTGTTCAGCAAGATCTATGCTGCACTCAGTAGTGGCGAAAAGGGCCTTGTGGTTGAAACTCTGGAGGGCGGATTTGGCTTCCAAGCAAAATTAGTGCAAAATCCCGTTCGACGGGAAGGCATTATTTGGAGACAAGATGGATAAAGCCATATCTAGGTTGTCAGGAGGAAAGTCAGGTATGCTTCCCCAAGACAGAAGGATGCGAAGATCCAGAGGGGGTTCTTCCAGGTTCCGTCAGTCAAACCCTAGGGATTTTAGACAATCAAGGAAGTTCAGAGATGGCAGAAGACCCTGGAGGGGCACTCAGGCATCCTTTTTGGGCAGAAAGTCTAAGGCCCCTCCGACTCCACATGAGCAGAAGCAATCCTTTTGACACCAGATTAGTGTCACTAATCGTACTCACCGAGGCCGAGATGCCGAAAGCGGTTTTGCCCTTGCGACTAAGCGCAGCTCGCCCCCTGGAGTTGGTACAGGGAGAGAACGGCACGAAGAGGCACAGGCTCCCCAATGGACTGCGGAAGACTTGCTTGTGGAGCCTTGACAGAGAAGAGCCGCTGTGCAGGTACTTAGTAGGTAAGGTGCAGCTGAAGACCACAGGCGGGAAGTCCAGAACCAGGCTGGGGCTCAAACACCGAGGTGGTGCTATGGCACTGCAGGATCTGCAAGGTAGGGAGACAAGAGAAGAGGGTCCAGGTACAAGCAATAGGGTCAGGCTAGGAGACAGGAGACAGTCCAGGTAGCAGGCCGAGGGTCAAACACAGGAGATAGGTGGGAATCCGATAAACAGGCCGAGGTCAAGTCCAGGAGAGAGGCAAGAGAAGTCCAAGGGCAAATCCGGGTCACAACGGGTAATCAAGCAGAGATACAGGACACAAGTTCAGCTAACACAGGAAGCTGAGACAAACCAGCAACTTGTGTGATTCTCTGAGTGCCTTTTATAGGCCGCCCAGGGAATCATGTTGGGTGTGCACCAATGCGCGTGCGCGAGCGCCGAGCCGTGAACGCACATGCGCCGGAACGTCGTTCTGCAGGGAATGCGTGAGAAACGACCGTAACGAGGGCTTCTTCTGACAGTGCCCCCCCCTGAGGGGTGGCCTCTGGACACCCAAGGTTGACATTAGTTCTGGATGTTCCTGGTGAAATGCCTGGAGAAGCTGTGGAGCATGTAGATTCCTGGCTGGTTCCCAGGAGTTATCCTCAGCAGGATACCCCTTCCATTTAATCAAGTACTGAAGTTGTCTACCATTTTTTCTGCAATTTAGGATTTTTTCCACCTCAAACTCGTCTTCTCCGTCGATTAGGACCGGTGGTGATGGAGGTCTCTCTCTGTCCGAAAAAGGGCTGGGAACAATAGGTTTTAAGAGAGATGCATGGAAGACTGGATGCACCTTGTACGCATCAGGTAAAGCTAGTTCAAAGGCCACTGGATTGATTACCCTTTTTATTTTGAAAGGACCTATAAACTTTGGCCCCAGTTTCCGGGAGGGAATTGGCAGTCTGAGATGGATAGTTGATAGCCATACCTCCTCGCCTACTTTAAAAACCGGGTTCTCCTTCCTTCCCCTGTTGTAGTATTTTTGGTAGTCATCCTGAGCCTTTTGCATTGCTGCTTTGATCCTTTGGAAATTTGACTGGATGGAACTTACTCGGTCCTGCACGGCAGGGACCGATAATTCAGGAATGGAAACTGGAAGAAAGGAAGGGTGGAATCCAAAATTAGACCAGAAGGGTGTCTGGTTGGTAGCGGAATGGATGGAGTTGTTATATGCAAATTCTGCGTATGGCAAGAGGGAGGACCATTCATCCTGGGAATCGGAACAGAAGCATCGGAGGTATTGCTCCAGGGTTTGATTTGTCCTCTCCGTCTGGCCGTTACTTTGAGGATGATAAGCGGAGGATAGACAAATCTTTATTTCCAAGGTCTTGAATAATTCTTTCCAGAATTTTGAAGTGAATTGAGCCCCTCTGTCAGAGGTGATGCTCACCGGGGTACCATGAATCCTGACAATTTCCTTAAAAAACATGTTGGCAGTAGCAGAGGTAGAGGGAGTACCCACCATGGGCAGGAAGTGTGCCATCTTTGAAAGTCGATCAATTACGACAAAGATAGTCGTGAACCCCCCTGATGGAGGCAAATCTACAATAAAGTCCATGGAGATTTCTACCCACAGGTGTTTAGGGATGGACAAGGGTTTAAGCAGGCCCCACGACTTCGTATTTGAGCCCTTGCTGCGCTGGCAGGGAATGCAGGATGACACATAGTTCTTGCAGTCCTGTCTCCAGCCTGGCCACCAGAAGAAACGTGAGATCAGCTCCATGGTCTTTTGTGACCCAAAATGGCCTGCTAGCTTGTGGCCGTGAAAGGACTGTAAGGTTAGGAGCCTAGATTCCAGCGGAACGAAGATTTTTCCATGAGACCAAAACAGATCATTGTGTTTTTCCATAGAAGATACGTGGTGTTTAGAGCATTGAGCGGATGAGGATTTGATTGCCGACATTGGGTCCCCTTGAGTAACTAGGAGGAAATTCTGCGGAGACAGGATGGTACTTGGCTCTGTTACCTGAGAAGTTTCATGGAACATCCTTGAAAGTGCATCCGCTTTTCCGTTCTTTGATCCGGGTCTATAAGAAATATGGAAGTTAAACCGGGAAAAGAAGAGGGCCCATCGGGCTTGCCTGGGTCTTAGCCGTTTAGCTGTTCGCAGGTATTCCAGGTTTTTGTGGTCAGTAAATATCAAGATAGGATTGGACGCCCCTTCAAGCAGATACCTCCACTCCTCCAAGGCGAATTTGATGGGCAATAACTCTCTATCGCCTACATCGTAATTTCTTTCAGGGATGCTTAGTTTCCGGGACGCAAAAGCCACGGGATGCAGTAGAGCCTTGGGCCCTTGTCTTTGTGAAAGGATGGCACCAGTAGCTGTCTCCGAGGCATCGACTTCCAGAATGAAAGGCAAGGCTGGATCCGGGTGTCGTAGGACTGGTGCTGAGGAGAATAGTGCTTTTAATTTTAAGAATGCTTCCTGAGCCTCCAGAGACCAATGAAAACGATTATGCTGACGTGTAGGTTGAGTGATGGGGGCTACGATGGCCGAGAATCCTACAATAAATCTTCGGTAAAAATTTGAAAAACCTAAGAACCGTTGTACCCCTTTTTTATCTACAGGAGCTGGCCACTCTTGGATTGCTTTGACCTTCTGGGGGTCCATTGCAACGCCGTCAATTGAGATTATGAATCCTATAAACTGCACTGTAGTCTTTTCGAATTTGCATTTCTCTGCCTTAAGGTATAGTTTGTGTTTTCTGAGGATCGAAAGAACCAGTTTGACATGTGCCCGATGAAGTTCTATGGTAGCTGAGAAGATGAGAATGTCATCTAGGTAGACTACTAGGAAGTTGTCAAGATATTCGCGAAAGATATCGTTCACAAGGTGTTGGAACATGGCTGGGGCATTGCAAAGTCCAAATGGCATTACCAGGTATTCATAGTGTCCAAACCTGGATCTAAAGGCGGTCTTCCATTCATCGCCCGCTCGGATTCGGATAAGATTGTATGCGCCACGCAAATCTAGTTTGGAAAAGATGCGGGCGGATCTGAAACGTTTAAATAGTTCTTCGATGAGAGGAAGCGGGTACCGATTCTTGATGGTGATTTTATTTAATTCCCTGTAATCAATGCAAGGTCGGAGGGATCCATCTTTTTTCTCTACAAAGAAAATACCAGCTCTGGCCGGTGATGAGGAGGAGCGAATGAACCCTTTCTCAAGATTTTCATCAATGTATGTTTTGAGAGCTTTTAATTCTGTTTCAGACAAAGGAAAGATGCGACCAAAAGGGATTTCAGCGCCCGGCAAAAGATCTATGGGGCAGTCATAAGGCCGATGGGGTGGTAGACAGTCAGCCTGTTGTTTATCAAACACATCTTTTAATTCCAGATAGCTTGTGGGTACATGTTGGAGATTAGGGATGAGCTTCGAGTTCAAGTCGAACTCATGTTCTACTCGAACATTGGCTGTTCGCAAGTTCGCCGAACAGCGAACAATTTGGGGTGTTCGCGGCAAATTCGAATGCCGCGGAACACCCTTTAAAAGTCTATGGGAGAAATCAAAAGTGCAAATTTTAAAGGCTTATATGCAAGTTATTGTCATAAAAAGTGTTTGGGGACCTGGGTCCTGCCCCAGGGGACATGGATCAATGCAAAAAAAAGTTTTAAAAACGGACGTTTTTTCAGGAGCAGTGATTTTAATAATGCTTAAAGTCAAACAATAAAAGTGTAATATCCCTTTAAATTTCGTACCTGGGGGGTGTCTATAGTATGCCTGTAAAGGGGCGCATGTTTCCTGTGTTTAGAACAGTCTGACAGCAAAATGACATTTTGAAGAAAAAAACACATTTAAAACTACCCGCGGCTATTGCATTGCCGACAATACACATAGAAGTTCATTGATAAAAACGGCATGGGAATTCCCCACAGGGCAACCCCGAACCAAAATTAAAAAAAAAAAATGATGTGGGAGTCCCCCTAAATTCCATACAAGGCCCTTCAGGTCTGGTATGGATATTAAGGGGAACCCCAGCCAAAATTTTTTAAAAAAATGACGTGGGGTTCCCCCTAAATTCCATACCAGACCCTTCAGGTCTGGTATGGATTTTAAGGGGAACCCCGCGCCAAAAAAAAAAAAAAAAAACGGCGTGGGGTCCCCCCAAAAATCCATACCAGACCCTTATCCAAGCACGCAACCTGGCAGGCCGCAGGAAAAGAGGGGGGGACGAGAGTGCGGCCCCCCCCTCCTGAACCGTACCAGGCCACATGCCCTCAACATTGGGAGGGTGCTTTGGGGTAGCCCCCCAAAACACCTTGTCCCCATGTTGATGAAGACAAGGGCCTCATCCCCACAACCCTGGCCGGAGGTTGTGGGGGTCTG
This sequence comes from Lithobates clamitans, assembly GCA_037952925.1. Classification (NCBI taxonomy): domain Eukaryota; kingdom Metazoa; phylum Chordata; class Amphibia; order Anura; family Ranidae; genus Lithobates; species Lithobates clamitans. The sequence continues at coordinate 2,191,198 of JBBGZY010000806.1, forward strand.
CGGGCGGGGGGCTTATCGGAATCTGGAAGCCCCCTTTAACAAGGGGACCCCCAGATCCCGGCCCCCCCCTGTGTGAAATGGTAAGGGGGTACTTACCCCTACCATTTCACTAAAAAACTGTGAAAAATGTTAAAAATGACAAGAGACAGTTTTTGACAATTCCTTTATTTAAATGCTTCTTCTTTCTTCCTTCATCTTCTTCTGGTTCTTCTGGCTCTTCTGGTTCTTTCTCCGGCATTCTCGTCCAGCATCTCCTCCGCGGCATCTTCTATCTTCTTCTCCTCGGGCCGCTCCGCACCCATGGCATTGGGGGGGAGGCTCCCGCTCTTCTCTTCATCTTCTTCATCTTCTTCTTCTTCTTCATCTCTTCTTCCTTCTTCATTTCTTCTCCGGGCCACTCCGCAGCCATGCTGGCATGGAGGGAGGCTCCCGCTGTGTGACGGCGTCTCTTCGTCTGACGGTTCTTAAATAACGGGGGGTGGGGCCACCCGGTGACCCCGCCCCCCTCTGACGCACGGTGACTTGACGGGACTTCCCTGTGACGTCACGGGGAATGCCACAGGGAAGTCCCGTCATGTCCCGTGCGTCAGAGGGGGCGGGGTCACTGGGTGGCCCCGCCCCCCGTTATTTAAGAACCGTCAGACGAAGAGACGCTGTCACACAGCGGGAGCCTCCCTCCATGCCAGCATGGCTGCGGAGCGGCCCGGAGAAGAAATGAAGAAGGAAGAAGAGATGAAGGAGAAGAAGAAGATGAAGAAGATGAAGAGATGAGCGGGAGCCTCCCCCCATGCCATGGGTGCGGAGCGGCCCGAGGAGAAGAAGATAGAAGACGCCGTGGAGGAGATGCTGGACGAGAACGCCGGAGGAAGAACCAAAAGAGCCAGAAGAACCAGAAGAAGATGAAGGAAGAAAGAAGAAGCATTTAAATAAAGGAATTGTCAAAAACTGTCTCTTGTCATTTTTAACATTTTTGACAGTTTTTTAGTGAAATGGTAGGGGTAAGTACCCCCTTACCATTTCACACAGGGGGGCCGGGATCTGGGGGTCCCCTTGTTAAAGGGGGCTTCCAGATTCCGATAAGCCCCCGCCCACAGACCCCCACAACCACCGGCCAGGGTTGTGGGGATGAGGCCCTTGCCTTCATCAACATGAGGACAAGGTGTTTTGGGGGGCTACCCCAAAGCACCCTCCCAATGTTGAGGGCATGTGGCCTGGTACGGTTCAGGAGGGGGGGCCGCACTCTCGTCCCCCCTCTTTTCCTGCGGCCTGCCAGGTTGCGTGCTCGGATAAGGGTCTGGTATGGATTTTTGGGGGGACCCCACGCCGTTTTTTTTTTTTTTTGGCGCGGGGTTCCCCTTAAAATCCATACCAGACCTGAAGGGTCTGGTATGGAATTTAGGGGGAACCCCACGTCATTTTTTTTTTTAATTTTGGCTGGGGTTCCCCTTAATATCCATACCAGACCTGAAGGGCCTTGTATGGAATTTAGGGGGACTCCCACATCATTTTTTTTTTTTAATTTTGGTTCGGGGTTGCCCTGTGGGGAATTCCCATGCCGTTTTTATAAATGAACTTCTATGTGTATTGTCGGCAATGCAATAGCCGCGGGTAGTTTTAAATGTGTTTTTTCCTTCAAAATGTCATTTTGCTGTCAGACTGTTCTAAACACGGGAAACATGCGCCCCTTTACAGGAATACTATAGACACCCCCCAGGTACGAAATTTAAAGGGATATTACACTTTTATTGTTTGACTTTAAGCATTATTAAAATCACTGCTCCTGAAAAAACGGCCGTTTTTAAAACTTTTTTTTGCATTGATTCATGTCCCCTGGGGCAGGACCCGGGTCCCCAAACACTTTTAATGACAATAACTTGCATATAAGCCTTTAAAATTAGCACTTTTGATTATTCATGTTCGTGTCCCATAGACTTTAACGGTGTTCGCGTGTTCGAACAAACTTTTTTCCTGTTCGCATGTTCTGGTGCGAACCGAACAGGGGGGTGTTCGGCTCATCCCTATTGGAGATTATCGGATATGGTTGCAATGGTAGAAACAGAGGCTGGAGACGGAAGAAGGCAATGTCTGGAGCAGTATTGAGAAGAAAAAGAGACTTCTTTCTTGTTCCAATTGATCTGTGGTTCATGGGCTTGGAGCCATGGGAGTCCCAAGATAATGGGGAACATCGGAGCAGCGATTATATCAAAGCGCAGGTATTCTTGGTGGCCTGTATCAGTAGTGGTGATGATGGGTCTGGTTTCCTGAGTGACAGGTCCAGAACGAGGCAGGGACCCATCGGCTAGGTGGATCTGTAGTCTTTGGTTCTTAGTGGTTAAAGGAACGTGCAAGCTTGTGGCTAGTGAGGCATCCAAAAAACAACTACACGCTCCGGAGTCAACTATAGCGGGTAGGCGAACCTCCTTTTCCGGAAGCTGTAAAGAAACAAAAAGAGTAACATAAGGTTGAGAAGACCCGGAAACTTGTTGGTAAATAGCAGACCGTAGGTAGGACTTACTGGGTCTCACGGGACAGGAACAGAGGAAATGTCCAGAACCCCCACAATAAAGGCACAGATTGCCCTGGCGCCTACGTAATCTCTCCTCTGAAGTGAGTGGGGCATGGACTAGACCAAGCTGCATAGGCTCAGCTTCGGGAGTGGTAGGGACTGGTGGAGCCGTGTAAGGTGGATGGATAGGAGTCGGTTTAGGCATCATCCAGGTAGGGCGAGGAGTCTGGAAGCGCTCAGCACGTCGCTCACGCATGCGACGATCCAGTTTTGTGGTGATTTGGATGAGATCTTCCAGGGAATCAGGGGTCTCGATCCTGGCCAGCTCATCCTTCAATGCTTCAGACAGGCCTTGACAGAACTGGTATTTAAGGGCAGGTTCATTCCAGCCAGTATCAGCTGAGCATTTACGAAACTCTACAATGTAGTCCTCTACTGGTCTTCGTCCTTGGCTTAGATTATGCAATAAGGCTTCGGCCGTGGCCGTGCGCTGGGGATCGTCACAAAGTTGCGCCATACCTTCGAAGAAGGTGTCTACAGAATTCAGTATGGGGTTCCTCTGTTCCATTAGGCTATGAGCCCAAGCTTGTGGTTCATCTGCCAAGAGAGAAATGATGAAGCCAACTTTTACCACATCCGATGAAAAGGTCCTGGGTTGCAGGGCCAAATACAGGGAGCAAGCATTTTTAAAAGCCCTGAACTTTTTACGGTTGCCGGAGAATCGCTCTGGTGTGGGAACCCTGGGTTCTGGAGCGGCCATGACCACAGTGGGATTGGTTGGTAACTGAGAAGAGGAACCTCCACTGGAAGGTACAGAAGCAGCGGCAGAAGCTGGAGATGGTCTGGAAAGTTGTTGAAAGCGGCCGTCGATTTGGGCGTAGCCGTCTTGCAATTTCTGGACAGCCTCAGTGAGAGCCGAGACCTGCTGACACAGGATCTCCAGTGGGGAACTCGCTCTGTCGGCCTCTGACATGGCTGGTTTGTACTGTCACTAATCGTACTCACCGAGGCCGAGATGCCGAAAGCGGTTTTGCCCTTGCGACTAAGCGCAACTCGCCCCCTGGAGTTGGTACAGGGAGAGAACGGCACGAAGAGGCACAGGCTCCCCAATGGACTGCAGAAGACTTGCTTGTGGAGCCTTGACAGAGAAGAGCCGCTGTGCAGGTACTTAGTAGGTAAGGTGCAGCTGAAGACCACAGGCGGGAAGTCCAGAACCAGGCTGGGGCTCAAACACCGGGGTGGTGCTATGGCACTGCAGGATCTGCAAGGTAGGGAGACAAGAGAAGAGGGTCCAGGTACAAGCAATAGGGTCAGGCTAGGAGACAGGAGACAGTCCAGGTAGCAGGCCGAGGGTCAAACACAGGAGATAGGTGGGAATCCGATAAACAGGCCAAGGTCAAGTCCAGGAGAGAGGCAAGAGAAGTCCAAGGGCAAATCCGGGTCACAACGGGTAATCAAGCAGAGATACAGGACACAAGTTCAGGTAAAACAGGAAGCTGAAACAAACCAGCAACTTGTGTGATTCTCTGAGTGCCTTTTATAGGCCGCCCAGGGAATCACGTTGGGTGTGCACCAATGCACGTGCGCGAGCCGTGAACGCGCATGCGCCGGAAAGTCGTTCCGCAGGGAATGCGTGAGAAACGACCGGACCGGAACGAGGGCTTCTTCTGACAATTAGCCCAGACACTCCCGGTGGGAGCCAGGCTAAAATTCTTTTTTCCAGTCTGGGCCAGCAAATGCCAGGATCCCTGGGTCCTGTCAACAATCCAATGGGGGCACTTTTGGAGTTTCTCTCATCCTCCACCTCAAAATTCTTTCAAGAGAACAGAAATTCCATCCTCTCCGCTGAAGGCTCAAGCCCTAAGACACTTTGTATCGTCACTCCAGCTTCAGGGAGCAGCTGTGCCGGTTCCCTTGGCAGAGCGCTTCGCAGGATTCTATTGCACTCTATTTCTGGTCCCAAAGAGAACGGGTGGATGGAGGCCTGTGATAGATCTAAAAAGGCTCAACAGGCACATACACTTAGAAAACTTCAAGATGGAGTCTCTACAAACAATTATTCAGGCAGTACAACCAACAGATTGGATGATCTCAGTCGACCTGCAGGATGCGTACTTACACATGCCAATTCTACCTGCTTTTCAGAAGTATCTCAGATTTGCAGTAGGACGGATCCACCTGCAGTTTCAAGCCCTGCCCTTCGGTCTGTGCACCTCCCCCAGGGTATTCACCAAGATTCTAATATCCGCTCTGGCTCCCCTGAGGGAGAGGGGTTTGAGGATATACCACTATTTGGACGACATCCTCCTCCTAGCAAGCAGTCCAGGTCAGTTGATATATCACCGAGACATTCTTCTCCAGTCCCTAAGAGAACTAGGATAGTTGATAAACTCGGAGAAGAGTCAGCTTGCGCCTACACAGCGGGTGCTCTATCTAGGTGCAATGTTCGACACCCAAGAGGGGAAAGTATCATTACCATCACTGAAGATGAGGATTATTATCCAGAAGATGGTCAAAACCATTGCGAGCCGGTACCTAACGGCATCGCAATGCCTGAGCCTCATTGGCACAATGTCTGCCTGCATACCAATGATTCCTTGGGCCCATTGGCATTTGAGGTATTTTCAGATGGGTTTCTTGGCGCAGTGGAAGAAACAGCGACTCTCTCAGACAATTCTGCTGACGGGAGCAATGCGCAGGAGCCTTCATTGGTGGACTCTTCCGGAAAACCTCTCCAAACCTCGTCATCTGGGTTCCCTCTCCTGGATCACAGTTACGTCCGACGCAAGCGGACAAGGCTGGGGAGCCCATTGCAGGGAAACCAGGATACAGGGGAGATGGTCCTGTTCCACCCAGGGAGTAGTATCCAACATACTGGAGATGAGAGCAGCGTTCTTGGCACTGACTTCATTGGCATCTCAGATCAGAGGCCAGAGAGTACTTTTACGCCTGGACAACAGGGCAGCTGTCATGTACCTGCAGAGGCAGGGGGGCACTTGCAGCACATCACTCCTCAGGGAAGTAGAGCCAATTATGCCCTGGGCAGAGAAGAACATCCTAGACCTCAGGGCGATGTATCTCCCGGGAAGGTTGAACATGGAAGCAGACACGCTGTCGAGGAAATTCTTGGACAACAATGAGTGGGCTCTTCATCCCCAGGTCTTCCGTCAGATTGCCAACCTCTGGGATCCTCCTCAGGTAGACCTATTTGCCAATCCGGAGAATGCCAAACTGACCAGATTCGTCTCTCGCCTGCCGTATACGCAAGCCGAGGAAGTAGATGCCCTGTCATGCCCCTGGAGGTTCACCACCGCATATGCCTTCCCCCCCGGCCATTAATATTCAAGTTCCTCCTGAGGCTTCTCAGAGAGATACTCCAGGTACTGGCAGTACTTTCATATTGGCCGAAGAGACCCTGGTTTCCTCTAGCTATGTGCCTCAGTGTGAGCTCTCCAATCAGGATCCCTCCGTTCCCTCAACTTCTGATGCAGGGCAGTTTAGTTCATCCAGATCCTCAGAAGCTGAATCTTCAAATCTGGAGGTTGAGAGGCAAAGGTTTGAGTCCCTTGGATGTTCCCCAGGGGTCATAACAACCCTCCTAGGAGCTAGGAAGCCAGCAACCAATGCTATATATTCAAAAATATGGGACAAGTTCTTGTCATTTGCTACCTCAAATGAGTTTGATCCAATCTTTCCTTCTACATCAGATGTTCTCGGTTTCCTCCAGACAGGACTTGATCTGGGTCTTGGCCTAAGTTCCCTCAAAGTGCAAGTAGCAGCAATTTCTGCCGCAACAAATAAAAGATGGGCAGAAGAGCCCTTAGTAGTCACTTTCCTCAGAGGGGTGTTAAAGATTCGCCCACCTGTCAGACGGTCTTTTCCCAAATAGGATTTATCCCTGGTCCTTGAAGTCCTCTCTGACCATCCATTTGCCCCAGTGGAACAACTGGCAATATGAAACATAACACTAAAGATGGTTTTCCTGCTAGCCATCACATCTGGTAGAAGGATCTCAGAGCTCCACTCTTTAGGGATAGGTGAGGACCACATCTCTTTCTTCCATGATAGAGTGGAGCTTCGTCCCCTTTGGGGGTTTACACCTAAGGTCGCTACTCCAAGCCACCTTTTGGAGCCTTGGGCACTACCAGTATTTGCAGAAGCAGATTCGGAATCATGTCACGAGCTGGACATATCCAGAGTGCTCAGAGCCTACCTAGAGGCCACTAGATCCTTCAGGAACTCGGAAAGACTTTTTATTGTTCCATTCGGTAAATACAGGGGCAAGGAAGCTTCCATCAGAACTCTGGCTTCTTGGGTGATAAAATTAATCCAGAAGGCCTACAGGATGAAGAATATGGAACCTCCATCTCGAGTGAATTCTCATTCTACAAGGGCAGTCTCAACCTCCTGGGCAGCGAGGGCTAACGTTTCATTAGAGACGGTGTGCAGGGCCGCCACCTGGTCGTCTCGCAATACTTTCCTCAGACACTACCATATTGATCCAGGAGCTCTCACAATGGTTGAGTTCGGGAGGAGAGCAGTTCAGGCTGCAATGTCCCATTCTAATTAAACATTTATTATTAAGCATTATCCCACCCATGTCAGCTAGTTATTTATCACTAGTATGCTGCCATGGAGGCACCAGGAAAACGGAAAATTGTATCATACTTACCGTAATTTTCCTTTCCTGGTGCCTATCCATGGCAGCATACGCTCCCACCCTCGGTATTCTATTTGACGGAGAATGTTGGGGGAGGGACTATGCCTTTAATTTATGCTATTCACTGATCCTGAGGGAGGAGTCGAGGCGGAGCTCTATCACTAGTATGCTGCCATGGATAGGCACCAGGAAAGGAAAATTACATTAAGTATGATACAATTTTCCGGGTTTTTTTACAAAATTCAGAGTTTGAAAGTCAACATTCTGAGATTAAAGGTCAGAATTCTGAGTTAAAAAAAAAATACAGAATTCTGAATTTCAAAGTCGGAATTCTGAGTTTCAAAGTCAGAGGTCTGAGTTTCAAAGTTTCAAAGTCAGAATTCTGAGTTTGTAAATAGAGTAGTCTCTATTAGGATGATTTTAGGACCACTGAGCAATAATGTAGTAACACCCGCAGACCATCATTCTGCAGACATACATGTCTTCTGCTCTGTAAAATATGTAAAACTATATTAGTCACAGCTTCCATAGATAACAGAACACAATGGCTAGCTCAGCTCTGCTCCCCAATTTGTAGGAAACATTACACTGTTGCCCCTACATGAGGGAATTGTGAATGGCTAGAAGGCAGCAGAACAATGTGTGCCTATGGTCATGATGGCTCGATCATAACAAATACTTCTCTAGACTTATACAGTTTTGTTGGCCTCATATCAAACATAAAAAGCAGGGATGTTGTGGCACTGCGCAATAGCATAGTGGTTAAAGTAACAGACTTAAATTGGTGAAGTGGGGGTTCTAATCCCAGGTAAAAGTGCATTTTATATTCTTTTTGTTTAAACATCATACACATTGAACCAGGAATATGAATAAAAACAATTTCAAAATCCAATATAGCAATAATGAATCTATAGGAGAAAGAAAAAGTGAGAAAGGGAGAAAAAAAATAAGGCAAGCATTAGTTCCTTCTCTCCCCAATGGCTCCAAACCTATACTCATATAAAAATGCTCATATTATGGATAATGGCCCCCTTGGACGTTCTATGCTGTAAATAGTTTATCCAGATAGATATCAAAGATCGCAGAGGGAAATCCCACACACCCCTCCAGTCCTCCATATCTAGATCTGGTATATATATATATATATATATATATATATATATATATATATATATATATATATATATATATATATATATATATATATATATATATATATATATATATATATATATATATATATATATATATATATATATATATATATATATATATATTCTTTATTTTTTCAATATATTGATTTTATATTAGTGAGGGCTTAAATTATATAATTATATTTTTTTAATATATCCAAATATTTCAAGGTATATTAACCACTTGCTTAAAAACTCCCTTCCTGCCCAAAGCAATTTTCAGCTTTCAGTGCTGTCACATTTTGAATGACATTTGCTCGGTCATGTAATGCTGTATCCATATGACATTTTTATAATTTTTTCCCAAAAATAGAGCTTTCTTTTGGTGTTATTTAATCACTGCTGGGTTTTTTTTTTGTTAAAAAAATGGAAAAAGATCGAAAATTTTGAAAAAAACAAAACAGTTTTATATTGTTATAAAATTTTGCAAACAGGTAATTTTTTTCCTTCACTGATGAGGCTACTTCACTGCAAAGGGGCTGTGTGTTTTTGTGCCTTGCAGGAACATAGGTGATTTAGTGTTTATTCCTTCAACACACAAATGTGAAACCATCGTAAGAAAGGGTGGAGGGTAAGGAGGTCATGGAGGAGGGGGGAGGTCTAAGGCTGAGCTGTCCCACCTCCCCAACGTACACAAGGGTCACATGTTCTTTACATGGTGTCTGCTCAGATTAAAGGCAGCTTCTCCTTTTTCCCCTTTCTGGTCATGTGATGTCACATGACAAGAGAAACAGGAGGAAGGACAGTGTGCTCTGTGTCACTCCCTAGCGGCGCTGTGCTGGGACTGAGCACCCACTCTCTTCCACCCACAGCTGGTTGGAGGGAGGAGGAAGCAGATTCCTCCCTTCAGGAGCCATCACACATTGCTCCTTCTAATGGGTGAAACAATCATTACAGTGAGTGAAGAGCGGGATGAGTGACCGAATTCTAGCCCCTCCATTCGATGCCCGGGACACGTCCCTTCTGCCCCCGACTTGTCCTGGACCGGATTCCCCTGCAGCACAGTGCTGGCCAATAACGGATAGGTAGACAGGCAGCCAATCAATGAAGGGGAGATATCAGTGTGTGCATGTACATTGTAGTACACATGCACAATTTAGCTTATAGTGCAGAGCCCAGGGCTAAGTTGTGAGGCATGATGGTTATCATGCAGCTTCCAGGGACAGTCTCCGGAAATTGAGAACTGCCCCATGTCACCCTAATCACCCTGATCACCCTAATATATACACAGATTTGTAAAAAAAATCCCCACTCTAATTTATAGTAGTCATCTTATACAACAATTTTAACAATATGTCTTTGTTAACCTCTTCATGTGCGCGCCGAATGATGGCTACAGCGGGGACCTACATTGCTGGGATCATATGACGTCATCCTCTTTGCCAATCCCAGCCCCTTACCACGTGATCAACTGTCAGCCAATGACAGATAATCACGTGATGTAAACAGAAGATCAATCGTGAGGAGAAAAATTAGTCGATCACCGGCTTCTGTAAAAGGAACATTGGTCCCAAAGAGGAAGAGCCACAGCCACCTCATCTGTGCCCACCATTGCTGCCTACCATTGCCCACCAGTGCATATCAGTGCCACCTATCAATGCCCTTCAGTGCCGCCCATCAGTACCACCCATCAGTCCAACCTACCAGTGCCACCTCATCAGTGCCCATCAGTGCCACCTATCAGTGTCCATCAATGCCGCCGTATCAATGCCCATCAGTGCAGCCTATCCATACCCATCAGTGCAGCCTCATCAGTGTACAATAAAGGAGAAAAATTACCCGTTTGCAAAATTTTATAACAAAATATAAAACTTTTTTTTTTTCAAATTTGTAGATCTTTTTTAGTTTTTTTAACAAAAAAAAAAAAAACAGCAGTGATTAAATACCATCAAAAGAAAGCTCTATTTGTGGGAAAAAAAATATAAAAATGTCATATGGGTACAGTGTTACATGACCACGCAAATGCAAAATGTGACAGCGCTGAAAGCTGAAAATTGCTCTGGGCAGGAAGGGGGTTTAAGTGCCCAGTAAGCAAGTGGTTAATGTACCTTGAAATCAATTTGGATATATTGATGAAATACAATTTAAGCCTCACTAACTCATATTTTAAAATATGTTTAATATAAAATCAATATATTGAAAATATATATATATAAAACTAAAAAAAATGCTTTTACCTGGGATTAGAACCCACAACTTCACCAATACGTCTGTTACTCTAACCATTAAGCTACTGTGCACTGCACACAACATGGCTACTTTTTATGTTTGATATGAGGTCCATTGTCTACAACACAACTGTATCATTATAAGGAGGGAGACATAGCTCTCTCAAAGCGATGATGGGATTTTGAAGGGAGATAACGTATCTATTTGTAGGTGAGCAATACCAACAAGGGTTAGTATAAAAAATATAAATTTTATTGAAAAAAAAAACGATAAAAGACAATACAGTCAAAATACAGTCAAAATACATGTTATGAATTACAGCTTGGTGTATGAAATTGATTTGCGTAGGCATGCAGGAGCAGCCAACATGTTTCGCTTAACGATTCATCAGGGCGCTACATGCATTACTGATTTCATCTAAGTTACATAGAATATGAAACATACCATTAGTATAGTGATACATAGCCTATCATTGGTTCAAAAACACTAACAATGTTATTCAGTTAAATAAATTTGTATAAAATATATTTCAAGTGCTCACCTAGGTCTAATAAAAAAAAGCGAACCACTAAATCACACTACTGCACAGCCATTCACCCATTATAAGACCACCTGGGGCTGGTTTCCCGTGGATGTCAGGTCCAATCGGGTTGGACCATGTTTAGATTGTTGAGAGATGATGGTCTGACAGTTTAAGAAACAAATTTGTATAAGTAATGACTTATAGAATAAAAAAACCTTCAAAGATGATTGACATAGTATAATTGACATATATGTAAACAAAATGTATATTATTGACATCTGTGTAGACAGCAGCATATAATGCCTGGTGCAGCATGCAATAAAGAGATACTGATAAGAATTTTACAAATACCATCATAAGATTAAACATAATTGATGTCTTAATTAAGTATAAATTATTCTTATTTAATATCTTACGTTTGTAAATAATTATTATCTTACTTTAGTGTATGTTATTGTTTGTCACTAATTGTTAAATTTATGTAATTACACAACTGCATAAGTCTAGAGAAGTAATTGTTATGATTAATGTTATGACCATAGACACACATTGTCCTGTTGCCTTCTAGCCATTCACACAGTGTAATGTTTGCTACAAATTGGGGTGCAGAGCTGTGCTGGCCATTGTGTTCTGTTATCTGTGGAAGCTGTGACCCCACCCCCCCACCCCCCCCACCCACACACACACACACACAATACACACGTTTTCAGCATGGTTCTTTATGTTGGAGGATATGACAGCAAAACAGGGAACTATTAATACAGTAGAGGAACCAGAGAACCCAGCACTGCCTGCTTCCCTATACTGTGTGCTGTAACTAATATTGATTTACATATCTTACAGAGCAGAATACATGTATGTCGGTATTATTTTTTTCGCTGCGTTTAATAGGTGGGGTGTTATGCCCTCCCGATATTTTCTATTAGAGCCCGGCATCCCATGGAACAAATAATGTAGTGGTTGAAATTCCAGGTGTCCCACCGTCAATTTCCTGATCCATGGAGACACCGACTCCCAGAATCTTTTAATTACTGGGCATGTCCACCACAGATGGAGAAATGTGCCTTTCTGCCCACATCCCCTCCAGCATCTATCACTTATGGTTGGAAACATTTGTGCCAATTTGACTGGGGTCCTATACCATCTTGACAGGAACTTGTACGCCATCTCTTGTACCTTTGAGCTGATGGATGAGGAATGTGTTAGTGTAATCATCCTTTTAATTTGATTGTTAGTCAATACCTGTCCCAATTCCTTCTCCCATTCCCTTATATAGTATGGAGTTGTACCTTCCTGTCCCTTAAGTATCCCTTTATACATTTGCGACAGCACGTTCCTGGGACTAGATCTCTGCACACATTGTTTCTCAAATATAGTGAGAGAGTTCATAGGTCTTATTGATGATTTGCTTTTATTAAAGAAACTCACTAATTGATTGTATTTCCACTCTGCCATATGCACTGTCCCATATCTAGACACCATCTCTGTCAGAGATAACAAAACCCCCTCCGGAGCAAACCTGCCACAGGTGGAGTCTCCACCTCCACCCCAAGCCCCCAGATACCCCATCTCCTCCCCCGGGGGGAACCAGGTGAATCCCTCCAGAGGAGCCAGAGGTGATATCCAGGGGGCGTAATCCCCATTCTTATTCAACTTGTCCCAAACTTCCAATGTATTCTGGGTTAATGGTGACACCCATTGAGACAACCCTCTTGACGTGCTCTGAATCCAAGGTGCTCCTGCTAAATTCCTCCCTGCCATTGCATTTTCTACTTGAACCCAAAGTTTTTTATGGGTATCATGGTGCCAGTTCAGAATCCGGACTAGACTCATAGCCTTGTAATATAAGGCTATATCCGGTATTCCCAATCCTCCCTCGGCCCTATTTCTTCTCAGAAGGTCGTGGGCTAATCTGGGTCTTTTATCGTTCCATACGAACGCCACAAACATCCTACGCACCTGTCTGAAAAAAGACCCCGGTACCTTAATTGGTATTGTATGCGACATATAAATTAATCTAGGGAGTATACTCATTTTTATGGCATTAATCCTCCCAAACCAAGTTAGATATTGGCCTTTCCATTTTTTAAACTCTTCCGCTATCTCCGTCAGTAGTATGCCATAGTTGACTTCATATAGTCTTTTCATTTCAACACTAATACGTACCCCCAAATACGTCAGGGACTCTCTCTCCCAGACAAATGCATACGTATGTCGCAGCGTCATCTCCAGTCCCATTGGGACATGGATAGGAAGGATAATTGACTTCCCCAGATTGATTTTAAAATTAGATAAGGAGCCGAACTTTTGTACCTCCAGCATAAGTGCAGCTAACGATGTCTGGGGGGACGAGAGAAAAAAGAGTAGGTCGTCAGCATATGCTGCGACCTTATGTTCCACCTGTCCTATTTGTGTCCCACTTATCTCTCTGTTATTTCTGATTTTACGTAGGAATGGCTCTAATATTATTGCAAATATTAAGGGTGATAATGGGCAACCTTGTCTCGTACCATTTTGGATACTAAAGCTTTCTGACAACGTTCCATTTACTTTAATTCTTGCCTTAGGGCCCGCGTACATCGACATTATCCATCCCATCATCCGCTCCCCCAGGCCTATTCCCTTCAACATTTCTCTCATAAAGCCCCAGTTCACCCTGTCAAAGGCCTTTTCGGCATCCATTGACAGAATGATCCTTGGGGCCCTATCTGGACCAGACTGCATCCAGTGGAGGACATTAAGCGCCCGAATAGTGTTATCTCTCGCCTCACGCCCTTCCATGAACCCAGTCTGGTCCAGATGTATCAACCCCCCTATGTGTCCCTGGAGCCTCAGAGCCAAGATCTTTGCTAACAATTTAGTATCCGAATTAAGAAGGGAAATAGGCCTGTAGTTTGCGCAAATCTGGGGATCTTTCCCTCCTTTTGGCAATACTGTTATATGCGCCAGAAGGGCTTCTGGTGGTAATGGGTTAGACGCATTAATTGAATTGAAGTATTTACACAATGGTTCTCTTAATACTGGAAGGAATTTTTTATAATATATATTAGTCAACCCGTCTGGGCCTGGGCTTTTCCCTAATGGCAATGTTGCTATTACCCTTTCCAGCTCCTCTACTGTGATTGGGCGCTCTAACTCTTCTGTAGTTGTTTTAGACAGCCTAGGCATTGATGCTTCATTGATGTAATCCTGTATCTCTTTTCTCTCAGGGCTTTCATTATCTACTTCGGAAATATTGTATAATGCCTCATAAAATTTACTAAATTCTGCAGCTATGGCTTTCGTTCCAACTACTTTCTTACCTCTAACCAGTAAACTGTGGACATGTCTGGATTCCTGTTGCTTTTTAAGCTGTTTAGCTAGTAGCCGCCCACACTTATTACCCTGTTCATATGCCCTATTTGCGAAGAACCTAATTTTATTTCTAACTTTTTGTTCTAGGCACTGTGAGAGCTCCGTTCGTAAGGCCTCTAGGCGCCTATTATCTGTAGGGTCAAGCTTCCTCTTGTGCTTCCCCTCCAGTTCACTGATTTTATCTAATAGGTCTTTTATCTCTTTTTTCCCTTCTTTTTTTATATACGAGCCATATGCTATCAAATCCCCTCTTATGACAGTTTTATGGGCCTCCCACACCATTTGGTCAGATACTTCCCCTGTCTTGTTTATTTCAAAGTACTCTTTTATTTTAACTCCTAATTTCTCTACTATTTCTTCCCTATCCAATAGAGACTCATTCAAACGCCATGTTCGCTCCAGACCCCCCATCTGAATTAGTTGGAACGTTAATGCTATTGGGGCATGATCTGATGTAGTGATGGGACCGATTGTGCATGAAATGACATTCTCCAGGTGGAACTGGTCCACCAGGAGAAGGTCTAGACGCGAGTGCATGTCGTGTGTTTTTGAATAGTAGCTAAAGTCTTTGATTCCTGCATGTAATACCCGCCAACAGTCCACCAGATGTTGAGAGCGTATAAGTTGTTCAATTCGTTTTAGGGCTCTAAATGACAAGGCAGTTCTTCCTGTTGATGTATCCATATTGGGATCCAGCACCAGGTTAAAGTCTCCGCCCATCATCAGACAGCCCTCTCTAAATTGTTCCAATTTCTTAAATATTTTAACAAAAAAATTTACTGACCCTTCATTTGGTGCATAAATCGTCGCAAATGTATATCGTACACCATGCAGTGTACCCTTCACAAATAAGAAGCGTCCCTCAGGGTCACTCTGAACTGTCTCCATTTTCCATGGACATGACTTCTTAAAAGACATTGTGACTCCTCTGGCCCTTGCGACTGGGGACACTGCATGGTACCATTGGTTCATAGTACTCTGGGGTAAGCTAGGGACAGAATCACCCTTAAAGTGGGTCTCTTGTAAAAAGACAATGTCCGCTCCATAATGTTGCAGCTCAATCCACAGGCGCTTTCTCTTGTTTGGTGAGCTTAACCCCCTTACGTTATATGAGATGATTTTCAGAGTTGTTGCCATTCTTTAAGTTTCCCTTATAGGCTCCCGGTATCTGCCCCTCATTGTTTTCTCCCTGACCTTATTCTTGTTTATTCCATCCTCGCTGACCCTACCTACCCACATATCCCTAGAACAACCCCTGTTAAAATTAAAAATTACATTTTTTAATTGTTCCATGTAAAAAACCATACATACCCCATCCCTACACCATGATACTCCCCCCTGGAGTACCTTTACTAACCCAGGTGGAGGCCTGTGTAGATGTGCGTCCCACAAGCACAGGTCCCCTCCCTTCCCTGCTGTTAGCAGGTTCCTTAAGCCCCTTACTCGGGGTTGACCTACCGACCAAAAAATGGTCTCCATACACCACCACACTCCTTCATCCCCCCCCTCCCCCCAGGCCTTATCTATAATTCTTTCCCCATTATGATAAAACACAAAAAAAAAAAAAAAGGGGAAATGAACAGCACAGCTTCATCTCCCAAAAAAAAAAAAAAAAAAAAAAAAAAGGGGGAATAAACAGCACAACTTCATCTCCAAAAAAGAGAAAAAAAAAAATTTATAAGGGGGCAGAAACAGGACCCCTTGCTACTCAGTCCTTTCTTCCACTATCTAGGTCCTCTTCGGGCCAAGTCCCTATTAGTCTTTGCCCTAACTTCTTGCCACTGCTCTGGCCGTTGTAGTGGGGGTCCTATGAGATTTATTCTCCAATCTACAAAGTCCACCATAGGTAGATCCAACTTTTGCACAAAAGATTCTAAATCATCTTTAGTTCGTAGTGTTGCTGTATTCCCATTTCTAGAAGCTGTCAAGCTAAATGGGTATCCCCAACGATATTTAGTATCTACCGCACGCAGCGCTTCTAACAGGGGTCGCACTGCTCGACGCTGGTACAGGGTCCGTCGTGATATATCGGGGTATAGTGCTATGTTCAGTCCTTCAAGCAGAATTGTGGGTTTAGTGCGTGCCATTCTCATTATATTTTCTTTTATTCTATATTTATGCACTTTACAGATAACGTCCCTTGTTGTCTCAGCTTTATTACTCGGGTATGACACCCGATGCGCCCGGTCTATTTCTATGTTTTCTGGGGCCTGGTCCCCTAAAATCTGTCTGAATATCTTAATTGTAGTGGGGATTAATTCCGCCTTTGGGATTGATTCGGGTATTCCTTTTATACGGATGTTCTGTCTTCTATCCCGGTTCTCATAATCGTCCAATTGGTCCCTGTACCCATTTAATACATCTTCATGCTTCTTAAGTACTTCCTGAATGTCTGCTACATTGTGCATTATGGCCTCTTGATCGCTTTCTATTTTCTCCACTCTATGCCCCAAACCCCAGAGATCCTCCTTCAGACTTTCAACTGCTTGTAAGCATGACTGTTCCACCACGCTAATTAATTGTTGCATATCATTTTTTGTAGGTAGGGCTCTCAATAGGTCCCACATATCTTTTTCCCAGTTTCCACCCTGCTCGTTCCCCCTCTGGCTCCCATTTCTTCCATCTTGGGGGTTCTGCTGTTTGGGGAGTGAAATATGGTCATAATCGTCATAGTCATAAAGAGATTGTCCAGGGTCTGTATCTGGCCTTGTTTGTGGGATCTGTGTCTCAACTATGCCATTGCTAGGGGTCGGTTCTCCTCCTCTTGTCCTGAATATCATCTCCGTAGCCTGTAGGACCTCTACTGTCCCCTCATTTACCTCTGTACCTTCAGGTGCCTCCTCATCCTGTACAATTAAATCCCCTTTCTTTATAATGGTTGTTGAGATTCTTCTTCCGGGGTTTATACACTCTTGTCCCCCAGCCCCTACTTCCTCTCTTATACTCATGGGGCTCCCTCCACCACCCGGGCTAATTTCTTCCACAACTTTCCTCCCCCTTCCTGTAGACGGAGATCCCTTACCGTGCAGTGTGGTGCCGCCTTCTGTTGTTGGGATGTCCGTTTTCTTTTTCCCTGGAGTCCCGCGTGCTGACCCTTCTGGGTTTCCTTGTGTCCTGCCCCCCTGCTTGTCGTCCCCCTCCATCAGCGGCACGAGGGGACATGTAGGCTCTTATACCATCTGCTGAACTTCTACCTCGTCCAGCCGGTAGCATAGCGACTTGTCTGCGTGTGGTCATCTCCTCAGCTGTCTGCGATGCGACTCCGGACTCCGCTGTTCTCATCAAATTGTAAAGTTGACCTATAAGCACTGCAAAGGGTGTGTAATATCTCCTGTTACTAACGATTCAGCAATTCAGCTCTCAGCTCTGCTCTGCTGTGCACTAGTTAATTATCAATTTAGCCAGGGAACACAAGGGGAAATGAGACACTCACTCATCCACAATTCGGGGGTACAGAAAAAAGGGTGGGGGGTTTCCAGCTGTCAATGGTTCAACAGTTCAGTGTTCAGCCAAGTTTACTATACACAGCTTATTATAGTGTCACCCCGGGGGGGGGGGGGGGGGCGGTGGGAGCGGGCACTTACTCCTACACAGCCAGGCACTCAAAAGAGGAAGGAGAATGGAGTGTATCCAACTGTAAGTGGATCAACCTTTGGAGGTTCAGTGTTCAGCTTGGCTCTGCTGTGGGATACAGCCCAGGAGCACAGGGGGGGGGGGGAGGTGAAACAGTTGCTCATCCACAGCACGAGGGAACAGGAGAGAGAGAGTGGAATCTCTCCAGCTGTCAGTAGTTCGGCGGTTTGACCTTCTTGCCTTTGCTTTGCTATGTACAGCTGTTTGTAATATCTGCCCAGGAGCTCGAGGGGGGGGAGCGGGGCACTCTCTCGTACACGGCCGGAATTTTGGAAACAGATAAAGGGTCCCTCAATATTAGATTGGAGAAAGGAAGTGAGCTTAATAATGGAAGCGGAAAGATGGGTTCATATGCTAAAGGGCCAGCAAAGGAAATTCGAAAAGAAATGGGCAGGCTGGAAGGAATGTTTAGGTGAGATGGAAAAAGAAGACGGAGATGATTAAAATGAGAAGGAGGTGGAGGTACAGCCCTTGTAAATATGTAAAATAAAAGAGACTGACCTATGGAAGGAAGAAAAGAGGGAAAAAAAGAAGAGGAAAGAAAGATGAAAGGAATATTGGAATTAGTTCGCTGGCCCAATATGTAGGGGAGGGTTTGGAGGGGGTGGGGTTGTGGTTCTCCTGTGTTTTTCCTTTCCCCCCTTTCCCTTCCTTTTTTTTTTTTTAGGGGCTTTTTACACAAAGTGAATAATTGATAAACAGGGGTTTTTTTTTTTTTTTTTTTTTTTATGATGGGTATAGGGCAGGGATCTCAAACTGGTGGCCCTCCAGCTGTTGCAGAACTACAAGTCCCATCATGCTTCTGCATGAGGGAGTCATGCTTATAACTGTCAGCCTTGCAATGCCTCATGGGACTTGTAGTTTCGCAACAGCTGGAGGGCCGCCAGTTTGAGACCCCTGGTATAGGGTAACAACACTTATAGTTTGGCCATGGAGGGCCTCTTCTCAAATTAAATATAATGACAACATGGTGTTTGGGGGGGGGGGGGGGGGTTTATTTTTTATTTTTATTTTTTTGTGTGTTTTCTGGTGTTTTGATGGGTAAAGGGCAATAACACTTACTAGACAGTTTGGCCAATGAGGTCCTCGTACACAAATACAAATTGATAAACACGCACACCTTTTTTTTTTTTTTTTTTTCACTTATGTACACTTATGCACTTTTATGTCCCCCCCCTTTTTTTTTTTTTTTTTTTTTTACGATGGGTAAAGGGTAACAACACTTATAGTTTGGCCATGGAGGGCCTCTTCTCCAATTAAATATAATGACAACATGGTGTTTGGGGTGGGTTTTTTTTTTTTTTTTTTTTTTTTTTTTTTTTGGTGTTTTGATGGGTAAAGGGCAACAACACTTACTAGAATAGTTTGGCCAATGAGGGCCACGTACACAAATACAAATTGATAAACATGCACACCCTTTTTTTTTTTTTTTTTTTTTCACTTATGTACACTTATGCACTTTTATGTCCCCCCCCTTTTTTTTTTTCTCTCTTTCTCACGAAGGGTAAGAGGTCTTCTTGCACAAAGAGAGGAGGGGAAAGGAGTAACTACAGGATTACCAAGTGGTTTGGAAAGGGAGGGAGGGATAAGATTTAAGCAAATGTGGTAGTAGAAATGTAATGTAATAAGGGTCTGGGGTGGGTGAGGAGGGGTTTTTCTTTTTTTTTTCTGTTTGTAACAATGTATGAAGATTGTTGTATTGTAAAATGGAAATAATAAAAAATTCTGATTATAAAAAAAAAAAGAATACATGTATGTCTGCAGAATGATGGTCTGTGGGTGTTACTACATTACTGCTCATTGGTCCTAAAATCCTCCTAACAGTCCCTAACACTCTATTTATAATCTCAGAATTCTGACTTTGAAACTCAGAATTCTGTAAAAAGAAAAAAAAAGTTTTTAATTTTTTTTTTCCAAACTCAGAATTCTGTAAAAAAAAAAAGTTTTATGATGGGCCCAGGGCTCTTCCATAGTTATGTGATGATCATGGACCCTCTGTTATACAGAGATTAAATTTTGAGTCAGTTAGAGGATGAAGCTGTGCATAAAAAATAAGCAGATACGTAACCTGGCCTATTAAAAGACAAAGCACAGATGTGATGGTTGAGCCTCAAAAACAGGGATTACCAGCAATGACATTTTTGATTTTCTGCAGCCTAAACATCTCCCATATACCATACCTCTGTTATATTTACAGCCAAGGCAGACAAATAGTATGGGTCCCGGACTCCTTTTTTATCCAAATCGCTAGGTTTTTTAGATCAAATATTTACCCTACTAGTACAGAGTACTCAAGCTTATATCAGAACTAATCTTTAATTTTTAGACAAACTACATGCTCTGCCAGAGATGTCATCAGACACCTTGTTGGTAACTTTTGGAAATCTCAGGCCTCCATACCTTATAATTGATAATAGGAAGGGAATAGAGACATCACATGAATTCATTCAGGAGAGCAGCAAATATACTAAAGTTTAGGTACAGATGTTCAGGGACCTCTTTCAAATAAATCTAGCAACTCTTTTCTGTTTCAGTTCTACTTGCAATGCTGAGGCATTGCTATGCAATACAGTTTTGCATTGCACCCATTATTGGTGGGAGGCTTTGAATGAATGAATATAAGCAACATTTTGTGTTCAGCAATGAATTGTTTAAGCCACAATGCAATGCCTGTTGGCACTATATAGATGATGCACTTTCCGTGTTGCAGAGAGACGTTTCATCTCTTGATGAGTTCAGTGACTTTTCAATTAAATCAAAATCATCTGAATTGACATGACAACTGATGAGTATCAAAATCCATTTTATATTGGGGGCAGAGCTAGCCGGAGTCCAAGATGGATGTGTGATAGTGGAGCTCCAACACCAGCGGGAATACAGCGGCACATAGCACCTCACCCAGGACTCAAATCGAGTCCTAACCACGGCGTTCCGGTTCTCACACTTCCGGGGAACACAGCAACCAAATGCTGAGGAGAAAGAAGGAGGGGAACCGACCAATTCGCCGGACGGACTACTTCTCCTATGATTCCAAGCAAGATGGTGCCGGCCCCTCACCCACGCCGACATCTGCGGCCCATCCTCGCAGCAAGCAGCAAAATTCACAAAAAAGGAGCAGCCCACCTAAAGGCTCAAGGTCTCCACCAACCACAACAACATCAGGGAGCCCTGAAAAGACAAGATTCAAGGCGGATGCCATGGATGACAACAATGAGGTGAGCTCTCCCCCTGACTCAGGGGATGACACCAGAGAGTTACCAGATATAGACACCAGAGAGTTACAGCCAGTCATAGACACAATGTTAAAATAGATGTTAGTGTCACTGAGAGGATCGCTCCACTCTGACATGATTTCATATATGCACAAATTCAGCACTGAGCTTAGGTCCGTATCTGATAAAGTGACGCACATAGAACATAGGATGGGGGAATACGCCACAACGATAAACGATTTGGTAGACGCAAATGAAGCCAAGGAAGATGACATAGAAACGATCAAAGCCAAGATAGCGGACATTGAGGATAGGTCCAGGAAAAATAATCTGAAGATCATAGGGGTCCCAGAAACTGTCAAACAATAAGATCAACCCAGCTATTCACGGTTATTTTACCGGATCTATCAGAGTTAGAGCACACTGTGGGCAGAATTCACAGACTACCTAAACCTATCTACCTTTCAGATAATATACCACGAGATGTAATCCTTAGATTACACCACACAAAGGAAAGGCTAATGGCAGCCTCAAGGCAAAAAGAAATGATCCCCTCACCTTACTCAAACCTGCAATTTTTTGCAGACTTATCACAATACATGCTGCAAAAACGCAGAAACATGACGACCATTACTAAAGCACTAAGGAACCATAAGCTTGGGTATAAATGGGGCTTTCCAACCAAACTGATTGTCACGAGAGAAGTCAAGGATGATGTGTTGGACTCTGTTGCAAAAGGCATGGTGTTGCTCAACTCCTGGGGGATCATCCCAGACACCCAATCACCCTCACACCAAAGGAGCCCTACCACAAGCCCGGACCCAGAATGGCGCACGGTTGATCGCAGGAATGCCCGCTTACACAAATGATTCACACATGGGTGGTTTGCAAAACCAACATCCCGTTTCGGTGATTCTACAAGTGTTCCATTAAGTTTGTTCAAACTTACTACCCCCAAGTTACTACTTGAGTGACTCAGAGTCACACTTCATTACCCTTTTGTTAGTTGGCATACAGCCATAAATATTGACTTTCTGTTCTTATAAATTTTTTTTCCTAACAGTCAAGAGTAACACTTCAATTTCAGGAAGCAATCGAACCATACAAGCACAAGATCCAAACTCTTCAGGACATCAAAGTGACCTACAGGCATTCAACCCACGGGACTTGAACCTAAACACAGTAAGTGGCATGCACAACATAAACCATACACATCTCCCTACAAACTGCATCCATGACAGTGAACTTTCTAAAGGAAGGGAGACACCTGGGAAAGGAAAGACTGCACACCCCAAGGTGATTTCAAAAACGGGAATTTACCCCCCCTTCCACCTCTCCCCCCCTTCCCCCCTACCCCCTCCCCCTCCTTTTCCTCTTTTCCTTTCTCCTTTTCCTTCTCTTTCCTTCTTCTTTTTTCTTTGTTTCCATTTTCCTTTTGTCCTTCTCAATTGGACATTTTTTCCATTTCCCAAACTTCCTTTTTCCAGTTTACAGTGTACATACATCTATACACGCCCTACAATCTTTGACTAGAATTTACAAAGATATTTTAACTGTGTTAAAATTTAGGCTAACAGCCTTAAAAAAGCTTATGATATTATTAATAGCATTATCACTGGATTTAACCCTTTCATGACTAAGCCTATTTTTGAAATTTGGTGTTTACAAGTTAAAATCCGTATTTTTTGCTAGAAAATTACTTAGAACCCCCAAACATTATGTATATTTTTTTAGTAGAGAATCTAGAGAATAAAATGGATATTGTTACAATATTTTATATCACACGGTATTTGTGCAGCAGTGTTTTAAACGCAAATTTTTGGAAAAGGGACACTTTCATGAATTAAAAAAAATCCAAACAGTAAAGTTACCCCAATTTTTTTGTATAATGTGAAAGATGATGTTACGCCGAGTAAATATATACCAAACATGTCACGCATTATAATTGCACGCACTCGTGGAATGGCGACAAACTACGGTACCTAAGAATTTTCATATGCGACGCTTTAAATTTTTTTTACGGTTACCAGGTTAGAGTTACAGAGGAGGTCTATTGCTAGAATTATTGCTCTCACTCTGACGATCGCGGCGATACCTCACATGTGTGATTTGAACACCGTTTACATATGCGTGCGCGACTTCCGTTCTTTGCTGCGCGAGCTCGCGGGGACAGGGGCGCTTTAAAAAAAATTTTTTTCTTATTTATTTTATTTATTTTAAAATTCATAAATTGTGTTTTTAAAAAAAAATGTTTTGATGACTTTTATTGCTGTCACAAGGAATGTAAATATCCCTTGTGACAGTAATAGGTGGTGACAGGTACTCTTTATGGAGAGATCGGGGGTCTAAAAGACCCCCCATCCCTCCTTTACACTTCAAAGTATTCAGATCGCAGAAAACGGCGATTCTGAATACTGTGTACTTTTTAAAAACCGGCGCCATTGGCAGCCGAGTAAACAGGAAGTGACGTCATGACGTCGCTTCTGCATTTACAATTTGAAGGCTGGAACGAAGCCACCCACAGCTTCGATCCAGCCCGCCCCCAGCCGCCGGAGGCATCGGATTGGTAACTGAGCCTCCGGATCGACCGGGAGGCCTGGTAAGAGCGGTGGGAGGCAGCCGGAGGGGGGGAGTCCCCTCCCGCTGCTCCGGTATAACAGCCGAGCGGCTTTTAGCCGCATCGGTTGTTATACACGGATAGCCAATCGCCGGCTCTAAACAACGGTACCAGGATGATGCCTGCAGCTGCGGGCATCATCCCGGTATAACCCCCGAAAGCCGAGTACACATATCTGCGTACGGTCGGCAGGAAGGGGATTTTATACAAGTTTATACAAACAGATGATACTATTCTTTCTAAATGCTTTCATTGATGTTGCTGCTTGATGTTTAGGCCACAGGCGCTGCTGACCCACCTGCCCCTTGCCAAACGCGGGGTATTTCCTAGATGTGAGTCATCGCAAGTCACGCAGCTTCTGCTTGGCTCCCTCTCTTGGGGTGTTGGCAGACCGGGGGGCCCTGGTGTTGGGACCGGATAGTGGAAGCTGTTCTAAAAATTGTAGGCTCAGGAGACATGGCTACACACATACTTTTGGTAATTATGTTTAAAACTCTCATTATATACAACTGTGCACAATCATATTGGTATTATTTCATTATGTATACGAAATTCTTCCACAGCGCATGCATTTCCTCTGAAGAAGACCTGATGGGGTCGAAACGCCTCAGGACTATCCAAGCGCTTTTGTATTGCATAATTTATGTATAGCTTTGTACATGCTCCTGTGCTTTCTATAACTTTATGTACACAGTTCATGTTTTTTTACTCTAATGTCCTACGTTTAATAATACTACCTTTTAAACCATACAATATCTGCATTTTTGTTCACTGCTTAGAAAGCCCCTTCACTCTTGGGGGTAAATTCCCATTTTTTATAGTGAACTTTCTAACCATTAACTCCAAGGGACTCAGTCACCCGGCCAAATGCAGGTCCTTATGGAAAGAAGCAATACAAAGGAATTGTGCCATTTTATGCACACAAGAAACCCATTTCAAAATATCATCATCACCTAAATGTTTTCATCCAAAATTTCCACATGTTTTCTGCGCAAGTGTGGAAACAAAAACAAAAGGGGTGATGTTCGCAGTTAAGGACACCATTGCATTCCATCTACATAAGATCATATTGGACCCGCAGGGTCGCTACATTATTATGCTGTGTGACATCAACTCTGTAACTCACTCTGGCAAACATATACGCCCCTAATGCTGGACAATCCAAATTCCTACACAAAATTATTAAGAAAATTAATAAAATTCGTCAAGGAGCGCTAGTGTTATGTGGGGACTTCAATATTGTACCTGACTCAGGGGCGTGGCATCCGAGCCCGAAGATGGCCGTTTAGCTTCTGAGCTCCGTCACCTCGCCGGGGAAATCCGTCTCCATCGGAACATTTGGACGAATCATCCTCCTCCATCCGCCACATCGGAGCACAATCCACCTCCAGAGATGCCGCGGAGAAGGAAAGAACCGCCGCCACAGCTCCGCAAGCTGCCGGGGTACTTCACCTCAGTGCGGCCTACCCAAAATGGCGCCCAGACAAAGCACGGATCGAAACAGGCCGCATCCACGGCCTATTCTCCTGGTCTAAGCGGCACCGATCCAGGGCATCCACGCAGCGGATCGTCCTCAGAGGCGTCCACCCCAACTACCAGAAGCCCTGCCAAATCCAGACAGAGGACATCCTCTCCTCAGGATACTAGGCCGCTGAATGACATGGAGGTAAGCGCTCACACTACCTCACAGTCACAGGCCTCAGCAGCCCCTGATCCCATAGAGGGATTTCCTACATCAGGGCAGCCAGTTTCAGACACTGTCCTTAAGGAGATGCTAATGTCACTGAGATCATCTCTGCATCAGGACATGCTGCACACAGTACAAAAGTGTCAGGCAGAAGTGCACTCACTAGGTGAAAGGGTAAATCAGATTGAGATTACTCTAGATTCACATGCATCCTCTTTCAATGCAATGGTGGATGCTCATACTATTCAAACAGATGAAGTTTCCTGGATCAAAGACAAATTATCTGACCTCGAGGACAGATCCAGAAGGAGTAACCTAAAAGTAAGAAGCATTCCTGAATCCATCCCTGCACTACAAGTACCACAATATGTCCAAGAATTATTCACAGCACTGCTCCCTGCAATGTCTGCGTTGGAGCTCAGAGTAGATAGGGTGCACAGAATACCAAAACCATCCTTTTTACCAGATGATGTACCCAGAGATGTTCTATTAAGGCTCCACTTTTACAAAGCAAAAGAAGCCATATTGGCCTCCTTCCGCAACCCTGATCAGCGCCCACCTAAATATGCCTCTCTTCAGCTACTCCCTGATTTGTCTAGACATACCCTTCAAAAACACCGCAATCTAGCTACCATTACTAAAGCGCTACGCAACCATCACATACTTCACAGATGGAAGTACCCAGCTGCGCTCTCAATCACTCATAACGGCGTGACCACCACGGTCTCCACCATGGAGGAAGGTCTGCACATCCTCAGACAATGGGGAATACTGTCAGAGACGTATCCGTCTCCCATACAAGTCGATCCTCCTTCACACATACAGGCAGAAAGGCAGGTGGTGAAACGAAAGAAGAGTGACAAAAAACCTGCTCCAATACCAGATTGCTCCTAAGTGACCCATTCAATTCTTATATCCGCAATCCCCCGGCAAAGGCACACTTGGAAATACTTCCAATACCCCTCAAACCTATTGAACAGTGCTTATGGATCAAGAATCCCCCTGTGGATTCTCCTATCACCCTGTAACTTTTCTTTTTTCTCCTTTTCATTTATTCTGTTACTTGTTTTGCATAGTTTTTATGAATCAACCACCATCTACAGAGCTGTACCCATATATGCTCTTATGGAAAGGAACCTACCAACCCTGCGACCCGCTTGTCCACCTTGAGGGACACTCCAGACGCAAAGCCATCCTGGAAAATAAATCATCCATCAAGCGTGAGTACTGCTCCACCTCGTCATACAGCATACCCTCCTATATACACAATGCCAGTTAAAATACTATCCATCAATGCCCATGGTTTAAATCACCCAGCCAAGAGAGCATCTCTTTGGAAAGAAGCTGACTCTTCCCAATGCGATATTCTGTGCGCTCAAGAGACACACTTCCATCACGCAACACCACTAAAATGCTCTCACAGAAATTTTCAACACTACTTTTTCTCCAATATGAATGCGAAAAAAAGAGGGGTCATGGTAGCTATCAAAGACTCTATATCATTTCACCTTCATTCCGAAATATCCGATATAGTGGGCAGATACCTTAATTATTATCTGTGATATCAACTCTACCCGTTATACTCTTGTGAATGTATATGTTCCCAATACCAAACAAATTAATTTCCTGAACAGATTGATGAAGAAGCTGAAAAGAATCCAACAAGGTTCCCTTATAATTTGTGGAGACTTTAACATTACTCCTGATCCCAGCATGGACTCTACCTCGACTTACTCAAAAAAACCTCCTTCTTTGAATTTTTTCCTCAGATCTCATGATCTGTTCGATAGCTGGCGCTGTAAACGTGCTAATGAACGGGACTTCACATTTTACTCTCATAGGCATTGCACTTATTCGAGGATCGATCTGGTCCTAATGGACAAATGGTTGCTTCAAAAAGTGACTAATATTAAAATAAATAATATTACTTGGTCAGATCACGCTTCTATCCTCCTAACGCTAGGAGACAATTATCCTACTAATGGGGCATACATATGGCGCGCAAGCCCTCACGTAATACAATCAACAACCACTAAGAAATCGCTAGAAAACCATTTGTCGGATTACTTCCAGATCAATTCCTCTTCCACAAATGATCCGTATGTGCTTTGGAATGCCCACAAGACATACATTAGAGGCATATTTATTTAATTGTCTACAAAGCTTAAAAAACAGAAGCAGCAGCGGCTTGATACTCTTTACACAGATATCAAAGCTCTAGAAGATATAG
Source organism: Lithobates clamitans (assembly GCA_037952925.1). Classification (NCBI taxonomy): domain Eukaryota; kingdom Metazoa; phylum Chordata; class Amphibia; order Anura; family Ranidae; genus Lithobates; species Lithobates clamitans. The sequence continues at coordinate 2,218,982 of JBBGZY010000806.1, forward strand.
ATAAAAAAACCCTACAAGCCAGGTTAGCAAAAAACTGACAGACCTGCGACACGCTCTCAGATTAGAATTACTTCATTCCTTTGAGCAAAAGGAACGACGACTAAAAATGTTATTCTATTCGACCAGCAACAAAGCTGGCAAAGCACTGGTCCGTAAACTACGAGGCCAATGGTTCAAAACTAAAATACCTTTTCTCATTAGCCCTACTTCCAAACAAAAAGTATTTGATCCCCAAGGCATTGCTAATGCATTTAGCGAATACTACGGGTCCCTATACAACCTTAATCATGACAGTCATATTGTCCAGCCATCACAAAGAGCTATAAATGAATTCTTAGAAAATATTAATCTACCTAAACTCTCCGTTTCTCAACTTCAAGCCTTGAATTCCCCTTTCTCACTATCTGAACTACTGACAGTAATTGACACTCTTCCTCTCAATAAATCTCCAGGACCAGATGGTTTGACAGGGGAATATTATAAGACTTTTAAACACTTTTTAGGACCGCACCTTCTAAGAGTATTTGAAGCTGCTGCTGCTTCATCTTCTTTTCCACCTGAGATGTTAGAAGCATTAATAGTCACGTTGCCTAAACGAGGGAAGACACCGGATGTTCCTCAAAACTTTAGACTGATATACTTATTAAATACTGATCTAAAGCTTTATGCTAAAATGATAGCAATGAGGCTTATTGACATCCTCCCCACTATAATCAACCCAGATCAATCTGGATTTACCAAAGGTAGGCAAACACCTGATACTACCAGAAGTCTAATAGATGTGATTCATACAGCCAGGAAGCATGGGACGCCTTCTCTGCTTCTTGCTTTGGATGCAGAGAAGGCGTTCGACAGAGTGCATTGGACATATCTCTCAACCACTTTGGAAAAATTTGGTTTTACAGGTCACATATTGTCTGCAATACTATCTTTATATACCTCACCATCAGCCAGGGTATACACCTTCGGTATGCTATCTAAACCTTTCAAGATCACAAATGGCACCCGCCAGGGCTGTCCATTATCCCCTCTCATTTTCAACCTCTTAATGGAGCCCCTCGCAGCCAGCATAAGACAAAACCCTAATATACAAGGTTTTATTTTCAATAACCGTAAACACGTCATAAGTCTCTTTGCTGACGACGTGATCCTCATGTTAACTAATCCGGTGTCTTCCCTACAACACGTCTCTCAACTTTTACATGACTATGGTGAGATATCGTATTACAAGGTGAACGAAACCAAATCTTACATATTGGATCTTGGAGTAGTAACATCAGATAAAACAGTTTTGCAAAACAAATACCCATATGTATGGGACTCACAAGAAATAACTTACTTAGGGATTAAACTAACTTCCTACCCCTCACAACTAATTACCTTCCGTTAATACGTACATTAAAAATAGGTCTCCAATCCCTAAGCAAACACACATTGTCATGGTCAGGCAGGCTGGCTGCCTTCAAAATGCAAATTCTGCCACAAATACTATATATATTTCGTACAGTTCCCATCCCTGTCCCAAGACAACACTTTCATACCTTACAATCCATACTTTCTAGATATTTATGGGATGGCAAAAAAGCCAGAAGCGCTCTAACCAAACTCCGTAAAATAAAAACAGCAGGAGGGGTTGGTCTCCCAATTTTTGCTGACTACCATCTAGCTGCAATCCTAGCACAACTAAGAGGGTGGTTCCCCCATCTCCAACAGCCTCTTTGGTGTTCTATTGAACAAACTAATATACCAGGAGGAAGCATCTATGATTATTTGTTAGCTTCTATGCACCTAAAGTCCAAACCCTCCAACCTCTCTCTCCCGATTCTAGCAACACTAAACTCATGGAAAACACTGATAACAACTAAATCTAGATCATCTCCTACTATATCTTTGTCGATCCCTATGTCAACCTTGGCTTTATTGATCCCAGATATACCCTTGAATAGGTGGACGGCGAAGGGAATACTATGGGTTTTGGACTTACACTCCGACACTAAAGTCAGTTCGTTTGACACTCTAAAAACGACTTATAACCTGCCTTCTTCAGAACGTTTTCAACATTTTAGAATTGCTACTTACCTCAAAAAACATAACGTCAATTATAAGTTATTTTGGCAGATTCACGTATATCTCACGGCCAAAATTCCTCGCAAAGGAGGTATATCGTTATTTTACACTTATCTCCATGATAAAAACATATTAATCAAAACAAATTCAATGCTAGCATGGGAAAGAGATCTTAATGACACCTTTTCCCCACAACAATGGCACAAAGTAATACAATATATCCACTCGGCTACCAATAGCACCAACCTTTGGGAACTCTCACATAAGATCATACAGCGTTGGTATTTAACACCATATCGTCTAGCTAAATTCAACTGCTCCACACCCTCCACCTGTTGGAGGAATTGTGGGCAACCTGGCACTATCTATCACATCATATGGGGATGTACACACCTGATGTCATATTGGTCCCACATCCTCAAAATCCTACATCAAATAACGAATCTAACTATACGGAACCCTTCATCTTTAGCTATCCTAAACATAGGTATAGAAGATATCCCAGCACTACATAGACAATTTACTGTTAACTTATTCCTAGCAGCCAAATTAGTAATACTAAGAAAATGGAGATCGCTGCACCCTCCAGACATAGAAGAGGCGGTAACTACATTGTCTTTGCATTACACTTACGAAAAGATGCTAGCATCCATTAATGGAAAGTACGACGCATTTCTTTAACGCTGACAAAGTTGGATAAAGTGGTATGATAATAATCATAAATGATTGACACCACATCTGATGTTTTTTATTTTTTTTAAAGACCCATGACCATCCCTTTCCATATGGCTTCCGAAATGATCCGGTATTATATACACATTAGTTTCTTACTATACGCTTTTGTTACAAGAACGCTAACAGATATAAACTGGTTACTACTGCTGTTAACACAGAGGCGTGCGGAGGTGTGCCTCAGTCGAGCCACAGTTAGTTCCCAAATGGGGTGGCTGGCGGAGGCATACAGCCCCTTCTGCCTCGTTTTATTCCTCACATTTCAAGGAATTGTATTAAGACTGTAAAGATATTAGTAACTGTTAGCCTCTATGGTTTATATTTTGGTGTACAATATCTACTGTTATATGTAAGCATGGTGTATATCTTTGTAAACGGACGAAACTTGAATAAAAACTATTTAAAAAAAAAAAAAAATATTGTATCTGACTCCAAACTGGACTCATCATACAATCCTAAAAGAACTCCACCATCCCTACATCCGCTGCTTCGCAAATATTTACTGTATGATATGTGAAGGTGTCTTAATGCTAATGACAGAGATTACTCCTTTTTTCCCATAGTCACAATTCTTATAGTAGAATAGACCTATTCTTAGTCGATAAACAACTGTTGTTCAGGTGCAAAGCCGCTAAGATACACAACATAACTTGGTCGGACCATGCACCAGTGGAGCTGCAAGTGGGGGACCCTTCTGTCCTCAAAAACACATTTATCTGGAGATCCAACCCTAGGCTGCTCCAGCATGTCCCGATCAAATTGCACATTGAACAGCAGATGAGAGAGTTTTTTTCAATTAATCAAGAGTTGGTCTCAGACCCATTGACTTTGTGGAATGCCCACAAGGCATTTATTAGAGGGGTTCTAATACAACAAGGGTCGAGAGGTAAGAGGTCGAGGCAACAGCAGACTATGAAAATCATAAACCAAATTGAAATTTAAAAAAAACTAAATATGTCACTAACATCTCAACAACTGATTGATCAACTCAATATGCTCCGCACAGAGCTGAGACTAATGCTACTGGAAGACTTTTAGAAGGAAGTTAAAACTGACATACTACACCAGCGGCAACAGAGCAGGGAAATTACTAGCCAATCAATTAAGAGGTCATAGATATAAAACGCACATCCCATATATTATCCACCCGAAGACACAAACCAAACACCAACACCCACAAGACATAGCTGATGCCTTCAGCCACTACTATGGCTCATTATACAATTTAAAAAATGTCTCCATTATACCACTATACCACAACCAACCCCAGAAGCTATAGAAACATTCCTGCAAACTCTTCAACTACCTAAACTTACCGCAGAACACCTCCACACACTGAATTCCCCTATAACAGACTCGGAAGTCAATTTAATTATACAGTCATTGCCACTCAACAAATCCCCAGGCCCAGATGGCTTCTCAGGGGAATATTACAAAGCCTTTCAAAATATACTTTTCAAAATATACTAACCCCACATCTAGTGGAGGTGTTTAGTGCTGCTGTTGCCTCCTCGTCATTCCCCCCAGAAATGTTAAAAGCAACCATAATCACATTGCCTAAACCAGGGAAAGATCCAGACTCCCCACAGAAATTTAGGCCCATCTCCTTACTAAATAACAATGTCAAGATTTATGTAAAACTTCTAGCGAATAGATTTGTTGGACATACTTCCTGGAAACATTGATATAGATCAATCGGGGTTCACAAAAGGAAGGAAAACTTCAGATGCCACAAGAAGACTGATCAATGTGATCCACTTAGCTGACAGATACAAAATGCCTTCTCTGCTCCCAGCTTTGGATGCAGAGAAGGCGGTTGATAGAATTCATTGGCAATTCCTCTCTCAGGTCCTGGGCAAGTTTGGATTTGACGGTTTTATATACTCAGCCATCATGGCCCTATATACATGTCCATCAGCACAAGTATCGATAGCAGGAACACTATCCACCTCATTCCAAATCACCAATGGGACAAGACAGGGGTGTCGCCTTTCCCCCCTGATCTTCAATCTTTAAATGGAACCACTAGCAACCCACCTGAGAACACATCCACATATATCTGGGGTACAAATAGGCCAGAGAAGACATACGATAAGTTTATTCACAGACGACATAATACTAATGCTTACCAAAGCAGACATTTCCTTAACCACAGTCCACAAGGCCTTTAACATTTAATAGCGTGTCGTATTATAAATTAAACAAATCTAAGTCCTATATTCTAAATCTAGGAATACCGCCACAGACCAAACAAAAACTAGAACAAGAATTTCCTTATGTGTGGAAAAAGGAGGGAGTACTTGGGTATCACATTGACTCCTAAGACTGGAGACCTTTTGGCAGCCAACTACACCCCCTTTATGAAATCCCTAACTGACAAACTAAAGACACTTGCAAAAACTGAACTATCATGGCTGGGCAGACTTGCAGCTTTTAAGATGCAAATTTTGCCACAGATACTCTTCAGAACTCTCCCAATCCGAACTCTTACTTCAACTCCCTATAACCCATAATAAACAGATATATATGGCAGGGAAAGAAGGCTAGATGTGCCTTCACCAAACTAATTAAGCACAGGAGAGTGGGAGGGGTAGGACATGTGCACATACAAGGCTACTATTTTGCTACCATACTTGCACAAATTAGAAATTGGTTAACCTCTGACTCGCAACTACCATTTAAACTACATATCTCCGCACTTAGCTATATAATACCAGATATCAATCTCTCAAGTCATGGCAGATGAAAGGTATCCAACACATTGAGGATTTAGTAGATGGCACATTAATCAAAACCTCTAGCACTCTACAGAAAGATTATGGACTATCAAATGCAGAACAATACAAATACACGCAGGTCACTCAACTCCTTAAAAGAAACCCAAACATAATGACCACACTACCCAAGAAGATAATCCGATACTATACACAAACCCAAACCAAACTAAAAGGGATTTCAACTCTATATCTAGGTCTCCAAGAGAAAAACATAAGTACCAAATCACAGAATATAACAGCATGGGAACACAAACTGGGGCAAACTTACCTAGCAGAAAATGGGAAAAAAACATTTAAAATTATTTACAGCACAACAAAGAGCACCAATTTGTGGGAGATGCAACAAAAATCTTCCTTAAATGGTACCTTACACCCAGCCGTATATATCTAAAATATACCATAATACCTCTCCCAACTGCTGGAGATTATGCGGGGAATGGGGCACATTGACTCATATACTTTGGAGTTGCCCTAAACTCATTAAATCCAGAAATGGCAATACTCTCAGTAAATTTAGACTATACACCAGCCTCGCACAGAACAGTAATATCTCACATACTGTTAGCAACTAGGCTTACAATTCTCAGACACTGGAAAGACATAGAACCTCCACCTATATCAGAAGTAATAGCCAGAATCCATATACACGGCACATATGAAGTTCTACATTCATCGACCATGGGGAAATACGATAAGGTATCCAAATTATGGTTACCATGGAAAGAGTGGTACTCAAGGCGAATGAACATTTAATAGTCTAACTACCTAAAGATAGGCATTTTGACAGGAGGTGTACTATGACTGGTATATACAACACATTATGTTGTCTATATATTTGCTTTCCTTTTAATTTTATGTTTTGGTTTATCTTTGTTTTTGTTTTGTTTTTTTTTACGTCAAGTTATCTATCCTAATCTTTTATACTTGAGATATATTATCTACAAAGGTACAAAAGGTTACAGAATAACCAATATTAATAGGTACTGTATATGCAAACACTGGAAACATTAGCAGAAGGGAATTGCAGCCAGACTCTGGGTTGGAGGATGCGACCATACTGAGAGATTGCGCAAATCCAATGATGCAGAGCTAATGATTAATTACCACAACATGTATGTCTTATATGATACACAAAATATTACCGAATTACAATGTAATGGAATACTGAGAAGCATTATACAGAACCCAAGTTTAATAATATGCAATTGTTGTTACAACTTTTATACTTTGCTCAATAAAAAAAAAGATTGGGAAAAAAATCCATTTTATATGCCTTATAGTATAGTGAATAGGGACAGTTAAAAAGGGACATTTAAGAAAAAGTGTTTTGTTGTGCTGTCATCAAAATAATAGTTATCGTACAAATAATATCATATACATGAAGTGTCTTACACCAAAATGTGATGTGGCAAAATAAATATGCAAAATTCACACAGTAGAGAATTTAAAGATATTCAAAAACAGGAGGTTTGTGCCATCATGCAGGACAATGTGTCAAAAGAAGAAATTTAACCCCTTCCCGCCGAGCGTACACAGATGCGCGTACTCGGCTTTCCCGCAGCTGAAGGCATCATCCCAGTACCGTTGTTTAGAGCCAACGATCGGCTATCCGAGCATATTAACCGATGCGGCTAAAAGCCGCTCGGCTGTTATACTGGAGGAGCGGGAGGGGATGTTCCCCCCTCCCACCACCTCCTGCCGCTCTTACCGGGCCTTATCGGTTTGATCGAGAGGCCCGGTGACCAATCGGCTGCCTCCGGCGGCTGGGGGCGGGCTGGAACAAAGCTGTGGGTGGCTTCGTTCCAGCCTTCTAATTGTAAACTTGGAAGCGACGTCATGACGTCACTTCCCGTTTACTCGGCTGCCAATGGCATTGCCATTTTTGGTGATCTGAATACTTTGAAGTGCAAAGAAGGGATCGGGGGTCTTTTAGACCCCCGATCCCTCCATATCGAGTACCTGTCACCACCTATTACTGTCACGAGGGATGTTTACATTCCGTGTGACAGCAATAAAAGTCACCAAAATTATTTTTTTTTAAACACAATTTATAAATATATAATTAAATAAAAAAATAAGAAAAAAATGATTTTTTAAAGCGCCCCCGTCCCCGCGAGTTCGCGCAACAAAGAAAACGCATACAGAAGTCTCGCCCGTATATGTAGACGGTGTTCAAATCACAATTCAAATGTGAGGTATCGCCGTGATCATCAGAGCGAGAGTAATCATTCTAGCACTAGACCTCCTCTGTAACTCTAACCTGGTAACCGTAAAAAAAATTTAAAGCGTCACCTATGGAAATTCTTAGGTAGCGTAGTTTGTCGCCATTCCTCGAGTGCGTGCAATCATAAAGCATGACATGTTTGGTATCTATTTACTCGGCATAACATCATCTTTCACATTATACAAAAAAATTGGGGTAACGTTACTGTTTGGATTTTTTAAAAAGCATGAAATTGTCCCTTTTCCCCAAAATTTGCGTTTAAAACACTGTTGCACAAATACCGTGTGATATAAATAATTGCAACAATCTCCATTGTATTCTCTAGATTCTCTGTTAAAAAAAGATATATAATGTTTTGGGGTTCTAAGTAATTTTCTAGCAAAAAATATGGATTTTAACTTGTAAATACCAAATTTCAAAAATAGGCTTAGTCATGAAAGGGATAAAAGTCCCCAAACTATTCAGATCAGAATAATGATCAAATCGTGCACATCTTCAATTGGTGTTGAAAGTGACCCACTCCAAGACAGATATAATTGGCATCTTATGAGAAGATGAGAGGCTAAATGGGTCTGACCTCGCTTTTAATGAGTACCCCTCACTATGGGTGTATGATGTATATGACAGCAGAGAAGCCCAAATGGATAAAAACTTGCCCTGGACACACTCTGGAGTCACCCTTGACCAATGGCACTTTGCCAGAAAGTACTTACGAGCATTCACATGCGGCATAGTAGATAGAAAGAGAACGAAGAGATCCTCATTGCACAATCTCCTATAAAACCATTTATTAGGTAAAAGACATCTATTTACCAGAGCCGAAAAATCAGTAATTGGTATACAAATCCCCCGGCGGGTGTGCTAATGTTACCGCTACTTCCTCTGCCCAACGTACGTTTCGTTGTAAGAGACGTCATCACTGGGGCAACAGGGAATTTATAATCAGCACTTTATTGGTTTATTCACACTGAGCACAGATATCATTCATTAGCAGAAAAGACATTTACTTGGAAGCAGCTGACCAAAATGAGTTGCTTAGTTTCCATCCACCCCACATATTCAATTTGGTAATCCATAGTGAATTTCTATGGGTCAAAAGTATTATGAGTGATAAAAACAAGGTTGCAACAAATTACAATGAAATTCCTAGAGCCAGGGTATCCTAAGGACCCGTTAGCATCAAAGAGAGTTAGTCTATGAGAAAAAAGTCTACGCGGACTAAATGGAGTAAACATAAAAGAATTATTTTCTCCATGCAGCATCACCCATTAAATAAAAAAAGGTGTATTTATTTAATGAAAAATATTGAAACATGTTATTTCAGACCTATTTTAAGTTTTCTGAGTTACAGTTCACACCCAATAAAGATCTTTGTCACAACCAGTGTTTAAGAGATCTGTTGGTCTGATTTGATTTCAGGACACTGACAATAAATGTAGCACCATTTTCTTAATCCATGAATACAAAGAGTATAGCACACTTCATACAGAAATGAGACATAGTCAGATGAGGGTTTTGTAGTAGAATTAAATATGATGCTGTCAAAGCATAAGTCCAGTCCAGGTCATTACCAGTACACCATATTCAGATGAACATGCAGGAACTTTAATGTCACAAACAGAAAGCAGTGATGTTTCATGGCTAGGGGGATGAACTTTGAGTTTGAGTTGAACTCATGTTCGACTCGAACGTCGGCTGTTCGCCAGTTCGCCGAACAGCGAACAATTTGGGGTGTTCACTGCAAATTCAAAAGCCACGGAACACCCTTTAAAAGTCTATGGGAGAAATCAAAAGTGTTAATTTTAAAGGCTTATATGCATGGTATTGTCACAAAAAGTGTTTGGGGACCTGGGTCCTGCCCCAGGGGATATGTATCAATGCAAAAAAAAGTTTTAAAAACGTCCGTTTTTTCGGGAGCAGTGATTTTAATAATGCTTAAAGTCAAACAATAAAAGTGTAATATTCCTTTAAATTTTGTACCTGGGGTGTGTCTATAGTATGCCTGTAAAGGGGCGCATGTTTCCCGTGTTTAGAACAGTCTGACAGCAAAATGACATTTCAAAGGAAAAAAAGTCATTTAAAACTACTTGCGGCTATTAATGAATTGCCGGTCCAACAATACACATAAAAGGTCATTGATAAAAACTGCACGGGATTTCCCCACAGGGGAACCCCGAACAAAAATTAAAAAAAAAAACTGGCGTGGGGTTCCCCCTAAATTCCATACCAGGCTCTTCAGGTCTGGTATGGATATTAAGGGGAACCCCGCGCCCAAATTAAAAAAAAAAAATGACGTAGGGGTCCCCCTCAAAATTCACAGCAGACCCTGCAGGTCTGGTATGGATTTTAAGGGGAACCCCACGCCAAATTTTTTTAAAAAATTGGCGTGGGGTCCCCCAAAAATCCATACCAGACTCTTATCCGAGCACGCAACCTGGCAGGCCGCAGGAAAAGAGGGGGAAGAGGGGGGCAAGAGAGCGCCCCCCTCCTGAACCGTACCAGGCCACATGCCCTCAACATTGGGAGGGTGCTTTGGGGTAGCCCACCAAAGCACCTTGTCCCCATGTTGATGAGGACAAGGGCCTCATCCCCATAACCCTTGGCCGGTGGTTGTGGGGGTCTGCGGGTGGGAGGCTTATCGGAATCTGGAAGCCCCCTTTAACAAGGGGACCCCCAGATCCCGCCCCCCCGTGTGAAATGGTAAGGGGGTACAAAAGTACCCCTACCATTTCACAAAAAAACTGTCAAAAATGTTAAAAATGACAAGAGACAGTTTTGACAATTCCTTTTTTTAAAGTCTTCTTTTTTCCCTCTTCTATCTTCTTTCTTCTATCTTCCTTCGGTTTTTTCCTCCATCTTCTTCTTCCTCCGATCCTATGCTTCTTTCTCCGGTGTTCTCATCCGGCATCTCCCTCCGGGGCATCTTCTTCTCTTCATCTTCTTATCTTCATCTTCTTGTCTTCATCTTCTTTTCGGGCCGCTCCACATCCATGATGGCATGGAGGGAGGCTCCCGCTGTGTGACGCTTCTCCTCTTCTGACAGTTCTTATATAACGGGGAGGCGGAGTCACCCAGTGACCCCGCACCCCTCTGACGTCACGGGGAATGCCACAGGGAAGTCCCCGTCAAGTCCCCGTGTGTCAGAGGGGGGCGGGGTCACCGGGTGGCTCCGCCTCCCCGTTATTTAAGAGCTGTCAGAAGAGGAGAAGCGTCACACAGCGGGAGCCTCCCTCCATGCCATCATGGATGCAGAGCGGCCCGAAAAGAAGATGAAGACAAGAAGATGAAGACAAGAAGATGAAGAGAAGAAGATGAAGAGAAAAAGAGGAAGAGAAAAAGATGAAGAGAGAAGCGTCACACAGCGGGAGCCTCCCATCCAATCATAGATGCAGAGCGGCCCGAAAAGAAGATGAAGAGAAGAAGATGAAGATAAGAAGATGAAGAGAAGAAGATGAAGAGCAGAAGATGCCGCGGAGGGAGATGCCAGACGAGAACACCAGAGAAAGAAGCAGAGGATCGGAAGAAGAAGAAGATGGAGGAAGAAACCGAAGGAAGATATAAGAAAGAAGAAAGAAGATAGAAGATGGAAAAAAGAAGACTTTAAATAAAGGGATTTTCAAAAACTGTCATTTTTAACATTTTTGACAGTTTTTTTGTGAAATGGTAGGGGTAGTTTTGTACTCCCTTACCATTTCACACAGGGGGGGCGGGATCTGGGGGTCCCCTTGTTAAAGGGGGCTTTCAGATTCCAATAAGCCCCCAGCCCGCAAACAACCACAACCACCAGGCAAGGGTTGTGGGGATGAGGCCCTTGTCCTCATCAACATGGGGACAAAGTGCTTTGGTGGGCTACCCCAAAGCACCCTCCCAATGTTGAGGGCATGTGACCTGGTACGGTTCAGGAGGGGGGTGCTCTCTCGTCATCCCTCTTTTCCTGCGGCCTGCCAGGTTGCGTGCTCGGATAAGGGTTTGGTATGGATTTTTGGGGGTACCCCACGCCAATTTTGTTTAAAATTTTGGTGCGGGGTTCCCCTTAAAATCCATACCAGACCTGAAGGGTCTGGTATGAATTTTGAGGGGGACCCCTACGTCATTTTTTTTTATTTTGGCACGGAGTTCCCCTTAATATCCATACCAGACCTGAAGGGCCTGGTATGGAATTAAAGGGGGACCCCCACGCCAGTTTTTTTTTTAATTTTGGTTCAGGGTTCCCCTGTGGGGAAATCCCATGCAGTTTTTATCAATTAACTTTTATGTGTATTGTCGGACCGGCAATTTATTAATAGCCGCAAGTAGTTTTAAATTACTTTTTTTCCTTTGAAATGTCATTTTGCTGTCAGACTGCTCTAAACACGGGAAACATGCGCCCCTTTACAGGCATACTATAGACACCCCCCAGGTATGAAATTTAAAGGAATATTACACTTTTATTGTTTGACTTTAAGCATTATTAAAATCACTGCTCCCGAAAAAACGGTTGTTTTTAAAACTTTTCTTTGCATTGATACATGTGCCCTGAGGCAGGACCCGGGTCCCCAAACCCTTTTTAGGACAATACCATGCAAATTAGCCTTTAAAATGAGCACTTTTGATTTTGAACGTTCAAGTCCCATAGACTTCAATGGGGTTCTAACGTTCGTGCAAAGTTTTGGTCTGTTCGCAGGTTCTGGTGCGAACCGGGGGGGTGTTCAGCTCATCCCTATTCATGGCTACTAAGGTCCTCTTCCTCAAGCAGCAGTGATGGTAAACACAGAGTTTAAATAAGAATCAATCCCTAATCAAAATCTCCCACCCATAGAAATGCCTGCAAACAGCCCACAATCCCACTTAGTGTGCATATAATGTATAACACAATCAGTGTAATGCCCCGTACACACGGTCGGATTTTCCGATGGAAAATGTCCGATCGGAGCGTGTTGTCGGAAATTCCGACCGTGTGTGGGCTCCATCGGACATTTTCCATCGGATTTTCCGACACACAAAGTTGGAGAGAAGGAGATAAAATTTTCCGACAACAAAATCCGTTGTCGGAAATTCCGATCGTGTGTACACAAATCCGACGGACAAAGTGCCACGCATGCTCAGAATAAATAAAGAGCTGAAAGCTATTGGCCACTGCCCCGTTTATAGTCCCAACGTACGTGTTTTACATCACTGCATTCAGAATGATCGGATTTTCCGACAACTTTGTGTGACCGTGTGTATGCAAGACAAGTTTGAGCCAACATCCGTTGGAAAAAATCCTAGGATTTTGTTGTCGGAATGTCCGAACAAAGTCCGACCGTGTGTACGCCCTATAACATGCATATGTGTTAAACACATCAACACTCCCCACTCAATAACCAAAATGAGCAGAAGCTGTGTAAGAGCCACCATTAACAGACCGACAGACAAAGCAAACCAACATAAATATTCAAAATGTGCAATAGGCAAAAAAAGGGCACCTGTTCACAAAAAAATGGACAAACCAGGACATGCTAAAAGGTACCAAGGTTACCTTTGAGCACATCTCAACATTTTGGTAACAGGAGGTGCTGGAGTGCCCCTGTAGCTTTTGCTGTTATGTTTTTTGCTTATTACACATTTTGGATATTTCAGGACTTTCTTTGCCATTAGGTTGCACTGTTGGTGGTGGCTCCTAAACAGTCCCTGCTTGGTCTGTTTATTAAGTAAGGAATGCTGGGAGTCACAGCGATGCTGAGGAATTCTATAATGCCTCATGGCATTCTGTCTTACTGTTGCCATGGTGAACTGTTGCGTCCTTGTTTCGTCAGATTTGGAGAATCCGTCAGAATTTGTAATGGAAGCCTGCTGATCTCACAGGTTTGCTAATCTGACAGAACACCGCTGCTTTGAAAATTCAACATCAAAACAGTCTGACGGATTTCAAAATACTGTATTTCACTATATAAGCTCAGTTTACTGTTAAAAATAAGTGTGAAAATGCATGACTCCGGTGGGTGTAACAAGATGTCCGCTTGCTGCCTTCTCACTGTATTCTTACTGTGGACGAGTGCGGGGTGTAGCAAGATGGTGGCGAAGGAACGTCACTTCTGTTCAAAAATGTGACGGGTCGCCTAATCTGACAAAATCTTTTATTGTCCCATCTCACCACCTATGATTGGCTCTGGTGGGAGCATGCTCAGTGTGGTTGAGAGGCATGTAATGTGATGCATTTCCTGCTGGACTCTGATGCAGTTCCTGTTTTAGAAACTGTGTGTGTGTGTAAGTGTTGGAGGGGAGAATTTTATGCCCAGCTGTGCCTCTAGTGTCTTGCACCTTTATTGCTTGCAGTCAAAATTTGAAAGGGTGCAATATGGTGTATGCTTCTTTTGCAATATGTTTTCCACTGCATGGCAAAAATAGTTATCTAGGGTTATATTATGTCAAACTTCGTTAGAGGCTGCCAAAAATCCATATAAGACATAGACACAGCAATACTAATGGCTTATTTATTATTGCATCGTGTGTTTTGCTTGCAATTTTCTTTAAATACAGCTCTAAAAGCATGACTAATAGTAAATTACTACCCCTTCATTTGTCAGCAACTGTGATTTTATTCCTTAAGCTTGTCAAAAGCAGTCTTGTGGTAAATGTTGCTTCTTGAAAACAGCTCATAAAAGCTTTCTTCTTATTGTTAGTACTATAGTTATTCAGGTCACGCTTCTCCTTAATTGTCTGTTACTAGCACAGCAACATATGGAATATTCCCTTGAAGTTTAAATGTGAGAAAGTTCAACTGTTTATGGCTATTTGTTTCAATAACACAGCACCAACTGTGAGTTTGCAGTTGTACGATATTTTTTTAGGATCACAAAAGCTGTGGAACGTGTTGCTTCATGCTTAAAGTGTTTATAATGCCAACCAAGACAATCAAGATGGTTTATTTATTTATTTGTTGTTGACACAAAAAGTAAGCAACATCATAACATTCAATGGTCTGTAGTCCTTGTCAGAAAAAAATGTTTTGGTATATATGGTAGGAGAAAATTTGTGTGCTTTTTCCCCAAGGTTCCTAGTCAATGCAATGTAAAGAAGAAACAAGTCTGTGTACATCAGCAGATATAAGAAGGTGAAAATGTGTTTAATACTTAAAATGTTTTTAGAATGGTTAAAGAAAAAAAATATGGGGAGCTTTTTTTATTTTCATTTTTTTCATTCTATGTTTTCAGACTATGCACATGAATATATTTACAGTACATATTCTCTACAAGCAGTAAAACATCTTTAATTATTCACATTTGTAGCTATAAGCATTGTGGAGAAATTAGATCTTAAGGTTTACATTGCAAGCACAGAAATCACAGCTTCTCTGTCCTTATTTCCCATGGCAGCTGTGACTTGGCAGCCTTCCAGCCCTTAACTGTAAATAAACACCAGCTGCTGTAATCTGTTAGAAGCTAAATGGGGCCAGATTTTAGGCTCCATTAACACCTGATTACGGTAAATTGCACTGCAATCACAGCGCGTATGTCACTCAAAAACGAATATGAGCTTCTTTTGGGTGACAGCGTCATGTGTTGCGATTTGCCGCAATTGCAGCATGATTTAATACTTTTTCTGGGACCTTGCTTCGTGCATTGGTACTCAGTCATGTTGGAACAGGAAGGGGTCATCCCCAAACTGTTCCCACAATGTTGGGAGCATGAAATTGTCCAAAATGTCTTGGTATGCTGATGCCTTAAGAGTTCCCCTTACTGGAACTAAGGGGCCAAGCCCAGCCCCTGAAAAACAACCCTACAATATAAACTCCCATCCACCAAATAATTGCACAAAGCAAGGTTCATAAAGACATGGATGAGCGAGTTTGAGGTGGAGGAACTTGACTGGCCTTGAGAGTACTGACCTCAACCCGATAGAACACCTTTGGGATGAAATGTAGCGGAGACTGCAAGCCAGGCCTTCTCGTGCTCATCAGTCTTCACCAATGCGCTTCTGGAAGAATGGTCAAACATTCCCATAGACTCACACCGAAACCTTGTGGACAGCCTTCCCAGAAGAGTTGAAGCTGTTATAGCTGCAAAGGTTGAACCAACTCAATATTGAACCCTGCAGATTAAGACTGGGATGCCATTAAAGTTCATGTGAGTGTAAAGGCGTCTCAATACTTTTGGTAATATAGTGTGTATATATACTGTATATATTTATATACAGTGCCATGAAAAAGTATTTATAACCCTTCAAATTTTCCACATTTTGTCATGTTACAACCAAAAACATAAATGTATTTTATTGGGATTTTATGTTATAGACCAACGCAAAGTGGCACATGATTGTGAAATAAAAGGAAAATTATAATTGGTTTTCCACATTTTTTACCAATGAATATCTGAAAAGTGTGGTGTGCATTTGTATTCCGCCCCCTTTACTCTGATAACCCTAAATAAAATCTAGTGGAACCAATTGCCTTCAGAAGTCACCTAATTAGTAAATATAGTCCACCTGTGTGTAATTTAATCTCAGTATAAATACAGCTGTTCTGTGAAGTTGTGGAGAAGTTTATGGCGGGGTTAGGTAATGAAAAAAAAATCTAAAAGCTTTGAACATCTCACGAAGCACTGTTTAATCCATCATCCAAAAATAGAAAGACTATGACACAACTGCAAACCTACCAAGACATCGCCATCCACCTAAACGGACAGGCAGGGCAAGAAGATCATTAATCAGAGAAACAGTCAAGTGACCCATGGTAACTCTGGAGGACCTGCAGAGATCCACAGCTCAGATGGGAGAATTTGTCCACAGGACAACTATTAGTCTTGCACTCCACAAATCTGGCCTTTATGGAGGAGTGGCAAGAAGAAAACCATTGTTGAAAGAAAGCCATAAGAAGTCCCGTTTGCAGTTTGCGAGAAGCCATGTGGGGGACACAGCAAACATGTGGAAGAAGGTGGTCTGGTAAGATGAGACCAAAATATAACTTTCTCTTTCGTCCATTGACGGACACAGCACTCTAATTTTGACCTTAGGGTTATATCGCCACCTTTAGGAGATGACTAAGCAGAACATAGCAAAAAAGCAAAGACACAGTACCGCCCAGGGGGTGGTCCTACTGGCTATAACCCCTCACTCTGCACCCAGCAGCTCAGTTTTTTTCTGCCTAGTCTTGGAGAAGGACCTGGCTCCCTGTGAGGACCAGTGGTCTTTGAATTTTTTTTTTCTTTTTCGCTGTTTTTGCTTCCTGTGTTCTACAATCAACAGCCGGGCTGGGTGACAGGCTGGATAATATAGATCCCGGTAGTCTCCCCAGTCTGGCCATCGAGCGCGTGTAGACCTTAGCTCCGCTCTGGGTCGGCTGTGACAGGCCCCATTCTGGTCCAGGGGCGGCCGGTGAGCTATATGCTCCGGGGCACACATATGACCGGGCTACTGCTGTCTGAGTCACAGTGTGCCATGGCTGACAGCAACCCTGTACTGATTGGGTGAAGGGTTTGTCTGTGGAGTGCGTCCAGTAGTCCCTGCGGAGGGGTAAGTATGGTTCCACCTGTTTAGGCAGGTTGGAGCAGCTGGGTACTCCCTGGGAGGTTGATTAGGGGACCTCTCTCTCTCCCTTTCTTCTCTCCCTGCCTCTTTCCCTCCTCCCATTCTAAGGGGGGCGCTGTGTGGCTGGGCATAGGGGGTACCGTGCATGTACCTGGCCCGGGGGTCCTCTAGGTTGGCTCTGTGTCCTGGCAGGGGGGTTGTGCTGTGCGTTCATTTGTTCCGCTCGTTTGTCCCTTCATTTCAACTTTGGTTGTTCCTCTCGTTTGTCCTTTCATTTTAATGTTGTTTGGTCTTCTCGGTTATCCCTTTGTTTCTCGCCTTCATTTGCCGCCATGCGGGGCAAACATTCGGCACGGGAACCGCAACCATTTGCCTTTGTTTGCCACGTGCAGGGGGGAATGCTTGCCACGGAACCGCGGCCATTTTCCTGTAGCCACAGCCATTTTCTTGTAGCCATGCCGGACGGTTTCTGTTAGTCTCTAGTGCTGGGCGGCTGTTTAAGCCAGAACAAGCACGAAACAGACACAGAACACCTCATGGTTTGGACACAGACATAGGGGAGAGCGGACAGCAGCACAGTGCAATGCCTTGGTCAGGGTGGTGAGTCCTGCCGGGAGCCCCTCAATCTGTGACAGCTAGGAGGGTAGCCATTTTATTTCTTGCCTTAGGTCCCGGGTAGTGGCAGGTGAGAGTGGCTCAGGCATGGCATCTAATGCTGTCGCTTCTTCCCCAGACACCCCTGTGATAGCAACCGGTTCCCCTGCACCTGCAGTGCCCCTGGATGCTCTGTCGGTGGTCCTGGAATCGTTTGTTTCCAGGGTGGAAGCGGCGTGCAGGCGCAAGGTGGGTAAAAAATGCCCCCTGCCCCCCATCTTCTGGGGAAATCTCTGATTCAGACTCGGGCCCCCCACTGGCAGGCGGCCCCTGTTCTGACGCTTCATAGGCCAAGGACCATGACCCTTCGGACAGTGAGAAGGAATCTTATGCATCCGTTTCAGTGCAGGAAAAGGGGCTAGTGGGGGCACTTATTACAGCAGTGCGAGATACCCTACAGATAGAGGGGGCGGCGGGGACATCTGCACAGGTGTCGGTCCCTTTTGGGTCCCACAAGCCGGTCCGCACAGCTAAGGTGTTTCCCTACTTAACTTATTTTGATGAGATTATCTACAGACACTGGGAACGCCTGCAGCATGCCTTTTCAGTCCCAAGGCAATTGGTGGTGCGTTACCCTTTTGAGGAGAGTTTCCTGAAGAAATGGACATCTCCTCCGGTGGTTGATCCCCCGGTATCCTGGTTAAATAGAGTGACCACAATTCCGGTGGAAGGGTCCCCCTCTTTCAAGGACCCTGCCAACAGAAGGACTGAGGCAGTTGCCCGGTCTATGTTTACGGTAGTGGGGTCGGCGCTTCGGCCAGTGTTAGCCACGGCTCTGGTGTCACAAACACTTACTGAATGGGCTAAGTTGTTGCACAGCGAGTTGGGGAAAGAGCAGGTTTCCCCAGTCTGTGTGGATCTGTGCGGACCACTTGGTGCATGGCCTTAAGTATATTTGTGATGTGGACCTGGATACGGCCCCTTTGCTTTCTAGAGCTTCAGTGTCAGCAGTAGTGCTGCGTCAGCTAATTTGGCTCAAAGGTTGGTCTGCGGACCAGACATCTAAGAAAGCGCTGGCAGAGTTGCCCTTTCAAGGTGAGAGGCTGTTTGGCGCCTCGCTGGATGACATTAATAAAAATGTTACTGGGGAAAGAATACTTTGCTTCCGCAATCCAGAAAGGGTAAGGAGCTCTCTTTTTCAGCCCCTGAGCGGCTTTTTCGTTCGCCCGTGTCGACGGATAAACGTTCCCAGTCAAACAAAGGGTCCGCTGAGGGACAGAAGCATCCCTGGTATTGCAAGCCTAACAAGCCTGCAAACAAATCAGCTTCCGCATGAAGGTCTGCCCCCGCCCGACTCTCGGGGGGTCGCCTTCGGGGGTTTGCAGACTGGTGGAATTCACTTCTTTCCTACCAGTGGGTCTGCGAGCTGGTGTTGTCAGGCTACAAAAAAGAGTTTCTTTCTTGTCCGCCAGACAGATTTTTTCCCTCCAATCTTCATCTCCTTCCGTCTGGTCGGGAGGCCCTGTTGGGGGCGGTACAGGACTTGCTACTCCGTGGGGTGTTAGTGCCAGTACCAACATCGGAAAGGTTTCAGGGATACTACTCCAATCTGTTTGTAGTCCCGAAGAAGGAAGGGGTCCATTCAGTCCTGGATCTCAAGGCCCTCAAATGCTTTGTGAAGGCTCGGAGGTTCAAGATGGAGTCGATTCATTCAGTGGTTGCTACACTGCATCAGGGGGACTTCATGGCATCCCTGGACATCAAGGATGCATACTTGCATGTCCCCATATGTGTCAGGCACCAGAGGTTCCTGCAATTTGCGTTCGGGGACATGCACTACCAATTTGTAGCTCTTCCCTTTGGCCTAGCGTCAGCACTAAGGGTCTTCACCAAGGTGCTGGCTCCGATTCTGGCATTGCTGAGACAACAAGGAATTGCGTTACCTGGGTTACCTGGACGATCTCCTCCTGAGAGCAGCTTCTGCCTCAGAGTTGAGGGAGGATCTGGCGAACACCATGCAGACTCTTCTGGAGTTTTGCTGGGTGTTGAATCTCCAGAAGTCGGTGTTGCTGCCGACCTAGCACCTGGAGTACTTGGGGTTGATCCTGGACTCCTCAAAGGCAAGAGTTTTTCTCCCTTCAAGCAAGTTGCAGACTCTCCACTCCATGGTGTGGTTACTGATGTTCCACAGGTGGTCGTCACTGCGTTTTAGCATGTGAATTCTGGGCCTCATGGTAGCCACTTTCGAGGCGGTACTGTATGCTCAATTCCACACTCGGGTCTTGCAGAAAGAGATCCTGTCCAAATGGGACAAATCTCCGTCATCCCTGGATTGTCAAATCTAGGTGAGCCGTCTAGCCAGGACTTCACTGCTCTGGTGGTTGAGGTCCCCGGCCCTTTGGTCCAGGAAATTGTTCCTTCCTCTTCATTGGACAGTGATAACGATGGACGCCAGCCTGACAGGCTGGGGGGGACTCTGGGTGTCCAGTCGGCCCGGGGTCAGTGGACACAGGAGGAATCCCGCCTGTCAATCAATGTTCTGGAGCTGCGGGCAATCAGGCGGTGCCTCTCCACATAGTCGCAGAGGCTGCAGGGTCGTCCAGTCAGGATCCAGTCTGACAACGTCACGGCGGTGGTGTATGTCAATCATCAGGTAGGAACAAGGAGTTCAGCAGCGGTGCTGGAGGTCTCCCACATCCTGCAGTGGGCAGAGCAGCGTGTGCCAGCCCTGTCATCCATTTACAATCCGGGCGTAGAAAACTGGCAGGCGGACTACCTCAGTCGTCAGTTGCTGGACCAGGGGGAATGGTCACTGCATCTGTAAGTGTTTCAGCTCATTTGCCTACGGTGGGGCATGCAGAATGTGGATCTTCTGGCCTCTCGGCTCAATCGGAAGCTACAGAGGTTTGTGGCCAGGTCAAGAGATCCCTGGGCGAATGCGGCAGTATCAGCTCATTTATGCCTTTCCTCCTCTCAGGCTCCTTCCTTGTCTGCTGCGCAGAGTAGAGTTCGAGGGGATTTGAATAATTCTGATTGCCCCAGACTGGCCTCGCTGTCCTTGGTACGCCGACATAGTACGAATGGTGGCGGATGTTCCTTGGCGGCTGCCGGTGCAGGAGGACCTTCTGTCTTAAGGTCCGATATTTTACCCTGCTTTACCGTCACTGGCTTTAACAGCATGGCTGTTGAAAGCCAGGTGCTGAGGGACCGAGGGCTGACGGCTTTGGTAATTTCCACAATGTTAAAGGCGGAGGTCTTCTTCCCGGAAGGCTTACATCTCCCTGTGTGAGGAGATGGGATGGCATCCGCATTCATATTCGGTTTCCAGGATCCTGCTGTTTCTGTGTGGATCAGAAGCTTGCATTAAGCACCATTAAGGAGCAGATATCAGCTTTGGCTGTCTTTTTTCAGCGACCCTTGGCGACTCACTCATTGGTGCGTACATTTGTGCAGGGGGTTCGGCATGTGACCCCTCCAGTACGCCCGCCGCTGCCCCATGGGATCTGAATCTGGTGCTCTTGGTGCTTCAGAAACCACCATTCAAGAACATTAGGGAGATTCCTTTACTAACGCTTTCTCAGAAAGTAGTCTTTCTAGTGGCTATTATGTCTGCAAGACGGGTCTCTGAGTTGGCGGCCCTGTCATGCGGCCCTCCCTATTTGATTCGCCACAACGATAAGGTGGTGCTGCATCCACAGCCTTCTTTTCTACCAAAGGTAGTTTCTGCCTTCCAACTAAATAAGGACATTATGCTTCCGTTCTTATGTCCTCGGCCTTCGCATCCCAAAGAGGTTGCTTTACATTCTTTGGATGTGGTCCGGGCTCTGACGGTGTATCTCTCTGCTACGGCTCCGTTCAGGAGGTCAGACGAAGAAGGGCCTGGCGGTCTCGGCAGCCACCATTTCTAGATGGATCAGACAGTTGTCCAAGCGTATGCCATAAGGGGCAGACGCCTCCTTTTCCCGTCACGGTGCATTCTACCAGGGCAATTGGTGCTTCCTGGGCCTGCCGGCATCAAGCATCTGTTGATCAGGTGTGTAAGGCGGCTACCTGGTCGTCAGTACACACTTTCAGCAAATTTTACAAGGTCAATGTGGGAGCATCTTCGGATGCATGCTTTGGCCGCAAGGTTTTGCAGGCGGCCGTCTGAGGTTGCGGCTCCTCTGATGGGGAGTTCTGTTTGTTGTGGGTGGAGTTTATTTTTTTCTGTGTTCCCACCCCTTGTTTTTGGCACTGCTTGGGGGCATCCCCAAGGTCAAGATTAGAGTGCTGTGTCCGTCAATGAATGAAAGAGAAAATAGAATTTTTTATACTTACCGTAAAATCCTATTCTCTGAAGTTCATTGACAAGCACAGCACCCACCCCTCCTATTTATGTTTGTACTGCTTTTTGACAAACTGAGCTGCTGGGTGCAGAGTGAGGGGATATAGCCAGTAGGACCGCCCCCTGGGCGGTACTGTGTGTTTGCTTTTTTGCTATGTTCTGCCTAGTCCTCTCCTAAAGGTGGCGAAGTAACCCTAAAGTCAAGATTAGAGTGCTGTGTCTATCAATGAACTTCAGAGAAAGGGATTTTACAGTAAGTATAAAAAATCCAATTTTTTGGCTTAAAAGCAAAATGCTATGTGTGGCGGAAAACTAACAATGCACATCACCCTGAACACACCACCAGGGAAGCTGGTCAGAGTTGATGGGGAGATGGATGGAGCCAAATACTTGTCAATCTTAGAAGAAAACCTGTTAGAGTATGTAAAAGACTTCAGACTGGAGAAGAGGTTCACCTTCCAGCAGGATGACCACCCTAAACATACAGCCAGAGCTACAATGGAATGGTTTAGATCAAAGTATATTCATATGTTTGAATGGCCTAGTCCAAATCCAGACCTAAATCCAATTGAGAATCTGTGGCAAGACTTCAAAATTGCTGTTTACAGATGTTCTCCATTCAATCTGACAGAGCTTGAGCTATTTTGCAAAGAAGAATGGGCAAAAATGTCACTCCCAAAAGGTGCAAAGCTGGTAGAGACATTCCCAAAAAGACTTGCAGCTGTAGTTGCAGCAAAAGGTGGTTCTACGGAGTAATGACTCAGGGGGAAGAAATACAAATGTCGGCACACTTTTCACATATTTATTTGTAAAACATTTTGAAAACCATTTATCATTTTAATTCCACTTCGCAATTATGTGCTACTTTGTGTTGGTCTAATCCCATGAAATCCATTTATGGTTTTGGCTGTGTAGCACCCTGGTGTTTAGAGGGTTGCTAATAAAGTTAGCTTGCCAGGTGTTAATTTTCCTGGCTAATTGATAGAAGATCAATTGATTCCCCTATAATTCTGGAATTGCTGCACCTTTTCTCTTCTGTCACTAGGTGGCACTGTGGTTGGTGACATTAGAATGTCAGGGGGCTTTGCAAGGTCAGGGTATGAATGGATGGGTGTCTCAGCCAAATGGCAGGGGTTTTTTTAGTCCCTTGGCCTGCTGGAAGAGCCTGTTTATTTGGGTGAAGTCAGGTGATCAGGGGTTCTGTGCCACCAGGATGACTGTCTGGGTGGACGTGTTATGTTGTCCTGGGCAGCTAGGTCGTAAGCCTGAGGCCTATCCCGGTATAACCTGGCTGCTAGGCTGCCTGAGGCCTATCCAGAACCAGGAGAAGCAGTGTAGGGTTGGGATTGCAGGATTGGAGTCCAACCAAGTTAAGAAGGTTCAGCCGGATAGAGAACCAGTTGTGGTCGGAGGTAGAAGGGAAGCTGTCGCCACTAAGGGACCATCCATTTTCCTACCGGAGAATACAGTGAGTAAGCTTGAGCAAGTACCAGAGCAGTCTTTTCACAAAACTGGGGACTGTGAAGAAGTGGGAAAGCTTCAGCAAGTGCCAAGCCAGGGACCCAGCAGGGGGTTATGCTTGAGGAGTATACAGCGGGATAGCTGTTTAAGAGCTCAGGAGGATCCAGTGTTGACTGGGATCTGGAAGTCTAGTGAGAGAGTGGGAGGTCAGTGAATGAAAATCTACAGTGAAATACTGTGAGATAAGAAATGGACTGTTCTGTGTTATCAAGAGTTACATACAACTACCTTCTATTGACTGTTGCAAGATTAGTTGCCAGAGGAGACAGCGGTCTTACCTATACAGAAGTGTTATCCAGCTGGAGACCTTCGACTGTATAGCTGTCTACCTATAGAAGTCTCGGAGTCTGCCAATTAGCTGTCTACCTATAGAAGTCTCGGAGTCTGCCAATTAGCATTGCACCTACTCAAGGGTGTCCTGGTCCTAACCCTCTCCCTGATTCTTTATAAGAGACAATAAATATCTTTGTTTGCATTCAAAAAGTGACTGGCGCCTAGAGGTGTGCATCTTCACTGGTCTCACGATTCGATTTGATTACGATTATCCGGACAACGTTTTGATTCCGCAATGCATCACGATTACTGATCATGGAGAAATGCTGGGCCGTGTGGTCCCCCAGTTGCAGTGTAGTAGGACCTAGTAAAGACACAAGAGGAATGCTGGGACATGTAGTCCCCCCAGTTGTAGTGTAGAAGGCCTTAGTTAGGACAGAGGAAATGCTGGAACCTGTAGTCCCCCAGTTGCAGTGTAGTAGAGTAGGCCCTAGTAAGGACAGAAAATGAATGCTGGGCCTTGTAGTCCCCCCCCCCCAGTTGCAGTGTAGTAGGCCCTAGTAAAGACAGGAGAGGAATTCTGGGACCTGTATTCCCCCAGTTGCAGTGTAGCAGGCCCTTGTCAGGAGAGGAGGAATGCTGGGACCTGTAGTTCCCCCCTCCCCGTTGCAGTGTAGCAGACCACTGTCAGGAGAGGAGGAATGCTGGGACCTGTATTCCCCCAGTTGTAGTTTGGCAGGACCTGGTGAGGACAGAGAGGGATGCTGGGCCTTGTAGTCCCCCAAGTTGTAGTGTGGCAGGACCTGATTAGATCATTAGGAAGGCTGTGCCTTGTAGTCCCCCCAGTTAGTGTAGCATTCCCTGATGAGGATATAGAGGGGGAATGCTGGGACCTGTAGCCCCCCAGATGTAGTGTAGCAGGCTCTGGTGAGAAGGAATGCTGGGCCTTGTAGTGCCCTGACTTACCAGGAAGCAGAGCTGCAGCCAGTTGTGGATGAAGTAGCGGTAGGTAGGTGTAGATGAAGTAGGGCTCAGACAGGTCCCGACTCCCGGGTGATGAGCCTCATGATGTTGGGGCGTTTGGAGCTCAGACTCATACCGGAAACCATGGATGGTGAAGGCCAGGAGCAAGGTGGACAGGGCCTTCTTGAGCAGTCCATTGGAGTGGCAGTTTGCTCTGCAGGCTCTTGAGGTCAGGCTCGATTGACTGGCAGTGAGGTGGGCGATGTCGGCGGTAGTGGCCCTAGGCAACATCATTCCCAGCCGGTGTGTCATCCTGACCTTCCTCCTATTCCTCTCCTCCTCCTGCTGCTGCTCCCCAGGCAGAGCCAGGCTGGCCCCATGGTAATGAGAGAGCATGCCGGGCCCAGTCAGTCAGCCGAGCTTTTGCAAAATTGTGTGTGCTGCTGGCAGGTTGTCCATCCAGCATGTACCCTACCCGCCGCATGGTGCCCCGAGAGAGCGGCGAGCCCAAGCCCAGAGAGGTAAGGGGCCCTGATAGCCTGGTGGCCTCAGATCAGAGGAGGGGCCTGACAGCACTGTGAGGGCGCTAATGTGTCCTGCCGGGATGATATGATCATGCAATCGATTGCAGCCCTTCTCCGTATCGATGCAGAATCATTTAAGGCTGCATCATGAGGCATTGATGCGCCGATTATTTTCAACACACCTACTGGCACCCAGAATTTCTTCTTGCACCTCACCCAGCATGCCTGGTAACCCACTCTACAAAGAAGAATGTCAGCTTTGCCCAGCTTCGGGCCCTTGCTACAGTTGTAACATGACAAAAGGTGGACAATTTCAAGGGGTATGAATACTTTTTCAAGGCACTGTATATATAATACAAATAGTGACATTATTTTGAAAAATTTAAGTGTAGGGCCTCAACCAAAGCTAAGATTGATGTTGCAGCTCAGAAATTAAATGATACATTCATTGGTTGTAATGGACATATATCATATCTCCAATAAGTGAAATCTAAACAGGATAAAATTTTGATACCTTCTTGCGAGAGAAATAGAAAAGAAGGAATCACATTGTTTTTTGACACACTATAATAAACGTTCATGCAAGATAAGGAATTTTGTACAGAAATGTTTAATTTATGACCATAATTTATAGTTTGGTCCTTTTGTTTAAATAATTTGTGTAGTGCCCTATAGGGATGAGCTTCGAGTTCGAGTCAAACTCATGTTCAACTTGAACATCGGCTGTTCGCCAGTTCACCGAAGAGTGAACAATTTGGGGTGTTCGCGGCATATTCGAAAGCCGCGGAATACCCTTTAAAAGCCTATGGGAGAAATCAATAGTGCTAATTTTAAAGGCTTATATGCATGGTATTGTCATAAAAAGTGTTTGGGGACCTGGGTCCTGCCCCAGGGGATATGCATCAATGCAAAAAAAAGTTTTAAAAACTGATGTTTTTTCGGGAGCAATGATTTTAATAATGCTTAAAGTCAAACAATAAAAGTGTAATATTCTTTTAAATTTCGTACCTGAGGGGTGTCTATAGTATGCCTGTAAAGGGGCGCATGTTTCCCGTGTTTAGAACAGTCTGACAGCAAAATGACATTTCAAAGGAAAAAAGTCATTTAAAACTACTCACGGCTATTAATGAATTGTTGGTCCGACAATACACATAAAAGTCAATTGATAAAAACTGCATGCGATTTCCCCACAGGGGAACCCCGAACCAAAATTAAAAAAAAAACTGGTGTGGGGTTCCCCCTAAATTCCATACCAGGCCCCTCAGGTCTGGTATGGATAATAAGGTGAACCCCGCACCAAAATAAAAAAAAAAGACGTAGGGGTCCCACTCAGTATGGGTTTTAAGGGGAACCCCGCGTCAAAATGAAAAAAAAAAATTGGCGTGGGGTCCCCCCAAAAATCCATACCAGACCCTTATCTGAGCACGCAACCTGGCAGGCCGCAGGAAAAGAGGGGGGGACGAGAGAGCGCCCCCCCTCCTGAGCCATACCAGGCCACATGCCCTCAACATTGTGAGGGTGCTTTGGGGTAGCCCACCATGTTGATGAGGACAAGTGCCTCATCCCCACAACCCCTGGCCGGTGGTTGTGGGGGGTCTTCGGGCGGGGGGGCTTATCAGAATCTGGAAGCCCCCTTTACCAAGGGGACACCCAGATCCTGGCCCCCCCTGTGTGAAATGGTAAGGGATGACCCCTTCCCCTCTGACCTCACGGGGAATGCCACAGGGAAGTGCCCGTCAAGTCCCTGTGCATCAGAGGGGGGCGGGGTCACCGGGTGGCTCCGTCCCCACGTTATTTAAGAACCGTCAGAAGAGGAGAAGCGTCACACAGTGGGAGCCTCACTCCATGCCATCATGGATGCGGAGCGGGCCGAAAAGAAGATGAAGACAAGAAGATGAAGACAAGAAAATGAAGAGAAGAAGATGAAGAGAAAAAGATGAAGAGAGAAGCGTCGCACAGCAGGAGCCTTCCATCCAATCATAGATGCTGAGCGGCCCAAAAAGAAGATGAAGATAAGAAGATGAAGAGAAGAAGATGCCACGGAGGGAGATGCTGGACGAGAACACCAGAGAAAGAAGCAAAGGATCGGAGGAAGAAGAGGATCAGAGGAAGAAACCGAAGGAAGATAGAAGAAAGAAGATAGAAGATAGAAAAAAGAAGACTTTAAATAAAGGAATTGTGAAAAACTGTCTCTTGTCATTTTTAACATTCTTAACAGTTTTTTTGTGAAATGGTAGGGGTCCGCAGACCCCCACAACCACCGACCAAGGGTTGTGGGGGTGAGGCCCTTGTCCTCATCAACATGGGGACAAAGTGCTTTGGTGGGCTACCCCAAAGCACCCTCCCAATGTTGAGGGCATGTGAACTGGTACGGTTCAGGAGGAGGGGCGCTCTCTTGTCCCCCCTCTTTTTCTGAGGCCTGCCAGGTTGTGTGCTCCGATAAGGGTCTGGTATGGATTTTTGGGGGGACCCCACGCCAATTTTTTTTATTATTTTGGCGCAGGGTTCCCCTTAAAACCCATACCAGACCTGAAGGGTCTGGTATGAATTTTGAGGGGGACCCCATGTCTTTTTTTTTTTAATTTTGGCATGGGGTTCCCCTTAATATCCATACCAGACCTGAAGGGCCTGGTATGGAATTTGGGGGGACCCCCACTCCAGTTTTTTTTTTAATTTTGGTTCGGGGTTCCCCTGTGGGGAATTCCCATGCCGTTTTTATCAATGAACTTTTATGTGTATTGTCAGACCGGCAATTCATTAATAGCCGCAAATAGTTTTATATGACTTTTTTCCTTTGAAATGTAATTTTGCTGTCAGACTGTTCTAAACATGGGAAACATGCGCTCCTTTGCAGGCATACTATAGACACCCCCAGGTATGAAATTTAAAGGAATATTACACTTTTATTGTTTGACTTTAAGCATTATTAAAATCACTGCTCCCGAAAAAACGGACATTTTTAAAACTTTTTTTGCATTGATACATGTGCCCTGGGGCAGGACCCGGGTCCCCAAACCCTTTTTAGGACAATACCATGCAAATTAGCCTTTAAAATGAGCACTTTTGATTTTGAACGTTCGAGTCCCATAGACTTCAATGGGATTCTAACGTTCGTGTGAAGTTTTGGTCTGTTCGCAAGTTCTGGTGCAAACCGAACCGGGGGGTGTTCAGCTCATCCCTATTGCTGGTGTTTTTCTGATCCTATTAATACCACAGGCAGGCAGCTGCAGTATTTACAGTTAGTGTACTGTGTACTCTGCACAGTGTGCACCTAAAGCTACCTGAAGACAATTGCTGGTGTTCTTCTGATCCTATTAATACCACAGGCAGGCAGCTGCAGTATTTACAGTTAGTGTACTGTGTCCTCTACACAGTGTGCACCTAAAGCTACCTGAAGACAATTGCTGGTGTTCTTCTCATCCTATTAAAACCACAGGCAGGCAGCTGCAGAATTTACAGTTATTGTTATGTGTCCTCTGCACAGTGTGCACCTAAAGCTACCTGAAGACAATTGCTAGTGTTCTGATCCTATTAATACTACAGGCAGTCAGTTGCAGTTTTTACAGTTAGTGTACTGTGTCCTCTGCACAGTGTGCACCTAAAGCTACCTGAAGACAATTGATGGTGTTCTGATCCTATTAATACCACAGGCAGGCAGCTACAGTATTTACAGTTAGTGTACTGTGTCCTCTGCACAGTGTGCACCTAAAGCTACCTGAAGACAATTGCTGGTGTTCTTCTGATCCTATTAATACTACAGGAAGGCAGCTGCAGGATTTAAAGTTAGTGTACTGTGTCCTCTGCACAGTGTGCACCTAAAGCTACCTGAAGACAATTGCTGGTGTTATTCTGATCCTATTAATACCACAGGCAGGCAGCTGCAGTATTTATAATTAGTGTACTGTGTCTTTTGCACAGTGTGCACCTAAAGCTACCTGAAGACAATTGCTGGTGTTCTTCTGATCCTAATAATACCACAGGCAGGCAGCTGCAGTATTTACAGTTAGTGTACTGTGTCCTCTGCACAGTGTGCACCTAAAGATACCTGAAGACAATTGCTGGTGTTCTGATCCTATTAATACCACAGGCAGGCAGCTGCAGTATTTACAGTTAGTGTAATGTGTCCTCTGCACAGTGTGTACCTAAAGCTACCTGAAGACAATTGCTGGTGTTCTTCTGATCCTATTAATACCACAGGCAGGCAGCTTCAGTATTTACAGTTAGTGTACTGTGTCCTCTGCACAGTGTGCACCTAAAGATACCTGAAGACAATTGCTGGTGTTCTGATCCTATTATTACCACAGGCAGGCAGCTGCAGTATTTACAGTTAGTGTAATGTGTCCTCTGCACAGTGTGCACCTAAAGCTACCTGAAGACAATTGCCGGTGTTCTTCTGATCCTATTAATACCACAGGCAGGCAGCTGCAGTATTTACAGCTGGTCATGGACATGGTGCATCCTCATGAGCACGTGGCCGTGGGACACACTTGTCATTTTTTTCGGCAGCTTGTCGTGTTGAGCCTCAATATGCTGAAGACTTGGTAGAGTGGATGACCAAGCCGTCCTCATCCTCTCTCACCCAGGCTCAGGGTACTTTGTCTGGCAAAGCAGCTGCCAATGCGGCCTCTTCCCTCGGCTCAACGGCATCAGTCACTCTTTCCCTAGCCCCACCATGTCCTCCTGAGGAATCCCCTGAACTGTTTGACCACAGTGTTGGGTACATGCTCCAGGAGGATGCAGAGCGTTTTGAAGGCTCCAATGATGGTACCCAGCTAGAGGAATGCAGTAACGTGAGCCCAGGGGGGTGCACAAGAAGGACAGCAATCTGGCAGTCATGTTCCCCCAGCTGCAGCATACTGCCAGGTTTGCTCCAGTGATGAGGAGGGAGGGGATGATGAGGAAGTCACTGACTCCACGTGTGTGCCTGATAGAAGAGAGGAGGAGGCACATCTCCAACGAGACAGGATGCCCTCCAGGGGCCAGCTTAAGGGCAGCACACCGAATGCAATACACTGCAGAGCTCCGCATGTGCAGGGTTCTGCTGTCTCTGTGCGTTATTCCAAAAGTTCTTTGGTGTGGGCTTTTTTTGAGACAAGTGCATCAGATCCCACTGCTGCTATTTGCAACATATGTCTCAAGCGTATCTCGCGTGGCCAAAACATCACCCGCTTGGGCATCACAAGCTTGACCAGACATATGTTGACCTGCCATGCAGTTTGTTGGCTAGCGTACCTAAAAGACCCACACCAAAGAACAAAGCGGACCTCTCCTTGCTCCTCATCAGCTGTGATCTCCAACCTCACTATACCTTCAGTCCTCTCTGAAACCTACACTGAGAGGAATGAAGGTGTAGAATTAGGTGTGTCACAGTCAAGTACTTGCGGGCAATCTGCTATCAGTACACCGACGTCAGATTGTACCAGGCAAATTTCCCTGCCCCAGATCCTGCACCGCCGAAAGAAGTTCACTCCCAGCCATCCACATGCCCAGCGGTTGAATGCTAGCTTGGCTAAATTGCTAGCACTTCAACGGCTGCCTTTTCAGTTGGTAGACTCTGCCCCCTTCCGCGAGTTTGTGGAATGTGTGGTTCCTCAGTGGCAGGTTCCCAAACACCACTTTTTCTCATGGAAGGCGATTCCGGCTCTCTACCGGCATGTGGAAGGCAATGTCTTGGCCTCGCTGGACAGGGCGGTCAGCGGTGAGGTGCATATTACCGCTGACTCATGGTCCAGCAGGCATGGATAGTGACGTTACCTATCTTTCACTGCGCACTGGGTGACTCTTCTGGCAGCTGGGAAGGATGCAGGTCAGGGTGCAGTAGTGTTGGAGGTTGTTCTACTAGTGGTGATTCTGCCACACCTCTCTTCTCCACCCCCTCCTCTTCTTCTTCCTCCATGGCCTCTTCTTGTGCTGATTTGTCCTCGGAACCAGTGGTGCTCCATAGGCGTTCAAGGGGCTACGCAAGCACGCAGGCAAAAAGATGCCATGCGGTGCTTGAGCTGGTGTGATTGGGGGACAGGAGCCACGGTGAGGCAGAGATTCTGTCTTCTCTGCAGGGGCAGGTTCAGAGGTGGTTGACGCCATACCAGCTTAAACCAGGAATCGTGGTTTGCGACAATGGCCCCAACCTCCTCTTCACCCTCCGACAGGGACAACTGACCCATGTGCCCTGTTTGGTTCACGTCCTTAACTTGGTGGTACAGCGGTTCTTGGGCAGGTACCCGGGCTTACAGGATGTCCTGAGGCAGGTCAGGAAAGTCTGTGTGCATTCCCGTCGGTCATATAATGCCAGTGCTCGGCTGGCAGACCTCCAAAAGGAATTTAACCTGCCCAAGAACCGCCTAATTTGTGACATGCCCACCAGGTGGAACTCAACATTGGCCATGTTGCAATGGCTGCACACGCAGCAGAGGGCCATCAATGAGTACCTATGCAACTATGGCATCAGGACAGGGTCAGGGGAGCTTGTTTTTTTTCCCCACGCCAGTGGGCAATGATCAGGGATGCATGCACTGTCCTGTCACCATTTGAGGAGGGCACGAGGACGGTGAGCTGTGACAATGCATGCATCAGTGACACTGTCCCTCTTGCCCACCTGTTGGAGCACACGCTGCGTGGAATAATGGACAGGGCACTTGAGGCAGTACAGAGGCAAGAAGTGGAGGACTTCCTTACCTCTCAAGGCCCCCTTTATCCAGACAGTGTTCCTGCATACCCGCCGATCATATAGGAGGAGGAGGATTGTGTCAGCATGGAGGTGGAGCCTGGCACTCAGCCTCAGCAGCAGTCTTCAAGGGATCATTTACAGTCCCAAGAAACCCATGGACTTGTACGTGGCTGGGAGGAGGTGGCTGTGGATCATGTCCGCCCTTAGTGACCCAGAGGACTCCAGACCGAATGCCTCAGCAAACCTACGCTGCATGGCCTCCTTGATCCTGCAAAGCCTGCGGAAGGATCTTCATATTCGTGGTATCAAGGAGAGGGATCACTACTGGCTGGCAACCCTCCTTGATCCACGTTACAAGGGTAAGGTTGCGGACCTTATCTTGCCATCGCAGAGGGAGCAGAGGATGAAACATCTTCAGGAGGCCTTGCAGAAAGCTCTGTGCAACGCGTTCCCAAAGACTGGAAGGTTACAAATTCCTGTACCTGGACAACGTATTGCTGAGGCTTCGGTGAGTAAAAGGGGGTGCAGGGGAGAAGGTGGCTGTCTGACCGATGCGTTCAGACAAATTTTTAGTCCACAGCCCCAAGGTATGATCGGTTGCAGCAACCATCGCTAGCGTCTGTTTTACATGGTTCAGGAATACCTATTGGATAGATTACACTTGGACACCTTTCCAACCGAAAATCCTCTGGGTTATTGGGTCTTGAGGATGGATCACTGGCCAGAGCTTGCACAGTATGCAATTGAGCTACTGGCCTGTCCTGCATCCAGCGTTCTTTTGGAACGCACATTCAGTGCTGCTTGAGGCTTTGTAACCGATCACAGGGTGCGCCTGTCCACCGACTCGGTCGATCGACTGACCTTCATAAAAATGAATCAGTCTTGGATCACCACCTGCTACCAAGCACCTGATGCTGATGTAACTGAATATTTTTTTTTAAATGTCAGATCCCTTCAAGACTGCCTATGCTGATTCTGAGTGACTATCCTGTTATGCTGAGTGACTATCCTCTTCCTCCTTAATGATCATGCTGATAGCTTGTAAGAACATTTTTGGTTCTGGATGCTGCCACCAGTGGCTAAGACCCAATTTTTCAGCCCCTGTTTAACAGGGGCGTGTAATTACAATGTTTGATGCAATATTTTGCAGCAGGGCTCATTCCTGCGCTCCAACTAGAGTATCTGTGAAGGGTTGCACTATTGTGGGACCAGTGCCTAAGGCCCAATTTTTCAGCACTTGTTAAACAGGGGCGTGTAATTACAATTTTTAATGCAATACTTTGCAGCAGGGCTCCTTCCTGTGCTCCAACTAGAGTATCTGTGAGGGGTTGCAGTGTTGTGGGACCAGCACCAGTGCCTAAGGCCCAATTTTTCTGCCCCTGTTCAACAGGGACATGTATTTACAATTCTTGATATAATATTTCACAGCAGGGCCCGTTCCAGCGCCCACCAAGATTAACTGTGAGGACTTACAGTGTTGTGGCACCACCACCACCACCATTAAAGGCCCAGTTTTTCTACCACTGTTCAACAATGGCATGTAATTACATTTCTTGATATAATAGTTCACAGCAGGGTGTTCCAGCGCCCACCCAGAGCAACTGTGAGGGCTTACAGTGTTGTGGCAACACCAACACCTAAGGCCCAAATTTCTGCAAAGTATATAGGGCAGGTCCCTACTTACCTACTCAAACATCCAACTTACAAACGACTCCTACTTGCAAACGGAAGGAGACAACAGGAAGTGAGATGAAATCTACCCCTAGGAAGGGAAATTCTCTCCTGTAATGCCCTGTAGACACGGTCAGATTTTCCTGACAAAAAATGTGCGATCGGAGCTTGTTGTTCGAAATTGCGACCGTGTGTGGGCTCCATCAGACTTTTTCCATCGGAATTTCTGACACACAAAGTTTGAGAGCAGGCTATTAAATTTTCCGACAACAAAATCCGTTTGGGTTAATTCCAACCATGTGTGGACAATTCCAATGTACAAAGTGCCACGTATGCTCAGAATAAGTTCCGAGATGGAACTGCTCGGTCTGGTAAAATTAGCGTTCGTAATGGATATAGCACTTTTGTCACACTGCAATGTTTTAAATTGTTTAATGCAGCGCACTCTCTTCTTCTTTATTATGCTAGAAGAATGAAGTTGTTTTGCTGCTCATATTCACACAGACTTCTCACAAACTTCTTTCTTTATTATTTATCGTGATTTCATGGATATAATATTTTGATTAGTCACATCTCCCTAAAATAATATTTTTTTATATTTTTATATTTTTTATATATTTTTTTAGTTTTTTAAATCCTGATCTTCTGTTATTTTTTTAATTATTTTTTTTTAACTCCAGAATAGTTTTGGGTGTGTTTTGTGTGTCAAGTTACCATAACACCATTATTATCTTGTATTATTTAATCTCAAGGAGATTGGTTGGTGTTGGTGTCCCTTGTTAATTTCACATTGTATTTTTGAAATGTACCTGCCTCCTCACAAACAAACTGTCCATTTTGAAGGGAAACACACATAGGTGAGTATTATTTAAAAAAAAATTATTAAGGGGTCCTAACCAAAGAAAGAGGGAAGGCAATGCTGAAGAAACTGCAGAAATTGGCAAAGCCTTTGGCCCCCAAGGCACACATTAATTATTTTAAGGCAAAATTGGTGGCCTGAGGAGTCCATATATAAGGGAGTACAATCTGGTCCAGAAGTCCAAGAGCTCATGAACATCAGCATATGACATGTATATCCCCAGGCTGTGGTCATACAAGAGCCTGCATTTTTTGTCAGACCAGACTGAACCCAGATCATCACTTTCTTATCTTCCTTCCACTCTTCCTTCCACGCTGTGTCTGTGCTGTTGGAGTTGTGGCAGGAGGAGGAGGGTGATGTAACTCACACAGGTGGGTATTGGGTGTGATTTCGCCCCTCACCCCAGGGCCGGATTTGCCACAAGGCAACCGAGGCCAGGCCTCAGGGCGGCAGTGGTGCAGGGGCGGTGCTGCCCCTGCGGCGACTTCGCGGCCGCCCCCCCCTTTCAGGCTGCCCGTTAATGTTCATTAGGGGCACTGGTGCCCGTAGAAAAGATGGCTGTGAGCTGCCCACTACTGCGCATGCGCCGCGCCAAAGCCGGCCGGGCTCGGGAAAGCTCGTATGTGCTCGGCCAGGCGGCGCATGCGCAGTAGCGTGATTGCTCCGCCCGGCGCCATTTTTGAAAAGAAATGTCTCCAACCTGTGTGCCGCGGCGCCTCTGCTGCCGGGTCGTGGAGGAGACAAGTAATGTCAGCAGGGCGGTGGCGGGGGGGAGAGATGACATCTCTCATTGCCTGCACCACTGTTCCGCCCTCCTCCATCTGGTGGCAGCCAGGCAGCTTGGCAAGTGACATCCCCATCTGGTGGCAGTGTGGCAAGTGACATCTCTATCTGGTGGCAGCTTGGCAAGTGACATCCCCATCTGGTGGCAGCCAGGCAGCAAGGCAAGTGACATCCCCATCTTGTGGCAGCGTGGCAAGTGACATCTCTATCTGGTGGCAGCTTGGCAAGTGACCTCCCCATCTGGTGGCAGCCAGGCAGCGTGGCAAGTGATCTCCCCATCTGGTGGCAGCGTGGCAAGTGACATCTCTATCTGGTGGCAGCCAGGCAGCATGGCAAGTGACATCCCCATCTGGTGGCAGCGTGGCAAGTGACATCTCTATCTGGTGGCAGCCAGGCAGCGTGGCAAGTGACATCTCTATCTGGTGGCAGCCAGGCAGCTTGGCAAGGGACATCCCCATCTGGTGGCAGCCAGGCAGCGTGGCAAGTGACATCCCCATCTGGTGGCAGGCAGCGTGGCAAGTGACATCCCCATCTGGTGGCAGGCAGTGTGACAAGTGACATCCCCATCTGGTGCCAGGCAGCGTGGCAAGTGACATCCCCATCTGGTGGCAGCGTGGCAAGTGACATCTCTATCTGGTGGCAGCCAGAAAGCGTGGCAAGTGACATCTCTATCTGGTGGCAGTCAGGCAGCGTGGCAAGTGACATCCCCATCTGGTGGCAGCGTGGCAAGTGACATCTCTATCTGAGGGCAGCCAGGCAGAGTGGCAAGTGACATCTCTATCTGGTGGCAGCCAGGCAGCGTGGCAAGTGACATCTCTATCTGGTGGCAGCCAGGCAGCTTAGCAAGTGACATCCCCATCTGGTGGCAGCCAGGCAGCGTGGCAAGTGACATCCCCATCTGGTGGCAGGCAGCATGGCAAGTGACATCCCCATCTGGTGGCAGGCAGCGTGGCAAGTGACATCTCCATCTGGTGGCAGGAAGCGTGGCAAGTGACATCTCCATCTGGTGGCAGGAAGCGTGGCAAGTGACATCTCCATCTGGTGGCAGGAAGCGTGGCAAGTGACACGCTCAGGGCTCCCAATGATTCTGCATTATGGTCAGTTTAACTATTTCATTTTATATTACAATGTAATGATATAAATAATGCATTTCAATCATCCTGACACCATACCAACCATGGTGCTGGGGATGATTGAAGCACTAACGCCAGCCATTGCCCTAAAAAATTGGCAGCGAAAAATCCTTACCCCTCGCGGGGGGGCGGCTTTGAAGGACCCAGCCTTGGGGCGGCAAAGGGAGTAAATCCTGGCCTGCTCACCCCCTTAGTTAATGTTTTATAAAGGATGTCCTCATGCATGAGACGCTGGCCCTCCTGCAGTTTGGTGGCAGCCATGCAGGCAAAGGCCTCTTCATGAGTGGGGGTGGCTCTGAGGGATGCAGAAGCCTCCTGAATCAGCCTAAGTGCTGAATCCTCCACGTTACTCCCCTTCCTAGGTCTTTTGGTTGGAAGGCGGAAGGGGAGGAACCTGGGATTCTGTGAGGCTCCTACTGGGCCTGGCCTCCTCCTGGCTGCCACATACCCCTGCCTCCTCCTGGCTGC
This sequence comes from Lithobates clamitans, assembly GCA_037952925.1. NCBI lineage: Eukaryota > Metazoa > Chordata > Amphibia > Anura > Ranidae > Lithobates > Lithobates clamitans. The sequence continues at coordinate 2,256,045 of JBBGZY010000806.1, forward strand.
CACTAACCCCCGCCTCCTCCTGGCTGCCACTAACCCCAGCCTCCTCCTGGCTGCCACATTCCACAGCCTCCTCCTGGCTGCCAGATTCCACAGCCTCCTCCTGGCTGAGGTCTTCCTGTGTATGAAAAAGGGACATAGTTTTAGTTTTTTCTTCATCAATCAAACACAATTTTCATCTCATGACTGTTGCAAATTTGTTACCATTCTGAGCCCAGCATTTTTCATTCTTGTACCAATTATTTTTGACAACTACTGTCTATTGTAAAACACTTTATTAAATCAGCAATTAGTGATCAATAATAACATCTAGTAAACATCATTAATTTATTGACAATAAATCTGTAGAACAATGCTAAACCTGGATCAAGCTGGGCTCCTCCACTTCTTCTTGGCTGGAAGTCCCAGGTTGGACATAGGAAGCCTCAGCTGGGGTGGAAGATAGGGTGGAAGGAAGAGTGGAAGGAAGGGTTGAGAGGAATTCCCTGACTTCAGTCCGGTCTTTCAGAAATCACAGTCTGTCATAGTACCACAGCCTGGGGACATAAACGTCATCTGCTGCAGCTCCTGATCTCTGGGAATCCTGGACCTTCTTGCGCTCCCTAAGATAAGTGCTCCTCAGGCCACCAATTTTGGCTTTTAAATAGGGGATGGTTGCCGTGGGGACCACCGGCTTCACCAACTCCAGCAGTTTCTCCAGTGCGGCCTGCCTCTTTTGTTTATAATTATAATACGGGTGTTTGACCTGCCACAGACAGGGCAGCTCCCTGTATTTGTCTATGAACAGGGGGAGGAAGTTGTGGCCATTGAAGCCATCCATTTTATCTTCAATACACAAGACAAACCCTATTGTCAGGCTAAAGTCTCCTAATCTTGTCCCAATATAGGCCTCAATCTATAAGCAGTATAGACCCAAGTTTAAATGTTACCTTCATTATCACGATCGGCGCTTCCGATACTCCTTCCTCCACTCACAGATTGTTCGTTCGCCGCATGCGTGTTATGCTTTATATACACTGTGCATGCGTGAAACTCCGCCCACCCCTGACGTTCTTTCTAGTCTATTCCCTGCCCCTTCTCATTCTGCGCAGTGGGGAAGAGCACATGGTGGACAGCAAAGAGGAGGAGGAAAGACCGGAGCAAGAAACGTCCCAATCCCGCAGGAGAAGATTTAAGGCCTCAAATGTGTCCTTTGTTGAGATGGTGGAGATGGTGGACATATTGAAGAGGGACGACTATGACGGGAAGTATGGACCTTACCCCAACCCAGATGTGAGAAAGGCCAAGATCATGACTAAAGTTGTGGAGAGTCTGCACAGGAATTTTGGGGTACGGCGATCCAAGGATCAACTGAGGAAGCGGTGGTCGGACCTCAAATTAAGGGAGCACGATCAGTATAGAAGGATCAGGAGAGTGCTGCAAAAAAGTAAGTAGTTGTCCTGTGTTCCTATTCTTTATTCTTATTACGTTTGTGCTGCTCCATGTGCTTTTCTTTACTGTTGTACAGTTTAAAATGGCACGTTATTCGTTCGTAGGAAACATTGTTTTGTCCAGATGCAGTACAATACATTTTTTATGCCCTACTTCTCTTAAAATGAGTTTGTTGTCTAGATGGGTTTGTAACTAGCATGAAATGCAAACTAGATTCTGTGTAAAGAGAGGACACTCAGCAGCTGTTTACACATCTGGATGCTGGAGCACTAGTGTGGGACAAAAGAACACCCTTTTTATTAGGGTGGTACCTGGGCCCCCATACCCATTTTAAGGCCAATTACTAGAAGATAAGCCAGCCAAGTGGGGACTAGTAAAATTGCCAAGTCAGTTCCCTTATAGGGTGTACACACGGTCGGACTTTGTTCGGACATTCCAACAACAAAATCCTAGGATTTTTTCCGACGGATGTTGGCTCAAACTTGTTTTGTCTACACACGGTCGCACAAAGTTTTCGGAATTTCCGATCGCCAACCACGCGGTCACGTACACCACGTACGACGAGACTAGAAAAGGCCGGTTCAGAACCAAGCGCGGCACCCTTTGGGCTCCTTTTGCTAATCTCGTTTTAGTGAAAGTTTGGTGAGAGACGATTCGCGCTTTTTCAGACTCGTGGCTTTGAGATCGTTTTCTGCCGTTCAGTTTGTGCTTGTGGGTTTGTATCTGCTCTTCAGTGCGTGCAAGCAAGTTCCGCGTGACTTTAGGTAGTCATTGTATTCTTGTTCGTTCGTTACTGTTTTTCAGGTCGCTCTTCACAGGCCTTGCTGTTCTTCAGTGCGTTCTGTTACTTCGTTCTGAGCAGCCGACCGTTTTCTAGCCATGTTTCGTATGCGTACTCCTCGTAGAGTTCGTGCTGTGCGGGGGCCTGGTGTTGGGGTCCTGACCTTCACACAAGTCCAGTCCATGAACAGGGTGGGGAGGAGTTCATGGACCAAGAATTGGTTGCTTCAGCGTGACCAGTTCTGTCATATGCCTTTGCTCCGTGAGATCCGTGAGAATAATCCCAATGATTTCAGGAACTTTCTCAGGATGACGGACCCCGTGTTTCACCGTTTGTTGGCTTCGCTGACCCCCTATATTAGCAGGCAGGATACCTGCATGAGGCAAGCCATCACTGTGGAGCAGAGGTTGGTCGCTACCTTGCGGTATTTGGCCACAGGGAGAAGCCTGCAGGACCTCAAGTTCTCGACAGGCATCTCCCCCCAGGCTCTGGGGATCATTATCCCAGAGACCTGTTCTGCCATCATCCAGGTCCTGCAGAAGGAGTATATGAAGGTAAGATTTTTTTCCTTTAATATCACATTTTATTGTATTGAATGTTTGTTAATATATTGTATTTCTTTCCTCATTCCCTAATTACCATGATTGGAATATGCTGTGAATGTCCCCTTTCTCCTTATGCATGCTGGATTTTTATGTAATTATTATTTTAGGTCCTTCATACATATTTGCCCTTCAATAACCTCCCCAGCATGGTGTCTCCTGGCCTATATTCACCTCATGTAGTCACTTAACAATGTATTTTATCTGCTCCATAGTAGTGCTTTACCCCAAATACCCCCTAAAATGTTTGGTAATGTTATTTTGGATTTAAATTCAGGCAGAGTGCCAGAGGCTTTTTTTTGTGGTGTCCCCAAATAATTTTTAGTAACCCTCCCTCCCCCCAACTGCTAAGTCAGCTGATCCCAATTCTCTATCTATCCTCAATCATCTATCTGCTGACTTTGCCAAACCCATACACACTATACCCATCTCTTTACTGGTCAGATTTATGGATGAATTCCCCAAAGCATGTAGTGCAAGCTCCTGCCTGTATACTTCCAAATGGTACTGTTTAAAGTTTTTGTATCCTATTATTATCTTGACAGGTAATAGCAGAATGTCCAAATGTCCTCAAATGTGTACAGTGTGTATTTATATCTTTGTATTATGACACTTCTTACCTGTCCAGTGGTCTGCCAATAGTGTAACTAAGGAGGGGCTGTTCAAAGTAATACCCATTATTTAGGCATTCATCTCTTAATGAAGTGAAGAGGGTTACCTGTCCAAGATTTACACACACCCCCTATAATGTTAGAAATGGCCCATGAGAGGGGGGGAGGGGGAATATGTTAGGTGTACCTTATACTTTGGCGTTGTTAAATTCCCCTTAATAAATGCTATCTGGAGGTTGCCCCAGGATGTTGGTGTCTAATCTGCTTGCCATGTTTCAGAGTAAAAATAGTAATGTTTATTGTTTTTTCCTCAACAGTTTCCTTCCACGCCACAGGAATGGCAGACTGTGGCCTCCCACTTTGCCCAGCAGTGGGACTTTCCTAACTGCGGAGGGGCAATTGATGGGAAACACGTCCACATCATCCCACCACCCAACTCGGGGTCGTACTATTATAATTACAAGGGGTTTAATAGTATAGTGATGTTGGCGGTGGTGTCAGCTAATTACGACTTCTTGTATGTGGACGTGGGGAAGAATGGCCGGATGTCCGATGGTGGAGTCATCGCCCAGACGGAGTTCTACAGGCGTCTCCAGAATGGCAGCTTGGACTTGCCAGCTCCAGAGGACAATGTGGAAGGACTCCCATTCGTGTTCGTTGCTGATGAAGCGTTTGCGCTGGGGGACCACCTGATGCGGCCATTCCCAATGAGGACCCTCACCCCGGAACAGAGGGTTTTTAATTACCGGCTGGCCAGAGCCCGAAGAGTGGTGGAGAACACATTTGGAATCCTGGCCAGCCGGTTCCGACTATTTCTGACACCCATCCATATGGCGGAGTATAAACTGAACCATATTATACTGGCGTGCTGTGTTCTCCATAAATTTTTAAGGAAACATTGGGCCAACTATGCTGGCTCAGTTGGGCCTGAGGCCGGAATCCTACATCAAACCACACTGACGGCGCTTGAAAGTGGCCGTCCTGGCTTGCCCTCCCTGAGTGCCCGTGATGTCCGGTTACGCTACCTGGAGTTCTTTGCGGGTAGGGGGGCTATCAATATGCCAGACAATATGTGAAGCCTTTTTATAATAAAAAAAAATAAAAAATTCTTTGTGGACATTTACTGCTTGTGTTTGTTTTAGCTGACCCTGACATAAATGTTTTGAGTGCAGAAAATGGCGTGATTGTGTAACCTTATACAAAGCACTGTTGGCTGTTATTTCCTAAATGCAAAAACACATTTCACTACAAGTGCACTTGCAACTGCACTGAAACTGCACTTGTAGTGCAAAGAGGATTTGCCCTTAGGAAATATCCCCCGTTTTTGCAGAAAACAGCAATTACATCACCCCAAAAGTGTTGTAGTGTTGAGACAATAATCCGCACATTCTTGAGTAAGGCACTTTTTTATACCTGCACAATCACATGTGCATTTACCAAAGGTTTTTAAAACAAACCAACATGTTTGTTGTATAACAGTTTTTGCAGTAGCATTATCAAAAATTGAAATGTCCATTTAAGATAAAACAGGCCTGTGTAAAACCAACAAGAAAGCCAAAAAACTTGAACTTACAAAGTTCACATTAGGTAAAACCTGAAGGATATATCAGACATCAGTATTTAGGAACTGTGTTTGATATAGCGTTCAGATGGGGGGAAATCACCCCTGGAAAAGCCAAATTTGGAAGATGCACACCAATTTACGAATGTCAACATGTGCTATCTGCCATCAGGGGGGATCAAGGGATGTGTTTTGGGGGAGCAAGCCCTTCCTCAATGCTACTTTATAATTAAGGAAGGGGTTGCACCCCCAAAACGCGTCCATTGATCTCCCGTGATGGCAGATAGCACATGTTGGCACACTGTGTGCATCCTCCAAATTTGGCTTTTCAAAACATTGAAAAAAGATTTAAAAGATTGGACCACAATCCCAAAAATATATTTTGTGGGGTTTTAAATTCGCCCCAAAACATCAATGATGTTATTATTTTTTTTAATAACATCATTGTTTTTTTGCTGTATGTTGTGCGATTCGAGATTACACCCCATGATCTCCCCGATCAGGATCTGGGCACTTTCTGATGTTTTTACGTTCTGGATCCCTCACATCACGATCACCTAAAAAGAGATAAAGAAAACAAAAACAGGTATCAAAATTCTGCCACCATCTATCTCTTAACTGAGCCTGTGGTCGCAGACACTCACCTGTTGTGGTGCCAATGGTGCCTCCACCACATCTTCTTCTTCCTCCTGCTCTTCTTGTGTTGGTGTAAGTTCCCCTTCTTCCAGAGGTGGGGGGTCTGTGGTCTCCTCGGATGAGGGGTGTCCTCCGAGTCTTTTCTCCCCGATGTAAAACAAAAATGGTATAATTAGCACACAGATATTTGATGGCAGAACTAGAAATAGGAAACATTGCTTGGAAGTGAGGTACAATTGTCTATTTTAGCCGAGTTCTAAAATGTATATTTTTTATTGCCCTTTGTCAAGCTGCAATACTTTACCTGTTTTGTAGAAACTTCACAGATGGCGACCCCCCTATAGTATACATTGGAGCACCTGTGTGGCCCCCCTAATAAAAATGGTGTTCTTGTGTCCCACACTAGTGCTCCAGTGTCCAGATGTGAAAACAGCTGCTGAGTGTCCTCTCCTTACACAGAATCTAGTTTGCATTTCATTCTAGTAACAAACCCATCTACACAAACAAATATTTGGCATCCAAGTAGGCCCCAAAAAAATGTGGGAAAATCCATATGGCCTAAACAATGGTGTTTTAGAGGCCGAAAGAAAAATGTTTGATACGAACGAATAATGGGCCCATGAACATTAAATTTGCCCTTTTTTCGATTTCAAAAGTTTTATTGTTTTTAAGATAATCAATTGACATAACACATCAAATTACAGTATTGATAGCGTAGGCTGAAAACATCATGCCTTCCTCAGACACCAGTAATACAGTATTACAACTAGATAATACAGTTAGTTGTCAGTTAAGTGCTATTATGTTATTTGAAATATGAATAACTGTCGTGTGCTGAAGCTATAACAAAGGAAATAATGAAAGAACATAAGTTAGCTCTGAATGGTTTGAACTTGCAAAGAAAGGTGTATATAAGGAGAACAGGAGGTAATTAAAGTTCTTACACCGTTGAACTATTACAGAATGCCTCTTGTTCATTATTATTGTCTTTGTTTAACAGTTTCGTTTAAAACCTCTTTGACTAAAACTCAATGCACACTTGTCATAATGCTCAAGTTCTTCCCACCTTGAACCTTGCCCCTCAATATATTTTGTTTAAGTGCTACCAGTCCAATAGGGGGACCCTAGAATATCGTGAATTAACTCTCAGTCATCTAACCCCTCGAAGCCTGCTTTGCTGAGTATCATAAACAGACAATATTGTAAATGTATTCGTTACATGGTATGCGTGAGGTGTACTGAAACGCAGAACCTGGTAGACTTACATCTAGCTTTCTAGCAGTCATGAGAATCGCAGTAAGGTTCGTTTCCAGCAGACAAAGTCAAATATCTCCGCGGAGAGTGACTACAGTTGCCTATGCTCGGATCCCGCGGGGGAGAGGCCCTCTCTCCTCTCCGGGCACCCCGTTAGGGTTCTTGCTGTGCCCATCAGAGCGATCAAAGACCCTCCCCAGCCGGATCCCTTTCCCTGTATAGTCCCCATAGACACCACACCATTCTTGTAGCTAAGGAAGACTTAGGACTCTGTAATGCTGATTATCTATGGAAATTCGGAGCTAGAGATCCCTTTCTTGAGTGTTTGTGATCTCCACATTGTATGTACAAAGAGGCAACTTATCACGGTGTGGGTTTCTCCTGTGTGCTCTAATTTATGTATGTGTCTGCCGCGTAAGTCTATACATTTCCTACTATAGGGGATATTTAAATCATCCCTTTTTGAGAATAATACAGTATATCACCAGATTTTGGTAAGCATATCCTAAGTAACACTCTGTCATGCATGTGTCTTGATGTGTATAATTTAAGGGCCAAGAGAGGCCCGTAAAAACCGAAGGGGCTCGCTGGCCCCTGTCTTAGAGAGAAGAAAACGTGTTAGAGAAAGGGGAGAAAAGGCAAGAGAAAGAGAGAGAGAAAAGTTATTGCTACTGTATATTAGGTAGGTTACCTGGTCCCATCTCCATACCCGGATAGAGTGAAATATTACAATATCGTGCCCATGGTTCCCAAATGATATTGAATTTCTCAACCGTATCTAACAGTTTAGCTACAATTTTCTCCTGGGACATTATACATGTTACCTTCCTTTTACAACACTGAAAGGACACTGTACACCTTTTCCAGGCCTTAGCTAAGGTAAGTTTTGCTCCTAATAAAATAAAGAAGGCTAACTTCTGGGAGCTTTTAGGTAGGTTCGATATGGTATGATTGAGTAAAGCTATGGTTGGATCTGGCGCTATACGTATATTCAGTAAGCTGCCCAGCATACAGAATATTTTCTTCCAGTAGGTTCTAATGCGCGGACAAGTCCACCAGACATGTAGCATAGTGCCTTCCAGTTTGCAATCTCTGAAACAGGATGGAGAGGTCCCAGGATAAAACATGGCCAACTTAGCAGGTACATAATACCATCTTGCCATTACCTTTATGCTAGCTTCTATCAGAGAGATATTATAAATACCTTTGTAAGAGCGGTCCCACCCTCTGAACCATTCCTTAGAAGTCCAAGATCCGCTCAAGTCCTCCTCCCAGGTCCTGGCATATGCTGGTTTTTCCGACTTAGACATGAGTGCTGTGTATATTATCGAGATCCCCCCTTTCTGTCCTTCCATGTTAGAACACCACTGTTCGTATGGTGTAATCGAGGGAGCTACTTGTAGGTTAGACCAAAGTGATTGTATGAAGTGGAATATTTGGTTAAATCTGAACCTTTCAGAGTCGGGCATTTCCAATGTGTGTTTACAGTAATTCAAATTGATAGGACCCGTCGCAGTTAGATAGTGTCCTATTCTGTAGAGTCCTTTGTCTATCCACCACTTAAACGCCTGAATATTTAGTCCTGGCATAAACGCTGTATTATTAAATATGTGTGACAGAGGTCTAAGTGGGGAAATTAGAGATGTTTGAGTAAAGAGTTTGTTGCAAAGTGCGATCGAGTGAGATAATGTGGGGGCTAGGATTGCTGGTCTGCTTTTGGGGTCGCACCATAATAAAAAGTCAATGGTGTTGCGAGGTGTAGCCTGTCTTTCCATAGACAGCCAGTCAGGTTTTGAGGCCTTTCCAAAAATGAGAGAGATCTGCGCTAATTGAGCTGCCCGATAATAACCCCAGAGATCAGGCAATCCCAGCCCTCCCTGTGATCGTAAGCGTAAAAGAACAGTGGATGGGCATCTGTAACCCTTACTTCCCCATACAAAGCGTATTATTGACGATTGTAGTTTGTGGAGGAAGCCTTTCGTTAGTGGGATTGGGAGAGAGCGAAAAAAATATAAGAGGCGGGGAAGTAGTGTCATCTTTATAGCGTTTACTCTTCCTATCCAGGAGAGACCATATGTAGCCCACTTAGCTAATTCTTGTCTGCATTTCAGTATCATTGGAGGATAATTAGCTTTAAATAATTCCCCTATCTCAGAGGTTAAGTTAATTCCCAGATAAGGGATAGCCGTAGTAGACCAAGAGAACTCAAAGCTTTGTTTAAGTTGTGAGAGAATTTCTGCCGGTACCGTAATATTTAGGGCCACTGATTTAGTCATATTCACTGTCAGGCCTGAGATGTTACTGAAAGTTCTTAGGATCCTGCAAACTACTGGGGTGGATATCAGGGGGGAAGAGATGTACAGTAGTAAATCATCGGCGTATAAAGCGCATTTGTGTTCCTGGTCTCCACACCTCACCCCCCTGACATCCAGGTTTGTTCTGATGGCTATAGCCAATGTCTCTATGGCAATTGCGAATAAGAGGGGAGAGAGTGGGCATCCCTGTCTGGTACCCCTATTAATAGGTAGTGCTGCCGAGTATCTGCCCATGAGCCGCACTTGCGCCGAGGGGTTTGAATACAGAGACTTGATTATATTTCTGAAAGTGCTACCAAAGCCCCACCTTTGTAGGATATCAGACAGGTATGCCCAGTCAATAGAGTCGAATGCCTTATGTAGGTCGATTGATAAAATATATCCTTTTTGTGGTTGTCCCCCATCCCAGCTCGACTTCAGAAGAGATACTATATCTATGGTCCGTCTAATTTGATCCGGCCCCTGCCTGCCCGGTATGAAGCCTACCTGGTCTTTGTGTATATATGATGCAATGAAGCTAGACATTCTATTTGCTAAGATCTTCGTTAGAATTTTAACATCGTTGTTAATTAGGGATATTGGTCGATAGTTCCCTATTTCCCTGGGATCCTTCCCTGGCTTGGGGATTACTGTTATGTACACTGTATTTAATTCAGATCCCAGTGGTTCCCCTTTTCTGAGGGAATTCAAGAATTTCGTCAAGTGTGGGACCAGTGTAGGTCCAAACTTTTTGTAATAACCGTTGGAGAACCCATCTGGGCCAGGGGAGGATCCCAGCTTCAATGATTTCATGACTTCCAGGACTTCTTCCTGAGTGAAGGGCTCCTCCATTAACTCCCTATGTGATTGTGTTAGTGTCGGTAAGGTCAGTGAGTCAAGAAATTCCTGCTTAAGCTTTCCTTCCGCAGACACTTTAGCTTTATAGAGTTCATGGAAGAAGGTAAAAAATTCCTCCATAATCTTACTTGGATTTTGTGTTATATCTCCAGATTTGAGCTTAATTTTAGGGAAAGCTAATGCTCGGTGTTTGGGACTAATCTTAACCACTAATCTGGCGCCTATCTTATCTTTTTGGCTATAAAATCTCGCTCCCGTCCACCTGAGATGTTTTTCCGCTGCAGTGGTCAGAGTAAGGTTTAAGAGAGCCCTGGCCCTATCCAGTTTTGCTAGGGATTCAACGGTGGGTGTCCTTTTATGTGCCCTGGCTAAAGCCTTAAATTCTTCTGATTGTTTTAATATGTCTGCCCTATGCTCGGCCTTAAGTTTCGCCGTCATTTGCATTATCTTTCCCCTTATTACTGGTTTGTGAGCTGCCCAGATCACTTCCGGTGAAACATCTGGGGTTGTGTTAATTTGAAAATATTCCTTGATGTAGTTTTCTAATATTGCGCACTGAATGGGGTCACTTAATAGAGATTCTTGTAGTCTCCATCTTGGGGGGTTATCATCCCTTGATGACTTTTTGAAACTCACTGTGACCATCGAGTGGTCCGATATCGGTGAGTCTACAATCTTGGATTGCAGTATCAACGGAATCGAATATGAGCGTGTAAAAATATGGTCAATCCTGGCGTGTGATCTGTGGGGTGCAGAATAATGTGTGTAATCCTTAACGTGAGGGTTAGTTTCCCTCCAGATATCGATGAATCCCTCCTCCTGTAACATTTTAGCTATGTAGACACTTTGCCTAGAGGGACGCCTGGGTTCAGGTTTACCAGAGCCAGAAATTCCCATTGAGAAGTCAAAAGCCACGTTCGTATCACCTCCAAGAAAGACCGAGCCTTTCATATGAGGTCGTAGCTTGGTCATCATTGATTCAAAAAATTATTTCTGTCCCTGGTTCGGGGCGTAGTACAATATAAATGTATATAATTCCCCGTCTATATGTCCTGCAACTAGAATGTAATGACCCTGTGGATCAGCGATCACATCTGACTGGGAAATGTTAATGTGTTTAGCGAAACATATCGCTACCCCCTTTGTTTTGTTAGAAGCTGAAGATAAAAAAAATTGGGGATAATGGTGATGTAAAAATTTTGGTTGATATGATATGGGGAAGTGTGTTTCTTGTAAAAATAGGATATCAGCATGCATGGATTTAAAAAGTTGAAATGTCTTCCTACGCTTAATGGGAGAATTGAACCCCTGAGTGTTATTGGAAACAATCTTAAGGGATGAGTTAACCTTAACCTGATCAATCATGTAGTGTACCTTGTGGTGCTAAAATAGTGTGGTGAGTCTTACCTAGTTGGTCGGGAGGATCTGTTTTACGCGGTGGTGAGCCCGGGATTCGAGCCAATATAAGACCTGGGAGGAGAGACCATCTGCGGATCCGAGACCTGTATTCAATCAGAGGAATAGAAATCAGGAAGTAGAAGAAAGAAATGAAAAAGAGAAAAAGAAGAATAGTGATCAGTACATTAGGCAATATTGTATCCCTCATATCATGTGATGCGAGATCAATATCTAAGAAGTTAATTTGGGAGTCCCCAGACTCCCCCCCCTTCCCGAGGCAGAATGCACCAGGCATTCCGAGCCTCTTAACCTGTTAGAGCTATCCCCTCACTAGTGAGGAAGTAAGCCCTGAGAACCGGAGTACAAATAACTCTCCGGTAATCACAAGGAGCGCATTGAAACCACCACGGCCCCATCACCTGAGTTACATAACCATTTAAAGTGAACTTGCGGACTGAGAACAACACCAGTCCAACGGTCTTTAAAACCTCAAACATAACCTCTGAAACTTATACCCACCACCCCGTCCCTTCTCTATGGGTGAGATCCTTCCCCCCCAGGCCCCTCCCCACAAAATGCGAGGCCAGGGGGGGAGGCCAACACCCCATCCAAATTTCAAACACAGACCCACCCCCAACCACGCAGTGCCCCTCCCCATAGTGACCATCACCTTGATGGAATTAACCCCTTAGACTTTCTCCGTAAATGTGTGTTATGACAGATGTCGTTACCCATAAACAGTTGTAGCATAATAAATTCAGACATAAGCCTATTCCCCTCAGACTCAGCCCGATCCCTGTAGGAGTCACAGTAAGATCTGACCCTCCCCCCCTCCCCTCCCCCTTCAGCCGCTGCTACCCCTATGTAGATGTGGAGCTCTAGTTCTACACTGCTTGAGCCTCCTGTCTGTCCCCATTCAAGATAAACTGTGCTGCATTCAAGTCCTGGTAAAAGGCGGTGCTGAAGAGGTTGGTCTTGTGAACCTGTAAAACAAAGAAAAAGTGTTCACCCGGGACTGCAATAGTGTCCCTAGGAATCCAAAAACTTCAGGGAGGGATGCTGTCTTTGGAGCGTTTAGAGTTCTGCTTTAGCCATGTGGGTTGCAGAGGGCTTGCCGGTGGCGGACGCTTGACTGATGACGGGGTGCTTCTTCCTTCCGGTGTAGGGTTCGGACCCTGTGGAAGTAGTCCCAGCTGCTGGAATAACCTTTCTCCTTCAGCGAGCGATGAAAAGCCATAATGTTTATTTCTGTGTGAAAAGTTCAGCCTCAGGGGAAATGCCCATCTGTATGTTATGGCTCTTTCTGTAAGCAGGTGTAATAAAGGTTTCAAAGAACGTCTCTTCTGGACTGTGTAGGGTGAAAGGTCTGCGAATATTTGAATTTTGTGACCCAGTAATTGTAGATTTTCTGTTCCCCTTGCTCTCCTCATAACTTCCTCTTTTATGGCAAAATAGTGGGGTTTCACAATAATGTCTCTTGGTAGACCGTCTGCTCGGGGCGGTTGCAGAGCTCTGTGCGCTCTATCCAATTCTGTGCGATGCTCAGCTATATCTGGGATGAGATCCTTTAGCAGGGTTTTTACTGCCGCACTGACATCCTTCTCAGTCTCAGGCAGGCCACGAATCCTAAAATTGTAGCGTCTTGAGCGATTCTCGAGGTCGTCAATTTTAGTAAGAGCAGTGTCCAGTTGTTCTTGTAAATCCTGAATTCTATCCGTGTTTTGATTTATACGTGCTGCCGCTTGATCCGCTCTCTTTTCAATGAAATCCATACGCTGTCCTAATTGCTGCAGATCCGCGTGTATGGAGGAGGTGATGTGGTCAGCATTTCTGGCCAGGCTCTGAGAGAGCAGATGGGAAAAAGCCTCCATCATAGAAGGAAAGTCCGTGGGGACAGGGGAGTTAATAGATTCCTCTGTGTGGGACAGTAGCATGCCCGTGTGTGGGTCCAGCATAGGAGTGGAGGGGGAACCATCCTGCAACCTGCCTAGCAGGGATTCTGTGGAGGTGGGAGATGTTCCCATGTGCAGAGGGGGGAAATCGGTACCTGGCGACTGCGGGACTCGAACATCCTGGTCTGCGATTGATTCTTCTTCTCCCCCTGTGCTGCGTGTGCCTCGTGCCGCCGCGGCCGCCATCTTGGCATAACTGACTGGGCCGGGCGCCGCAGTCATCTGTCCGATTAGGCTTCTGCGGACGTGCGCCGTTCTGCTCCCCTGACTCCGGGAGGTCTCCCCCACACTGTGCGCCCATTGGACTACTTAGTAGTCCGCTCTGCTCGCTCCGGTGAGCTCCTTAGGGCCGTGGTGGCGCGGAGCTTCAGTGACTCGCGGCCATCTTAGAAGCTCCCGCGCATGCGCTCCAAATTTGCCCTTTTAAACGTTACAATTAATAAAAGCATATGGAGCAGAACAAACGGAATAAAGACAGAAAGAATAGGAACACAGCACAACTACTTACTTTTTTGCAGCACTCTCCGGATCTTTCGGTACTGCTCTGGCTCTCTCAATTTCAGGTCCGACCACCGCTTCCTGAGCTGATCTTTCGATCTTCGGACCCCGAAATTCCTCAGAAGACTCCTGACCACTTTCGCCATGATCTTGGCCTTTCGTATATTGGGGTTGGGGTAAGGCCCATACTTCCCGTCATATTCGGACTTCCTCATCATGTCGACCATCTCCAACATCTCCCCAAAGGACATATTTGTGGCCTTAAAACGTCTCCTTCTGGATCGGGACGTGTCCGGATCCGGGCTTTCCTCCTCCTCCTCGTTCCTGCAATTAGCACGCACCTGCTGTGACTACGCCATGTGCTCTTCCCCCACTGCGCCGAATGAAAAGGGGCGGCGAATAGAATAGAAAGAATGTCAGAAGCGGGCGGAGTTACACGCATGCGCAGTGTGTATAAAGCGTAACACGCGTGCGTATTACATACGATCTGTGAGCAGAGGAAGGAGCATTGGTAGTGCCGATCATAAGAACGAAGGTAAGAGACAAACTTGTGCCTATACTGCTTCTAGATTGAGGCCTATATTGTAACAAGATTAGGAGAGTTTTGTCTGACATTAGGCTTTGTCTTGTGTTGTGTCTTGCAGTGAACATGGATATGCTACTGAAAGATAATGACTTCATGTCAGTATTCGTAGAGATGCTAAGGGAGCTGCCCTGTCTGTGGGAGATTAACCACCCCCATTTCCTTGTCAAAAGAAGTTTATTGAGTATACAATGTTATAAAGATACATAAAGTAAGTTTACAAGGATCTATAAAGTAAGCTCATTGTTTTACAGTAGGGTTTATATAGGTAAATATCATGAAATTTCAAATATTAAACATTGGGTTCACGTAAACCTAAATTAAAGATATATATAATTTCCTTAGTTACTTTTGTAGGTATTTAAATGATTTATACCTACTATACATATTGTTTACAAGTAGAGTGTATATAGGTCAAATAAATTCTGATAATGAGCTTTAATCGTAAGGTGGAGAAAAGGAAAGAGAAAGAAGAAAAAGGGTTGAAAGGTAGAGGTATGGTCCACAAGGTTGTCCCGCTCGTCAGTTTATTATTCTTTTTAGTTCTCTTTGAAGCCTTAGAATGGGTGTCTCTGTAAGCCATTTAATCTGTTACCATGGCAACAGGACAGAGTCATTGAAATTTGACAGGAACTGTTGTTTTATCCAAGGGTGCCAAAGTTTTTCAAATTTTGGAATTTGATTTTGATCGATGGCTACCATCTTAGCATGGGACATTGTATTATTCATTCTGTGAATTGTTTCTGCTAGTACCAATGTAGGAGATTTCCATGCCTTGGCCACTGTTTGTTTTGCAGCCGTTATTAGTTGGATCATAAGTTTGAATTGAGAGAGTGTTAACCATTCCGGTTTTAGATTAAGTAAAGTTAAATATGG
This sequence comes from Lithobates clamitans, assembly GCA_037952925.1. Lineage (NCBI taxonomy): Eukaryota > Metazoa > Chordata > Amphibia > Anura > Ranidae > Lithobates > Lithobates clamitans. The sequence continues at coordinate 2,271,377 of JBBGZY010000806.1, forward strand.
ATCTGGTTGTATTATCTTTTTAAATATTTTAGATGCAATCACGAAAACTTCCTTCCAGAAGGTTTGGATTACTGGGCACGTCCACCATATGTGTAAATATGTGCCTATTTCTGGGCATCCTCGAAAACAAAGAGCTGAGGTATTAGGTGAATATTTTGCCACTCTAGCGGGTACAAGGTACCAGCGAGTTAGGACTTTATAATTTGTCTCCAGTGCTAAGATGTTGGGTGAAGATGACTTAGATGTGAGCCATATGTTAGACCAGTCCGTGTCTTCTAAAGTTCGTTCCAGGTCTTCCTCCCACCTCTGAACGTAAGAGGGTCTATTAAGATTTGCTACTCCATATAATTGATTATAAAGTGATGAAATTGTACCTTTAGCAAATGGATCTTTTGTACAGATTGATTCAAAAATGGATAATTGGGATAATGGTGTATCCCCCTTTGGGAATGGTGTATAGAAATTTTTGATTTGGAGATATCTAAATATCTCAGAGTTTGGTAGATCATATTTTTCTCTAAGCGATGGGAATGAAAGGAATGATTTAGATCCTATGAAGTAATTTAGTGTCTGAATGCCTGATGTTGTCCAAGCTTTAAAAGAATTTGGGTAGATCCATGCCGGATAAAAGGCCGGATTTCTGATAAAAGAAAGGAGAGGATTGTGTGGAGATTGTAACTGATATTTGGTTTTTAGTTTATCCCAGAGAGATAAGAAGTGTTTAGTTATGGGATTATGAATTTTAAAGCGGTCTTTAGGATCAAGCCATAATAAATTTGATATTAATAGAGGGTCATTTTCTGAAGCCTCTATAAATACCCATAGTGGGATTTCCTGTTTTGCATGGTATTTGGACAGACTGGCCAAATGTGCTGCTCTGTAGTAGTTAGTAAAATTAGGGTATCCCAGGCCTCCTTTATTTTTGGGAAGATGTAGTGTGTGTATAGGTATACGTGGTTTAGAAGAGCCCCATATAAACAAAGTTGCTCTTTTTTGTACTATTCTCAAAAAATAGGAAGGAATTGGAATAGGGAGGACTCTGAATAGATAAAGCAATTTGGGTAGAATAGTCATTTTGATTGCATTAATTTTCCCTATCCAGGATAAAGGAAGTTGCGACCATTGTTTTATTAGATTTGTGATCTGTCTTAATACAGGAGGATAATTGGTTGAGAATAAGTCAGAATGAGATGCTGTTAAATGAATTCCAAGATATGGGATTGATTTTTCTGCCCATGTGAATGGGAGTGCAGCCTTAGCCGGGATCAATTCCATGTTTGTGAGTGAAATATTAAGCACTAGGCATTTCTTAGGATTAATCATAAGGCCGGATAGGGCTGCAAATCCATCAAGAGCTGGTATTAAGTTAGGACCAGAGACCTGTGGTGATGATAGAAAAAGTAATATATCGTCTGCAAATATACATAATTTGTGTGTAATACCTCCTACTTCAATGCCAGTTATAGTTTGGTTTGTTCTGATGTATTGGGCCATGGGTTCGAGTATAAGGGCAAATAATAAGGGAGATAATGGGCAACCCTGTCGGGTATCTCTTTCGATATTAAAGGCTTCAGATTTGTATCCAGCATATTTTATATAGGCTTTGGGTTTATTATATAATGCTTTGATCCATGTAAAAAAGTGGGGTCCAAAACCCCATTTTTGTAATGAATATTGCATATATTGCCAGGATACTGTGTCAAATGCCCTCTTAATATCGAGAGATAGAAAACATAAAGGGATTTTCCGTTTTTTAGCAATATGTGCCAATAACACTGCCCTGCGTATATTATCGCCTGCCTGTCTATTTGGCATGAAGCCTACTTGATCTCTATGTATTAATTTTCCTATAATGCTATTGAGGTGTTTTGCTATTATTTTTGCTAATAATTTAATATCGAGGTTTAACAGAGAGATAGGCCGATAATTCACACAGGAAGTATCATCAGAAAGGGGTTTTGGGATCATACAAACAATTGCCATTAGTGTTTCTTGCCGAAAAGAATGTCCATCTAGAAGTTTGTTAAAAGTTTCAGTGAGAATGGGAGAGAGTATTTCTGGGAATGTTTTATAGTATAAAGCTGAGTAGCCGTCTGGGCCTGGTCTTTTGTTAAGTTTTAGGTCTTTTATGGCGTTAGCAACTTCATCTATAGTTATAGGCTCATCCAAGCTGCTTTTTTGATTCTGAGATAACTCAGGTAAGTTTATTTTTGAGAAGAAGGATTCAGCTTCTGTAGGATTAAATTCATTGTTTGTCTTGTATAAAGTTGCGAGATGTGAGTGAAATTTATGGACTATTTTAACTGGATTACAAGTGTAAACATTTTTTGATAATTTCAAACGTATTGGTTTGAAAGATTTGTTAGTTGAATTTAATGCCCGAGCCAAATATGTACCTGGTTTGTTTGTATTCATGTAGAAATTGTGTTTGGAGCGTTTGAGGGATTTATCAACTGACTCAGTGAGAAATAGATCGTATTCCAATCTAGATTTTTCCAGATGAGATTTTGTACTCTGAGATGGATTATCTTGAAATGATATGTAGGCTGCATTAAAATTGAGTTCTAGTTTTTTTGCTAGATTTTTGCGTTCCCGTTTAAATAGTGCCATTTGTCTTTGTATTGTACCACGCAAGACAGGCTTATGAGCTTCCCACAGTGTTATTGGGGAGATGTCTGTTGTATTTTTAATTGATATGTATTCCTTTAAAGCTTGTTCAATGGCCATCTGATGTAGTGGGTGTTTGAGCATTATGTCCGGTAAGTACCACGTTGGGTCATGCGCTTTTGGTATGGCTGAGGCTATAGTAGTGTATACTGCATTATGGTCAGACCACGGAATCGGAATTATATCTGATGCAATAATTTCTGGTATCATTCCTATTGTTAGAAAAATATGATCTATTCTGGTGAAGGTTTGATGAGGGTGCGAGAAATAAGTGAATTTCTTTTTCATTGGGTTACTTTCTCTCCATGAATCTACCAGATTGTATTTGGAAAGAAGTTGAGAAAAAGGTAATCTAGAGGTTATTTTGGATGGTGTAAAAGGTGATTTATCTAGAAATGGGAGAAGGACCTGGTTTGAATCCCCACACATTATCACTGTTCCTATTTTGTGTGTATTAATCACTTGTAATATATGTGAGAGGAATGGTGTAGGTTGTTTGTTAGGAGCGTAGTAGGAAATCACCGTGATTGCTGTATCCATTATATAACCCATGAGTATCAGGTATCTACCTTCTGGGTCTTTAATTTCTGATGATAAGGTGAATGGTGTGGATCGGTGAAATGCAATTAGAGTTCCCCTTTGCTTGGTACAGGCAGAAGCCGTGTAAATTTGTTGATAAAAAGGAGAAATATATTTTGGAGTAGAATCTTTGGTGAAGTGTGTTTCTTGGAGGCATACTATGTGAGCCTTCTTGTTATGGAAAGTACGGAAGGCTTTGGTCCTTTTTTGAGGGACATTTATTCCCTGAACATTCAGGGAAAGTATATTCAGTGGTGCCATGGCAATAGATCAAATAGTTTTGACTTACTTTTTGTTATGCAGAGCTGACTGCGCAGATCAACCTGTGTGGACTGAAGAGATGAATAGATACAAAAGAAACCAGTGAATTCTGGAGTAAAGAGTAAACAAAAAACATATGAGATTAAATGATACATTGTATAAATTATAATTTGCAAGTAATCACAATTTACCCGTGAAAGAGAGTAAATATCTCTCTCAGGGGAATAAGTGCCTTCGTCACACTCCCACATAATATGATTGGGAGAATGAGGAGGGCTAATGGGGGTACACGGATCTTCCGCTTACAGGAGAGAAGTGCTATGTCAAAAGACATCAAAATGATGTTTCATTAATTGGAGTGCAGAATATAGTTTTTGTTGAAATTATTTATTCCAGGGTGGTTGTATATGGTTAGTCTTGCCCTAGGCTAAATAATTCAGTTAGAAAGGTACTGTTAATAACTTTGGTATTGATGAAGATAGTTTGAATTATTTTGGGATTTTAACCCTTTTAGAGTAAACAATTACATATTTTATTCATATGCAACTGTTTAGATATGTTAACTTATAAAACTGAGGTTGTATTGCTTCAGATTAGAATAAACAAAAACATAATTCTAGGGACTAGTTAGGTAATAATATATTTGTTTTAAGAAAAGAAAGAAAAAGCTTCCATTACTTCTGGATTATTGAACATATTTGTCCTAAAAAGTAATAAATCTATTGTTATTACCTGATAATATATAACTGAACAAGAATTTCCTTATTTCACTTATATATTCTAAGGCTATATGAATCAGAAGTAATAAGAAATATAACTGGAATGTAACATGATCCCACACAGTGTGTGACTATCAGAATGCAGTTACATTCAGTTATAAATATAGGTTTTTTAAAGAGAACCATCTCTTAGTATAATAAATGAAGAGATATCAGGAATTAGGATGTCAGTCCATTGAATCTTTTTGGTCCATGGATGATGTGGCATAACGGCCTCTTTTGTGAGAATGATGATTCCCATTTTGTTCTGAAATTTTCTGGGTGCTGCCTGAAGGTGAAGATGACGCCATTCTTCTGCATGTGGGAGAGTTGCTGCTTGTGGGTTCTGTCAGATTTAATTTTAAAAGGGTTTGTTGTAGTTCATCTGCTGATCTGCTTCTGTAAATTGTACCTTGGTAGTTAAATCTGACTGAAAAGGGGAAGCCCCATTGATACATAATGTTGTGGCGTTGCAGTTCCATTAGTTGGGGTTTCATGGATCGTCTTTTAGTAATAGTAAGTTGGGATAGGTCAGCAAAAATTTGATAATTTTGTCCTTGAAAATTAAGTTCCTTTTTTTCTCTTGCAGCAATTAGTATTTGTTCTTTCGTTCTGTAATAATGAAATTTTGTGATTATATCACGTGGGGGTCCATCTTTCTTTTTGGCTGTGAGGGCTCTGTGTACTCTGTCCAGTTCTAAACGTTCAATAGGGATATCTGGCTTTAGTTCTTGTAATAGAGCAGTAATAGTAGATTGCAGGTCTGTCACAGTTTCAGGTATTCCCCTTATGCGCAAGTTTGAACGTCTGGCTCTATTTTCGTAATCTTTGAGCTTAGTTTGAAGTATTAAATTCTCTTTTTTTAATTGTTCCAATTCTGTTATATTTTCTTGGGTTGTAATTTCAATTTCATACATTTTTATTTCTAGGGCTGCGGTGCGGTTTCCCAGCTCTCTTATTTCTTTGGTTAGGCTTTTTGTTATTTGGTCTGAGGTTTGTTTTAAAGCCTTATGAAGCATCTTTTCAAATTGTAATAATATTTCTGGGGATACTGAGGAGGCTTGTGGAGAAGTTTGTGAGAGGATTTGTTCTGTATCTGACTCAAATGGAGAGTCTTGCTGTGACATTTTCTGTCTGTGAGAGCGCCCTGATGCTGTATCTTGTGAGGTGACTGGAGCTGCTTCAGCTGCAGTGAGTGCCTGTGAGCTCTTTGTGAGGTGATTTTTATTTCTGCCACGGTTTCCTCCCAGTACCATATTTCCTGCCCAAACTTTCACAGTTTGTTCCCTGGGACAAAAAGGTTCAAATGGATACCTTTTGAGCCTGCAGGCTCCGCTTTGTCCTTCTCTTCTCTCTTCAGCGGTGTGGAGCTCTAACAATGCATGTCTGCTCTGCTAGGCTCTGCCTCAACCACCCCCATTTCAAGAACCGAGCAAAGAGGAAGGCAGCACTGGAGCAATTGTGTGAAATTGTGAAGCAGGTGATCCCCACGGCAGACATCACCTATTTAAAGATATTAATTGGTTGCCTGAGGAGCACATATCTAAGGGAGCGCAAGAAAGTCCTGGATTCACAGAGATCTGGAGCAGCAGATGACATCTATGTCCCCAGGATGTTGTACTATGACAGGCTGCATTTTCTGGCAGGCCAGACTGAACCCAGGCCATCCCTCTCCAGTCTTCCTTCCACTCTTCCTTCCCCCCTGGCTGAGGCTTCTGACGCCCAACCTGGGCCTTCCAGGCCACATGTGGAGGAGCCCAGATTGAGCCAGGTATAGCATTCCTCTAAATATTTCAGCTTGTCCAATCAATGATGTTAACTAGATGTTAGTTGGGAGTACTAATTTAGGATTGTGATTGATGAAGCAAAAACTAAAACCATGTCCCTTTTTCATACACAGGGAAGTCTCAGCCAGGAGGTGGCCGGGCCGAGCCGGCTGGCTGATCTGCAGGTCCCTCCACCCCCCCTGAAAAGAGAAAGTGGCAGTAGGAGGAGTGCCCTAGAGGAGGCTGCTATAGGATTCTTTTGGAGGGCTACAGAGGTCCTGGGAGCACCACACATCGTGGAGGAGGACATTGCTGCCGTCATTGCATATAAAATGCAGAGGATGGAGGAGGGCCAACAAGTCATGTGTGAGGCGCTCATATTGGAGGCTCTTGAGAAAGGTATGAGGGGCCAAATGACAGCTCAGACACACCTTTGCGATGGTCCTCCTCCTCCTGCAGGTCCTCCTCCTCCTCCTCCCTCTCCCCCAGGTCCCCCCAGTCCTCCTCCAGGTCCTCCCAGTCCTCCTCCTCCTCCAGGTCCTACTCCTCCTCCTGCCACATTTCCAACTGCGCAGCCACAGCCTGGAAGGAAGCGTGGAAGAAAGACCAGACAGTGATGACCCTGGGTTCAGTCTGGTCGGCCAAAAAATGCAGCCTCTTGTGGTACCACAGCCTGGGGACACAGATGTCATCTTCTGCTATCTGGATCTCTGCGAATTCTGGACCAGACTGCCCTCCCTTACATATGGACTCCTCAGGCCACCAATTTTAATGTTGAAGAATTGATGTCTGCCGTGGGGGTCCCAGGCTTCGCTAATTTCTCATGTTGATCCAGTGTTGCCTTCCTCTTTGTTTTGAATTATACTGTCCTATGTGTTTTACTTCATAAAGGACAGTTTGTTTGTGAGGATTCAGGTACATTTCAAATATACAATGTGAAATGAACAAGGGACACCAACAACAAACAATCTCCTTGAGATTAAATAATAAAAGATATCAATGGTGTTGGGGTAACTTGACACACAAAACACAGACAAAAATATTCTGGATTAAAAATAAAAATAACATTGAACAAAGATCAGCCTTTGAAAAAATCCAAACATTAATGAAAAAAAAAGGCTTAAAATCCAAAAAAAAAAAAAAAAAAAATTTTAAACTGTCAGATGTGACAACTAATAACAATATATTCAGGGAATCCCAATAAAAAAACACAAATAAAACTTTGTGAGAAGTGTGTGTGAATATGAGCAGCAAAACTACTTAATTCTTGGCACATTATAAAGAAGAAGAGAGCGCGCTGTATTAAACCATTTTTAACATTGCAGCGTGACGAAAGTACTGTATCCATTGCGAACGCTAAGTTTACTAGAATGAGCTGTCCCGTCTCGGAATTTCTTGTGAGCATGCGTGGCACTTTGTGCGTCGGAACAGGCCACACACGGTCGGAATTGACGCGATCGGATTTTGTTGTCGGAAAATTTTATCTCCTGCTGTCCAACTTTGTGTGTCGGAAAATCCGATGGAAAATGTCTGATGGAGCCCACACACGGTCGGAATTTCCGACAACACGCTCCGATCGGACATTTTCCATCGGAAAATCCGACCGTGTGTACGGGGCATTAGACTGCAATGGTATTTGTTGTATAACTTTTGCACATGTTAGGCTCTTTAGTTGCCCCCCTGGACTGGGAGGTGTTTTGTCCCATCTGTAATTTTGGTGCATGCTGGATGATGTGCTTAATTTTGGACAGGGGGGTGGCTTATTTTGTGCTAGCTGTATTTGGGTTGTTCTGGGCATACTCGGGGACTTTGTTTTTTTCCTGTGCCTTTTGTTGTGTGAAATGCATTTGGGTTGTTCTGGGCATGCTTAGGGACTTTATTTTTTTTTGGTGGTGTTTTTTGTGTGTGAACAGCACTTGGATGTTTCTGGGCATGCTCAGAGTGTGTTTTTTGGGTTAATAATTGACAGTGTAGGGCAGGGAGGGGGGCGGGGGTTCAAATGTTTGAGGTTCACTTAAATTTGAGTGTGCATACTTATTATAGAAAACAGGTAACGTTACATGTGCCAGATCTATGGAAACGTACATATGTGTCGTGTGATACGCGATTGAGGCAGCTATGTCTGAAAATTAGAAACCAGTGTGCCTTATGCATAGAGAGCAAATTGTTTTATATAAATGCTTTATTAATGATTAAAAAGTTTTGTCCATGGCATCTTTGAAGTTTCTTACATGGAATGTGAGGGGCCTGCGTGAGAAATTTAAGCGTGCGACAGTCTTCACATTCCTGAAGAAGCAACATGCTGATATACATGCTGATATAGTAGCATTAGTGGAAACACATATTGAGGGAAGTGTTCAGATGGCGCTCCGCCGGCCATGGGTTGGGTGGGCGTATCATTCTACCCACACGTCCCATTCCAGGGGAGTTTCCGTATTAATAGCCAAATCGGTACATTTTGAATTGTGTGAGTTATCCACTACCTGCAAGGCCGTTACGTCTTTATCCATGCTAAAGTATATGGCGAACCTTTGCTCATAATGGCCTTCTATATACCACCTCCATTTAATGTTTCCATAGTCAAGCAGGGTATATCATTCATGACCCGTCATTCAAATATAGCAGCGGTCTGGCTAGGAGACTTCAATGTCACTTTAAATCTGACTCTAGACAGGATACAACTGGCTTCAACGGCTCAAAATACTCCCACTTAAACTAAATTCTCTAAACTTATCTACTCCTTCCATTTAACAGATACATGGCGATACAAGCTCCCACAGGCTAGGTCATATTCATGCTTCTCGTCCTCTCATGGTTCCATGTCCCGTATAGATTTTATACTTATTTCCCGCAGGATGACACCAAGGCTATCGGAGGTAATGTTTTGCCCTAGAGTACTTTCGGACCATAGTCCTTATTGGATTACATTGAGTATTCCAGTAGCAAAGGCCCCACGAACATGGCGTATAAACCCATATTGGCTCTCTCTTCTACCTGAAGATGGCGAGCTTATAGATAAATGGAGAATGTACTTTGCGGAAAATGATGAGTCAGCATCACCATCCACAGTATGGGATTCTTTCAAGTTATTCGCTAGGCATACATTAATAACTGCTATTAATAAAATTAAGATGGACTCGGTAAGGCGCTGGAGGATTTGTCCTCTGCTGAAAGAGTGTATGCCAATACCCCGACATCCGTAAATGCAGATCAACTTAAATTACAGACTAGAGCGGTTAACCAGCTACAGTACCAGAAAGCCAGACAAAAAATGTTCTTCTCCAAACAGAAAATGTTTTAACATGGGGAAAATGCAGGCAAGTTGTTGGCATACTTGGTACATAGCGAAGATAGACCCCCGGTGGTTATCACATTACATGGTCCCGGAGGACAAAAAGTCACAGACCCACCTACAGTTACCTCAATATTTAGGGATTTCTTTGCTGACTTATACACAACGACAGCCCCCACCGAGACCCACTCTATGTCTCTTTTTCTTGAAAAGGGGATTTTCCCACAGCTAACAGAAGAACAGGTAGAATTACTAGAAGCACAACTTACTATAGACAAAATATCAACTGCTATAGCTAGCTTTGCTAGGTCGAAATCTCCCGGTTCGGATGGACTCCCAATTGAGTTCTATTCCCAATTCAGTGAAATACTAACCCCCAAACTATTAAAATTATATAATCATCTCTTTGAAACTGGGATTCTACCCCCATCTATGACAGAGGCCACAATAGTCCTCATCCCTAAACCCGGAAAAGATCTGGGATTCCCAGAATCTTATCATCCAATATCACTCCTACAGGTTGATATCAAAATACTAGCCAAAGTACTATCCATCAGACTTAATCAGGTAATATTAACATTAATACACGCAGATCAGGCTGGTTTCATGCCTGGACGCAACACCTTGTTTAACCTTCGGAAACTATATATTAACCTACAGGCTACACATGAGGAAGTTGGTTCACGGGTTGTTGTGACATTAGACACAGCAAAAGCCTTCGACTTGGTGGAGTGGAGGTATCTCTGGAGATGCTTGGAGGGCTATGGATTTGGCCCGAAATTTATTAAATGGGTCCAACTATTTTACCAGGCAACTAGGGCCAGAGTGGTGGCTAATGGGTGGTCGTCTCAGCTGTTTGACCTCAGTAGAGGCACGAGACAGGGCTGCCCCTTATCCCCATTGCTGTATGCCCTGGCGGCAGAACCCCTGGCAATATCCATTCGAGCAAACCCAGAGATTAAAGGACTTGGAATGGGCTCTCTGACTGAAAAAATTAGCATGTATGCAGATGACACGCTATTATACCTGGCAGACTCAGGCCCATCATTATGCAATGCACTCCGCACAATAGAACAATTCGGAATATTCTCAGGACTGAAAATTAATTGGGACAAATCCCAAATTCTACCAATTGACAGCTTCCCACCCCCAGAATCCCAAACCAGGCTCCCGCTTCAGAGAGTAGATGTTATTAAATATTTGGGGATCCACATAACCAGATCCCCAGCGGACTATGTGTCCCTAAATATAGATCCTCTCATTTCCATGGTTAAAAATAAAATACGGGTCTGGTCCAAATTACCATTGGGAGTCTGGGGTCATATAAATCTAATCAAAATGATCCTACTACCCAAAATACTTTATGTTTTATGGCACACCCCCATTTACTTACCCTTGAAACATTTTAAATCTTTAGAGTCCCTCCTAAAGTCATTTGTGTGGGGTAATAATAGGCACAAATTAGCATGGCAAGCCCTCAAAAATCCGACTGATCTGGGTGGCACTGCTCTACCCGATTTTAACCTATACTACATCGCAGCACAGCTGTCCCAGCTTTTCCACCTAGATAAAACTGACAGCGAGAGATTTCTCACGCTATACAAGTATAGGCGCAGAGAACTGGAAATGACAATAAGAACAACAAAAAAAGGGGGGGGGGGACTGAAGTCTTCCCTGTCTTACAATAAATTAAGAAGATAGTATCCACATGTATACATCCATAGAGAAGAAATGTATCACATGTGGAGCATAATCTCACAGTCATATGCAGATAAAAAGATTCAAGGATCCAAGGGATGGTAAGTCCACAAACAGGGCTGCCTTCATCAAGAAACGAAAACCACATTCAAAATCCTAAGGAGAAACAGAAGAGAGAGGCGCCTCTGGGTGTAGACTAAAAACAGTTTTTATTCATAAAAAGGTAGTGATGGTCAAACTCACACGAAGGTTCAGTTATCACCTCTAAGAATTACACTAAGCCTACCGCAGGCAACTCGTATTTGCATTACAAGAGTTGCCATTTTCCGAAATGGATTACCAACATCCCAAAAGGGCAGTTTTGTCGTCTTCGACAAAACTGCACAAAAGATTTGGATTATACTGAACTTAGTGTTCATTTAAAAAGGAAATTTCTGGATAAACAATATCCAGAGCCTTTGGTTGATGAAGCCTACAATCATTACCTTCATGGCAAACCTCCCAGAGGCAATACATCTCCCAAAGACTGTTCCAGTAGATTTGTAACCACTTTCCACCACAAATATAAACATATGGAAAAAATTCTATCTAAACATTGGGATATTTTACAACAGGATCCCCACCTTTCAGCTGTACTACCTTCACATCCTAAAGTCACATACCGTAGGGCCCCTAACCTAAAGAGCAAGATCGCCCCGAGCAAGCTAAAATCCACTGTACCTTCTCCTGCTGCACCTATACTAATACCTCTGGTGGGTATGTATCAGTGCCGTAAGGCCTTGTGTAAAACTTGCCATTTTGTCCATCATGGACAAAAGTCTTTTATTACCAAAGGCAAAACCTACATGTTGAAAGACTTCTTTAACTGCTCATCAGACTTCGTCGTTGATGGTCTGAGTTGCCCATGCGGGCTGATCTATGTAGGCCGTACCATCAGGGCTCTCAGACAGAGGTTCGGTGAGCACAGAAGGCTGATTGAAGGTGGCACTGACCCGCACAGTGTCCCTAGACACTTTGCGGTGGCCCATCAGAGCTCGACAGTGGGACTTAGGGTATGGGTAATCGAACAGATCCCCAGATCTTTGTCCCCCGCTGAGAGATTTAAGAAGCTCTGTTCTCGAGAAACCTTTTGGATATATACTTTGGATGCCCTATCGCCAGGAGGAATCAATGAAAGCATAGAGATCTCCACCATCCTTTAACCTTTTTTATATATATTCATTTTAATATTTTTAATTTTGGTTCCAACAGCACTGTTTTTTATTTATTAGTTTTACCCCTACAGGATTTGTACGATTATTTTAGGTCCTGTATTGTGTTTTGCATTTGTGTGCATGTGGGTGTTGTGTGCGTGTGCATTTTTGCGCGCGCATACATACACACACATATGAAATAACAAATATAATAATAATAATTTTTATCAATTACCACCTATTAATAACTGTATCTCTTTTTTACGTGATTGTGTTTTTATATAAGGCCTGATTTGTGAGTGATGGAGAGATACATGCTTCCCCCCCCCTTTTTCGTTCTCTTTTTTTCTTCCCCTTTTTCCCCATTATTATTATTTATTATATGGTATATATATCTATATACCATTGTCCTCTCCTTTCCAGCCCTATTATAATTATTTATTATACGGTATACATATATATTTATTTATATATGTTTGTCTTTTCCCTCCCCAGACTCATTTTACCTATGCATTCATTTATATATACTTGTCTTTTCCCTCCCCAGACTCATCTTGCCTATGCATTTATATGTCCATATATCATTTAATTCCCCTATTAGTTCTTATGTCCTCATCATCATTATCATTCGGCATTCATATATTCACATTAATCTCCCCATTAGTTTCTTCAGTTATATGCCCTCATCATTATTATCCCGTATTTATATATCCATATATCAATTATCCTCGTAATCAGTTTCCCTAGTTATATACCCTTATCATTATTTTAATAGTCATCCCTCTATTCCACATATCAGCCCATTTCTCTTTATACATTTGTCCCTTGATCACCGCTATGCTTTCCTGCTATACACTTCATTGCTGACACTTCTGATTATCTTTGTATTTGACCATTTCCTTCAGTTCCGGTTTTGTTCCTCCCCTTCCTTTTATTTAGACCAATCACCACATTTCCTGCCCTGGCCCTCCCTCCCACCTCCTACTTCTTAAGCAATCCAATCCATCTATAGCCTGATGAAGGGGCGCGGCTGTCTTGTCACCGCAGCCCGTACGCCCTGCAACGCGTTGCTCGATCTGTGACATCATTACTCCTCGCCGGATGTTTTTCTTCCTCCATGCTCTCTGCCTCGTATTGTGATTTGTCACTGCTGCGGCCGGCCATACATCTCAGCGGTACCTCTCCTCACACACAGGCAGAGCCTCCAGCCAGGAGCTGTTTGACTGATCTGACTTCCTGATGGATGATGTTTTCTCCAGTACCTGCCCACATTTTCATGCCTTTCTGATGACTTCCAACATGTGAGTTTGACCATCACTACCTTTTTATAAATAAAAACTGTTTTTAGTCTACACCCAGAGGCGCCTCTCTCTTCTGTTTCTCCTTAGAGATTTCTCACGCTCCTATGTCCGAAGTGGGCGCAGTACACCAAAGACCCAATATACGCAATAGCAGTGAATTTGGGTGGGATGGAACTAGGTGAAAGAAGACACGCCATGCTATATCACTATAGGAAAATATGGAATTTAGCGGCTTCTAGACTTGACATTTCACAGTTTAACGACTACACGCCGTTATGGCATAACAAAAATCTCCAGGAGTTTAATAAAATACATGACACATTCATATGGTCCATACAGGGAGTATTTTACCTACAACACATATTAAAAGATGGACAGCTTAAAACCTTTGAACTACTTAAAGAAGAATTTACAATCCAGGACCAGATGTTCTTCAGATTCTTACAAATCCGTCATGCGCTACAATCACAATTCCCTGACTCCTGCCCTAGCCCTGCATCTAATGTTCTTATAGCTATAATTAAGAGCACAGACTCTAATAAATTGATCTCAGCTTTTTATAATTTGCTTTTAACCCCTGTAGCTACTAAAATAGCATATGACCTTAAACCGAGATGGGAGAGAGAGGTGGGACCGGTGGAGGACGAGGAGTGGGAGGAGGCATTGGTGGCCTGCAAAACTGTATCTCCTAAGCTCTCAGATCGATTGACGCAGCTCTACATTCTCCACAGGGCATATCTCACACCCCTCAGAGTGGCAAGATATAAGCGTACACAAACCACCACATGTCAGATGTGTGGGAGAGAGAAAGGCACTTTTTTCCATCTACTCTGGACATGCCCTAAGATAAAAGGCTTTTGGGAACAAATTGTGGCATTTTTACACAACACAATGGGCTCACCTCTAGCTCTGGACCCTAAGCAGTGCCTCCTGGGTATAGTTCCAGACACAACTGACAAATATACAAAAACTTTTCTACATGAAACACTCTTTGCAGCAAGAAAGGTTATAGTGAAAAAATGGATGAGGCAAGAGTCTCCTAAAGTAGTGGAATGGAAGGTGGAGATAAATAATACATTACTGTACAAGAAATGTATATATATTAACAGAGGTTGCCCAGCCAAGTATAACAAGATCTGGGATAGATGGCTTCAAGAATCTTCTACCTGTGTCTAATGTAATCATATGATCACAGAGTGATTTAATAGATATAAGTATGGATGGGCAGTCTATATAAACCAAATAATTATGCCTTGAATATCATTACATGTCAGATATGTTTGTACTTAATGTCATTTTTATTCAAGTTATAATAGTTGTTATACTGTTACAATGTCAAAATGCTAACTTAACCATATTATGTATGCACCAATTATTTAATAAAACCTTGTTTGATTAAAAAAGATGGTGCAGCCATAAGACCATAAAGTAGAAGAAAATTTTACAGCGCACACAAACATTTACCTCCAGCAAGGCTAGTTTAAAAACACCTAAACATTTTCAAAAAGACATTATCAAAAATATGGGGATTTTGATCACACCATATTGCTATATGGTGCTAAGCCCATTTACTACGACAAAGTACCCCATGATTGGTGGGTCCTACACTATCCATAAATTTGGGAGATCCTGCTTCTCTGAACCATGAGAGCTATACATTCTTTGGTGTGACCAAATCCCCATATTTTTTATAATGTCTTTTTGAAAATGTTTAGGTGTTTTTAAACTAGACTTGCTGGAGGTAAGTATTCAATTTTCTTTTTGAGCAGTGGTTTTCAGCCTCAGTCCTCAAGTACCCCTCTGACAGGACATGTTTAGGAAATGTATCTTATCTAAAATAGCTGTCTAAAATACAAAGCCATTGACTTTGATTTAAAGCACCTGTGCAAGATGAAGGAAAACCTGCAAACATGGCCTGTCGGGGAGGTAATTGAGGACAGGGTTGAGAAGCACTGATTTAGAGCACTGAACTAAAATCAAGCTGAAGACAGCTTGTCCCCCTCGGATCTCCAGCTACTGCACTTTTAAGTGCACTTGTAGTGCAAAGTGAATTTACCTTTTAGTAAATAAACCCCAAGATACATAATAATTTGGGATGTACATGGCAAAATGCTAGAGTGCAATTTCCCGAATGGGGAAACTATTTAGATTGACCTGTGTGTCCCCAAGGACATACATTGGTGGGGTTTTACCCTCACTTCCTGTTTGGCTATGTGACAGGAAGTGAATAAATTTGAATGAGAAATTGGCAAATTTGGGGAGGTGTCTTCACCCTATCAGGGGTGTAGACATCTGACAACACTTCTAATCCCTCTGCAGTCTATTCCCAAGCAAACATAAGAAAGGATTTTAATTAGTTTAACTTTGCAAAGACACATTTCTAAGTTCAATTGTGATGTATCTTAATGGCCCATTTAGACCTTTAATAGAAAGTCATCAGTTGCCTTTAACTCTAAACATTATTTTTGGCCAGTCCTAGAAACCGGCATCTGTTTTTCTATTAACCACTTGGTGTCTGTGCTATAGCCAAACAACTGCCACAGTGTGGAATTGAATTTCTGGGAGGCTGTCATAAGACGGGCTCCCCGTGTGCTCCCTGCAGGGCACACTGAGACTCGGGTGATCACAGATCGAAGTAAGGGCCGATTCCGGCTCCTTACCACACGATTAGCTGTCAGCCAATGACAGCTGATCACATGATGTAAACTAAAGCTCAGTAATTGTTTCTTTTTTCTCCTCAGCATGAGGATAAAAATAAAAGCTGATCACTGGCTTAGGTGCAAGGGACATTGGTCCCGAAGAGGCAATTCTGCTTCATCTGTGCCGACCAGTACCACCTGCCAGTGCCACCTATCAATGCCCACCAGTGGTCCCAAGCAGTGCTGTCTATCAGTGTAACCAATCAGTGCCGCCTCATCAGTGTATGTCAATGAAGGAGAAAAATTACCTGTTTGCAAAATTTAATATCAAAATATACAAAATATACAAAATTATTTATAAAAAAAAGTCTATTTTTTGAACAAAAGAAAAAAACCAAGGAGGTGATCAAATACCACCAAAAGAATGCTCTATTTGTGAGAACTTTAAAAAAAAACAACATTTGGCTAAGTATGTTTCTAAAGAAAAAATTTGCGCTAGGTGTACAAACAGTAACTTAGTGAATATCACCCGTGAAGGAAAATCCTGCAGCTATGCACTATACCTTGATAAGGGCACTACTAAATAGATATAACAAAAAGCACAGCGCTGGATATAAGTGCAAAAATACAACAAAAATTGATATTACTATTAAAGCACCAACAACTTTCATATGTGATAAAAGAAAAAAATATAAAAATGAACAATAACATGGATGCTTCACTAAAGTGATATATATGCGTGACTATTCCCTGTTTTTTATCCACACATTTAGAAAAAGTCCAAAGATGCAAAAATTATGTCAAAACAAATGTCCAAAAGAGCAATTAAATGTGACTTTCTATGAATAATAAATCCGTGACTGTCACCATGTTGAAATCCCGTCACCTGGTATAGATTGAAGGCTTACCAGATAGCCTCTGATCAGAGGCATAGAGCTAACAGCTTGGGGTTTGCCCTCCACAGCGGCTGGAACTTTAGCTGGGATGATGGATGTAGATCCACAAACGATCGCCACAGGCTTCCAGACAGCGGTACAATCAGGAAAGAGAGCTCCAGCTATAGGCCCATCTCGTTGTTGAACGCAGATGTGAAGCTCTTTGCAAAGGTTCTGGCAAGCAGACTGAAGGAGAGAATGGTATCCCTAGTACATGCAGATCAAGCAGGTTTTATACCCGGGAGACAGAGCAGAGATAACGGCGTTCGAGCAGCACTCCTCACGGAGTTAGGTAAATGCAAGGGACCCCCAGCTCTATTCCTGTCAGTTGACGCGGAAAAAGCGTTTGACAGGGTAGACTGGGGGTTCATGATGAAAACGTTGGAAGCTATGGGGGTGGGGCCGAGATATATCACTTGGGTTAGGTCCCTCTACAGTCACCCGACGGCTACAGTTAGGGTCAACGGGGTTCTCTCAGAACCTTTTGTGATGAAAAATGGCACTAGGCAGGGGTGCCCTCTGTCCCCTCTATTGTTTGTTCTGTACCTGGAGCCTCTCCTCGCCACCATCCGCAACGACCCAGATTGCAATGGGGTAGGAGCGGGAGGGGAGGAGCACAAACTCGCGGCGTTTGCCGACGATATATTGTTTTTTATTACCAACCCTAGAATCACCCTCCCGAACCTGCTCAGAGTAATCAGAGGATACGGGGAACTATCAAATTTCAAAGTCAACTTGAAGAAGTCGGAGATCCTAAATATTAGTGTGGGTAAGGAAGAGGCAGGCCACCTTTCTCAGGTTTTCCCATTTCCTTGGAAAGAGGAAATTAAATATCTAGGTGTAAAACTCTCCAACTCCATAAACGAAATGTATCTTAAAAATTATATACCATTGCTTGACGAGATTAGGCAGGAAACTAGAAGGTTGGCGACGAGACCGCTTTCGTGGCTCGGTCGCGTGAACGCGGTTAAGATAATACTGACCCCTAAAATATTATTCAAATTCCAGATGCTTCCCATCCCACTCCCTCTGTATTACTTTGGAGCCTTAAGGAGATTGGTGGCAAGATTTGTCTGGGGTGGCAAAAAACCACGTATCTCCTACGCGGTTTTGAGCAGGGGAAAAAAAAAGGGGGGGTTGGCCCTACCGGATTTTTATAAATATTACTTAGCTATCACACTATCACGGGTTATTGAATGGTCAAAAAAGGACACCGAAAAGAGATGGGTTAGATTAGAACACATCATGAGTAACACTGATCTACGTAGGAACATATGGAACCCACCAAAATATAGAGCACTGGGCACAAACACAGCGGTTTTGACACAAAATACTCTTAAATGTTGGGATTTGGTACACACACAGAACAATTGGACTTATAACTCACCTTTAATTTATATGAAAGACAATTCTTTTTTTGAGCCAGGGAAGAGGGAGGTGGGAGGGAATTGGTTAAAAGACGAGGGCATCCAACTTAAAAACTTCCTTAATAATAATGGGAGTCTACGCACATTTTCCGAGTTAAAGGCAGACCCAGGGATAGGGGTGTTGGACGCGTGGAGGTACCTTCAGCTCTCGCACTTCATTGAAAAACTACCAAAGCCACTTAGAGGTGAAGAGGAATATAGACCACTCGAGCAGCTCTGTGTGAGGGAGCAGCCGACTGGGACCATCTCACAAATTTATAGGACTCTGGGTAGGAGGTCGGAGCTGGAGGTGCCCCCGTACATCAAAAAGTGGGAACGGGAATTAGGATCACAATGTGGTGAAGTCACCTTAGAGAAGATTTTGAAACTGGTACACCTGGCAGCACAGGACTCCAGGAGAACGGAAAGTCATTACAAATGTTTGGCAAGATGGTATGCCACCCCAGACAGACTAGCCAAAATGGACAACACCAAATCCAACTTATGTTGGAGGGGATGTATCTCTGTAGGTTCTATGGCCCACATGTGGTGGGAATGTAACGCCATTAAAAGTTTTTGGGGAAAAATCATAAGTCTGATCAAGGCAATAACAGGAGAGGTTATCCCGACAGACCCATGGGTGTGTCTATTTCACGGCACGTCAAAGACGCTGAGGAGTTACCGTTCCTCTATGGTACCTATATTACTTGATGCAGCTAAAAAGCAGATAGCAACAAAATGGTTAGACCCGGCTGCACCAAATATTCGGGACTGGCTCCTCTGCGTCAACGAGGTGTACAACGTTGAAATTTTGGATAGCAGAGGAATGGATCCTGGGGAGGGGGCGGTAGGGGAAGGTAAATGGGAGAGATGGCAAAGGTATAAAAAGACTTGGAGTTATGCCGAGGAATTTTTAGACAATACTTGAGGGGTCGGCGAAGCGGACATGGTTATGTGTCCATGAATGCTCCATTGGCCTCCTTATAGATCCTTCTGCAGGAACGGGGGTGGGGTGGGAATGGGGGTTTTGGGGGGGGAGTAGGATGAACTCTGTCAATGAATTTGTATTTTCTTCTGTATCTTGAGGGGAACGGTTTTGTATGGAAAAATATTAAATAAAGTATTTAAAAAAAAAAAAAAAGAAAAAAAAGGAAAGAGAGCTCCTTGCTCTAGTGTTCCTCTGTCCTGATTCCTTTCACATGTGTGGTCTGCTGTGCTCTCCTATATCATAGGAGAGCACAGCAGACCACACATGTGAAAGGAATCAGGGACACATGTGAAAGGAACATGTGAAAGGAATCAATCTATACCAGGTGACGAGATTTCAACACGGTGACAGTCACGGATTTATTATTCATAGAAAGTCACATTTAATTGCTCTTTTGGACATTTGTTTTGACATAATTTTTGCATCTTTGGACTTTTTCTAAATGTGTGGATAAAAAACTGGGAATAGTCACGCATATATATCACTTTAGTGAAGCATCCATGTTATTGTTCATTTTTATATTTTTTTTCTTTTATCACATATGAAAGTTGTTGGTGCTTTAATAGTAATATCAATTTTTGTTGTATTTTTGCATTTATATCCAGCGCTGTGCTTTTTGTTATATCTATTTGGCTAAGTATGACCGCGCAATTGTCATTCAAAATGCATCAGCTCTGAAAATTGGTCTGGACAGCAGGGGGGTTTAAGTGCCCAGTAAGCAAGTGGTTAGTTTTCATGCCAAATATGGATTTCTGTAATAAAGATGTGTGCCCACTGTATATACGGCATGTGCACATGGGCGTAAGCAAGTCACACACATATGAATGGCACTCATTATAAATCAAGGGGTAGAATTTGTGATGCAACTTTTCAGTCCCTAGTGGCATGACAAGTCGCAATAGTGGAAAACAAGCCAAAAAAGCACATTGTAAATCACGCAACTTTGGGGTTGAAATAGTGGAAACAGAGCATTAGGCTAAAGCGATAATAGAAAGATGCACTGTAAGAATTACTTCTAATTGTAGAAAATCAAACAGGCTCTTGCACTGAATCTAATTTATGGAAGATCTAACTGATTGGCCAGTGTATGGTGACCTTTAAAGATATGAAAACTTGAATTTCTGGTGTTTAAGCCTCGTACACACGATGGGACTTTGTACAAACTCTCCCATGGATTTTTGTACAAAGGGCGTTGGCCTTAGGGTTCTTTCACACGGACGTGTCTGTGTACAGAGCCCGCTCTGCTCAGCGGGGGATGGCTCTGTTGATTCCCGCTGAGCAGGCAGATGACAGGTCTGTCTCTGCCCACTGTACACTGCTCCTTCACCGCTCCAAAGGTGCTGCTAGCAGGACTTTTTTTAGACCCCTTTCACACTGGGGTGTTTTTAGGCGCTACATCGCTAAAAATAGCCCCTGAAAAACGCCCTAAAGAAGTGTCTTCATTCACTCCAGTGAGGGCTTTTACACTGGAGCGGTGCGCTGGCAGGGCATCACAGAAAGTCCTGCCAGGAGCTTCTTTGGAGCGGTGAACTCACTGCTCCTCCCCATTAAAATCAATGGGGCAGCGATGTGATACCGCTCCAGCGGATTTAACCCCTTTTCGGCCGCTAGCAGGGGGGTTAAAACCACCCCGTGGGGGGTTAAAACCACCACGCTAGCAGCTGAATAACACCGCTAAAACAACAATAAAGCAGCGCTAAAAATAGCGCCGCTTTACCGCAGATGCCCCCACCGCCCCAGTGTGAAAGGTGCCTTATGTCCTGCTAGCGCACCGCTCCAGTGTGAAAGCCCTAGGGCTTTCACACTGCAGTGAATGGATCCACTTCTTTAGGGCGTTTTTCAGGCGCTATTTTTGGCGTTATAGCGCCTGAAAAATGCCCCAGTGTGAACGGGGCCTTAGGCCCCTTTCACATGGATGGATAGAATTGTGCTTTTAGCTGTATTTTCTACTGGAGCTAAACGCACACAATGCTTTCCTATGGCCCCATTCACACACTGCATTTAGATTACATGCGGTTTGGTGCGGATAGAAAAAATAGAATTGACTGCATCCAGGAATGATTTAGCGCAGCTATCCGCACATAACCGCAGGTAATCACAGTGCACTGTGTCAGCTGCAGATAGCAGCGCCGAGCTGGCTCGCTCTTCAGGGAGGGAAAAAATGTTTTTTCCTTTCCCAATGAGCGACAAGAATGGGGATCCGACTTGGATCCCCGCCAATACCAGGCACTGTGGTATGAATCTTGAGGGAGAACTCCACGCCAAATTTTACATAAAATACGGCATGGGTTCCCCCCTGGGTGCATACCAGGCCCTTCGGTCTGGTATGGATTTTAAGAGGAACCCCCTACGCTGAAAAAACGGCATGGGGTCCCTACCAAAATCCATATCAGACCCTTATCTGAGCACACAGCCCGGCTGGTCAGGAAAGAGGGTGGGGATGAGTGAGCGCCCCCTCCTGAACCATACCAGGCCACATGCCCTCAACATGGGGGATGGGTGCTTTGGGGAAGGGGGGGCGTGCTGCAGCCCCCCCCACCCCAAGGCACCTTGTCCCCATGTCGATGAGGACAAGGGCCTCTTTCCAACAACTCTGGTTGTTGGTTGTCGGGGTCTGCGGGTGGGGGGCTTATCAGAATCCTGGAGCCCCCTTTGATGAGGGGGCCCCCAGATCCCAGCTCCTCACCCTATGTGAATGAGTATGGGGTACATGGTACCCCTACCCATTGACCTGGGGAGAAAAAGGTGTCAAGAAAAAAACACACTAGACAGGTTTTTAAAGTAATTTATTAGGCAGCTCCGGGGGTCTTCTTCCGACTTCGGGGGAATCTCTTCCGTGCTCTCCAGCCTCATCTCTGTGCTCTCCGGATCTTCTCCCGGTCTTCAATTCTTCTCCGCGCTCTTTGGTTCTTCTGCCGGGCTCCTCCACTATCTTCTGCTCTTTTGCTGCTCTTTTGCTAGCGGCCCGGTCTTTTCCCGCTGTCTGGTTCTTCTGTCGCTGACCGATTCTTATCCGCTCTCCGGTTCTTCTGAAGGGCTCCTCCGCTATCTTCTGCTCTTTTGCTAGCGTTCGCCCGGTCTTCTCCCGCTGTCTGGTTCTTCTGTCGCTGTCCAATTCTTATCCGCTCTCAGGTTCTTCTGACAGGCTCCTCCGCTATCTTCTGCTCTTTTGCCGCTCTTTTGCTAGCGGTGGCCCGGTCTTCTTCATCGTTGTCATCGTCGTCTTCTCCTCTCCCCTCCCCTCTTCTCTTCTTCCGATGTTGACATGACACTCTCTCCCACTGTAATGCCGTCTGCGAGGTGTGCTGTGACTTATATAGGCATGGGGCGTGGTCACCATGTGATGTCACTGGGTGACCTTGCCCTTTATGACGTCACAGTCCCAGCATGCCCCGGGACTGTGCTGTCATAAGGGGCGGGGGTCACCCAGTGACATCACACGGTGACCACGCCCCATGCCTATAAGTCGCCGTACACCTCACAGATGGCATTACAGCGGGAGAGAGCATTGTGTCAACATCGGAAGAAGAGAAGAGGGAAGAGGAGAAGATGACAACAATGAAGAAGACCGGGCCACCGCTAGCAAAGAGCTGGAAGAAGATAGCGGGGGAGCCCGGCAGAAGATACCGGAGAGTGACAGAAGAACCGGACAGCGACAGAAGAACCAGACAGCAGGAGAAGACCGGGCCACCGCTAGCAAAAGAGCAGAAGATAGCTGAGGAGCCCGGCAGAAGAACTGGAGAGCGGAAAAGAACCGGACAGCGACAGAAGAACCGGACAGTGGGAGAAGACCGGGCCACCGCTAGCAAAAGAGCGGCAAAAGAGCAGAAGATAGTGGAGGAGCCCGGCAGAAGAACCGGAGAGCATGGAGAAGAACCGGAGACCGGGAGAAGATCCGGAGAGTGCGGAGAAGAGGCTGGAGAGTGCGGAAGAGACCCCCAAAGTCGGAAGAAGACCCCCGGAGCTGCCTAATAAATTACTTTAAAAACCTGTCTAATGTGTTTTTTTCTTGACAGCTTTTTCTCCCCACGTGAATGGGTAGGGGTACCATGTACCCCATACTCATTCACATAGGGTGGGGGGCCTGGGATCTGGGGGCCCCCTCATCAAAGGGGGCTCCCGGATTCTGATAAGCCCCCCGCCGGCAGACCATGACAACCTATGGCCAGGGTTGTCAGGAAGAGGCCCTTGTCCTCATCGACATTGGGACAAGGTGCTTTGGGGTGGGGGGCCGCAGTGCGCCCCCCTTCCCCAAAGCACCCATCCCCCATGTTAAGGGCATGTGGCCTGGTATGGTTCAGGAGGGGGGGGCGCTCGCTTGTGCCCACCCCCTTTCCTGACCAGCTGGGCTGAGTACTCAGATAAGGGTCTGGTATGGATTTTGGGGGGGACCCCCTGGCATGCCCCTGGAGGGGGAACCCATGCCGGCCCTTCTCGCACTGCTTTAATAGGAAGATGTGTTTTTCCTATTGCAGCGAGTGCGAGATGTACCTCGCCGAGAACCAGTGCGATGGGATTGTGCTGGAAACATTCTCGTGGGCAGGTACTGCTGTGCCGGTTCACATGCTCAATTAAGGATTTATCCGGCGTACCAATTAAGGTATGAACCGGCGCAGCACATTCATTTTAGTAAATGACCCCCACTGTGTCAACATGTACTATCTGCCATCACGGGAGATCAATGTACGCGTTTTGTGGGTGCAACCCCTTCCTCAATAATAAAGTAGCTGAGAGAAAGGGGTTGCACCCACAAAACACTTCCCTTGATCCCCCATGATGGCAGATAGCACATGTTGACATTAGGCAATTTGTGTGCATCTTCAAAATTTGGCATTTCCAGGGGTGACATCACCCCATCTGCTGAACGCAATATCAGACACAGTTTATAAATACTCATGTCTGATATTGCCTTCACCTTCTATAAAAGTTGAACTTTTATAGAGTTGTAAGTTCCAGAGTTGTGTATATTTTTTATTGTTTAAAACATGCCTGTTTTACCTTAAAAGGCTATTTTACTTATTATTAATGTGACCCAAAAAATTGTTATACAACAAACATGTTGGTTTGTTCAAAAACCCTTTTAGAAACGCACATGTGATTGTGCTTGGATTAAAGAGATTGAGAATCATCAATGTGTGGTTTCTTCTTTCAGTGCTCAAATGCATTTTTAGGAGTATAAAGTTGTTGTTTTCAGTGACAATGGGGGGTAATTTACTAAAGGCAAATCCACTTTGCACTACAAGTGCAGTTTCAGTGCAGTCTCAAGTGCACTTGTAGTGCAAAGTGTATTTTCCTTTAGTAAATAACACCCAACAGTACTTTCTAATTTTACACAATCACGCCATTTTCAGGACTCCCCAAATTCATGGTCAGCTAAAAGAAAGCCAAGCAGTAAATCAAAGCAAATATTTGTTCTGTTTAACATATATTTTTATTTAAAAAATGTCTCAGACATTGTCTGGCATATTGATGGCCCCCCTACCCGCAAAGTATTCCATGTATCTTAGACAGACCTCACGGGCACTTTGGGGAGGCAAGCCAGGACGGCCAGTTTCAAGCGCCATCAGGGTTGGTTCATTCTTAATTCCGGCCTCAGTTACAACTGAGGCAGCATAGTTCGCAGAATTTCTCTTTAAAAAATTGTGGAGAGCAAGCCAGGATGATGTGATTGAGTTTATATTCTGCCATGTGTATCGGTATAAGAAATAGGCAGAACCGGCTGGCCATTATTCCAAACATGTTCTCTCTCCACCACTCTTCTGGCTCTGGCCAGCCGGTAATTAAAAACCCTCTGGTCCGGGGTGAGGGTCCTCATAGAGAATGGCCGCATAAGATGGCCCCCAGTGCAAACGCTTCATCCGCAACTAAGACGAATGGGAGTCCTTCCGCATTGTCTTCTGGAGGTGGCAAGTCCAAGCTGCCATTCTGGAGATGCCTGTAGAACTCCGTGTGGGTGATGACTCCACCATCTGACATCCAGACATTCTTCCACACGTCCACATACAGGAACTTGTAAGTAGCTGACACCACCGCCAACATCACAATACTATTGAACCCCTTGTAATTATAATAGTATGACCCTGAGTTGGGGGGTGGGACGATGTAGACATGTTTTCCATCAATTGCCCCAATGCAGTTGGGAAAGTCCCACCGCTGGGCAAAGTGGGAGGCCACAGTCTGCCATTCCTGTGGGTTGGAAGGAAACTGTGGAGTCAAACAAGAAAAAATAATTAATCATTTTGCACATAAACATGGAAAGCAGATTAGACACAAACATTTTTGGCCAACATCGGTATAACATTTATTTTAGGGAGTATTTAAAGACAAAGGTATAAGGTCCACCTATCAGATTGTTCCCCTCCTCTCATAGGCCATTTTAAAAATTTTACGGGGGATGTTTTGGACAGGTAACCCTCTCCACTTTATTGAGAGATGAATGCCTAAATAATGTGTATTACTTTGGCCAGCCCCTCCTTACACTATTGGCAGCCCACTGGACAGGTAAGAAGTGTCATAATACAAAGATATAAATACACACTGCACACATTTTAGCACATTTTTACATTCTGCTATTACCTATCAAGATAATAATAGGATACAAAAACTTTAAACAATACCATTTTAAAGTATTCAGGCAGGCCCTTGCACTACATGCTTTGGGGAATTCATTCATAAATCTGACCACAAAAGAGGTAGGTATAGTGTGTATGGGTTTGGCAAAGTCAGCAGATAGAGGATTGGTATCAGCTGAGTTAGAAGTTGGGGGGGAGGGAGGGTTCCAAAAGATTTTGGGACCCCAAAAAAACCTTTTTGCTCTCTGCCTGAATTTAAAGCACAAATCACATTTTAACACATTTTAGGGGGTATTTAGGGTAAAGCACTACTATGGAGCTGACAAAATACATTGTTAAGTGACTAGGCAAGGTGGATATAGGCCCAGGAGAGCATGCTGGGGAGGTAAGTGAAGGCAAATATGTATGAAGGACAAAAAAATTAAAAAAAAAAAATCCAGCAAGCATGAGGACAAAGGGGACATTCACAACATATTACAATCATGGTAATTAGGGAATGAGGAAAGAAATACAATATATTAGCAAACATTAAATACAATAAAATGTGATGTTAAAGGATAAAAATCTTACCTTTAATATAGTCCTTCTGCAGGACCTGGATGATGGCAGAACAGGTCTCTGAGATAATGATCCCCAGAGCCTGGGGGGAGATGCCTGTCAAGAACTTGAGGTCCTGCAGGCTTCTCTCCATCGCCAAGTACCACAGGGTGGCAACTAGCCTCTGCTCCGGAGTGATGGCTTGCTGCATGCAGGTATCCTGTCTGCTGATATAAGGGGTCATCAAAGCCAACAAATGGTGAAAAATGGGGTCCGTCATCCTGGAAAGTTCCTGAAATCATTAGGATTATTCTCACGGATCTCACGGAGCAAAGGCATGTGACAGAATAGGTCACGCTGGAGCAACCAATTCTTGGTCCATGAACTCCTCCCCACCCTGTTCATGGACTTGGTTTGTGTCAAAGTAAGAACCCCAACACCAAGCCCCCGCACAGCACGAACTCTATGATGAGTATGTACACGCAACATGGCTAGAAAACGGTCGACCGGTCAGAACGAAGTAACAGAACGCACTGAAGAACAGCAAGGCCTGTGAAGAGCGACCTGAAAATCAGTAACAAATGGACAAGAAGACAATGAAAAATCAATGGGAACTCACTGCACGCACTGAAGAACAGATACAAACCCACAAGCACAAACTGAATACCAGAAATACGATCCAAAAACCACGTGTCTGAAAAAGCACGAATCGTCTCTCACCAAACTATTACTAACACGAGATTAGCAAAAGGAGCCCGAAGGGTGGCGCGCTTGGTACTGAACTGCCCTTTTATAGTCTCGTTGTACGTAGTGTACGTCACCGCGTTCTTGACGTTCGGAAATTCCGTCAACTTTGTGCGACCGTGTGTATGCAAGACAATTTTGAGCCAACATCCATCGAAAAAAACAATGGATTTTGTTGTTGGAATGTCTGATCAATGTCCGACCGTGTGTACAGGGCATAAGAGTTAATATGGGAAAAACGTGTCTCCTCTCCACTGATGCTTTATCACCAATCCTTGTTTCACTGACAACCCCACATTTTCAAAAAACATTTGTCATTGGGACAGAAAGTGAGGTGAAATCTTCTGAAGAGTTGCACAGACAGCAAAACAAATGTTACAGGGGTGATAACCCTTCCCTATGTTTTCCAAAAAGCTTAAAAATAGATTTTTATGGCTGGTGCTACACTTTAAAAATGTACCAGTTCAAAATTACAAACAGATTCTACTTAACAACAAACCTACAGTCCCTGTCTTGTTTGCACTGCCTGTATACTGCTGTTCAGCGTATATAGGGTCTGGGGGCCCCACGCTTTTCCTTTTTTTAATTTGGGTGCGGGGTTCCCCTTAATATCCATACAAGACCCAAAGGGACTGGTAATGGGCTGGGGGGGTACCCATGCCATTTTTCTCAATGATTTTCATCCATATTGCCGGGACCAGACATTACATTAAAGCCGCAAGCAGTTTTAAATGACTTTTTTACCTTTAGAAATGTCATTTTGTGCAGGGACAGTTCTAAACACTGGAAGACACCCCCCAGGTACGATATTTAAAGGAATATTTCACTTTTTTTCCCACTTTAAGCATCATTAAAATCACTGCTCCTGAAAAAACGTCAGTTTTTAAAACTTTTTTTTGCATTGATACATGTCTCCTGGGGCAGGACGCGGGTCCCCAAACCCTTTTTGGGACAATAACTTGCATATTAGCCTTTAAAATGAGCACTTTTGATTTTGAACATTCAAGTACCATAGACTTTAACAGGGTTCTAAAGTTTGTGTGAACTTTCTGTCCGTTTGCAGGTTCTGGTGTGAACCGAACCGGGGGGTGTTCGGCCCATCCCTAGTGCCCTCCTAGTAAGGCTGCAAATTTGATGTGTTGGCTTCTGCTGTGATCACAGAAGTAGTAATTGTTTAGTATGGTCTGGTGAAGTGTCAGGAAGGGCATGCCAGAAGACAACATGGTTCCTCTAGGCAGACTTCTGTGCCGCTGCACAGGCTAATTAATTTTCCCTCTCATACATGGAGGCATTTTGCTAAAACATATCAGAATGCGCAAATGCATATTGGCACTCGCAGAGGTGCCCACACATGTGCGCATACACATGCACATCAGCGTGCTCTCGTGCACAGCTGACAGATGTTGACGTCAAATGGGCTATATAAACTGTGTCAGTGCTTTGGTTCAGTGCTGCTTTGTCTTTCAGCCTCCTGTGTATCCTGTGACCCTGTGATTCTGTATCCTGAACCCAGCTGCTTACCCGGCTTGCCTGACCAGACTCTGAACTCCATCTGCTTTGGCCCCCGATTGTCCATGACCTCCACTTCTGTCTGCTCCTTTTCTTCCACTGATTGAGGGTTTTGGTACAGAAATTAGGGTGCCAACCATGCTTTTTTTTGCGTGAGGTCAGACAACGGTCTGGTATGGATTTCCTGGGAGACCACTTTTTTCTGTGATAGTTTTTAAAAACCATACCAGACTCAAAGGATTTTTTTTATCACTGTTACTTTAGCATCTACTGCAACAAAAGTGACATTTACTAAGAAAAAAAAATGATAAGTTACATTTTATTGCTGACTTAAAAAAAAAGAAAAAAGAACACAGACCACTACAAAATGCATAGCAGACAGGGACATACAGTCAGGAGAGGCAGTGCCATGAGCATAAAAAAAAGATTGACTTTGAGGGTCGTAGTTCGGCAACCAGGGGGCTCCTATCATCTATGCTTCCAGAGATATGGGGCTCCTTGCGCAGCCTGTCAGAAGCTAAATACAGAGCAGCCAGTTTAAATGCAAGCCGGCACACTGTTGGCAGCAGACTGAGAGGATGAGCTCACAGTGCCTATGCTCACTTCTTTTCAGAGGCACTGAGCTCAATGGACAGCTTGGAGTCTTCGACCAATGGTAAAGTACCATTTGCCCAAGCTGTCCAATAAAAATGCTGCAGTGGAGGCTGGCCTCTCACTGCAGTGTCAAAGAAGGGGGCATGTGTCTAAAAGACACATGCTCCCTTCCAGCCCAGCCCTCTTAACTAGAAGGGAAATAACATGTGTTTATGTGTATAAGATTTACCCATAATCTCATGTTTTTCTCACACACTTAAGAGGGAGAATGAGAATATGCTGCTGCTGAAAAGGTACAAGCTAAATCATATATTATATTATTATGCTATATGTTGTAAGATCATTTATTATTTATCTATAGGGATGAGCTTCGAGTTCGAGTCGAACTCATGTTCGACTCGAACATTGGCTGTTCGCAAGTTCGCCGAACAGCGAACAATTTGGGGTGTTCGCGGCAAATTCGAATGCTGCGGAACACCCTTTAAAAGTCTATGGGAGAAATCAAAAGTGCTAATTTTAAAGGCTAATATGCAAGTTATTGTCATAAAAAGTGTTTGGGGACCTGGGTCCTGCCCCATGGGACATGGATCAATGCAAAAAAATTTTTTAAAAACGGCCGTTTTTTCAGGAGCAGTGATTTTAATAATGCTTAAAGTCAAACAATAAAAGTGTAATATCCCTTTAAATTTCATACCTGGGGGGTGTCTATAGTATGCCTGTAAAGGGGCGCATGTTTCCTGTGTTTAGAACAGTCTGACAGCAAAATGACATTTTGAAGGAAAAAACTCATTTAAAACTACCGCGGCTATTGCATTGCCGACAATACACATAGAAGTTCATTGATAAAAACGGCATGGGAATTCCCCAAAGGGGAACCCCGAACCAAAATTAAAAAAAAAAAAAGACGTAGGAGCCCCCCTAAATTCCATACCAGGCCCTTCAGGTCTGATATGGATATTAAGGGGAACCCCGGCCAAAAAAAAAAAAAAAATGACGTGGGGTTCCCCCTAAATTCCATACCAGACCCTTCAGGTCTGGTATAGATTTTAAGGGGAACCCCGCGCCAAAAAAAAAAAAAAAAACGGCGTGGGGTCCCCCAAAAAATTCATACCAGACCCTTATCCGAGCACGCAACCTGGCAGGCCACAGGAAAAGAGGGGGGCGAGAGTGCGCCCCCCCCTCCTGAACTGTACCAGGCCACATGCCCTCAACATTGGGAGGGTGCTTTGGGGTAGCCCCCCAAAACACCTTGTCCCCATGTTGATGAGGACAAGGGCCTCATCCCCACAACCCTGGCCAGTGGTTGTGGGGGTCTGCGGGGGGGGGCTTATCGGAATCTGGAAGCCCCCTTTAACAAGGGGACCCCAGATCCCGGCCCTCCCTGTGTGACTGTCACTAAAAAACTGTCAAAAATGTTAAAAATGACAAGAGACAGTTTTTGACAATTCCTTTATTTAAATACTTCTTCTTTCTTCTATCTTCCTTCATCTTCTGGTTCTTCTGGTTCTTCTGGTTCTTCCTCCGGCGTTCTCGTCCAGCATCTCCTCCGCGGCGTCTTCTATCTTCTTCTCCTCGGGCCGCTCCGCACCCATGGCATGGGGGGAGGCTCCCGCTCTTCTCTTCATCTTCTTCATCTTCTTCTCTTCTTTTCTTCTCTTCTTCTCTTCTTCATTTTCTTCTCCGGGCCGCTCCGCACCCATGCTGGCATGGAGGGAGGCTCCCGCTGTGTGACGGCGCTCCTCGTCTGACAGTTCTTAAATAACGGGGGCGGGGCCACCCGGTGACTCCGCCCCCCTCTGACGCATGGTGACTTGACGGGACTTCACTGTGACGTCACGGGGAATGCCACAGGGAAGCCGCATTTTCTTCTCCGGGCCGCTCCGCACACATGCTGGCATGGAGGGAGGCTCCCGCTGTGTGATGGCGCTCCTCGTCTGACAGTTCTTAAATAACGGGGGTGGGGCCACCCGGTGACCCCGCCCCCAGATCCCGACCCCCCTGTGTGAAATGGTAAGGGGGTACAAAAGTACTCCTACCATTTCACTAAAAAACTGTCAAAAATGTTAAAAATGACAAGAGACAGTTTTTGACAATTCCTTTATTTAAATACTTCTTCTTTCTTCTATCTTCCTTCATCTTCTGGTTCTTCTGGTTCTTCTGGTTCTTCCTCCGGCGTTCTCGTCCAGCATCTCCTCCGCGGCGTCTTCTATCTTCTTCTCCTCGGGCCGCTCCGCACCCATGGCATGGGGGGAGGCTCCCGCAGACCCCCACAACCACCGGCCAGGGTTGTGGGGATGAGGCCCTTGTCCTCCTCAACATGGGGACAAGGTGTTTTGGGGGCTACCCCAAAGCACCCTCCCAATGTTGAGGGCATGTGGCCTGGTACGGTTCAGGAGGGGGGGGCCGCACTCTCGTCCCCCCCTCTTTTCCTGCGGCCTGCCAGATTGCGTGCTCGGATAAGGGTCTGGTATGGATTTTTTGGGGGACCCCACGCCGTTTTTTTTTTTTTTGGCGCGGGGTTCCCCTTAAAATCAATACCAGACCTGAAGGGTCTGGTATGGAATTTAGGGGGAACCCCACGTCATTTTTTTTTAAATTTTGGCCGGGGTTCCCCTTAATATCCATATCAGACCTGAAGGGCCTGGTATGGAATTTAGGGGGACTCCTACGTCTTTTTTTTTTTTTTAATTTTGGTTCGGGGTTCCCCTTTGGGGAATTCCCATGCCGTTTTTATCAATGAACTTCTATGTGTATTGTCGGCAATGCAATAGCCGCGGTAGTTTTAAATGAGTTTTTTCCTTTAAAATGTCATTTTGCTGTCAGACTGTTCTAAACACAGGAAACATGCGCCCCTTTACAGGCATACTATAGACACCCCCCCGGTACGAAATTTAAAGGGATATTACACTTTTATTGTTTGACTTTAAGCATTATTAAAATCACTGCTCCTGAAAAAACGGCCGTTTCTAAAAAAAATGTTTGCATTGATCCATGTCCCCTGGGGTAGGACCCAGGTCCCCAAACACTTTTTATGACAATAACTTGCATATTACCCTTTAAAATTAGCACTTTTGATTATTCATGTTCGTGTCCCATAGACTTTAACGGTGTTCGCGTGTTCGAACAAACTTTTTTCCTGTTCGCATGTTCTGGTGCGAACTGAACATTGGGGTGTTCGGCTCATCCCTATTTATCTATTTACTGTGAAATTACTGGTTTGAAGTTATAACTTCAAACTTTAGTAATTTGTCAGTTAAGCCACCTGCTTGAGTACAGCTTTTTTGAAAATATAGTAAATTACCTTAAACATAATATATAATAATTATTTGTATATTACTTACTTATGGTAATTAACCCCTTGCCACCCAGGCCAATTCAGACACTTCTCTCCTACATGTAATAATCATCATTTTTTTGCTAGAAAATTACTCAGAACCCCCAAACATTACATATATACGCAGACAGGGGCAAGGCGCAGACATAATGGCTCTTTCCTGAGTGGCTCTGTCACGAGTGATGCACAGTTTCACCGATGCAGTTATCAATTCTGATTTTGTCTTCTCTGCTCTTTTACAGGTAAATGTCTTCTATCCATCTGTACATCTCTACTGAACTGACTTTGCTGTAACATTTTTGGTAAATGTCTTCTATCCATTTGTACATCTCTACTGAACTGACTTTTCTGTAACATTTTCGGTAAATGTCTTCTGCTGCCATATCTTTAAACTTCTATATTTAATGCTAGCTCTATAACAAACACACTGCAATAGCAATATTACTGGTGATTGATTCTCAACCCCATTTTGCTTGAGTGATCAAGAGAGGTAATTAGCTTTACGACCCTAGCCTGTGTCTGTAGCTGGTCTGGTATTGGCCATCTCCTCCCCATATTCAGGTGTCTCAAATCAGGCCCAATAATGACCAACTTAGAAATGCATGCCTGCTTAGTCTGAAAAGAAAAAAAGAGGGGCCAGATGGGTCCCTGGAATACCAACAGAGGGAGAAGCTGCCACGTATTTAGATCAAAATAGTACAACAAAACTTTATTGAAATTCCGTATAAAAACAGTTACAAGGGATCCCACATCTGTGGATCAAATCCACACAGGTGGGATCCGTTCCTCCACAATATCAAGAGACTATGAAAAATAAAAAAGCAAAAAACAACGTTGCATTAAAACTAGACAGTGGTGGGTCGACCCACCTACCCCCAATACCCCCTCCAAACCCCAACTACCCCAGGGAGAACAAGCAGTGGTATGCTGGTGAGGCTGCTGACTCCAATTCCACTGGCTGGAAAAAATGCTGCCAGGTGCAGAGATAAGGCCGGTGATGCCCAATAGCACCTGTAACTGGACTTGTGTGTATAATGCACGTATATTTGTGAACAGCCACTGAATGGGCAATTGAGAGTCCTAGTAATGCGATGATGAGTCAACAATATAAATGCCTGATATGTCCATGGTAAGGGTGGCTGTATTGATCAAGGATGCATGCTGTATAAGTCCCTGGCTAAAGTAGGGGCCAGTACATTTAGTCCTGACCTGGACCAAAAAATGGATAGACCACAGGGATATAATTGCAATAGGGTGTGTAGGATACCACACCCTATTGCCTATTGCCTGCTTAGTCTCTCTATAAATTTAAAGCAGCCTATGGGGTGGCATAGACAGGGGAAAGATGCAGACATAATGGCTTTGTCCTGAGTGATGCACAGTTTCACCAATGCAGTTTAACGAAAGCAGGATAACTAAAGCTGGGTGAAGATGCAACAAGAACTCTGCTCCACTCTGCAAGACGACAAGCAAACCAGCTCTTGACATTTATTTTATATTTTATATAAAGTTAGTTTCCCACTCTCTATCCACTAACATGCTCCTTATTCTCTTCCTTCTCACATTGGTGTCTTCTATCCTCAAATTATCTTTACTCTACCCCTTCTCTTTTCCCTGCAGCATGCACATATCACCCTCACTCCTACCCTCTCCCTACTATGGCACGCATCATCTCCTGCATTTGCTGCACCCACATGCTGACATAAACACCAGGGCCACTAGACATGTGTGCTCATGCACATCCCACTCCCATCTTGCCTTCCTCACCCTCCTCCTTCTCCTAGTCTCAGGTGACATTTCTCCTAATCCCGGTCCGCCATTTTCCAACTGCAAGCCACATATCCAATCCCCCTCCCCCTCTGGCAACCACCACAATCCACTCAGTTTAATTTCTATCCCCTGCTTCCTCAAAGCAGCCCACCAATCACCAAACGGGCATCACTTTGGAACGCCCGCTCCATCTGTAACAAGCTAACATCTGTACATGACCTCTTCATCTCTCATGGCTTTGACATACTCACCATTAGGGATGAGCCGAACACCCCCCGGTTCAGTACACACCAGAACCTGTGAACGGACCGAAAATTTGCACGAACGTTAGAACCACATTGAAGTCTATGGGACTCGAACGTTTGAAATCAAAAGTGCTAATTTTAAAGGCTAATTTGCATGGTATTGTCCTAAAAAGGGTTTGGGGACCTGGGTCCTGCCCCAGGGGACATGAATCAATGCAAAAAAAAGTTTTAAAAACAGCCATTTTTACGGGAGCAGTGATTTTAATGATGCTTGAAATGAAAAGAAAAAAGTGAAATATTCCTTTAAATATTGTACCTGGGGGGTGTCTATAGTATGCCTGTAAAGTGGCGCGTGTTTCCCGTGCTTAGAACAGTCCCTACACAAAATGACATTTTTAAAGTAATAAAAGTAATTTAAAACTGCTTACGGCCCCTCACAGATACTCTAGTTGGAGCACAGGAATGAGCCCTCCTGTAAAATATTGCATCAAAAATTGTAATTACACGCCCCTGTTAAACAGGGGCTGAAAAATTGGGCCTTAGGCACTGGTGCTGGTGCCACAACACTGCAACCCCTCACAGATACTTTAGTTGGAGCACAGGAACGAGCCCTGCTGCAAAGTATTGCATCAAAAATTGTAATTACACGCCCCTGTTTAACAGGGGCTGAAAAATTGAGCCTTAGGCACTGGTGCTGGTGCCACAACACTGCAACCCCTCACAAATACTCTAGTTGAGTGCAGCAATGAACCCTCCTTGCAAAGTATTGCATCAAAAATTGTAATTACACGCCCCTGTTAAACAGGGGCTGAAAAATTGGGCCTTAGCCACTGGTGGCAGCGCCCAGAACCAAAAATGTTCTTACAAGCTATCAGCATGATCATTGAGGAAGAGGATAGTCACTCAGCATAACAGAATAGTCACTCAGCATCAGCATAGGCAGTCTTGAAGGGATCTGAGATTTCAAAAAAAATTATTCGGTTACATCAGCATCAGGTGCTTGGTAGCTGGTGGTGATCCAAGACTGATTCATTTTTATGAAGGTCAGTCGATCGACCGAGTCGGTGGACAGGCACACCCTGTGATCGGTTACAAAACCTCCAGCAGCACTGAATGTGCGTTCCGAAAGAACGCTGGATGCAGGACAGGCCAGTAGCTCTATTGCGTACTGTGCAAGCTCTGGCCAGTGATCCATCCTCAAGACCCATTAACCCAGAGGATTTTCGGTGGGAAAGGTGTCCATGTCAGATCTTGCCCCTAGGTATTCCTGCACCATGTAAAGCAGACGCTAGCGATGGTTGCTGGAACCAATCATACCTTGGGGCTGCGGACTAAAAAATTGTCTGAACGAATCGGTCAGACGGCCACCTTCTCCACCGCTTCTTTGACTGACCAAAGCCTCAGCAACACGTTGTCCAGGAACAGGAGTTTGTAACCTCCCAGTCTCTGGGAAGGCGTTGCACAGACCTTTCTGCAAGGCCTCCCGAAGATGTTTCATCCTCTGCTCCCTCTGCGATGGCAAGATAAGGTCCGCAACCTTACCCTTGTAACGTGGATCAAGAAGGGTTGCCAGCCAGTATTGATCCCTCTCCTTGATACCACAAATATGAGGATCCTTCTGCAGGCTTTGCAGGATCAGGGAGGCCATGCAGCGTAGGTTTGCTGAGGCATTCGGTCCGGAGTCCTCTGGGTCAC
This sequence comes from Lithobates clamitans, assembly GCA_037952925.1. Taxonomy (NCBI): domain Eukaryota; kingdom Metazoa; phylum Chordata; class Amphibia; order Anura; family Ranidae; genus Lithobates; species Lithobates clamitans. Next base: position 2,307,860 of record JBBGZY010000806.1, read on the forward strand.
TAAGGATGACATGATCCACAGCCACCTTCTCCCAGCCACGTACTAGTCCAAGGGTTTCTTGGGACTGTAAATGATCCCTTAAAGACTGCTGCTGATGCTGAGTGCCAGGCTCCACCTCCATGCTGACACAATCCTCCTCATCCTCCTCCTCCTTCTCCTCCTCATCCTCCTCCTCCTTCTCCTCCTCGTCCTCTTCCTGTGTGATCGGTGGGCACGCAGGAACACTGTCTAGATAAAGGGGGAGCTAAGGAAGTCATCCTCTTCCTGCCTCTGTTCTGCCTCAAGTGCCATGTCCATTATTCCCCGCAGCGTGTGCTCCAACAGGTGGACAAGGGGGACAGTGTCACTGATGCATGCACTGTCACTGCTCACCATCCTCGTGGCCTCCTCAAATGGTGACAGGACAGTGCATGCATCCCTGATCATGGCCCACTGGCGTGGGGAAAAAAAACAAGCTCCCCTGACCCTGTCCTGGTGCCATAGTCGCACAGGTACTCATTGATGGCCCTCTGCTGTGTGCGCAGCTGCTGCAACATGGCCAACGTTGAGTTCTAGCTGGTGGGCATGTCACAGATTAGGCGGTTCTTGGGCAGGTTAAACTCCTTTTTGGAGGTCTGCCAGCCGAGCACTGGCATTATATGACCGGCGGAAATGCACACAGACTTTCCTGGCCTGCCTCAGGACATCCTGTAAGCCCGGGTACCTGCCCAAGAACCGCTGCACCACCGAGTTAAGGATGTGAGCCAAACAGGGCGCATGGGTCAGTTGTCCCTGTCGGAGGGCAGAGAGGGGGTTGATGCCATTGTCGCAAACCACCTGCCTTAAGTTGGCGTGGTGTCAACCACCTCTGAACCTGCCCCTGCAGAGCTGACAGAACCTCTGCCCCAGTGTGGCTCCTGTCCCCTAAGCACACCAGCTCAAGCACTGCACGGCATCTTTTGGCCTGCGTACTTGCATAGCCCCTTGAATGCCTACAGAGCACCGCTGGTTCCAAGGACAAAGCACAGGAAGAGGCCATGGAGGAAGAAGAAGAGGAGGGGGTAGAGGAGAGAGGTGTGTCACAATCATTAGTAGTGGCATTTTGGAGGTGTGGTGGCAGAACAACCTCCAACACTACTGCATCTTGTCCTGCATCCTTCCCAGCTACCAGCAGAGTGACCCAATGCATGGCAAAAGATAGGTAACATTCCTGTCCATGCCTGCTGGACCATGACTCAGTGGTAATATGCACCTTACCGCTGACCACCCTGTTCAGCAAGGCCAAGACATTGCCTTCCGTGAGAAAAAGTGGCGTTTGGGTACCTGCCACTGAGGAACCGCACATTCCACAAACTCAGAGGGCAGAGGGCAGAGTCTACCAACTGAAAAGGTAGCAGTTGAAGTGCTATCAATTTTGCCAAGCTAGCATTCAATCGCTCGCCATGTGGATGGCTGGGAGCGAACTTCTTTCGGCGGTGCAGCAGCTGAGGCAGGGAAATTTGCCTGGTACAATCTGACGTTGGTGTACTGAAAGCAGATTGCCCACAAGTACTTGGCTGTGACACACCTAATTCTACACCTTCATTCCTCTCAGTGCAGGTCTCAGAGAGGACTGAAGGTATAGTGGGGTTAGAGATCTCAGATGATGAGGAGCAAGGAGAGGTCCTCTTTGTTCTTTGGTGTGGATCTTTTAGATATGCTTGCCAACGAACTGCATGGCAGGTCAACATATGTCTGGTCAAGCATGTGGTGCCCAAGCGGGAGATGTTTTGGCCACGCGAGATACGCTTGAGACATATGTTGCAAATAGCAGCGGTGCGATCTGATGCACTCGTCTCAAAAAAGGCCCACACCAAAGAACTTTTGGAATAACGCACAGAGACAGCAGCGCCCTGCACATGCGGAGCTTTGCGGTGTGATGCAGTCAGTGTGCTGCCCTTAGGCTGGCCTCTGGAGGGAATCCTGCCTCGTTGGTGATGTGCCTCCTCCTCCTCCTCCTCTCTCCTATCAGGCACCCATGTTAAGTCAGTGACCACATCATCCCCTCCCTCCTCATCACTGGAGCAAACCTGGCAGTATGCTGCAAAAGGGGGAGCATGACTGCCAGATTGCTGTCTTTCTTGGGCACCCCAGCTGCCGAAAAAAAGGCCAAGCGCATCCCATGGCCACATGCTGATGAGGATGCACCGTCTCCATGACCAGCACCATTGCCTCTAGACACAGAGGCTGCTTGTCCTCTTTTATTGGCTTGTGACTGTCTGCCTCTCCTTGTTGGCCTTCCAGAAATACTAATGGCCTGTAGCTGCACTAAGCTGGGATATATATATATATATATATATATATATATATATATATTGTAATAGTGAGAGTCCCTGTTACCGTGAAAAGGGATGGAAAATGGACACAGAGTCTGCATGTCGGCAGACTGCAGTGCTACAGAGCATAGCTTTAAAAAGGGAGAAAGCTGTGTTGGCAGATTTCTCCAGGTTTTGCTGTGTTCCAATGGGGCTCTGTAGTTTGGAGATCCCGCAGAGACTTGGGTGGGATGGGATCTCTAACCCTGTGTCCAGGCCTTATGGAGAGCCAGCAGGTTGTGTGCACACAGCCCATATAATGAGGGGCTAGTGAGAGCAGAGTGAGGAGGAAGGTGGAGTGTGTGCAGCTTGTTGCTACTGCTGTGTGAAGACAGACCTGTGTCTGGAGAGTGGTCTGCCCTGTGGGAGTCTGCAGCCTATGTAAAGGGGATTCTTTGCCCAGGGACTGGGAAAGGCTGGCCAGCCTTTAGAGTCGGGGAGACTGAGGAAGCCAGTGAGTCCAGGGGGCTGTAAATAATTGCCAAATCTGTTGAGAGCAAGCAGAGGAACTGCTGACAAGAGAGCCAGGTGGCTTGGTATGTTTTCCTTATTTTTGGAGTGCTTAATGAAGTTAAACCCCTGCGTGGGAATCCTGAATGGACCTTTTTGCTTTTGTTTTTTGGTTTAATAAACGTGGGCTACCAGGCCCTTAACTATAATGCCTGTCTGATGTGGACTCACTGCTCTAAAAACGCATTTATAGCTTGAGCTAAATACCCCAAACATTACAATATAGGACGCACTACACTAACTTGTAGCTTTAGCTGAACACTGTGCAGAGGTCGCACTACACTAACTTGTAGCTTTAGCTGAACACTGTGCAGAGGTTGCATTACACTAACTTGTAGCTTTAGCTGAACACTGTGAGTAGGACGCACTACACTAACTTGTAGCTTTAGATGAACACTGTTCAGAGGATGCACTACACTAACCTGTAGCTTTAGCTGAACACTGTGCAGAGGTCACACTAAACTAACCTATAGCTTTAGCTGAACACTGTGCAGAGGTCACACTACACTAACTTGTAGTTTTAGCTGAACACTGTGAGGAGGACGCACTACACTAACTTGTAGCTTTAGATGAACACTGTGCAGAGGTCGCACTACACTAACTTGTAGCTTTAGATGAACACTGTGCAGAGGTCGCACTACACTAACTTGTAGCTTTAGCTGAACACTGTGAGGAGGAAGCACTACACTAACTTGTAGCTTTAGCTGAACACTGTTCAGAGGACGTACTGCACTAACTTGTAGCTTTAGCTGAACACTGTGCAGAGGTCGCATTACACTAACTTGTAGCTTTAGCTGAATACTGTGAGGAGGACACACTACACTAACGTGTAGCTTTAGATGGACACTGTTCAGAGGACGCACTACACCAACTTGTAACTTTAGCTGAAAACTGTGCAGAGGTCGCACTACACTAACTTGTAGCTTTAGTTGAACACTGTGAGGAGGACGCATTACACTAACTTGTAGCTTTAGATGAACACTGTTCAGAGGACACACTACACTAACTTGTAGCTTTAGCTGAACACTGTGCAGAGGTCACACTAAACTAACCTGTAGCTTTAGCTGAACACTGTGAGGAGGACGCACTACACTAACTGGTAGATTTAGATGAACACTGCAGAGGTCGCACTACACTAACTTCCAGCTTTAGCTGATCACTGTGCAGAGGTCGCACTAAAATAACTTGTAGCTTTAGCTGAACATTGTGCAGAGGTCGCACTACACTAACTTGTAGTTTTAGCTGAACACTGTGAGGAGGACGCACTACACTAACTTGTAGCTTTAGCTGAACACTATGCAGAGGTCACACTAAACTAACCTGTAGCTTTAGCTGAACACTGTGAGGAGGACACACTACACTAACTTGTAGCTTTAGAAGAACACTGTGAGGAGGACGCACTACACTAACTTGTAGCTTTAGCTGAACACTGTGAGGAGGATGCACTACACTAACTTGTAGCTTTAGCTGAACACTGTGCAGAGGTCACACTAAATTAACCTGTAGCTTTAGCTGAACACTGTGAGGAGGACGCACTACACTAACTTGTAGTTTTAGCTGAACACTGTGCAGAGGTCACACTAAACTAACTTGTAGCTTTAGCTGAACACTGTGAGGAGGTTGCACTACACTAACTTGTAGCTTTAGCTGAACACTGTGAGGAGGACACACTACACTAACTTGTAGCTTTAGATGAACACTGTTCAGAGGTCGCACTACACTAGCTTGTACCTTTAGCTGAACACTGTGCAGAGGTCGCACTAAAATAACTTGTAGCTTTAGCTGAACACTGTGCAGAGATCACAATACACTAACTTGTAGATTTAGCTGAACACTGTGAGGGGGCCGCACTACACTAACTTGTAGCTTTAGCTGAACACTGTGCAGAGGTCACACTACACTAACTTGTAGTTCTAGCTGAACACTGTGAGGAGGACACAATACACTAAATTGTAGTTTGAGCTGAACACTGTGAGGAGGAAGCACTACACTAACTTGTAGTTTTAGCTGAACACTGTGCAGAGGTCGCACTACACTAACTTGTAGTTTTAGCTGAACACTGTGAGGAGGACGCACTACACTAACTTGTAGCTTTAGCTGAACACTTTGAGGAGGACGCACTACACTAACTTGTAGCTTTAGATGAACACTGTTCAGAGGACGCACTACACTAACTTGTAGCTTTAGCTGAACACTGTGCAGAGGTTGCACTACACTAACTTGTAGTTTTAGCTGAACATTGTGAGGAGGACGCACTACACTAACTTGTAGCTTTAGCTGAACACTGTGAGGAGGACGCACTACACTAACTTGTAGCTTTAGCTGAACGCTGTGCAGAGGTCACACTAAACTAACCTGTAGCTTTAGCTGAACACTGTGAGGAGGACACACTACACTAACTTGTAGCTTTATCTGAACACTGTGCAGAGGTCGCACTAAAATAACTTGTAGCTTTAGCTGAACACTGTGCAGAGGTCACACTACACTAACTTGTAGTTTTAGCTGAACACTGTGAGGAGGATGCACTACACTAACTTGTAGCTTTAGCTGAACACTGTGAGGAGGACGCACTACACTAACTTGTAGCTTTAGCTGAACGCTGTGCAGAGGTCACACTAAACTAACCTGTAGCTTTAGCTGAACACTGTGAGGAGGACGCACTACACTAACTTGTAGCTTTATCTGAACACTGTGCAGAGGTCGCACTAAAATAACTTGTAGCTTTAGCTGAACACTGTGCAGAGGTCACACTACACTAACTTGTAGTTTTAGCTGAACACTGTGAGGAGGATGCACTACACTAACTTGTAGCTTTAGCTGAACACTGTGAGGAGGACGCACTACACTAACTTGTAGCTTTAGCTGAACACTGTGCAGAGGTCACACTAAACTAACCTGTAGCTTTAGCTGAACACTATGAGGAGGACGTACTACACTAACTTGTAGCTTTAGCTGAACACTGTGCAGAGGTCACACTAAACTAACTTGTAGCTTTAGCTGTACACTGTGAGGAGGACACACTACACTAACTGTAAATAGTCTAGCTGCCTGACTGTGGTACTAATAGGATCAAAAGAACACCAGCAATTTTCTTCAGGTAGCTGTAAATACTGTAACAAGACAAGCCTGCCTGTCAGTAGGAAGATAACAGGAACAGATCTAGCTAAACTGAATACAATGTATATATATATATATATATATATATATATATACACACACATACACACACACACACACACACAACACCTGGCATGCATATATATATATATACACAATACACTGTAAGTGCAGCTAACTGACTGACTGTCCTGCCTAATCTAGCTAACTCAAATGAAATGACACTGTCTCTCTCTCTATCTCTCAGCACGCCGGAACACACTACAAACTGCCGCTGTGCAGGCGCCCTATATAGTGTGGGGCGTGTTTTAAACCCCCTGAGCCATAATTGGCCAAAGCCACTCTGGCTTTGGCTAATTACAGCTCTCTCTACTGACGGCACTGTGATTGGCCAAGCATGCGTGCCATAGTGCATGCTTGGCCAATCATCAGCCAGCAATGCACTGCGATGCCGCAGTGAATTATGGGCCGTGACGTGCCACACGAATTTGGCGCATATCGTTCGCAATTCAACGAACGGTCGAACAGATGCTCATCCCTACTGTCTGCCTCTCCTTGTTGGCCTTCCAAACATACTAATGGCCTGCAGTGAGATGTAGCTGCACAAGGCTGGGATGTATATATATACTGATACTGCAGCTAGCAGAATCAACTGCCTGCCTGTAGTATTATTAGTATGAGAACACCAGCAATTGTCTTCAGTTAGCTTTAGGTGCACACTGTGCAGAGGACGCAATACACTAACTGTAAATAAATTTAAAAAAGGAAAAAGTTTTGGGACTTTAAATGAGGCTAGCACCAAAGGGATGCTCGCCTCCATCCCGGTCATTGGTTATAAAAAAAATGGAGAAGCTAGTGGGACTTTAAATGAAGCACACAGCAGCACAACGCAGGTCAAGTGACCAAAATTCATTTATTGGGTATAATCCATGGTGTATAAAAAACATTTAGGGTATCCAACCTCTAAAATGCTGTGGGCATCAAGCCTCTATATAATAAACCATGGATTGATAATACATAAGATACACATAAGTTGCACAATAAGTCATGATCCATTGTCACACAGAGGGCAGAGATAACAATCAACATACATGTGTACAATTATTACTGTGATTAAATACATAACCAGGGATGGAAGCACACAGCAGCAGTCACACATTTATATTTTTTATCAATGTAGGCCATTGGTATCAGTGGTCCTACAATCAACCTCTCATACTGATGTATTGGTTGTGTGTCCAGCTGGGTCTGCGTTTGCGATCCCTGGACAGTGTTTTTGATATCGCTGATCTGTCTGCATTTGCTCACCTCCGTTGGCTGCGGTGGTTCACGTGGGTCTCCTACCCCTCTCCCTGCCCACGTTTGTCAGGAAGGGGGCGGATGCATGGTCCTTCCCTCTCTGCATCACGTCACATCCGCCGGTCGCAGGGCGTCCTTGTGGTGCTATGTTTCCGGTGGTGTGTCGCTGTTCGGTGGATACACTGGGGAGATGGACTGGCGCTAATCGCCCGACGGCTGAGCCGCCCAGGTGAAAGTGCTCCACTCCCAGGTGCTGTCTGCTGACTTGATGTGGGGGGTTGGGCCATGATGGAACACCTATATAGGCATCTCCAAGGCTGGCCTTCACACACTGCATTTTCCTTCCTGTTTATCATCACACTCACATGCATGGAGTTGTCCACTCTGTGCACACCAGGTATTATTCCTTTCCTTTTTTTACCTTTTTTCTTTCTTTTATTTTTGCTTCATCTCCACCCCTTCCTACCCCACTTTCTCTCTCCCCATTTCAACCTTGTCCTCACATCACTCTCTTTTTTTATATTTGTTTCACTTTCACACTCCCACACACATCACTATGATTTGTTTCATATAGGTTTCCCACACAGAGGTCCGCATCCTACACTCATTGCACCTACCAGCAATGGTTTTGCCTATGGCTGTTGTTCTCATTCCCGCAGACCACCCTGGCGTCGGGCGGCTTTGTATTGCAGCTCTCTGCGATTCTGGATACTGTTTCACTGGATCGCTGATGCAGACGTAAGTTTTGACGCACAACCTTTAACTCATTTTATACAAGTTAAATATTTGTATATAAAACCTTTTTCAATTCCTGTTTATTTACTGAAAACAATTTTTTTTTTTTAATAAAAATACATTTTTTTAGAATCATTCCATGACGTATGCTCCTGATGAGCGGTTGCTATACCGCGAAACGCCTAGAGCTTTGATCATTACCAATCTTCACACATCATGGAATACCAAGATTTCAATGTTTCCATTTACCTCCATAAGTATCTGTCACGGCATTAAATCCTTTTATTATCTGCATTATTTGTCCTAATCTTCATGGCTCTCTGTGGGTCTAATCACAGTAATAATTGTACACATGTATGTTGATTGTTATCTCTGCCCTCTGTGTGACAATGGATCATGACTTATTGTGCAACTTATGTGTATCTTATGTATTATCAATCCATGGTTTATTATATAGAGGCTTGATGCCCACAGCATTTTAGAGGTTGGATGCCCTAAATGTTTTTTATACACCATGGATTATACCCAATAAATTAGTTTTGGTCACTTGCCCTGCGTTGTGCTGCTGTGTGCTTCATTTAAAGTCCCACTTCTTCTCCATTTTTTTATAACCACTAACTGTAAATACTGTAACTGCCTGCCTGTGGTATTAATAGGAGCAGAACAACAGCAATTGTTTTCAGGTAGCTTTAGGTGCACACTGTGCAGAGGACGCAGTACACTAACTGTAAATACTGTAGCTGCCTGCCTGTGGTATTAATAGGATCAGAAGAACACCACCAATTTTATTCAGGTAGCTTTAGGTGCACACTGTGCAGAGGACACAGTACACTAACTGTAAATACTGTAGCTGCCTGCCTGTGGTATTAATAGGAGCAGAACAACAGCAATTTTCTCCAGGTAGCTTTAGGTGCACACTGTGCAGAGGACACACTACACTAACTGTAAATACTGTAGCTGCCTGCCTGCGTTATTAATAGGATCAGAAGAACACCACTAATTTTCTTCAGGTAGCTTTAGGTGCACACTGTGCAGGGGACGCACTACACTAAATTGTAAATACTGCAGCTGCCTGAGGTACTGTACTATAGGATCAGAAGAACACCACTAATTTTCTTCAGGTAGCTTTAGGTGCACACTGTGCAGAGGACGCACTACACTAACTTGTAAATACTGCAGCTGCCTGTGGTACTGTACTAATAGGATCAGAAGAACACCACTAATATTCTTCAGGTAGCTTTAGGTGCACACTGTGCAGAGGACGCAATACACTGACTGTAAATACTGTAACTGCCTGCCTGTGGTATTAATAGGAGCAGAACAACAGCAATTGTCTTCAGGTAGCTTTAGGTGCACACTGTGCAGAGGACGCAGTACACTAACTTTAAATACTGTAGCTGCCTGCCTGTGTTAATAATAGGATCAGAAGAACACCACCAATTTTATTCAGGTAGCGTTAGGTGCACACTGTGCAAAGGACGCACTACACTAACTGTAAATACTGTAGCTGCCTGCCTGTGGTATTAATAGGATCAGAAGAACACCACTAATTTTCTTCAGGTAGATTTAGGTGCACACTGTGCAGAGGACACACTACACTAACTTGTAAATACTGCAGCTGCCTGCGGTACTGTACTAATGGGATCAGAAGAACACCACTAATTTTCTTCAGGTAGCTTTAGGTGCACACTGTGCAGAGGACACAGTACACTAACTGTAAATACTGTAGCTGCCTGCCTGTGGTATTAATAGGAGCAGAACAACAGCAATTGTCTCCAGGTAGCTTTAGGTGCACACTGTGCAGAGGACGCACTACACTAACTGTAAATACTGTAGCTGCCTGCCTGTGGTATTATTAGGATTAGAAGAACACCACCAATTTTCTTCAGGTAGCTGTAGGTGCACACTGTGCAGAGGACACAGTACACTAACTGTAAATACTGTAGCTACCTGCCTGTGGTATTAATAGGAGCAGAACAACAGCAATTGTGTTCAGGTAGCTTTAGGTGCACACTGTGCAGAGGACACAGTACACTAACTGTAAATACTGTAGCTGCCTGCCTGTGGTATTAATAGGAGCAGAACAACAGCAATTTCCTTCAGGTAGCATTAGGTGCACACTGTGCAGAGGACGCACTACACTAACTGTAAATACTGTAGCTGCCTGCCTGTGGTATTAATAGGATCAGGATCAGAACACTGTCTCTCTGTCTATCTATCTCTCTCTCAATGCCGTAACACACTACACAGGGCCGCCATGCAGGCGGCCTTATATAGTGTGGGGCATGTACTAAACCCTCTGAGCCATAATTGGCCAAAGCCACCCTGGCTTTGGCTAATTACGGCTCTCTGTACAGACGGCGCTGTGATTGGCCAAGCATGCAGGTCATAGTGCATGCTTGGCCAATCATCATCCAGCAATGCACTGCAAAGCTGCAGTGAATTATGGGCCATGACGCGCCAAATTCGAATTTGGCACGAACGGCCCATATTGTTTGGAATTCGGCAAACGACCGAACAGGCAATGTTCGAGTCGAACATGCGTTCGATTCGAACACGAAGCTCATCCCTACTCGCCATAACAGAAACCTGGCTTCTCCTGCTGCTCTCTGCCATGGTGGTCTCCATTGGACTCACTCCCCCAGACCCAACAGACACAAAGGATGTGGAGTTGTTGGTTTCCTTCTATCCCCACAAAGCACCTTCCAAGTCCTTCCTGTCCCTCCCTCTCTATCCCTCTCTTCTTTCGAGATGCACTGTATACATCTGTTTTCTCCCATTTCTCTGAGGATTGCAGCAATTTATCAGCCTCCAGGACCGGTATCGCGTTTTCTTGATGACATTGCTGCCTGGCTACCCTACTTTCTCTCCTCTGAAATATCCACCATTATTCTAGGTGACTTCAACATTCCTGTCAATGTTAACAGCCCAACTACAGCTAAACTTCTCAACTTAACCTCATCTTTTGAACTAACCCAATGGACACATACTTCAACTCACTCCAAGGGTAATACCCTTGACCTTGTATTCTCCCATCTCTGCAAAGCTAGCAACCTCACCAATACCCCCTTTCCTCTCTCTGATCACAACCTCATTACTTTCACTGTATCCTTGCCTCCAACCACCCATCCCTCCAAGCAGCAAACAATTACTTGTAGAAACCTTCACCACTTTAACCCTTCTCTTCTCTATTCTGCTACTGACCACCTATATGACATCTCTGTCCTGTCCTGACCTGGCCACCTCTGTGGCTAGGTGCAGAACTCTGGGCCTGTGCCCCTATTGTGGGGCCAAATGTCATTTTCGTGACACTTGTTCTCTTCATCCGGAAAAACGATCGGGGCTAATACATCTGGAAGATGGAGTATTAGACCCTGAAGTATCACCTTCACCTTCTCGTCTTCTTCTTTCTGTGTTCCTTCATGTCAGTGCTTCCTCTCGTTCGGTCTCGGCACATCTGGATTCCGGAGCCACTGGCAATTTCATGGATTGGGAAACTGCATCTTCCATGAGACTTACCCTTTTATCCCTTTCAACGCCATTGGTGGTCTTGGCGATTGATGGCACTGTTCTCCCAGGGGGTCCTATCCGCTTCCAGACCCTTCCTGTTAAGATGTCGGTAGGGACACTTCACCAGGAGTGGATATCCTTCCTTGTCTTGCCTAAAACTTCATCTCCTATCATATTAGGTCTTCCTTGGTTACAGTTCCATTCTCCACACATTGACTGGACTGCTGGACGGATCCTGGCTTGGGGTTCCTCCTGTTCCTCTTCCTGCCTACTCAAGGTTACCCCAGAAGAGAACCTTCCTGTTGCCACCATCCCAGTATCTTCTGCTCTTCCCGCTGCATATAGTGATTTCTGGAATGTCTCCTGCAATAGTCAGGCTGAGGCACTCTCTGGGTCATGTGGCACTCTGGATGAGGAGCCCACCTGTAAACTTGAGCCGATCATTCACTCCAGTGTGCATGGTCATTTACCTTTGCCTGTTCCTGGACCCCCTTGGACGCATACCCAGGCTGACTCGTCTACCAGTTCCACAGTCGCTACGCCTTGTGATGCGATTCTGGTGGCACCTGGCAATGCTGTTCAGTCGGCCTCTGCACCAGTTCAGCCTATGTCCAGTGAAGCTATCCAGCTTGACTTCTGTGACACATCACTTTCTAACCAACCTGGCCTCAGGGATCCTGTGTTGGATGTCCAGCTCATCTTTAAGGGTCTGGGGGACCCTGCTCAGACTCCTGATGGTCTTCTTATGCCTTTACCCATTCCTAAGAAGCCTTTAGCCCTCAATAAGTCCTCTTGTCCTCTCCCTACCTCAGTTTCGGTCTCTGTGGATAATCTTAAGTACGAGGTTAGTCAAGTTCTCGATTCCCGGCGCCATAGAGGCATTCTTCAGTACCTCGTACATTGGGAAGGGTTTGGTCCTGAGGAGAGGTCTTGGATCACTGCATCTGAGATCTTTGCACCTGGTCTGTTGAGGAGGTTTCATCTGGAGTTTCCCTTTAAGCCAGGGCCCAGGCGGGGGAGGGGGAGGCCTCATAAGAGGGGGGTACTGTCATGGTTATGCAATACGGTTTCTTTGTCAGCTTACCTGTCTCCATGTGTTCATCTCTAAAGACCAGCTGCCTCTCACCTGACTGGTTTTATAACCTCTCCTCTAAGCATGGCCCCACCCCAGGCCCTATCAGGGAACCCTATATTAATCTGTGCACTGCAAGCCAGCAGTGCTGATCAACCATTGTGTGTTTTCATGTGTACTTGCTGTGTTTCCTACGTCTGATTCCAGTTACTGACTTTGGCCTGTTCTTAACTATTCCTGTCTGCTCGTGACCCTGACCTTTGGTGTGTCCCCGACCATTCCTGTTTGCCTGTGACCCTGAACCTTGTTGTGAACTCTGTTGTCCTTGTCTGCTTGTGGCCCCGACCTTGGCTTGTCCCTTACTTTCCTTGTTGTTCCTCCTTCCTCTTCTCCTGTAGTCTACCGTGAGCGTGAGCTGTGAGACCCTGGGGGCCGCGACCTGGAGCCATACTGCAGCGCAGTCCATCCTTACCACTAAAGGCTCTGGTGTACACCTGCTGGCTCTTAGACTCCGCGCCCTGGGGAATCTATGTTCTAGCTCCCAGTGGGATCTGTGTCAGTGATCCAGTAGACCTGCTTCCTGAACCTCCCAGGGTTCAATCCGCAGCAGTCAGTCCTAGGGTCCACTACCTAGCGGTGCACTTCTGACTCCTACAGAGTGCACCTGTCACCTAGCCTCAAGGTGACCTGACAGCCAAGTCCAAGTCACCTACAACTCTGTCTCCTCCTCTCCATTGCCCTTTTCTGTGGGGGTCTCCAAGGCTCAGTTCTCGGACCCCCTTCTCTTCTCTATCTACACCTCCTCCCTTGGTCACTTGATAACCGCCCACGGCTTCCAATACCACTTATACGCTGATGACACCCAAATCTATCTGTCTACTCCTCACCTCACTCCTTCAGTCTCCTCTCACATTACTAACTTACTAACTGACTAACTGACATATCAGCATGGATGTCACACCACTTCTTTTACCTAAATCTCTCTAAAACTGAGCTATTAATATTCCCCCCCGCCTGTGCCCCCTCCATGACTTTTCCATCAAAATCAACAATGCAACCATCAGTCCCTCCCCTCACGCCAGTGTACTAGGTGTAATCATAGACTCTGACTTGTCATTTCAGCCTCAAATCCAATTGTTGTCAAAAGTTTGCAGAATTCACCTCCGTAACATCTCTAAAATGTGCCCCTTTTTAACAAATGAAACCACCAAGCTCCTCATTCACTCCCTTGTTATCACTTGCCTTTACTATTGCAACTTCCTTCTCATTGGCCTACCTCTTCATAGGCTATCCCCTCTTCAGTCTATCATAAATGCTGCTGCCAGACTTATCCATCTTACCAACCGCTCAGTGTCTGCCAACCCTCTCCTCCAATCCCTACACTGGCTCCCAATCACCCAGCGAATTAAATTCAAAATACTAACCACAACATACAAAGCCATTTACAATTCTGCCCCGAGCTACATCACCAATCTTGTCTCCAAATATCACCCAAACTGTCCTCTCCGCTCTTCTCAAGACCTCCTGCTCTCAAGCTCCCTCATCTCCTCCTCCCATGCTCGTCTCCAGGATTTCTCCAGAGCCTCTCCCATCACCTGGAAATCGCTACCTCAACCTATCCCCTATTCTTGCTACTTTCAGGCGATCCCTGAAAACTCATCTCTTCAGGAAAGCCTATCACGTCTCCAACTAATCTCCTACCACTTCCAACAGCTCATTCCCCACAGTTACAGCCTTTTGTACCACCTGCCCCACCCTATTAGATTGTAAGCTCTTCTGAGCAGGGCCCTCTTAATAATGTTGTATTTTATTGTATTATAACTGTATTGTCTCCCTTTTATATTGTAAAGTGCTGCATAAACTGTTGGCACTATATAAATCCTGTATAATAATAATAATAATTTATTGTTTTAGCAGACACCCTAGGGAATAAAATGGTGGTCATTGCAACTTTTTATGCTACACGGTTATTGCGCATCAATTCCTCAAAGTCATTTTTTTTGGAAAGAAACTGTTTCATGAATAATAATAATTAAAAAAAAACACTAAAGTTAGCATGATTTTTCTTGTATACTATGAAAGATGATTTTACACTGACTAAATAGATACCTAACATGTCACGCTTTAAAATAGTGCACACTTGCGGAATGGCGCCAAACTTCAGTACTTAAAAATCTCCATAGGCAATGCTTTAAATTTTTTTAAGGGTTACATGTTTAGAGTAACAGAGGAGGTCTAGTGATAGAAATATTGTTCTCGCTCTAACATTCACGGCATATGTAACCTGTGTTCATCTGGCTCTGATGCTAGCCAGTGCCTCACAAGCCACTGACCTCACTGCACGTCCCTGATAGCAAACCCTTTGAGGGGCCTGTGTGCTTTTTTAAAATAAATAAACTGTCAATGACAATTCATTTGCCAAAAATGTTAAACACGTTTATCTTTTTAGATGTCAGTGCTGCTCCAGAACTTTCTTTACATTACATAAATGTGCCCCTTCTCAGACAGGATAAAGGAAACAGACATTTTTATATTCCAATTTAAGCATTTAAAAAATAACTGTTTCTGGACAAATGGAATTTTTATTTTTCCACCTTTTTGTATCCCATCCCCATGCTATTTTTTGACACCCCCTTGCCTATTAGCTCAGACAATTTTGATTTGACAGATATGGCTCCCATTGATTCCCCACAGCAGTTCGGCTCTTCAACATCCTATATAAGTAGACCCACTGCTGATCTGGGATACCTTCAAGGGAGTTGTGAGAAGCATTTTTATTGGTGAAATTAAAGTCTTCCACTTTGGAATGGGAGAAATCACTGTCTCAGAGTGTGAGCCAGGTGGAACACAATTATGTTGCATATCCCAATCTCATCTGAATGGTTTCCAGACTAAGAAGCACTGAAAATGTATATTATTAATACATTGCATATCCCAATCACATCCTAATGGTTTCCAGACTAAGAAGCACTGAGAATAATATACACATGTAAGGTCGAGAATAAGTGTTTATTTTGTATACTGATGTTTTATGAAGAAGAGGAATGTACTGCGTGCCTCTTAGCCACTATAGCAAGATCACAGCAGACCCCTTACCACGTTGGAGCATCACACTCTAGATCTGGTATGCTTATTTATTCCTGTGGTGTAATCCCCAAATATCTGGATATACATATCAGTATGAATATATCTATGTTTGCAAAGTTCAGTATAGTTCCACTTTTGCAAAGGTTCAGAACTACAACTAATTTTGCGTACACACAATCAGAAATTTCGTTGGAAAAACCTTGGATGGTTTTTCTGACGGAATTCCTCTCAAGCTTGGCTTGCATACACATGGTCACACAAAAGTTCTGTGAACTTTCGACCGTGAAGAACGCAGTGGCATACAACACATACGACGGCACTAGAAAAGGGAAGTTCCATACGAAGCGTGACACCCTTTGGGCTCCTTCTGCTAATCTCTTGTTTATCCCGTGTTAATAGAAGTTTGGTGAGAGACGATTTGTGCTTTTCAGCCTCATGCTTTTCAGATTGTTACTGCTCTTCAGTTTGTGCTTGTGGGTTTGTATTTGTTCTTCAGTGCATGTAGTCAGTTCGCATCTGGTTTTCAGTGCGTATTATTATTATAGTTCATATTTGTTTTCAGTGCATTCTTGTCCGCTCGTTTCTGATTTTCAGCTCGCTCTTCTTAGGCCTTTCTGTTTTTCAGTGCTTTCTGTTAATTCGTTCTGACCAGCCGACCGTTTTGAAGCAATGTTGCAGTTACGTACTCATTGTTCAGTTTGTGCTATGCGGGGGCTTGGTGCTGGGGTACTTACTTTGACTCAAGCCCAGTCCACGAACAGGGTGGGGAGGAGTTCATGGACCAAGAATTGGTTGCTCCAGTGTGACCAATTCTGTCATATGCCTTTGTTGTGGGATATCCAGGAGACTAATTCTGATGATTTCAGGAATTTTCTCCGGATGACGGACCCTGTTTTTCACGGTCTGTTGGTTTTGCCGTCCCCTTATATTATGAAGCAGGACACCTGCATGCGGCAAGCCATCACTCCAGAGCAGAGGCTAGTCGCCACGTTATGGTACTTGGCGACGGGGTGAAGTCTACAGGACCTCAAGTTCTCTACAGGCATCTCCCCCCAGGCTCTGGGGATCATTATGCCAGAGACCTGTTCTGCCATTATACAGGTCCTGCAGAAGGACTATATTAAGGTAAGTTTTCTCCTTTTAATATCACATTCTATGTATTTAATGTTTGCTAATGTATTGTATTTCTTTCATCATTCCCTAATTACCATGATTGTAATATGCTGCGAATGTCCTCTTTGTCCTCATACATACTGGAATTTTGTATTGCTCCTTTTTTTGTCCTTCATGCATATTTGCCTTCACTAACCCCCTTGTATCATATCCTTGGCCCATACACTCCTAGCCTAGTCACTTAACAATGTATTTTGTCAGCTCCATAGTAGTGCTTTACCCTAAACACCCCCTAAAATTTGTCCAAATGTTATTGTTGTAGAGTACCAGAGGCTTTTTTTGGGGGTCCCATACTTATCTAGAACCCCCCTAAAATTTTTACAATGGGCCATCAGAGGGGGTGAGGAATCTGATAAGTATACCTTATCTTTTTGTCTTTAAATACTCCTTAAAATAAATGTTATACTGATGTTGGCCAAGAATGTTTGTGTCTAATCTGCTTGCAATGTTATATGCAAAAGTAATATTTTTTTTTTTCTGGTTTGACTCCACAGTTTCCTTCAATGCCACGGGAATGGCAGACTGTGGCCTCCCAGTTTGCCGAGCGGTGGGACTTTCCCAACTGCGGAAGGGCAATCAATGGGAAACATGTCCACATCGTCCTACCACCCCACTCGGGGTCATACTATGTGAACATCTGATGAGGCCATTCCCCCAGAGGATCCTCACCCTGGAGAAGAGGGTTTTTAATCACCGGCTGGCCAGAGCCAGAAGAGTGGTGGAGAATGCATTTGGTATAATGGCCAGCTGGTTCAGCCTATTCCTTACTGCAATCAACATGGCGGAGTATAAACTGAATCACATAGTGCTAGCATGCTGTATTCTACTTAATAATATAAGGAGAAATGCTCCAAATTATGTGGCCTCAGTTGGGAAATCTTGAATTTGAATTTGATTTACTGCTTGTGTTTCTTTTAGCTGTCTCCTAGGTTCTCCTAGTGCACGTGTAGTGCCAAGTGGATTTTGCTTTATTACCGGTAAATACATTGTCACTGTAAACACCAACTTAATACAAAAACTGATATTGAGCATTGAAAGAAGAAGCCACATATTGTTGAGTATAAATACATTTACTGTCAAAAGTTTGACTTTTTTAGTTTTATATTTTGCTTTAACAGGCATG
The DNA here is from genome assembly GCA_037952925.1 of Lithobates clamitans. Taxonomy (NCBI): domain Eukaryota; kingdom Metazoa; phylum Chordata; class Amphibia; order Anura; family Ranidae; genus Lithobates; species Lithobates clamitans. Next base: position 2,325,819 of record JBBGZY010000806.1, read on the forward strand.
TTTCAAACCATAACATACACAAAAACACACCATGTATTATAAATATGCAGGCATACAACTATTACCTGAAGATGTGGTCTCAGACACTCACCTGTTGTGGTCACTATTTCAACCACATAATCCACCTCTCCTTCATCCACATCCTCAGGTTGTGTGCTGAGTTCCCCTTCTTTCGGAGGTGGGGGGTCCCTGGTGTCCTCAGACGTCCCGAGTCTTTTCTCCCCTAGAGATTTAAACAAAAGGTATACTTAGCACACAGATATTTGAGGCCAGAAATAGGAATATGAAACCTTGGTTGGAAGTGTGGTACAATTGTCTGTTTTGGGCAGAGTTCCAAGCTGAATACATTATTTTTTCCCTTACCAAAGCTGGAATACTTACCTTTTTTGGACAATATTCACACATGGAGACACCCCTAGTATCCCCTGGAGCACCTGTGTGGGACACCCTAAAAAGTTTGTTCTGATGTCCCAAACTAGTGCTCCTGCATCCAGATATGTAAACAGCTGCTGAGTGTCCTCTCCTTACATTACACTGAATCAAGTTTGCATTTCATTCTAGTTACAAACACATCTAGACAACAATGTACTAAACTTATTTTAATACAAATAGGCATGACCAAATGTAGTTAACCCTGTATCTGGGCCTTCCATCCAGGAAGAAGTGGAGGAGCTCAGCTTGAGGCAGGTGTAGTATTTTTCTACATATTTTTTGTCCTAAAATTAATGATGTTAACTAGATGTTATTATTGATAAGAAATTAATTATTGAACAAAAAGTGTTTTACATATCAATAGACAGTAGTGGTCAAGAATGATTGGGACAAGAATGAAAAATGCTGGGATCAGAATGATAGACTTTTCCATTTATTAACATTCAATTTGCAACAGCCATGAGCTGAAAATTGTGTGTGATTGATGAAGCAAAAACTAAAACTATGTCCCTTTTTTATACATAGGAAAGCCTCAGCCAGGATTTGGGTCTAGAATGTGGCAGCCAGGAGGTGGCATGGGGAAGTGGCATCCAGGAGGTGGCCGGGCCCAGTGGTCTGACCTAATCCCAGGTCCCTCCCCTCCGCCTTCCACCCAAAAGTCCCAGGAAGGGGAAGAACATGGAGGAGGCAGCACTTGCCCTCATTCGGGATGCTCATGCGACCCTGAGAGACCCCCGCAGCGTTCAAGAGGTGGACATATATGTGATCTGCTGCTGTTCCTGAACTCTCGGAGTCCAGGACCAGATTGTGCTCCCTATTGTATGGACTCCTCAGGCTACCAGTTTTCTTTTTCAAATAGTTGATGTGTGCCCTGGGGTACAAACTCTTCTCAAATCTCTGCAGTTTCTCCAGCGTTGCCTTTCCTCTTTCTTTTGTTATGACCCAGAATAAATGGTAATTTTGTTTTCAGCAAATACTTGCCTATGTGTTTTTATTAAAAAAGGACAGTTTGTTTGTGAGTAGGCAGGTACATTTCAAAAATACAATGTCAAATTAACAAGGGACACCAACCTCCTTGGGGTTAAAAAATACAAGATAATAATGTTGTTGTGGTAACTTGACACACAACAAAAAAAAATATGGAGATCACTAGAAAATTATTTTTAAAAAAAGGAAAAAAAATCACTATAAAAAATAGTTCTAAACATTATTATGGAGATCTGGCTTTAAAAACTAAAAATATTATTAAGAAGATTACAAGAAATAATAAAGAAATACGTTTGTCAGAACTCTGTGTGAATATCAGCAGCAAAACAACTTCTAACAAATTCTTCTAGCATTATAAAGAACAAAAGAATGCGCTGCATTAAAAGATCCAAAAATTTACAGCATGACGAATGTGCTATCTCCATTATGAATGCTAGTTTTACCAGACCGAGCGCTTCTGTCTCGTACTTGATTCTGAGCATGCAAGGTTTTTTGCACGTCAAAATTGCATACAGGCGAACGGAATTTACGATAGGAACTTTTTCCGATGGCAAAATAGAGAACCTGTTCTCAATCTTTTGCTGGCAGGAATTCCACCAGCAAAAGTCTGATGGAGCAAACACACGGTCAGAATTTCCGACCAAAACCTCACATCAGACTTTTGCTGGCGGAAATTCTGATCGTGTGTACGCGGCATAAGGCTTGGATTCATCTAATGTTATCAGTCATGCAAAGAGCAAATTTGATCAAAATGATTCTGACGCCTCAACTCTTTTACCTCCATTGTTCCCCTACTTTAATACCTCTAAAATTGTTCAAAGTAGTTAACATGATATTAAGAGATCTGTTTTGGAAAAATAAGTCCCCCAGCATTTCCCTGGAGCACTTACAACGCTCAAGAAGAAGTAGGTATTGCATTCCCAAGTCCTTATGTGTACTACCTAACCGCTCTGGTACAGCAGATCATAGGCCTAGAGGCCGAGGGAAATGAAACCACCCTGGCTAAAACCTCTGTAAATTACACTCCACTATAGTCTACTATAGTCTCTCTAGAAGCAGAAAAACCTTGCATCATTTTACCCCACCCATGCCACTGTGCATAGAACGTGTTGGAAGGTTTGTCAAGGGTAATTGGACATACTATATACTACCCTGCATAGGATAATCCCAAATTTATTGAACTTCATAAACTGAAGAATGTGGACAGTTGGCACAAATTTCAAATATGAAGAATATCCCAATTACTACTAATATCTTTTGACCTGTTACAACAACAATATCATGTGCCCCCAAGTAAGTGGCTCTGTTACCAAGGTTTACTATGTTCATCAGTCTCTGTCTTCAACTTGATTACTCAGTCTGACTCCACAAAGGCTTTAACTCAAACCCAGAGTTTACTTGAAAAGTACCTGTACTCCTACCCCTGCAAAGTTAGGAATAAGTGGAAAAGAGAGGTAGGCCCTACAGTGGAAGATCAATGGGAAGAGATATTCATAAATATCCATAGAGTACCACTTTATGTACTGTATATCAAAAACTGTCATAGCAATATACTGCATTATTATGAGAACACACTATATTTCTAAATGCACATATGATTTTGGGCAAAAGACAAAATCCTGTTTGTACTAAATGTATGATGGATCAAGGCTACTTCCTTCATATTCTTTGGAACTGTTCAAAACAAATACATTACTGGGAAACAGCCATCATCATGCTCAATGGGTATTCCAAATTAACATTACTAAGGACCCCCTTACTGTCATTATAGGATGCATAGATCTCCTATAAATCTTATGTATGTGAGGCCAATGTGAGAGCATTATTCCAGGCCAGTAGGTTAATTCTTGTTCACTGGAAATCTCAAAATCCACCTTTCGCAGCCCAATGCAAAATCTAGCTCAATAACATGCTATCAGAGATGGGCCGAACACCTCCCTGTGCTGTTCACAGCAGAACTCCCGAACAGGGGAATAGTTTTGCCCCGAACCACAAACTCTATTAAAGTCTATGGTGGGGGGTCCTCTTAGTCTGCCTGTAAAGTGATGCATCTGTGCCATGTACAGAACATGCTGCAGCAAAACAGACATTCTAAAGAAAAAAAAAACAAGTCAAATCACATTTAACCACTTAGGACAGGGCCTATTTTTCAGACTTGGTTTTTACAAGTTAAAATATGTATTTTTTGCTAGAAAATTACTTAGAACCCCCAAACATTATTTTTTTTCCAGACCCCCTAGAGAATAAAATGACGTCTGTTGCAATAATTTATGTCACACCGTATTTGCGCAAATGTCTTTCAAGCACAACTTTAAAAAATACACTTTTTTGAATTAAAAAAATAAGACAACAGTAAAGTTAGCCCAATTGTTTTTGTATTGTGAAAGATAATGTTACACTGAGTAAATTTATACCCAACATGTCACGCTTAAATTGTACCCGCTCGTGGCATGGCAACAAACATTGACCCTTAAAAATCTGCATAGGTGACGTTTAAAAATTTCTCCAGGTTACCAATTTCGAGTTACAGAGGGGGTCTAGTGCTAGAATTATTTCTCTCATTTTAATGCCCCGTACAGACGGTCGGATTTTTCGATGGAAAATGTCCGATTGGAGCGTGTTGTCGGAAATTCCGACCGTGTGGGGGCTCCATCAGACATTTTCCATCGGATTTTCCGACACACAAAGTTGGAGAGCAGGAGATAAAATTTTCCGACAACAAAATCCGATCGCGTCAATTCCGACCATGTGTGGCCTGTTCCGACGCACAAAGTGCCACGCATGCTCAGAAGAAATTCCAAGACGGAACAGCTCGTTCTGGTAAACTTAGCGTTCGCAATGGATACAGCACTTTCGTCACGCTGCAATGTTAAAAATGGTTTAATGCAGCGCACTCTCTTCTTCTTTATAATGTGACAAGAATGAAGTAGTTTTGCTGCTCATATTCACACACACTTCTCACAAAGTTTTATTTTTGTTTTTTTATTGGGATTCCCTGAATATATTGTTATTAGTTGTCACATCTGACAGAATTTTTTTTTTTTTATTTAATTTTTTTGGGGATTTTAAGCCTTTTTTTTATTTAATGTTTGGATTTTTTCAAAGGCTGATCTTTGTTCAATGTTATTTTTATTTTTCCTCCAGAATATTTTTGTGTGTGTTTTGTGTGTCAAGTTACCCCAACACCATTGATATCTTTTATTATTTAATCTCCAGGAGATTGTTTGTTGTTGGTGTCCCTTGTTCATTTCACATTGTATTTTTGAAATGTACCTGAATCCTCGCAAACAAACTGTCCTTTTTGAAGTAAAACACATAGGAGAGTATAATTCAAAACAAAAATCCTTTATTAAGGGATCAGAACCAAACAAAGAGGAAGGCAACACTGGATCAACAAGAGAAATTAGCGAAGCTTGGGACCCCCACGGCAGACATCAATTTTTGAACATCAAAACTGGTGGCCTGAGGAGTCCATATGTAAGGAAGGGCAGTCTGGTCCAGAATTCGCAGAGATCCAGATAGCAGCAGATGACATCTGTGTCCCCAGGCTGTGGTACCACAAGAGGCTGCATCTTTTGGCCGACCAGACTGGATCCAGGGTCCTCACTTTCTGGTCTTCCTTTCATGCTTCCTTCCCGGCTGTGGCTGTGCAGTTGGAGATGTGGCAGGAGGAGGAGTAGGACCTGGAGGAGGACTGGGAGGACCTGGAGGAGAGGGAGGACGAGGAGAAGGACCTGCAGGAGGAGGAGGAGGACCATCGCAAAGGTGTGTCTGAGCTGTCATTTGGCCCCTCATACCTTTGTTAAGAGCCTCCAATATGAGGGCCTCACACATGACTTGTTGGCCCTCCTCCATCCTCTGCATTTTATAGGCAATGACGGCAGCAATTTCCTCCTCCATGGTGTGTGGTGCTCCCAGGACCTCTGTAGCCCTCCAAAAGAGTCCTCTGGTAGCCTCCTCTAGGGCACTCCTCCTCCTGCCACTTTCTCTTTCCAGGGGGAGTGGAGGGACCTGCAGATCAGCCAGCCGGCTCGGCCCGGCCACCTCCTGGCTGAGACTTCCCTGTGTATGAAAAAAGGACATGGTTTTAGTTTTTTCTTCATCAAACACAATCATAAATTAGTACTCCCAACTAACATCTAGTTAACATCATTGATTGGACAAGCAGAAATATTTAGAGGAATGCTATACCTGGCTCAATCTGGGCTCCTCCATGTGTTGTTGCCTGGAAGGCCCAGGTTGGCCGTCAGAAGCCTCAGCCGGGGCGGAAGGAAGCGTGGAAGGAAGACTAAAGAGGGATGGCCTGGGTTCTGTCTGGCCTGCCAGAAAATGCAGCCTGTCGTAGTACAACATCCTGGGGACATAGATGTCATCTGATGCTCCGGATCTCTGTGAATCCAGGACTTTCTTGCACTCCCTTAGATATGTACTCCTCAGGCCACCAATTAATTTCTTTAAATAGGTGATGTCTGCCGTGGGGATCACCTGCTTCACAATTTCACACAATTGCTCCAGTGCTGCCTTCCTCTTTGCTTGGTTCTTGAAATGGGGGTGTTTAATCTCCCACAGACAGGGCAGATCCCTTTAACATATCTAGGAATACTGACATGAAGTCATTATCTTTCATTAGCATATTCATGTTCACTGCAAGACACAACACAAGACAAAGCCTAATGTCAGACAAAACTCTCCTAATCTTGTTACAATAGAGGCTTCAATAAAGAAGCAGTATAGGCACAAGTTTGTCTCTTACCTTCGTTCTTATGATCGGCGCGTCCAATGCTCCTTCCTCCACTCACAGATCGTACGTAATACGCACGCGTGCAAAAAATTATACTGGAACCCCCTAACGGGGCTTTAAAGCAGCCAATGAAATACAATATTGATCGTTGAAAAAATTCAATTTTATTAGTACAAAAAGTATATAGATAGAGTATTAAAAAATCACAAAAGATAGATACTGACTATTCGAGTCAAGACATGATCTAAATGTGACCTATCTTTACATAAAACAAAGCATACAATTAAGCCAAGTACTAGGCAAAATGCATTAAATGGCGACCAAAATTATCTTAAATGTTATATACTTGAAAGGGTAACAACAGACATTGCCTGTAATACGATACATGTATGTGGAACAACAGAAGTTGTATACGTGAATCCTGATGCGTTTCGACCCTTCCCGGGTCCTCTTCAGAGGATGGTTGTCCACTATGAAAAGATCAACATGTGTCAGACATAGCATCAAATCCAACCATACCAAACCTATGTACACGCACCATAAAGTTACCTAGATTGTATAATTACCTAATACAGGAGTTATAGCATTTCCCACGTGCAGTTTAGACTTTGTAGGTTATTGTATTTTAGGTGGTGCAGTTTCTCTTTAGTTCCCCCGTCTCCCCCGTGTCGGACAAGCCCCCAGAAGAGCGGGCAGTGGGCCAAGTGTGTCTTGCGAGGGATCACATCTATCAGCCCCCCATATATGGAAAGGGGGAGGAGGAGGGGAGGGCGACGAACAACCCGAAAGGTACCTGAGTGGGTATACGTTAATGCTGGAAGTAGAAAATATTGGGTGTTAGATACTAAGAGAGCGGGGGGTCACTTGGTTAATCCACACAGATTGGGAAATTTCCCAGCTGTAGAAATTTATAGAGACATTAAATGTTGAGTACATGGGTGTACAGAGGGCATTAATGAGGAGATGAGAGGAAGGGGAGGAAAAAATGTGAGGAAAAAGATGGGGAAGGGGGAAAGGCAAAAAGAGGAGACGAAGGAATAGAAAGGGAGGTGAGAAGAGGTGAAGAAGAGGAAATAACCCAAAGCAGTGTATGTGAAGATAGAGCAAGTGAAAAATAGTAAATGCCCTGCTGATAATCAGTCCCATGTACCATAAAAATATATGCAGAGAGCAAAAGGTAAGGGTGCCGACACACCACCAATGAGTGGGCAAGTGAGATGGAGGGGGGGATGAGGGAAGAAAGGAATGCCAAACAGAATGGATAAAAGTGATAAACAGAATAAAAGGAAAAGGGAGAAAAGGAGGAGAAACAAGAGGCGGGAAAGGGTGGGAGAGGGAAAAATGACGAAGGGAAACCCAATGGAGGGAACGGGAAAATAGGAAGGGGGGGGGGAAAGAGGGGAAGGGGGGGGAGAAGAAAAAAAAAAAAAAAGGGGGGGGGGGAAAGGGGGGGGGGAAAGGGCAGGGGGGGGGAGACGGGAAAGGGATGGGAAGTGCTGCGGGAGGGAAGAAAGAAAGGGAGGGGGGAAGAAGCAAAAAGAGGGGAAGGGAAAGGGAAGAAAAAGGAAAGTTGATTATGGGACAGGGGGTGAAGAGGGGGAAGGGTGCACAAGGGAGGTGAAAAAGGTGTGGATTGCGATTCTAGTGACCATAGATGTCGAAGCGTTGTACAGCAGCATTTCCCATTCCAAGGGGTTGGCTGCTGTGCAAAGGGCTTTGCAACAGCATTCCCAATATGATCCGGCCTTGGTTAAGTTTATCTTGGATGGCCTGCATTATATACTGCATCATAATCATTTTTGTTTCAACAACTCCCACTACCTCCAGGTACAGGGTGTGGCTATGGGGACCTGTTGTGCCCCCTCTTACGCCAACCTGTACCTGGGGGAGTGGGAGAAGTCCCTCCTCGATGGCGAGGACCTTGTCGAATACACCAGCCATATAACCAAATGGCTGAGGTATATCGACGACGTCTTCGTCGTCTGGGAGGGACCCGAGAACAAGCTATTTGAATTTTTTCATAAAATCAATGTGAACGATCGTAACTTGAAGTTCACAATGACCCATGACTTCCACAGCGTCACCTTCCTAGATGTCTCCGTTTCAATCACTGCGGAAGGACATCTTTCCAGCACTTTGTTTCGTAAGACAACTGCTGGGAATACGGTCCTTCATTGTGATAGTTTCCATCCAATCCCATTGAAAAACTCGATCCCCTACGGACAGTATTTGCGCCTTCGGCGCAACTGTTCCAGCGATGCTTTGTTCATAAAAGAAGCAGAGGGGCTTCAAAATCGACTGCTAGCAAGGGGCTACAGTAGATCTTGCCTTAAAAAAGCCTACAATCAGGCTATTAGACACTCTAGATCCCAGCTACTCTTCAAACCCAAACCTTCCCGAAGCTCCGAATGCAACCCTACCCGGATTATCATGCGTTACTCCCGTCAACATCAGGCCATTAGAAAGATCATAGAACGCTATTGGAGCATCCTCACAGATGACCCCAAGCTACGTGGATTTGTTCAGGACAGACCCACTATAACATACAAAAGAGCTATGTCACTGCGTGACCAGCTCGTTCGTAGTGAATACACCAATGACAATAAGAGACTTAAGCACTGTTCAACAGTGGGTTCTTTCCCCTGTGGACACTGCTCATACTGCTCTTTCATCAAACAGGACAAAATCTTTGTTTGCCTAATGGCAACACATTCACACCAAAACAGTTTGCGAATTGCCGCACTCGCGGTATAGTATACCTGATGGAATGCGAGTGTGGTGCATACTACGTGGGGAAAACCAGGCAGGAATTCTGGAAACGCATCTCTCAACATGTTTACAGTATGGAGGTGGGGAACCCGTACCTTCCTATTGGGAGGCACATCATTTTTACACACAATTGCAGAGTTCCTAAAGTCACCTTTGTGGCCCTCTATAGAATAAACATCCCCAACAGAGGTGGCGACTGGAATAAGTCTCTGCTGCAAAAAGAGCAGAGATGGATATTCCAGTTACAGGCCACCTCTCCACCAGGTTTAAATGAATCAATTTCATTTGCTCCCTTTTTGCAGGGATTCTCATCAGGGAAGACACAATGACTTCCCCTTTCCTCCTTCCCCCCCCTTTCCCTTTTTTCTTTCTTTCCTTTTTTTTTTTTTTTTTTTCTCTTTCCCCTCTCTTTCTTCCCCCCTTTTCCCCCCTTCCCCCCCCTTGCTTCCCCCCCCCCTTCTCCTTCCCCTTCCCTTTGCTGACCTTAGCCAATTGTCCCCATACATTTTTCTCATTAGCGTTTCCAGCTGTTTGCATGTCACTGCCTGGTTTTCCCCCACGCATAATCATTAATAGTCATCACTTTATTGTTTTTACTGTTTTCATTGCTTTTCTCATCATGCTCACATGCATGAGACGTTTATGTGTATGTCACTGGATTTAACAAAATGAACCATGTACTCTGTATCATTCTACCCCTTGTGAAATCTAGCCTTAATACAGTTCGGAATTTTTCTATGACTTTAATATTCACTATCATGTAATTTTTCTTTTCTTATTTTTGTACATGTACCATCCCGATCGCGCAGGTTGTAAGAAAATTATTGTTTTTGCAACTGTGCAATCATGTCAAAATATACAATGCCATGCATGGTAGGATGCATTTAAGATGGCCAGCAAGCAATCAGTCCATGGCATGCAGACCATATGTTTAGCACCATCGAACAGTTCATGTAAATGGCCTGAGCCATTTCTCACTACTACTACCAGCATTTTTTATATAATAGCACCTCTGGGCAGTATGGCTCTGTGTCCCCCACTGTTTCCCCCAGTGCCTGGTTTTCTCCTCTGGGGGCGGGGGTGCACCTTTTTCTGTGTCTTCCTGGCAGGGTGAGAGAGGAGACGCTTGGGTCCCGCGTCTCCCTAAGTGCCCACTAGGTGGCTTCACCTGGGTGGGACACCTCTCTCCCTGCCAGCGGCGTCCCGGATCCCTTCCGGACACCGCACTCACGCGCCTGCGCCCTAGGGCGCGTGCGCGTGACGTAGCGGCGCCTGCGCAGTTGCGGCGGAAGCGACGGGGACGGCCGAAGGTGTTTTCCTTTCCGGAACGCCGGGGGGACCACACCAGGGCGCACAGCGGTGCTGCTCGCTTCCCCCGATGGGGGGGGGAGGAGGGACGCAGGACACACGGACACCTGAAGGGAGTTAGCCAATCGGCACTCCCCATAAATATGGGAACCGCCAGGGGATATTCATTGGATCCTTTTCCAACTGGAGACAGGCCACACAGACTGACAGCTCACACTGGTAAGCACATATGAACGAATGTAACATTCTTTTAACGACTTGGTCCTCCTTTAAACCGTTGTTGACCTTGTCAGATTCATTTACACCTCAATTTTTCATTATCCAGAATACTTCAATTCTTCTACTCAGTTCAGCTGAATTAGGTAATTAGTTCCGACACCTCCCTCGCATGTTCACATAGTTTGTCACCCTCATTTGATGATTGTTTTGTGCACGTTTGTTCTACATTGGTTTTTTTTCACTTGGCAAATCCCCTCACGTCCCCCCTTTTTTTCCCCCTGTCCCTCCACGTTCCATACCCCGTCTTTCACTTCACTTGCACTTCCCCTTCTCCCTTCACTTTTCTACCTTATTCCCTTCCCCTTCTTCCCCCTCTCCCCCCATCTCCCCCTCTCCCCCTTCCTCCTTCCCCCTTCCTCTTTCTCCCCTCTCCCCCTTCCCTCCTTCCCCCTTCCCCCCCCCACCCCTCTCCATCTCACACCCCGCTCATCACTCCATCCACACCTTTTTCACCTCCCTTGTGCACCCTTCCCCCTCTTCACCCCCTGTCCCATAATCAACTTTCCTTTTTCTTCCCTTTCCCTTCCCCCTCTTTTTTGCTTCTTCCCCCTCCCCTTTCTTTCCTTCCCTCCCGCAGCACTTCCCATCCCTTTCCCGTCTCCCCCCCCCTGCCCTTTCCCCCCCTTTCCCCCCCCCCTTTTTTTTTTTTTTTCTTCTCCCCCCCCCTCCCCTCTTCCCCCCCCCTTCCTATTTTCCCGTTCCCTCCATTGGGTTTCCCTTCGTCATTTTTCCCTCTCCCACCCTTTCCCGCCTCTTGTTTCTCCTCCTTTTCTCCCTTTTCCTTTTATTCTGTTTATCACTTTTATCCATTCTGTTTGGCATTCCTTTCTTCCCTCATCCCCCCCTCCATCTCACTTGCCCACTCATTGGTGGTGTGTCGGCACCCTTACCTTTTTGCTCTCTGCATATATTTTTATGGTACATGGGGACTGATTATCAGCAGGGCATTTACTATTTTTCACTTGCTCTATCTTCACATACACTGCTTTGGGTTATTTCCTCTTCTTCACCTCTTCTCACCTCCCTTTCTATTCCTTCGTCTCCTCTTTTTGCCTTTCCCCCTTCCCCATCTTTTTCCTCACATTTTTTCCTCCCCTTCCTCTCATCTCCTCATTAATGCCCTCTGTACACCCATGTACTCAACATTTAATGTCTCTATAAATTTCTACAGCTGGGAAATTTCCCAATCTGTGTGGATTAACCAAGTGACCCCCCGCTCTCTTAGTATCTAACACCCAATATTTTTCTACTTCCAGCATTAACGTATACCCACTCAGGTACCTTTCGGGTTGTTCGTCGCCCTCCCCTCCTCCTCCCCCTTTCCATATATGGGGGGCTGATAGATGTGATCCCTCGCAAGACACACTTGGCCCACTGCCCGCTCTTCTGGGGGCTTGTCCGACATGGGGGAGACGGGGGAACTAAAGAGAAACTGCACCACCTAAAATACAATAACCTACAAAGTCTAAACTGCACGTGGAAATGCTATAACTCCTGTATTAGGTAATTATACAATCTAGGTAACTTTAGTAGATGGTGCGTGTACATAGGTTTGGTATGGTTGGATTTGATGCTATGTCTGACACATGTTGATCTTTTCATAGTGGACAACCATCCTCTGAAGAGGACCCGGGAAGGGTCGAAACGCGTCAGGATTCACGTATACAACTTCTGTTGTTCCACATACATGTATCGTATTACAGGCAATGTCTGTTGTTACCCTTTCAAGTATATAACATTTAAGATAATTTTGGTCGCCATTTAATGCATTTTGCCTAGTACTTGGCTTAATTGTATGCTTTGTTTTATGTAAAGATAGGTCACATTTAGATCATGTCTTGACTCGAATAGTCAGTATCTATCTTTTGTGATTTTTTAATACTCTATCTATATACTTTTTGTACTAATAAAATTGAATTTTTTCAACGATCAATATTGTATTTCATTGGCTGCTTTAAAGCCCCGTTAGGGGGTTCCAGTATAATTTTTTGCACTTTATGGGGTGTGCGGCCTACCCGTCTACACTCATGTGAGTGTCCATGTTTTTCAATACGCACGCGTGTTATGCTTTATACACACTGCGCATGCGTGTAACTCCGCCCGCCCCTGACGTTCTTTTTAGTCTATTCACCGCCCCTTTTCGTTCGGCGCAGTGGGGGAAGAGCACATGGCGGAGTCACAGCAGGTGCATGCTAATTGCAGGAACGAGGAGGAGGAGGAGGAAAGCCCGGATCCGGACACGTCCCGATTCAGAAGGAGACGTTTTAAGGCCACAAATATGTCCTTTGGGGAGATGTTGGAGATGGTCGACATCATGAAGAAGTCTGACTATGACGGAAAGTATGGGCCTTACCCCAACCCCAAAATCAGAAAGGCCAAGATCATGGCGAAAGTGATCAAAAGTCGGCAGAAGAATTTCGGGGTACGAAGATCGAAAGATCAGCTCAGGAAGCGGTGGTCGGACCTTGAATTGAGAGAGCCAGAGCAGTACCGAAAGATCTGGAGAGTGCTGCAAAAAAGTAAGTAGTTGTGCTGTGTTCCTATTCTTTCTGTCTTTATTCCGTTCGTGCTGCTCCATATGCTTTTATTAACTGTAACGTTTAAAAGGGCAATTTTAATGTTCATGGGCCCATTATTCATTCGTATCAAACATTTTTCTTTCGGCCTCTAAAACACCATTGTTTAGGCCATATGCATTTTCCCACATTTTTTTGGGCCTACTTGGATGCCAAATAGTTGTTTGTGTAGATGGGTTTGTTACTAGAATGAAATGCCAACTAGATTGTGTGTAAGGAGAGGACACTGAGCAGCTGTTTTCACATCTGGACACTGGAGCACTAGTGTGGGACACAAGAACACCATTTTTATTAGGGGGCACACAGGTGCTCCAGTGTATACTATGGGGGGGTCTCCATCTGTGAAGCTTGTACTAAACAGGTAAAGTATTGCAGCTTGACAAAGGCCAATAAAAAAAAGACATCTTTGAACTCGGCTAAAATAGACAATTGTACCCCACATCCAAGCAATGTTTCCTATTTCTAGTTCTGCCATCAAATATCTGTGTGCTAATTATACCATTTTTGTTTTACATAGGGGAGAAAAGACTCGGAGGACACCCCTCATCCGAGGAGACCACAGACCCCCCACCTCTGGAAGAAGGGGAACTAACACCAACACAAGAAGAGCAGGAGGAAGAAGAAGATGTGGTGGAGATTGGCACCACAACAGGTGAGTGTCTGCGACCACAAGCTCAGTTAAGAGATGGATGGTGGCAGATTTTTGATACCTGTTTTTGTTTTCTTTATCTCTTTTTAGGTGATCGTGATGTGAGGGATCCAGAACATAAAAACATCAGAAAGTGCCCAGATCCTGATCGGGGAGATCATGGGGTGTAATCTCGAATTGCACAACATACAGCAAAAAATCAATGATGTTATTAAAAAAAATAATAACATCATTGATGTTTTGGGGCGAATTTAAAACCCCACAAAATCACTTTTTGGATTGTGGTCCAATCTTTTAAATATTTTTGCAATGTTTTGAAAAGCCAAATTTGGAGGATGCACACAGTGTGCCAACATGTGCTATCTGCCATCACGGGAGATCAATGGACGCGTTTTGGGAGTGCAACCCCTTCCTCAATTATAAAGTAGTGTTGAGGAAGGGCTTGCTCCCCCAAAACACGTCCCTTGATCCCCCCTGATGGCAGATAGCACATGTTGACATTCGTAAATTGGTGTGCATCTTCCAAATTTGGCTTTTCCAGGGGTGATTTCCCCCCATCTGAACGCTATATCAAACCCAGTTCCTAAATACTGATATCTGATATAGCCTTCAGGTTTTACCTAATGTGAACTTTGTAAGTTCAAGTTTTTTGGCTTTCTTGTTGGTTTTACACAGGCCTGTTTTATCTGAAATGGACATTTCGATTTTTGATAATGCTACTCCAAAAATTGTTATACAACAAACATGTTGGTTTGTTTTAAAAACCTTTGGTAAATGCACATGCGATTGTGCAAGTATAAAAAAGTTGCTTACTCAAGAATGTGTGGATTATTGTCTCAACACTACAATACAACACTTTTGGGGTGATGTAATTGCTGTTTTCTGCAAAAATGGGGGTTATTTCCTAAGGGCAAATCCTCTTTGCACTACAAGTGCAGTTTCAGTGCAGTTGCAAGTGCACTTGTAGTGAAATGTGTTTTTGCATTTAGGAAATAAACAGCCAACAGTGCTTTGTATAAGGTTACACAATCACGACATTTTCTGCACTCAACACATTTCTGTCAGGGTCAGCTAAAACAAACACAAGCAGTAAATGTCCACCAAGAATTTCTTTTTTTTTTTATTATAAAAAGGCTTCACAGATTGTCTGGCATATTGATAGCCCCCCTACCCGCAAAGAACTCCAATTAGCGTAACCGGACATCATGGGCACTCAGGGAGGGCAAGCCAGGACGGCCACTTTCAAGCGCCGTCAGTGTGGTTTGATGTAGGATTCCGGCCTCAGGCCCAACTGAGCCAGCATAGTTGGCCGAATGTTTCCTTAAAAAGTTATGGAGAACACAGCACACCAGTATAATATGGTTCATTTTTTACTCCGCCATATGGATGGGTGTCAGAAATAGTCGGAACCGGCTGGTCAGGATTCCAAATGTGTTCTCCACCACTCTTCGGGCTCTGGCCAGCCGGTAATTAAAAACCCTCTGTTCCGGGGTGAGGGTCCTCATTGGGAATGGCCGCATCAGGTGGTCCCCCAGCGCAAACGCTTCATCAGCAACGAACACAAATGGGAGTCCTTCAACATTGTCCTCTGGAGCTGGCAAGTCCAAGCTGCCATTCTGGAGACGCCTGTAGAACTCCGTCTGGGCGATGACTCCACCATCGGACATCCGGCCATTCTTCCCCACGTCCACATACAAGAAGTCATAATTAGCCGACACCACCGCCAACATCACTATACTATTAAACCCCTTGTAATTATAATAGTATGACCCCGAGTTGGGTGGTGGGACGATGTGGACGTGTTTCCCATCAATTGCCCCTCCGCAGTTAGGAAAGTCCCACCGCTCGGCAAAGTGGGAGGCCACAGTCTGCCATTCCTGTGGCGTGGGGGGAAACTGTTGAGGAAAAAACAATAAACATTACTATTTTTTCACAGAAACATGGCAAGCAGATTATACACAAACATTATGGGGCAACCTCCAGATAGCATTTACTAAGGGGAATTTATCAAGGCCAAAGTATAAGGTACACCTATCATATTCCCCCCCCCTCTCATGGGCCATTTCTAACATTATAGGGGGTGTGTGGAAATCTTGGACAGGTAACCCTCTTCACTTCATTGAAAGATGAATGCCTAAATAATGGGTATTACTTTGAACAGACCCTCCTAAGTTACACTATTGGCAGACCACTGGACAGGTAAGAAGTGTCATAATACAAAGATATAAATACGCATTGTACACATTTGAGGACATTTGGACATTCTGCTTTTACCTATCAAGATAATAAAAGGATACAAAAACTTTAAACAGTACAATTGGAAAGTGTACAGGCAGGCCCTTGCACTACATGTTTTAGGGAATTCATCCATAAATCTGACCAGTAAAGAGGTGGCTATAGTGTGTATGGGTTTGGCAAAGTCAGCAGATAGATGATTGAGGATAGAGAATTGGGATCAGCTGACTTAGCAGTTGGGGGAGGGAGGGTTACTAAAAATTTTTGGGGGACACCACAAAAAAAAACTCTGGCACTCTGCCTGAATTTAAATCAAAAATAACATTTCCAAACATTTTAGGGGATGTTTGGGGTAAAGCACTACTATGGAGCTAATAAAATACATTGTTAAGTGACTACATGAGGTGAATATAGGCCAGGAGACACCATGCTGGGGAGGTTAGTGAAGGGCAAATATGTATGAAGGACATAAAATAATAATTACATAAAAATCCAGCATGCATGAGAACAAAGGGGACATTCACAGCATATTACAAGCATGGTAATTAGGGAATGAGGAAAGAAATACAATATATTAGCAAACATTCAATACAATAAAATGTGATATAAAAGGATGAAAATCTTACCTTCATATACTCCTTCTGCAGGACCTGTATGATGGCAGAACAGGTCTCTGGGATAATGATCCCCATTGCCTGGGGGGAGATGCCTGTCGAGAACTTCAAGTCCTGCAGGCTTCTCCCTGTGGCCAAATACCACAGGGTAGCGACCAACCTCTGCTCCACAGTGATGGCTTGCCTCATGCAGGTATCCTGCCTGCTGATATAGGGGGTCAGCGAAGCCAACAAACGGTGAAACACGGGGTCCGTCATCCTGAGAAAGTTCCTGAAATCATCAGGATTATTCTCACGGATCTCACGGAGCAAAGGCATATGAGAGAGCTGGTCAGGCTGAAGCAACCAATTCTTGGTCCATGAACTCTTCCCACCCTGTTCATGGACTGGACTTGTGTCAAGGTCAGGACCCCAACACCAAGCCACCGCACAGCACAAACTCTACGAGGAGTACGCATACGAAACATGGCTAGAAAACGGTCGGCTGCTCAGAACGAAGTAACAGAACGCACTGAAGAACAGCAAGGCTTGTGAAGAGCGACCTGAAAAACAGCAACGAGTGGACAAGATCGCACAGGGAACTCCAATACGAACTGACTGCACGCACTGAAGAGCAGATACAAACCCACAAGCACAAACTGAACAGCAGAAAACGATCTGAAAGCCACAAGTCTGAAAAAGCGTGAATCGTCTCTCACCAAACTTTTACTAACACGAGATTAGCAAAAGGAGCCCAAAGGGTGCCGCGCTTGGTTCTGAACCGGCCTTTTCTAGCCTCGTCGTACATGGTGTACGTGACCGCGTGGTTGGCAATCGGAAATTCCGACAACTTTGTGCGACCGTGTGTAGACAAAATAAGTTTGAGCCAACATCCGTCGGAAAAAATCCTAGGATTTTGTTGTCGGAATGTCCGAACAAAGTCCGACCGTGTGTACGCCCTATAACAATCGCGGCAATGCCTCACATGTGTGGTTTGAACACCATTTTCATATGCGGGCGTGACTTAGGTATGCGTTTGCTTTTTTTTTTTTAGATTACATTTTTTTTATTTTGACACTGTCTTTAAAAAAAAAATGGATCACTTTTATTCTTATTACAAGGAATGTAAACATCCCTTGTAATAGAAAAAAAAGCATGACAAGACCTCTTAAATGTGAGATCTGGGGTCAAAAAGACCTTAGATCTAACATTTACACTAAAATGCAATAAAAAAAGTCCTCTTTAAGACCATTGGGCGGAAGTGACGTTTGATGTTGCTTCCGCCATCCAATGGTGTGGAGCCTCTCCAGCCTGTGAGTGGAGAGGACCCGATCATCTCCCCCGCTACCGACAGCTGCGGTAAGCGGCAGAGACCTCCGGAGCATGGCAGGAGGTGGGGAGGCCCTCTTCCACCCCCGATAAAAGTGATCTTGTGGGAAATCCACCACTGAGACCACTTATTTATATTTAGTTGTTCATTTATTAAAATATGCAGTCTTACCTGAAGGCCTCGATGCCCAAAACTAAAGATGTTGGGGGTTATTTACTAGAGGCAAATCCACTTTGCACTACAAGTGTACTGCAAGTGCACTTAGAAGTAAAGTTGCTGTAGATCTGAGGGGAACCTGCAAGGAAAATAAAAAAACAGCATTTTAGCTTGCACATGATTGGATGATAAAATCAGCAGAGCTTCCCCTCATTTCAGATCTACCCCTTAGATTTAGAGCGACTGCACTTCCAGGAGCATTTGTAGTGCAAAGTGGATTTGCCTTTTGTAAATAACCCCCTTTGACATTAAAAGACCTTAAGAGAGCCAGCATACCAGCATAACATACAAAATCAAAACCTAGGGGTCTGTCCATCACACCCCATTAAAATTAGGTGACTCCAAAAGCTTGTACAAAAAGTTTGGTATTCAATTTCTTTCGAAATTTCAGAAAGTCATTCTCAAGTTTCAGTTTCAGAGTCAAGGAGTTCCAAAATTCAGCTCCTTGTACATCACTCGTTCTCCCTCCGCATGTTTTCTTTTTAAATTTTGGAATCTTCAATATGGCCAAGTTTGCCGATCTCAATGATCGGGTCAGCACATACTTAAAACATTTTTCCTCCACTTGTATGTGAAAGCGGTCTGCCTGCTGTTGAAGAGGATACTGGGGTATGGCAGCTAGCTGCTGCCATAACAACGGTTTTCCACTTAAAACAGCCGAAGTACAACTGCGGCGGGTGATCCTTGAGTAGTTAAATTGACTCATGGTTGCAATTGCTGGTACCCAGCTATTTAAAAAAATTAAGAAATTGCGTGGGGTCCCCCCCTTTGCTGTTGTTGTGGGGGGCAATACAGAATCTGGAAGCCCCCTTTAACAAGGGGGGCCCCCAGATCCTGCCCCCCATGGGAATGAGTATGGGGTACATAGTACCCCTACCCATTCACCAAAAAAAGTGTCAAAATACTGTATTTATCTATGTATAACATGCCACGGTGTATAACACGCACCTTCATTTTAAGAGGGAAGTTTCAGGAAAAAAAATGTAAATTTTAAATAAAGAACTTTGAAGCAAAATAAGGGTCACAGTTCATCAATTCAGCCTGATCAATGCCCATCTGTAGCTTCACCAGTGCCCATCAATGCAGCCTACACAGTGCTCATCAGCAGCCTCACCATTGCAAATGATTGCAACCTGCACAGAGCCCATCAGCAGGCTCTCCATTGCCCAACTGCAGCCTCACCATTGCCAATTAATGCAGCCTGCACATTGCTCATTAATGCAGTCTGCACATTGCTCATTATTGCAGCCTGCACATTGCCCATTAATGCAGCCTCACCGTTGCAAATTAATGCAGCCTGCACAGTGCCCATCAGTAGCCTCTTTATTGCCCATTAATGCAGCCTCCCCATTGCAAATTAATGCAGCCTGCTCATCTGCAGTGCCAGATTACACAGCACCACAATCTCATGTGTACCCAGCGATCAGTCACACACAGTCCTGCCTCCTGGCCCAGCTCCTGTAATAGACAGAACAGTGGTCCAATTGTGGGCTAGGAGGTGGGACTGTGTGTGACTGATCGCCGGGTACACAGGAGATTGCTGCTCTGTGTAATCCGGCGGCGCCCACCCCCTCTTTCCACTCAGAGACCGCAGGAATCGGCGTATAACATGCACACGCGTTTCCCCCCAAAAAGTGCGAGTTATACGCTAATAAATAAGGTAAATAAAAACAGTAGACAGGTTTTTGACAATTCCTTTATTAAAAATAAAAAAACAGTGTCACCCATCGTCAATCACAACACCCACTGCACCGCCGACCCGAAAAAGAAAAAAAAAATTGTTACGCCCATCGGGAAAGCAAACTGACGAATGTCAGGCTTGCTGTTTGACAGTTCTTATATAGGTAAGGGCAGGGCCACCTGGTGACATCACCTGGTGACACCACCCATTTGTGATATCTCTGACCCAGCATGCATCGCCAGGTGGCCCCTGCCCTTACCTATATAAGAACTGTCAAATGGCAAGCCAGCTATTCAGCTGTTTGCCTTCACGGTGGGCGGAGCGTTTTTTTTTTGGTGTTTTCGGGTCAGCGGTGGCAGTGGCATCGCAATATTTTTTTTTTTTTCAAATAGTTTTTATTGAATTTTGTCAGGCTAACAAAAACAAACTTGCATTGACATATGGAGAAATGAGAATACAGAAAACAAGAGGCTGGTATAACACAACTTCTATAGCCTAAATCTACAAGCAGAGGAACAATAACTAAAGCTAACTGAATGATATGGGGCTCCTGAAGAACAGTATTTAGATTGGTACTATCAACTATGTGAAGCTAAGCATCAAGGGGCCTCTGTTGCTATGAGTGTGAAGTTTTCTTTAAGTTGCAAGAGTAGTAGTAGGATTTCGAAGGTCCTCTGAGTGTAAGGATGAAGGAGTGTGAGGGCGTTTGGGCATAAAAGGTGTTTTGGTACATACCAATAAAGGCCTACCCAGGACCCATTCACCCCTATAGGGACCTTGCTGTGAATGGGTGCCTGTATGAGAGTTAGGCATGTTCGGTATTTTAAAGCCTAATAGTGTGCCCTATTGAGGTGTAGAGTTTTCCACGGGAAAGGGGAGGAGGGTATCCAGTAACCTATCCTGTTTGAACCTCAATCTGGGTCATAAAGGGGCGATGCTTGGATCGGGGAGGGGAATTGGGAGAAGTACATGCATTATTATGGTTCCTGGATAGTCATGTATAAGGGGTGGTGCAGGGGAAAGTCTGGGTGAGAGGGTCCAGGGCTATATGAGGTTTGGGATCCGTTTATTGTACTCCTAGTGGTGGTGGCTAGCAGGTGGGCTGCTTGGACTGCCTTGTCAATACTCTAAAGTAGAGCCAACATGCCCATGTGTCATTAAATTTGATTGGATTATCTTTTGCTTGGCAAACAAGTTTTTCCATTTCTGCAGTCCTATCCACCCGTCAAAACCAATCTTCTACTGTGGGGGGAGGTTGTGTTCCTCCAGAGGGCCAGGACACAGAGGTTGGCGACGTTAATGAGGTATATAGTAAGGGATTTCTTGTAGGAAGAGGGAGACACAGGGGTGTGGTGAAGCATGTAATGTACAGGAGTGAAAGATGGGGTGTAGGCAGTAATTTGGGTGATTAGGCATTGTATTTCTATCCAAAATGGTTGGTTGAGGGGGCATTCCCACCATATGTGTATGAGGGTGCCTCTGGTTGAGTTGCATCTCCAGCAGGTAGGAGGGACAGTTGAGTGGAAATTATGGACCTTAGCAGGCATCCTGTACCAGCTAGAAAATATTTTATATCTATTCTCTTGGGTGGAGACATTGATGGAGCCTTTGTGGGTATGACCAAGTATGCGTTCCCACTCTGCCGTGGTGAGATCTACGGACAGCTCAGATTCCCAGCGTTGTATGATCTTGTCATCTTTAATTTTGTGATTCAAGAACAAGAGGGCATAGACAGTAGAGATCAGGTGACGCTGGGGTTCTTCACCGTTACAGAGCAATTCAAAAGGTGTATAATCTCTGTGCCAGAGTGAGGTGGGTCTGGTCTCTGCAAGAAAATGCCAGAGTTGCAGGTATTTGTAAAAGGGGATGTTATATTCTGGAAATTTAGAAGATAAGGACAGGTGGGATAGTAGTTCGCCATTGTGGAAGGAGAGTTGTGCCCGGGCGTGTGAGTTGTGTAAGTTGTTGGTCTGGTCTTTCAATGTAAGGCCCAGAGGGAAATCTGGGTTGTGGTCTAATGGGGTCATAGAGCCTGGGGAGGGTGTGAGCACTAGGGACTTGCATGTTACTCTAAAGATTTGCAATGTAGCTCCGATAAGTGGATGTGACATGTATGTCTTAGGGGCGGATTTATGATTAATCCATGGTAGGTTGGACAGTGGTGTACTTGAGAAAGAGTTCTCCAGTGTAATCCAATCCTTATTGGGGCGGTGTAAGTGCAAGTCAACAATCCTGGTTAGGTGACATGCCCAGTGGTACTTTTGGAGATCAGGGAGATCTAGGCCCCCTGACAGCTTGGGGAGTACTAACCTATCCCAGCTTAATCTGGGTGTCTTGGCTGCCCAGATGAAGATCCTGCACATTCATCTGTACGAGTTGAAAAAGGAGGTAGGTAGTCTAATTGGTATTGCTTGAAAGAGGTAAAGGAGTCTAGGCAAGACATTCATTTTCAAAATGGCGGTTCTGCCTAGCCAAGAAAAGGAGCCCAGATGCCATTTCTGAAGGTCCCCTTGTATGTTCTGTAGCACGGGCTGAAAGTTTCTGGCATACAGGTCTTTTAGGTTAGTAGGTATTTTGATGCCTAGGTATGTTATTGCGCTGGATTCTCAGCCGATGGGGAAATTGTGCTTGCATTGCGTGATGAGGGTATTCGGTAATGTTATATTGAGCGCTTTCGACTTTGTGAAGTTGATCTGAAGGTTGGATAAGGTTTTAAACAATGTAAAATCTGCTAGGAGGTTAGGGATAGTGGTAATAGGGTCTGTGAGGAAGAGTAAGATGGGATGCCCACCCTAGACATAAAGTGATGCTATAGCCATTTTTTTTTTCTTTTTAACTAACAAACATGGTATACTTGGCTGCTCTACCCAATGGTTTTGCACAGAGTAACCCCAATCACCCTCTTCTCGGGTCCTCCACTGGTGCTGTGGGCCCCCCCTGTTGAGTGCCCCCATAGTAAGCCACTTGCTATGGGGTCACTCGTTCATGCTTGCCCCCAAGCCTCACTCTGTGTGTCCATTGAGCTGCACACAGAAGGTGTTTTACCTTCATACATGAAGGTAAAATACCTTCAGCCTTTAGAACCACTTTAATGATCCTTCCTTTGGGATAGTAACTTATTTAAACCATAGCTTTATTTCTCTCAAAGGTACTCTTTCCTAGTTTACTAAGGAACATGCTGGTGACTGACTCTTGTGACAACTCTTTCTTTACTTTCCTTTTTTGATGCAATTTACATGGTGTACAGGCATAATAGTTAAGTGTGTACTTTTCATAATGTGATAATATTCCCATCCAGACTCATTAATGAATACTTTTTTGACCTGCTGCATATGGAATTATTGTATTCATGGAATTATGTGTTATTTGTATGTTATGCAACATTCAAAAATAGTTAATTTAAAATACTCAGTAAAACAACACTTTTTAATCTGACAGCCTCTTTTACAATAAAAATGAAAAAAGAGGGATGTCAGAAAAATTATACTGTATATGGCAGCTCTTTTTTTTCTTATTTGAAGACTCTGGTGCTGTCATGCTTATCTTGCTATACTACTACACATAAATCGCTGACCCAGAACCTGCACGTGTATATTAGTTGTCCCAAAACCTGATAAGCTGTGATGGAAATGAAGCACTTAATGCTTTTCTTGCTAGTTTTAACATGGTATGAGCTATCACCAATAAGGAGAAATAACCATATTTACCTATAATCACTAATTCAGAAATGAATACATTATTACATTTTATAAATAATTTCAACATCACATAACTATGCTTCCCTGTTCAAGTTGTTTTCTTCTTCTATCATGATACATTATGAATGTTGTAAGATTTCATTTAAAATGGTTACTCCACTTTCATAGGAAAAAAAATAGCAAATAAAAAAATAAACACGAATAGTATAGCATACACAATTGTGACAAGTCATGTTGTCATTGAATGTTATTAAACATTACTTTTCTATTTCAATCTGCAACACTATTATTTCTTGTAAAATGCAATGTAATATGGCAACCTGGAGGTGTCTGTATACAGATGGTGTACAGAACATCCCCCTGAAATGTAATTTTCTGCTTGTATAATTGGCTTACTGATTTTACCAGAAGTCTGGGCAGTGAGCAGGTTCTGCATCCTTAGGTCAGTCTACATCTTTGAGAAGCAGGGTATGTCTACCTTCCATTTCTGAGTGGGAATGCTATATAGCCAGAGCACATGGAAGAGGTGGTAGAGTAGATAAGCAAACTTTTGTCATCCTCACTCTCAGATGCAGAGTAGTACGGTGTCATCAACAGCTGCAATCATGCCTGCCTCTTACAGCTAGTGCCACCATTGTCCCAAAAACTGTCATTTCAGGGTCACCTCAATTATTTGAGCATGTTATTAGCAATTTGCTGCAGGAGGATGTACAGGAATTAAGTTTTTTCTGATGTTGAGGAGCATGCCAAGAGCATAGAGGGTGAAAGCACCATCTAGAAATGAGCAATTGGTAGTGATATTTTTACAGCTGCAGACCGCTGCCAACTGGAGTTTAGCATGAGGAGTGTGGGGATGATAAATTTGCAGATCTTACCTGGGTACCAGTGATTGTAGTGGAGGAAGAAAATAGGGAGAGATACAACATTAGCCATCCAGGATTCCATGAGTGCAGACCGTGGAGCTGAACTCTGCTCCACATAGTTCAGCAGTCTGGGCCCTTTTTCCACATCTTCTGTTCACAGTGCCATAGTGGTATGAAGACTGCCTGGAGCATATCAGGGGTGTTAAATCTACCAGTTATTTTGGTACCACATGAATGAGGAGACACATATATAGTTACAAATGTTCGATGTGAGCTTGTTGTCGGAAATTCCGACCGTGTGTAGGCTCCATTGGACATTTTTTGTCGGATTTTCCGACTACAAAATCTGTTGTTTTAAATTCCGAGTGTGTGTACACAATTCCGATGCACAAAATTCCATGCATGCTCTGAATCAAGTACGAGATGGAAGCGCTCGGTCTGGTAAAACTAGCGTTCATAATGGAGATAGCACATTCGTCACGCTGCAAAGTTTTGAATCTTTTTTTTTTGTTCAAAGTTTTATTGGGTTTTATCATATAATACAGAACAGAGGAAGACAGTATCCATTGTATTTCAATACATAAATAGAGAGAAGGCACTTCCAAGCCACATCCGTAATATAGGGGAAAGAAAGGGGCAATACTGACAGTACTACCAAAACTGGACTTTATTGGCCAGGAAACAATGGAGAAAGGAATATTGCAAAAAAAATCATATTTATTGAAAAATTTACAAAATATACACAAAATAATGAAGATAAAAACCATCATACATATGCATTAGTATATGGAAAAAATGCAGCGCATGTATAAATAAATATATGTGATAATAATGGTGAAATGGTGCTAGAATAATTGACCAGAGGTGAGTTTAAACAAAAACGTCCATAAATGGATGTGAATGTCCAACTGCACAGGAGGTGTAGGTACTCCAAGGGGTGGTGGTAATCTGATGGTTGTCAGAAGTCACCTTGCATCTAAAACGACTTCCCAGCAGGATGAGCCAATCAGAAGAAATGCAAAAAAGACTCTTACCAAATCCCGTGGATTCCCGTGTCAGCAACAGGGAATCGCATGCGCAGTTTGTCACCAATGACATGGAATGGAAGGTCTGGAATCGCCAATCCTTTGGGTTGTGGTCTGTATAGATCTCCGAAGGCAACCGGATGGATCCTCACACCGAACAGCCTAAGCGTGGATCCGGAGTTTCCAAAAGGACACCAAAGGGGCGGTTGGAGGTAATAGGCCTCATGCAGTAAATGTGAAGACAAAAAGAATATGCCTCCACATGGTGCAGGTAAAAAAGGGTGTTTTTATTGAGAAAACAACTATAAACAAATAAAAACGTGATCACGATGCATAAAAACAAAAGGGCAACATGGAGAGTGGTATATAAACCCGACGCGTTTCGACCTAGGGGTCTTCAACAGGGGCATAGACCACCCACTCCAGGTTGCCATATATATATAATAAAAAGTATCAAGAGAGGACCAATCACATATTGAACCTATGTACAAATGGTCTTTTTTCACTACTCATTCCATTCAGTCTAAACAAGTAAAAGCTATATTAAAGAAACATTGGAAAGTGCTTCTAAATGATAACCTTCTTGGGTCAGTTCTTCCTGAACGGGCGGCTGTTGCATTCAGGGGAGCACAGTCCATTCAAGGACAGATTGCTCCGAATATAATAGATCCCCCCAAAAAAGTATTCTTTTTTTCAGGAATGCCAGGGCTATTATCCCTGCTGTAGATGTAATGTCTGCCTCCACAACATCTGAGGTAGACAAAAAAGTACCACCTTCCAATCTACGGTCACTTCTCTTACGTACCAGATGAAACATTTTACAACTTGCACTTCACAATACATTGTTTATCTGATTACTTGCCCCTGCCGCAAACAGTATGTCGGCTGTACCATCAGGACTTTTTCTATACGAGTCAACGAGCATGTGGCAGGCATCAAGAAAGGCAAGAATAAACATACATTACCCCGTCACTATTTGGAATGTCACAACAAAGACCCGACGGGGACTCTATTCCAGGTGATCGACAAATTTGTCCCACATTAGAGAGGAGAGTCCCGGCTTCGAGGGGTTTCACGCCTCGAGACCTATTGGATATGGGAGTTGAGGTCCTATTTCCCGTTTGGCTTGAACGTGGAGTGGGACCTCAACTCCTTTTTATTAATCAATCTCGATTTCCCCTTTTTCACACATGCACCCCTTTTTCCAATATTCCCATAGTTTTATTTTTTAAAATTTTTTTTATTTAAACCATCTAGGTGTACCCTAGGTGTTCCCTAGATGGTTATTTATTTACCTATTAGAATTTGTTTATTTAAATTTGACCTCTGTGGTCTATTACAACCACTTTTAACACATAGGGATCACAAGTGATACTTGTGAGATATTCATGTCACCTCTTCACATTTTTATTTATTTATTATATTTAGATGTTTTCCATCTTAATATATCTTACAATTTGTGTCCCCAATACAATAGTTGTTCTTGTCCATATAACCTCCATGTTCATTTCCGGGTTATCGGCATCTGCTTTGCCCTATTATACATTTTTTGTACACTGATCCGTGACGCCATTTGGCCGCACTGAGCATCCGTCCGTTGTGATGCTTGAGTGCTGAGACGCCTGGTGTGTCCGCAGGGCTACGTCATATCCCTCTGCTGTGTACGGATGGTACGAGCAGCAGAGTGGGGTCGGACGCTTGCTCTCTGATTGGTCGAACAAGTCTCGTGGGAGGGAGACGCCGGACACGCCTATGGACGTGACGTCATTCCCTCCACGGGCTGGACACTCTGATGTGCAAGAACAAAGGTCAGCTCGTATATAGCCGCCCATTGGCTGCTCTATCTATCATCCTTTGTTCATTCACTTGGGATTGGCTCCTCTAGCTGGCAGGGCGGTACATTATGCTGTACTGTCAGCAGAGGAGTGATTTTTTACCAGGTTTAAATACGAATTCCTTTTTCATCACTAGCGAGATTTCTTAGTTATTTGTTTCTCTGCTGGGCTGATTTCTCCACAGTTGCCCTTTTTTCATTCCAGTGTTATCTATTTATTTATAAACACCATGTATGAACCTCATGGTTAGTTATACAAGCAAGTCATGTGATTGTACCCACCCAATGAAATGCCTTGTCTTTCCCCCATTGTGATTGGTCCTCTCTTGATACTTTTTATTATATATATATGGCAACCTGGAGTGGGTGGTCTATGCCCCTGTTGAAGACCCCTAGGTCGAAACGCGTCGGGTTTATATACCACTCTCCATGTTGCCCTTTTGTTTTTATGCATCGTGATCATGTTTTTATTTGTTTATGGTTGTTTTCTCAATAAAAACACCCTTTTTTACCTGCACCATGTGGAGGCATATTCTTTTTGTCTTCACATTTACTGCATGAGGCCTATTACCTCCAACCGCCCCTTTGGTGTCCTTTTGGAAACTTCGGATCCACACTTTGGCTGTTCGGTGTGAGGATCCATCCGGTTGCCTTCGGAGATCTATACAGACCACAACCCAAAGGATTGGCGATTCCAGACCTTCCATTCCATGTCATTGGTGACAAACTGCGCATGCGATTCCCTGTCGCTGACACGGGAATCCACGGGATTTGGTAAGAGTCTTTTTTGCATTTCTTCTGATTGGCTCATCCTGCTTGGAAGTTGTTTTAGATTCAAGGTGACTTCTGACAACCATCAGATTACCACCACCCCTTGGAGTACCTACACCTCCTGTGCAGTTGGACATTCACATCCATTTATGGACGTTTTTGTTTAAACTCACCTCTGGTCAATTATTTTAGCATCATTTCACCATTATTATCACATATATTTATTTATACATGCGCTGCATTTTTTCCATATACTTGTTCACTGTTTTTGTCAGACTGTATGCAGCAGCTTCCATTTATTTTATTGGTTAGCGCGGTGTTTCATACCTATTTTTGATACATATGCATTATAATATTGTACAGTGAGCCCTTGTGCGTCTGCGCGTTTCACCGTTAGGCTTCTTCAGGACACGACCAAGGTTCAAAGACGCAACAGATAAGAGAAAAGATCTCACTATCTTGAGTTGGAGTATACTGATATATATATATATATCTCAAAAGCTTAGGGTAGGTGATGGATGTTCACAATTCAAAATCATCGCTAAAGTAGTATAGTAAATAGCAGGAGCAAGTAACGGCTTCACTGCAAGAATAAAGGCAGCCAACAGAGCAAAGATTTAAAGTATATATCACAAAAAAGGGGAACCCTTAATGGGATTAAACGCTGCTTGAAGCTAGCGACAACTGACAAGCCATGCTGTGCATGAAGCATACATTGAGGAAGCGTGCCCCTGGTAGACAGCCTGCCACTTGCACCCGCCGTAATGACCGGCCTCTCAGGTGACAGCTCTTTTATAACTGAGGGCGGGGTCACATGATGACGTTTCCGGGTGACCCCGCCCCCCTCTGATGCACGGGGACATCCGTATGGCTTTCCCATAGCATCAGAGGGGGCAGGGCCACACGGTCCACCCCCTCTGATGCATGGGGACATCCCTATGGCTTCCCCATAGCGTCAGAGGGGGGTGGGGCCACCCGATTACGTAACCGAGTGACCCCGCCCCCACACGATGACTTTGCCGTCCCCTCTGACACACGGGGATTACCCTATAGCTTCCCCGTGTGTCAGAGGGGACGGCAAAGTCATCGTGTGGCCCCGCCCTCCGTTATAAAAGAGCTTTCACTTAAGAGCGGCCAGTCATTACGGCAGATCGTAGGTGGCGCGCGGCCTTTGTTTTTCTATTTTCCGGTCCATAAAAGCGTGAGAAGAAGAAGAAGACTCCATGGGACAGTTTTATTTATTTATTTTTTTTTAAAAAGGACTTGTTCCAAGGCGTGTATAGTGTTTTTTTTAACCATTTTCACTAATTTTTTGTGAAATGGTAGGGGTACATATGTACCCCGTTACCATTTCAATAGGTGGGGGGCCTGGATCTGGGGGTCCCCTTGTTAAAGGGGGCTTCCAGATTCCAATAAGCCCCCCGCCCGCTGACCCCCACAACCACCGGGCAAGGGTTGTATGGATGAGGCCATTCTCCTTATCAACATGGGGACAAGGTTCTTTGGGGGGCTACCCCAAAGCACCCTCCCAATGTTGAGGGCATGTGGCCTGGAACAGTTCAGGAGGGGGTGCTCTTTCGTCCCCCCCTCATTTCCTGCAGCCTGCCAGGTTGCGTGCTCGGATAAGGGTCTGGTATGGATTTTTAGGGGGGCCCCACGCCATTTTTAAAACATTTTGGTGCAGGGTTTCCCTTAAAATCGGGTCTGATACGGATTTTGAGGGGGACCCCCACGTCATTTTTTTTATTTTGGCGCGGGGTTCCCTTTAATATCCATACCAGACCTGAGGGGCCTGGTATGGAATTTGGGGGACCCCCATGCATTTTTTTTTTAATTTTAGTTCCAGGTTCCCCTGTGGGGGGAATCCTATGCCATTTTTATCAATGAACTTTTATGTGTATTGCCGGGACTGACAATTCATTATAGCCGCGAGTACTTTTAAATTACTTTTTTTTCCTTTAGAAAAGTTATTTTGCACTTGGACTGTTGTAAACACGGGAAACATGCGCCACTTTACAGGCCTACTATAGACACACCCCAGGTACAAAATTTAAAGGAATATTACACTTTTATTGTTTCACTTTAAGCATTATTAAAATCACTGCTCCCGCAAAAACGGCCATTTTTAAAACTTTTTTTTTGCATTGATACATGTCCCCTGGGGCAGGACCCAGGTCCCCAAACACTTTTTATGACAATACCATGCATATAAGCCTTTAAAATTAGCACTTTTGACTTCTCCCATAGACTTATAAAGGGTGTTCCGCGGCTTTCGAATTTGCTGCGAACACCCCAAATTGTTTGCTATTCGGTGAACAGGTGCACAGTTTGATTCAAACATTTGGACCATCCCTAATGGGGATAGGGGGCAGCCTTGATGCGTTCCATTGGTTATATGGAAGGGATCTGAGAGAATACCCGAATTTATGACTCTGGCGCTGGGAGAAGAGTAAAGAGCTAATATGGCATTCAGTATAGGGCCAGAGAAGCCAAATTTCATTAGGACTGCTTTTAGGCAATTCCAGTCTACCCTATAGAACACCTTTTCTACATCTAGAGAGAGATGAACAGAGAAGGCGTTCGGTGGTGTTCGACCCATTGCAACAAGTCAATGTATCGGCGGGTGCCCTCAGATGCCTGCCTTCCATTAACAAATCCCACCTGGTCTGGGTGGACCAAGTGAGGGATGATATTGGAAATACCTGAGGCTAGGAACTTATGCCTCGTACACATGGTCGGATTTTCCGACGGAATATGTGCGATCGGAGCTTGTTGTCGGAAATTCCGGCTGTGTGTGGGCTCCATGGGACATTTTCCATCGGATTTTCTGACACACAAAGTTTGAGAGCAGGCTATAAAATTTTCCGACAACAAAATCCGATCGCGTCAATTCCGGCCGTGTGTGGCCAATTCCGACGCACAAAGTGCCACGCATGCTCAGAAGAAATCCTGAGACGGGACAGCTCGTTCTGGTAAAATTAGCATTTGGAATGGATACAGCACTTTCGTCACGCTGCAATGTTTTAAATTGTTTAATACAGTGCACTCTCTTCTTCTTTATAATGTGAGAAGAATGAAGTAGTTTTGCTTTGAATTGAAACGGTTGAAATGCGGAGGTGGTGGTATATATGTAAAACATTTTTTTATTTGTTTGTATAAAATTTATAAATTGCATTGTTACATGTATACAATATGAAAACTATTGATTAAATTTGAAAGGTTTAACCCACTCACTCACTGGGTTAAACCTTTCAAATTGAATCAATAGTTTTCATCTTCAAACTAAGTGTGGTTTACCCTATTACTATATTTACAGGAATCTGTCGCATCCGCACCTGACGAGTGGAAATGAATCCACAAAACGCGTAGAGCTTTATGATGCTACAGACACATTCACTATGGCCCATGATGTTACCTTTACGAACCTAGCTATCTTAGATATCTACCATGTGATCATTTACACAGGTGCCGGGCATGCTTTATTTGGCTTGTTGAGGCCGTTTTGCTATTGTATACTATCTACTTGATTGTCATGAATTTGTTCTATTCAGTTATATGTTTTATACCTTTGTATTACCGTGCTCACATCTTGTGTATACATGTAACAATGCAATTTATTAATTTTATACAAACAAATAAAAAAATGTTTTACATATATACCACCACCTCCGCATTTCAACCGTTTCAATTCAAAGTCCCACCTTCCTTGTTATGCACCCAAATATAGGGATGGAGGCACGTATCTGTGCCTCATATAAAGTCCCACATTCCCCTTTTTTTCTCTGAAGTAGTTTTGCTGCTCATATTCACACAGACTTCTCACAAACTTCTTTCTTTATTATTTATCGTGATTCCCTCAAAATATTTTGATTTGTCACATCTGACCAAATTTCTTTTTTGTTGTTTTATTTTTGTTTTTTTCAAGGCTGATTTTTTTTTGGGGGGGTTGTATTTTCTTCAAGGCTGATGTTTTTTTTTTTGGGTTTTACTCCATAATATTTTTGTGTGTGTTTTGTGTGTCAAGTTACCACAACACCATTGATACCTTGTATTATTTAATCTCAAGGAGATTGCTTGGTGTTTGTGTCCCTTGTTAATTTCACATTGTATTTTTGAAATGCACCTGCCTCCTCACAAACAAACTGTCCTTTTTGAAGGAAAACACACATAGGCGAGTATAATTGAAACAAAAATTCCTTATTAAGGGCTCAGAACCAAACAAAGAGGAAGGCAATGCTGAAGAAACAGCAGAAATTGACGAAGCCTTTGACCCCCAGGGCACACATCAATTCTTTTCCTGCAAAATTGGTGGCCTGAGGAGTCCATATCTAAGGGAGTGCAGTCTGGTCCAGAAGTCCCAGAGATCATGAAAGCAGCAGATGACATCTGTGTCCCCAGGCTGTGGTACTACATGAGGCTGCATATTTTGCCAGACCAGACTGAGCCCAGGGCCATCACTCTCTGGTCTTCTTTCCACGCTTCCTTCCCGGCTGTGGCTCTGGTGTTGGAGATGTGGCAGGAGGAGGAGTAGGACCTGGAGGAGGAGGAGGAGTTGGACCTGGAGGAAGAGGAGAAGGAGTAGTGCCTGTCAGAGGGGGAGGAGGAGTAGGGCCTGGAGGAGGAGGAGGAGGAGGAGGACTATGTGTGAGGTCACAAATGTGGGTAGCACATGTTATTTGGCCCCTCAACCCCTTATTGAGAGCTTCCAAAATTAAGGACTCACGCAGGAGTCGTTGGCCCCCCTCCATCTGCAGCATTTTGCAGGCAGTTATGCCAGCAAAGTCCTCCTCCACACTGTGGGGGGGTTCTCAGGGCCTCTGTAGCCTTCCAAAATAGGCCTATGGCAGCCTCCTCCAGGTTACTCCTCTTCCTGCCACTTTGTCTTTGAAGGTGTAGGGGAGGGACCTGGATATAAGGCAGCCTGCTTGGCCCGGCCACCTCCTGGCTGAGACTTCCCTGTGTATGAAAAAGGGACATGGTTTTAGTTTTTGCATCATCAATCACAATCATAAATAAGTACTCCAAACTAACATCTGGTTAACATCATTGATTGGACAACCATGAAGATTTAGAGGAATGCTATACCTGGCTCAAGCTGGGCTCCTGCACATGTTGCTGCCTGGAAGGCCCAGGTTGGGCGTCAGAAGCCTCAGCTGGGGGGGAAGGAAGCGTGGAAGGAAGACTGGAGAGTGCTGGCCTGGGTTCAGTCTGACTTGCCAGAAAATGCAGTCTGTCATAGTACCACAGCCTGAGGACATATATGTCATCTGCAGCTCCTGATCTCTGGGAATCCTGGACCTTCTTGTGCTCCCTTAGATAAGTGCTCCTCAGGCCACCAATTAGGATCTTCAAATAGGTGATGTCTGCCGTGGGGATCACCGTCTTCACAAATTCCAACAAATTATCCAGCGCTGCCTTCCTCTTTGTTTGGTTTTTATATTCAGGGTGGTTTATCTCCCACAGACAAGGCAGCTCCCTGAACATATCAATGAAGATTGGCATAAAGTCCTTATCTTTCAAGATATCCATTTTCACTGCAAGACACAACACAAGACAAACCCTAATGTCAGCCTAAGGTCTTCTAAACTTGTGCAAATACAGGCCTCAATCTAGAAGCATTATAGGCCCAATGTTAAATCTTACCTTCACAATCACAATCGGCGCCTCCGTTACTCCTTCCTCCGCTCACAGATCGTACGCACTACGCATGCATGTTAAGCTTTATAGACACTGTGCATGCGTGAAACTCCGCCCACCCCTGACATTATTTCTAGTCTATTCCCCGCCCCTTCTCGTTCGTCGCAGTGGGGAAGAGCACATGGCAGAGAGGAGGAGGAAAGCCCGGAGCCTGAAACGTCCCGATCCAGAAGGAGATGATTTAAGGCATCAAATATGTCCTTTGGGGAGATGTTGGAGATGGTCGACATCCTGAAGAAGGCCGACTATGACGGGAAGTATGGACCTTACCCCAACCCCAATGTCAGAAAGGCCAAGATCATGGCGAAAGTGGTCAGGAGTCCGCACCGGAATTTCGGGGTACGTCAATCGAAAGATCAGCTCAGGAAACGGTGGTCGGACCTCAAATTAAGAGAGCACGAGCTGCAAAAAAGTAAGTATCTGTGCTATGTTCCTATTCTTTTTATGTTTATTACATTCGTGCTGCTCCATGTGCTTTTCTTAACTGTTATCCAGTTTAAAATGTCAACTTTCATGTTCATGGGCACATTATTCGTTCATATCAAACTTTTTCGTTCGGCCTAGAAAACACCATTGTTTTGGTCATATGCATTTGCCCACATTTTTTAGGGCCTACTTGTCTGAAAATAATTTGGTTGTGTAGATGGGTTTGTTACTAGAATGAAATGCAAACTAGATTCTGTGTAAGGAGAGGACACTCAGCAGCTGTTTACACATCTGGACGCTGGAGCACTAGTGTGGGACACAAGAACACCCTTTTTATTAGGGGGCCCACACAGGTGCTCCAGTGTGTACTATAGGGGTGTCTCCATCTGTGAACCTTGTACAAAACAGGTTAAGTATTGAAGCTTGACAAAGGACAAGAAAAATGCAACATCTTGGAACTCTGCCAAAACAGACAATTGTACCCCACTTCCAAGCAATGTTTCATATTTTTAGTTCTGCCATCAAATATCTGTGCTAAGCATACCTATTTTTTTTACATAGGGGATAAAAGACTCGGAGGACACCCCTCATCCGAGGAGACCAGAGACCCCCCACCTCTGGAAGAAGGTGAAATCCACCCAAGCCAAGCAGAGCAGGAGGAGGAAGACGTGGTGGAAATTGGCACCACAACAGGTGAGTGTCTGCGACCACAGGCTCAGGTAAGAGATGGATGTCGGCATATTTATAATACATGGTGTTTTTTGGTTTCTATCTTTTTAGGTGATCGTGATGTTGTGGATCCAGATCCTTTCACCTCGGAAAGTGCACAGATCCTGATCGGGGAGATCATGGGGTGTAATAGGGACTTGGAAAACATCCAGAAAAACATTAATGATGTTCGACAAAAAATAAAGAACATCATTGATGTTTTAGGGAAAGTTTAAAACCCCTCCAAATTCCTTTGTTTTTTTGTGTGCTAAAAATTATTGATATTTTTTGACAAATTTGAGAAAAGCCAAATTTTGAAGATGCACACAGTGTGTCAACATGTGCTGCCATCACGGGAGATCAATGTAGGCGTTTTGGAGTGCAACCCCTTCCTCAATAATAAAGTAGCTGTGAGGAAGGGGTTGCACCCCCAAAACAGGTCCCTTGATCCCCCGTGATGGCAGGTAGCACATGTTGACATATGTAAATTTGTGTGCATCTTCAAAATTTGGCTTTTCCTGGGGTGACTTCACCCCATCTGAACGCAATATCAAACACAGTTTGTAAATACTCATGTCTGATATTGCTTTCAAGTTCTACCAAATGTGAACTTTGTAAGTTCAAGATTTGTGTCTTTCTTGTTGGTTTTAAACATGCCTGTTTTTTCTTAAATGGACATT
This sequence comes from Lithobates clamitans, assembly GCA_037952925.1. Lineage (NCBI taxonomy): Eukaryota > Metazoa > Chordata > Amphibia > Anura > Ranidae > Lithobates > Lithobates clamitans. The sequence continues at coordinate 2,361,317 of JBBGZY010000806.1, forward strand.
TCTACTTTTTCTAATGTGACCCCATAAATTGTTATACAACAAACGTGTTGGTTTGTTTTAAAAATCTTTTTTAAATGCACATGTGATTGTGCTGGTATTAAAAAATTGTTAATCAAGAATGTGTGGATTATTGTTTCAACGCTCCAACACTTTTGTGAGTGTTTTCTGTGACAATGGGTGTTATTTCCTAAGGGCAAATCCACTTTGCACTACAAGTGCAGTTTCAAGTTCAAGTGTCTTTGCCTTTAGTAAATAACACCCAACAGTGCTTTGTAAGGTTACACAATCACGCCATTTTCAGGACTCACCACATTTCTGTCAGGGTCAGCTAAAACAAACACAAGCAGTGAATGTCACCAAAGATTTGAGTAGTTATTTGTTTTTTTATTTGAAAAAGGTTTCAGACATTGTCTGGCATATTGATAGCCCCCCTACCCACAAAGAATTCAAGGTATCTTACCCGGACATCACGGGCACTCAGGGGGGGCAAGCCAGGACGGCCACTTTCAAGCGCCATCAGGTTTGCTTCATTTTGAATTCCAGCCTCAGGCCCAACTGAGCCAGCATAGTTGGCAGAATGTTGCTGTAGAAAGTTGCGTAGAACACAGCACGCCAGGATTATATGATTCAGTTTATACTCCGCCTCATGTATGGGTGTAAGAAATAGGCGGAACCGGCTGGTCATGATTCCAAACATGTTTTCCACAACTCTTCTGGCTCTGGCCAGCCGGTAATTAAAAACCCTCTGGTCCGGGGTGAGCGTCCTCATCGGGAATGGCCGCATAAGATGGTCCCCTAGCGCAAACGCTTCATCCGCAATGAAGACGAATGGGAGTCCTTCCACATTGTCTTCTGGAGGTGGCAAGTCCAAGCTGCCATTCTGGAGATGCCTGTAGAACTCCATCTGGGCGATGACTCCACCATCAGACATCCGGCCATTCTTCCCCACGTCCACATACAGGAACTCATAAGTAGCCGACACCACCGCCAACATCACAATACGATTGAACCCCTTATAATTATAATAGTACGACCCCGAGTTGGGTGGTGGGACAATGTGGACGTGTTTCCCATACTTTGAACAGCCCCTCCTTAGTTACTCTATTGGCAGCCCACTGGACAGGTAAGCAGTGTCATAATACAAAGATATAAATACACACTGTACACATTTGAGCACATTTGGACATTCTGCTATTACCTATCAAGATAATAATAGTATACAGAAACTTGAAACAGTACGATTTGAAAGTATTCAGGCAAGCCCTTGCACTACATGCTTTGGGGAATTCATCCATCAATCTGACCACAAAAGAGGTGGGTATAGTGTGTATGGGTTTGGCAAAGTCAGCAGATAGATGATTGAGGATAGATAGAGAATTGTTATCAGCTGACTTAGCAGTTGGGGGGAGGGAGGGTTAAAAATGATTTGGGGACCCCCCAAAAAAGCCTCTGGCACTCTGCCTGAATTTAAAGCACAAATCACATTTAAAAACACTTTAGGGGATGTTTGGGGTAAAGCACTAATATGGAGCTGATAAAATACATTGTTAAGTGACTACACAAGGTGAATATAGGACCAGGAGACCATGCTGGGGAGGTAAGTGAAGGCAAATATGTATGAAGGACAACAAAAATAATGACATAAAAATACAGCATGCATGAGGACAAAGGGGACATTCACAGCATATTACAATCATGGTAATTAGGGAATGAGGAAAGAAATACAATACATTAGCAAACATTCCATACAATATAATGTGTTATTAAAGGATAAAAATCTTACCTTAATATTCTCCTTCTGCAGGACCTGGAGGATGGCAGAACAGGTCTCTGGGATAATGATCCCCAGAGCCTCTGGGGAGATGCCTGTCGAGAACTTCAAGTCCTACAGGCTTCTCCCCGTCGCCAAGTACCGCAGGGTGGCGAGAAGCCTCTGCTCCGGAGTGATGGCTTGCCCCATGCAGGTATCCTGCCTGCTAATATAAGGGGTCAGCAAAGCCAACAAACGGTGAAATACGGAGTCCGTCATCCGGAGAAAGTTCTTGAAATCATCAGGATTATTCTCACGGATCTCACAAAGCAAAGGCATATGACAGAACTGGTCACGCTGAAGCAACCAATTCTTGGTCCATGAACTACTCCCCACCCTGTTCATGGACTGGACTTGTGTCAAGGTAAGGACCCCAACACCAAGCCCCCGCACAGCACGAACTCTACGAGGAGTACGTATACGCAACGCGGCTAGAAAACGGTCGGCTGCTCAGAACGAAGTAACAGAACGCACTGAAGAACAGCAAGGCCTGTGAAGAGCGACCTGAAAAACAATAACGAGTGGACAAGATCACACTGAATAGTACAATACCAACTGACTGCACGCACTGAAGAGCAGATACAAACCCACAAGCACAAACTGAACCGCAGAAAACTATCTGAAAGCCACGAGTCTGAAAAAGCGTGAATAGTCTCTCACCAAACTTTTACTAACACAAGATTAGCAAAAGGAGCCCAAAGGGTGCCGCGCTTGGTTCTAAACTGACCTTTTCTAGTCTCGTCGTACGTGGTGTACGTCACCGCGTTCTTGGCAATCGGAAATTCCGACAACTTTGTGTGACCGTGTGTACGCAAAACAACTTTGAGCCAACATCCGTCGGAAAAAATCCATGGATTTTGTTGTCGGAATGTCCGATCAATGTCCGATCGTGTGTACGGGGCATTAGCATTAAGTTTTGTATCAGTATTTAGCAATGAAATGGGTCTATAGCTAGCCAGATCGTCAGTTGTATTGCCTGGTTTGGGAATTGTGGTGATGGTTGCTTCAAGGGCTTCCGAAGGTAGTGAACCTGTGGAGAGTGTGTGATTGAATGAGTTGCATAGATACGGGGCTAGCAATGGAGAGAATTGTTTGTAATACTCATTGCTAAAGCCATCAGGTCCATTGGCTTTATTTAGTGGAAGGTAGGCTATAGCGCTTTCCAGTTCATAGATCATGAAGGGTTGCGAAATGGAGTGTATTTGGTCGGGAGATAGAGATGGCAGGTGTAAGTGGTCTAGGAATTGCGCTATATCAGTTGGTGTGGGAGAGGGGGCTTTACGGGGGATGGCTAAGTTGTATAAGTTGGCATAGAATTGACTGAATCGATTGGCTATGTCTTTGGGATTAGTGATTCGAGTGTGGTTAGTGGATGTGAGGTATGAGTTTTTGGTGTGCATTAGGCGGCATTTGAGCTGCTTTGCAAGGCAGGCTCCTGGTTTGTTATGGTGTGCATAAAAATGTAGTGTTGATTGTGGGATGAGGCACGGTTGATGTCACTGAGCCCAGGGAATTATGGTCTCCCAAAAATTCTGTATCTTCTAACAGCGGCACAGCAGCAACAGGAAGACCCTGCGGCTGGGAGAGTAGAAAGATTACGCTGGTCAGTGACACGGCAAGCGGAAAGTCATGGCCAACACGATCACCAAAGATCCGTAATACTGCCGACCACAGACGGAGCAGCCCCTGGTCCCTCTCATCCTTTTCTGGAGACACAGATGCCACAGCCCTGGAGTTCCTTTAAGCTTTTTGGGAGACCATAATTCCCTGGGCTCGGTGAGACCAACATATTGATCTTTACAGCTGGTAAGGAGACAACTTACTCACCTGGGCGTTTCGCTTAATTGGAAAAGGGACTCCTTTTTCATCACACTTTCACTGACCACCCCCTTTTTTTCTTTTTGCAAATGTATTGGAACTTTGAATACTGCCATTGTGGATCACCAATGGCATTTTGTTTGTGCGTTTATCAACTATGTATATGTGATTTTAAATGTCACCTGGGTGATTTATTTTTCCTATTATTAGCACAATTTATTATTGTCTGCTTTAGTTTTCTGGTTCAGTATGGTTTTCACCTAATTTTTATTTCTTCTACTTTAAGAATTTAGCACTGCACTAATATATATAATAAGTATGTGATTATAATTAGTCACTACCTAAACGTCATGCGATGCCTCATAACGCACCGCCCAGGGGAAAGTTTAAAAATGCTCAGTCTTTATTCACATTGAAATATACGGTATGTGCTAAACAATGTTAAAAAAATGTAAAAAAGGGGGGTATAGCCACCTTTACAAATAACTAATTAAACAACCCATATAAAATCATTTAAAACCAAAATAAATTTAAATTAATATTAATTATAAATAATAATAAATATAAAAAAAATAAAAAATACAGTTGAGCACATGTGCATATATATATATATATATATATATATATATATATATATATATATATATATACACACACACATGCTAAACTGCATCAAACCCATACAGCATATATGGTAAAAAAGACATGGGTACATAATATAAGTATAGCCAACCAACATGCTCATTAGGTGTATATGGGTTGTAAACATAGACCATGGGCGCTAGCCATAAAAAATATATGTATGTAGCGCCCTTATCGTGTGTGCTACTATATTATGAGATATTTGGAACACCCCCAAAACATAAATAGATCGCAAGTTGGAATCAAAGAACTAAATAACAATGGTATACTGACTGACTATTAGTGATTGCTTAAAAAACATCCCAGGCCGAACTCTTTGTTCAATCTACCAGGTGATAATGAGCCAAGCTGGTGTATCCACCAAGATTCTCGCTTACTTATTTCTCTGGTATAGTTAGAACCACTCCAGTGACGCTTGGGCGTCTGATTATGAACATCTCTAAAATGTATGGATAAATAATGTTTGTCGAAACCTTGTATGTATGTTCCTAACATGTTTTTCCATTCAATCTTTAAGAGCTCTTATAGTGCGGCCAACATACAATAAATTACAGGGGCATTTGACCACATATACAACTCCCACAGTATCACATGATATAAAATCCCTAATGCTATGTTTGACTGCATCCAGTGTGCAGTTATTCTTATTCTTATAAATTGACCCCGAGGTATGTTATCCAGCCATGGCTTAAAATGGCAACTCGTAGTGGGGATCTACGAGTTGTGGTCAGTGGCCTTAAAGAAGGTTTTAGTTAAAATGCCTTGTGTGGTGTTTTATATTTCCAAATCTAGAAAGTGTACTTTGTTTTTGCTGATGACCCAAGTGAGAGAGATGTTTTGATCATTGTTGTTCATAGACTTCAATAATCCCATCAAGGATTCCATACTGTTGTTCCAAATGATCAACAGGTTGTCTATGAATCTCTTATACAACATAATGCCTGTGTGGTTCTCACCCAGAACACCTTCTGCCTCCCATTTGGCTATATAGAGGTTGGCTACACACGGGGCAAATTTAGCACCCATAGCGACTCCTTTTATTTGCAAATAAAATTTATTATCATACCAAAAAGATTTGTGTTGTAAACAAAATTCTAAACACTTCAGAATAAATATGCATAGATTATCCTCCATCTTATTTTCGTCATTCTCCAAGGCCCACTTAACAGCATGCATGGCCCCCTTGTGGTTAATATTGGTGTACAAACTAGCCACATCTCCCATGGCCATAATAATGTTATCATTAATAGTACATTCCCTCAACAATTGTAACGTATGCTTAGTATCTCTAAGAAAAGCCTGCGTATTTCTTACTAGGGGTTGCAGATGGAGATCAATACTCTCCCAGCCTGGATGTTAATGACTCAATCCCAGTCACTATTGGTCTTCCAGGAGGATTTGTACTATTCTTATGTATTTTTGGCAAATAATAAATCACCAGACTTTTGCTGGATGTGGGAACCAAGTATTTAGCTTCATGTTTATTAAGTAGTTTGTTATCAATACCATACTGTACAACTGACTCCAGTTCATCCTTAACAAGCTTAGAGGGGTTAGAATTAAGCTGTTTATATGTGTCCCTATCTTCCAATATTCTATTCATTTCTCTCTTATACTGGTCCAGGGATAGAATAACAATACCCCCTGATGATGACACGTGATCCCTGTGTCGAACACACGTAGGGGAGAGGCCAGAGGCCAGGACGGAGCGAGAGACAGCTGAGCTGCCTATTGAGGAGACGCACACCATACCCTCATGAAAAATATCATACTTGCCATGTTTAGAGCGGTGCACTGACTCACCTATATATTGTGAGTACCCCTTTTGGGGAGAGCATCTATATCTTTTAATACATTTTAAAACGGTATTATACTATGTAGTTTTTTCTTCCCATCTATATACTCTTTACTGCATTGAAGCCTGGGATCCTGTGATCTACTTAGAACCCAGGGTGGTTCACAAGCGTGGTTTGACTTTGTCTAGCGACTTGGTCACACGCTCTGAGGTGAGCGCATTACCTTTGGGGTCACCGAATCGCATGGTCTGTGGCACTTTGAGAGTTACTAGCAAGTTTGATTGTATCACCAATGGACATAACGTTTAGGCACTTTTATACCTTTTGTGGGACTTCATAGTGAACTATATTTTTTGGTTCCATTGAGGACTTTTTTACACATGAACTGTGTGACACCGAATTACTTTTTGTTTTGTGTTTTTTGCACTTAGCACTTTTTACATGCCCATATATATATTTATGTTGTAATAAGTATGTTTATTTGCACATTTGCACTTTATGCATTTATATTTTGCACATTTGAGTAATATTGTCATTTAGTTATGCATATTGGCACATTTGCAATTTGAAACGTTTATATTCATTTATTCATTGCACTAGTAATGCTGTGATTCAGTTATGCTTATTGATACCTGTGCACTTTGATGCGTTAATCTGTCTTATTTCACATTTGAATTTGCATTTATACTTCGATGCGTTTATATGCATTTGTCAATTTTCACATTTGTATTCAGAGTATTTATTTATTATTAGGCATGCTTACCTTGTAGAGGTATTGTGTTTCCCACATCCCCATGCGTTTATTTAGATGCAGTTGTTCTATCATGCTATAATTTAGTAGCATATCTAACACACTCTAGCGCAGCGTAATCCTTTTTACATTTGTCATTTTGCACGCGTATGAGACGTGTTTAATGCACGTAGCTGAATAGTGCTTTACTAAGTTTTGTGTGGCTCGCAGGATCTTTCCCATTGGTAGTTAAAAACCCTCTGCTCTGGGGTGAGGGTCCTCATCCGGAAAGACCGCATCAGCTGATCACCCAGCCCAAATGGTTCATCAGCGACAAAGACGAACGGTAGACCAGCCACATTGTTTTTTGCAGGTGGCAAGCCCAATCCACTACTCTGGTGCCATCCATAGAACTCGGTCTGGGCAATGACTTCACCATCCAACATCCGGCCATTCTTCCACACGTCCACATAAAGAAACTCATATGTCGCCGACACCACCGCCAACATCACAATACTATTAAACCCCTTGTAATTATAATAGTATGACCTCGAGTTGGGGGGTGGCACGAAGTGGATGTGTTTCCCATCAATTGCCCCTCCGCAGTTGGGAAAGTCCCACCACTGGGCAAATTGGGAAGCCACAGTTTGCCATTCCTGTGGCGTTGAAGGAAACTGTGGAGTCAAACAAGAAAAAAAAAATTAGTACTTTTGCACATAACATTGCAAGCAGATTAGACACAAACATTCATGGCCAACATAAGTATAAAACAATTATTTTAAGGAGTATTTAAAGACAAAAATATAAGGTCCACTTATCAGATTCCTCACCCCCTCTGATGGCCTATTTGGCCAGCCCCTCCTTAATTACACTATTGTGTCATAATCCAAAAATATGAATACACACTGTACAAATTGAAGCACATTTTTACATTCTGCAAATACATATCTAGATAATAGGAGAACAAAACTTTAAACAGTAACATTTGAAAGTATTCAGGCAGGCCCTTTCACCACATGCTTTGGTGAATTCATCCATAAATATGACCACAAAAGAGGTAGGTATAGTGTGTATGGGTTTGGCAAAGTCAGCAAATGACTTAGTGGTTGGGGGGGAGGGAGGGTTCCAAATGAGTTTGGGCCCCCCCAAAAAAATCTCTTGCACACTGCCTGAAGTTAAGGACTAAAAAAAAAATGGTACACATTTTAGGGGGTGTTTAGAGTAAGCACTACATTGCAGCTGACAAACTACATTGTTAAGTGACTAGGCTAGGTGTGTATGGGCTCAGGATAGCATGCTGGGGAGGTTAGTGAAAGCAAATATACATGAAGGACAAACAAGGAGCATTAAAAAATTCAAGCATGCATGAGGATAAAGAGGACATTCACAGCATATTACAATCATGGTAATTATGGAATGATGAAAGAAATACAATACATTAGCAAACTTTAAATATATAGAATGTGATGTTAAAGGAGAAAACTTACCCTAATATAGTCCTTCTGCAGGACCTGAATGGTGGCAGAACAGGTCTCTGGAATAATGATCCCCAGAGCCTGGGGGGAGATGCCTGTCGAGAACTTGATGTCAAGCAGACTTCTCCCCGTTGCCAAGTACCACAAGGTGGCGACAAGCCTCTGTTCAGGAGTGATGGCTTGCCGCATGCAGGTGTCCTGCTTCATAATATAAGGGGACAGCAAAGCCAACAAACTGTGAAAAATGGGGTCCATCATCCGGAGATAATTCCTGAAATCATCAGGATTATTCTCACAGATCTCCCGCAACAAAGGCATGTGCGAGAATTGGTCACGCTTGAGCAACCAATTCTACGTCCATGAACACCTTCCCGCCCTGTTCATGGACTGGACTTGGGTCAAAGTAAGAACCCCAACACCAAGCCCCGGCATAGCACAAACTCTATGACAAGTACGTAACCGTAACATGGATTCAAAACGGTCGGCTGGTCAGAACTAACCAACAGAACGCTCTGAAAATCAGAAAGAACCTGAGAAGAACGAGCTGAAAATCAGAAACGACTGGACAAGAACGCACTGAACGCACTGAAAATCAAATATGTACTAGAAATATCACACACTGAAAACAAGATGTGAACTGACTACAAGCACTGAAAAACAAATACCAACCCAAGCACAAACTGAAGAGATCGAAAAAGCACGATGCTGAAAAGTGCGAATCGTCCCTCACCAAACTTCTACTAAAATGAGATTAGCAGAAGGAGCCCAAAGGGTGGCGCACTGGCTATTGAACTTCCTTTTTCTAGTCCTGTCATACGTGTTGTACGTCAGCGCGTTCTAGCTGATCATAATTTCCGAAAACATTTGTGCGACCACGTGTATGCAAGACAAGTTTCAGCCAACATCCGTCGGAAATAAATCCACGGTTTGGTTGTCGGAAATTCCGATCGTCTGTACACAGCATTACAGTAAAGAACCCTCTAAGCAGTTTAAGGTTAAACCGCCTTTCTTCTAATTTTAGTGAATGGCTGTGAGTCTTATCAAATTCCCTTTTGCAGAAAAGTTTTATCCTTATTGTGGGGTCACCAGTATGGGGTCACCAGTACCTTTCCTCATAACTAAGGTCCTCCAGTCCCTTTATTAGTTTTGTTGCCCTTCTCTGGACTCTCTCCAGTTCCAGCACATCCTTTCTGAGGACTGGTGCCCAGAACCGGATGGCATACTCAAAGTGCCGCAAGGCCAGAGTCTTGCAGAGTGGGAGAATTATCTTTTTATCTGTGGAGTTTATCCCCTTTTTAATGCATGCCAATATTCTGTTTGCTTTGCTTGCAGCAGCTTGTCATTGCATGCCATTGCTGAGCCTGTTATCTACTAGGATCCCCAGGCCTCTTCCATCCTAGATTCCCACAGAGGTTCTCCCCCTAGTGAGTAGATTGCATTCATATTATTGCCACCCAAATGCATTATTTTACATTTTTCTACATTAAACCTCATTTGCCTTGCAGTTGCCCACCCATGAATTTGTTCAGATCTTCTTGCAAGGTTTCCATATCCTGGGGAGAAGTCATTGCCCTGCTTAGCTTAGTATTGTCCGCAAATACAGAGATTGGGCTGGTCTCTGGGGGACCCCACTTTCCACTCTGGACTATTCTGAGTACTCCCCATTTATCATTACCCTCTGAACTTGCCCCTGTAGCCAGGTTTCAATCCATGCACTATGGATACATGGTATCTAGGGTCCATGCCAATGGACCTTACTCTGTACAGTAAACATTTAGGGGGAACTTTATCAAATGCTTTTGCAAAATCAAGATACACCACATCTACAAGCCTTCCTTTATCTAGATGGCAGCTCACCTCCTTGTAGGGTTAATAAGGTTAATAGATTGGTTTGGCAAGAACGATTCTTCATGAATCCATGCTGATTACAGCTAATGATACCATTGTCATTACTAAAATCTTTTATATAGTCTCTTATTATCCCCACCAAGAGCTTCCATAAAATTGATGTTAGGGGATGTATCTTGGCCCTTTTTTTAAATATTGGTGCTACATTGGCTTTTCTCCAATCAGCTGGTACCATTCCAGTCAGTAGACTGTTCATAAAAATTAGGAACAATGGTCTGGCAATTACTTGACTAAGTTCCTTAAGGACCCTCGGGTACAAGCCATCTGGTCACGGTGACTTATTAGTGTTAAGTTTTTCAAGTTTATTGCTAATTCTGTCCTCTGTTAGCCATGAGGGTGCTTCCTGTGACATGTGGGAAGCACTGGCTAATACCCTTATTTAATATGCTCTTAAAGCATACCCATTTTTCCTCTGTGTTCTTTGTTCCTAAGATCGTATCCCAATTATTATCTTCTAGCAAGGATGGTAGTTTAGGGAAGTTGGCTCTTTTGAAATTCAGTGTCTTTGTATTCCCCTTAGGTTTCCTATTTGTGTGATTTATATTAAACAAATTGACCTGTGATCGCTGTTTCCTAAATTGCCCCATATTTCCAGATCCGTGATCAGGTCTGTATTGTTGGTAATCAGTAGGTCTAGTAACTCTTTGTTTCTAGTTGGTGCATTTACCATCTGGCCCATGAAATGACTGGTTACCACAAAGCTTGATGGGAGCAGCACAGTTCAGACAAGCATATGTTTCAACCTCTCTGTAAGTGTTTTAGCTCAGTCTTGCCATCTCCAGCTGCATCCTTGACCAAGCAGATGTTTTCTTCCTATAGTGACTCCCAGTCTAGTATCCCAAAGCCAGCTTGGGAGGGGACATTGCTTCCAGAGCCAGGACTGTTGCCCATTGGCCAAGAGTGTAATGAAGGCTGAGTAATGGCAGCAGAGAAGCAAAGATGGGTGGCACCAGGGTGTGTAATGTTTCCACCAAAGTGGCTTTACAGCTGTTCTCATTCCTGGTGCAGTCTGCTCCCTCCTCAACATTACAGTTTGTGCCACACCACAGTGCCACTTACCTAGCTGACATTTTTTCATACAGAAGGAAATCCTTTTCCACCACCAGCATGTGTAAGTTATTGTATCTGTCTTCCTGGACCATGGAATCAGCGGCAGAGTCTATAGGATATAAGCTGGTGGTGCTGCCCTATATCTTGCAACTTGGTGACAGATCAGTCACCCCTACCCTCTCCTTCTCAATGCTATGTTTCTGACACACCCTTGCCTAATGTCCAGAAAGTGTGCATTTTTGATTTAAAAGAGTCCCTCCTACCATCTCCTCCTCTTTCAGCTCTTTAGGGACAGGACAAGAGATGGTTGACCCCATGACACCATGTGGCAGGAAAGGTTGTGTGTGGCAATGGCACCAACCCACTGCCCACTCTTTGGCAGAAAAAGTTCACACATGATTGGCTCAGGTCCTCAACCCGGCAGCAGTTCCTAGTTAGGTACCCTGGATTCCATGATCTCCAACGGCAGACCTGAAGGGTGTACAATCACTCCAAGAGATTATACTCAGTGAGTACTTGGATGGCCAAAATGAGATGATAACACAAGTTATCTGTCAATCATCTGATATGCAATATTCTTATGCACTCAACATGGGCCATGCTGCAATGGCTGCACTGGCTACAGCATGCCATTTATAAATATTTGTCAGAGCATGGGACAAGGACAGCATCTGGCTCCTCATTCAAGATGTGTATACCACCCTGTCACTATTTAAAAAGTCAACCATAATATTGAGCTATGAATAGGTAGGGATCGGCAACATGATCCCTCTGGTGTTCCCGCTGGACCAAACGCTGCACTGGAGACACAAGTTGGGATGAAGAGGAGGCCTTCCTGTTGTCTCAGAGTTTACTTTATCCTGACTCTATCCATGTGAAGCAGAATCAGCCACATGAGGAACATAAGGGGATTGTTCAGGGTGACAGCAGTGAGGAGGAGGAAGAGAACATAGAACAGAATTCCAGGGGTATGTTTTACCTGTCAGGGAAATGGCCGTGTTGTGGGCAGTTCCGCCAGTAACTGTCATGGTTGCGACAGATGAGTTTCTGTGCGCCTGTGCGCATGCAGATGCACGACAGCCAGGCCACGGCAGTCTGTGCGTGCACATGTGCGCGCACACGCGTGCGCACGCCCTGATTTGTGGGCTCACCCCCCGGCCTATTTAAACCTCCCACTGACACTTGCAGTTTGATGGATTATCAAACAGCTTCCTGTGTTCCTGTGCCTTGTATTCTCTGAAGATTCCTGGTTTGACCTCTGCTTGGCTTGACCCATGTTCCTGTTTATCTCCTCTCTCTGACTCTGGCTTGGCTGACTACTACTCTCCGATCTTCTGCCCTCTGTGTATGACCCGGCTTGTTCCTGTACCTCTCTCGGACTGTCTTCTGGTATCTGATCCCTGGCCTGGCTGCAGAGCCTGTTCCTGGTTTACACTGCTATTCTCAAGACTTCTCTCTGCACGGCTGCCACAACGCACTCTAGCTACTTACAGCCTACCAGCCAGCTTGCAGTATCCCTGGCAACCCGTACACCTTTGGGCATCGCATCCCCTGTATCAAATCCAGGGAAGCGCTGCACTCAGCCGCAAGGGATGCCCTCTCAGCAACCCGGCCTCACACCACAGACTTGTGGCCGGCAGAGGTGCGTCCCCATTAGAGACTTTGCGTCAACAAGCCACTATTCTGACCCAAGCAGTTCAGAAGTTATGGCACAACTCCATGAGGATCCCCAGCGTACTGCCACCGCTGAAGCCGCCCTGCATTCTCTGCAGCAGGGTAGGCGACCAGTAGAGGACTATACCGTGGACTTCCGTCGGTGGTCCGCAAACACAGCCTGGAATGAGACAGCTTTGCTACACCAGTTCCACCTAGGACTCTCTGAATCCCTCAAAGATGAGTTGGCCAGGATCGGGATTCCCACTACACTTGAGGGTCTCATCCAATTATCCATCCAACTGGATCAACGTTTACGGGAGAGACAGTCTGAACGATCACGAACTTGCAGACCCGCCAGTTCATCTACCCTTGGATCAGTTCCTAAGCAGATTGCCTGTTACGTTCCGCACTCACTCCTGATGAAAGACGTCGTCTTATCCTTGCCAATCTCTGCCTCTATTGCGGAGGAGACGGACATTACCTATGTAATTGTCCCAGAAGGTCCAAGAAGCCACCCACATACTCTCCAGTATATTTCCAGGTTTCCGGGACTTTTCCCCCACAATTTGTTCTCCCCATTACACTGCAGTTGGGAAAAAAAGAGATCCGGCTCCAGGCTATAATCGATTCTGGAGCATGTAGTTGCTTTGTGGACTTGAACCTGGCAAGAAACCTTAGATTGCCCCTCCTCCACAAGAAACGGGGTCTGGAAGTCCGTTTAGCAAATGGCACATTACCTAATTCTGGCCTTGTTACGCTAGAGACTGCTCCTCTCCTTATTACTTCTCCCAATGGCCATCAGGAATTCATACGTTTTGACGCCTTAAACTCACCTATGTCTCCAATTATCTTGGGTATTCCTTGGCTCCAAGCCCATAACCCCCAGATCGATTGGATCAAGAAGGAAGTCCTGTTCACTTCCCCCTATTGCCAACAACATTGTCTCACCCCTGAATCCAGAGATACCACCAGTTGTCTGACAGTCCAGCCTTATCCCACTCTAACCAGGATGTTCCTGGTCGTCTTTAATAAGAGAAAAGCCAATGTTCTACCACCACACTGGCCATATGATTGTCCTATCGAACTGCTCCCAGGGGCCGAGATTCCATTTGGATGTATATTCCCCCTCTCTGAAGTGGAATTAGGAGCACTTTGACAATACATAGATGAAAACCTGGCAAAGGGTTTCCATTGTCCCTCTTCCTCTCCTGCCGGTGCCGGCATTTTCTCTGTCAAAAAAAAGGATAAGACCTTAAGACCATGTGTGGACTATAGGGAACTAAATAAGATCACCATAAAAAAAGGATATCCATTTCCACTGGATCCCAAACTCTTCCAGAGACTTCAGCTCAAGTATTTACCAAACTCGACCTCCGGGGTGCCTACAACCTTGTTCACATCCGTGAGGGTGATGAATGGAAGACGGCATTCAGAACGAGGTTCGGGCACTTTGAGTATTTGGTGATGCCGTTTGGGCTCTGTAACGCTCCGGCTACTTCGTGAACAACATCTTCCGGGAATATCTTGACTACTTCGTCATCATCTATCTGGATGATATCCTTATATTCTCAGCCACCTTGGAGCTCCATCGGACTCATGTAAAAACAGTATTATTCACACTAAGGAAACATGGACTTTACGCGAAAGCTGTGAAGTGTGACTTTGAAAAGAAATCAATACAATTCCTAGGGCTCATCATCTCTACCAGTGGTGTAGCTATGGACCCACAGAAAGTGCAGGCAATCCCAGATTGGCCAACTCCGACAGATAAGAAGGGGGTACAAAGGTTTGTAGGCTTTGCAAACTTATAGAAGGTTTATAAGGAACTTTTCTTCCATCATTTCGCCCATAACCCAAGTGACCCGTTTACATGTTCATTTCCTGTGGTCCCTCGAAGCCCAATCTGCTTTTGAGAAACTGAAATCTTTGTTTACCTCTGCACCAATTCTTCTACATCCTGATCCTGCCCTGCCTCACATTTTAGAGGTAGATGCCTTGGAGGTAGCTACAGGAGCAGTAGTTTCTCAGCGCCTGGGACAAAAAGTCTCTGCTTCACCCTGTGGCTTTCTCCTTCCGGAAAATGAGCCAGCACAAGAGAAATTACGATGTAGGTGATCGTGAGCTTCTGGCCATTAAGACAGCCTTAGAAGAGTGGAGATACCTTCTTGAGGGAGCCAAGAACCCTATAATGATATTCACTGATCATAGAAACCTTGAGTACCTACTGCCAAACGCCTGAGACCCCATCAAGCTCACTGGGCTCTGTTCTTTTCACAATTTAACTTCCACATCACCTACTGCCCTGGCTCCAAGAACGGAAAGGCCGATGCTTTATCCCGAATGTTCCCTGATACTCCAGAAGAAACAACATCCAGCACGATTTTGTCTCCACAGAACTTTCTTTTGATTCAACCCGATCTAACCTCTTCTCTTGAACAGGCCTCCCTCCAATGCCAGAAACCAGAGACTTCCACTCTAAGAAACCAGGGGGGTATCTCTGGTACTGGGACAAGATCTTTGTCCCACAACAAGCCAGAACCCTGGCCTTGCAAACTTGCAAACTTCACATGATCATCGACTTGCTGGCCACTTCGGAGTATGGAAAACCATGGATGTTATTCTGCCATCCTTTTGGTGTCCTACCTTGAAATCTGATTGCAAGAAGTATGTTAGCTCCTGCACTACCTGCCAGTGAAACAAGGGGTCCAACATTAAGTCTTGGCGTCTGCTATATCCTTTTCCGGTACCAGAACAACCATGGAAGAGTATATCTATGGACTTCATAGTAGAACTGCCCCTTGCGAAAGATTCACAACGATCCTAGTGGTTGTAGACCGTCTGTCCAAGATGTCACACTTTGTGCCTATGACAGGTACTCCTTCTGCTGCAGACACAGCAAAAGTGATCATAAAGGAGATAGGCAGACTTCACGGCCTCACGGACTTCACGGATGTCTTATAGAGGGGTCCAATTTACTTCCCGATTTTGGAGAGAGCTCTGCAAAGTTTTTTCTATTGAAGTATGCCTATCCTCTGCCTATCACCCCCAGAGCAACGGTCAGACTGAAAGGACTAATCAAACCTTAGAGCAATATCTAAGCTGTTTCTGCCCCATTTTCCAGGATGACTGGTCCTCGCTACTCCCTTGTGCGGAGTTCGCATATAATAATTCAGTACACTCAACCACCAATCAATCACCGTTGTGGGCCAACTATGGGTTCCATCCCTCATTCCTACCTAATGTCATCCCCGAGACCTCAGTCCCGGAAGTTCAAGACAGGATAAAATCCATTCAGGCTAATTATCAAACCCTCCGGTTAACCATGCAAAAAGCGGGGGGCGTGGCCACCGACCGGGATGTGAAGATGTGCAGAGCCTGAGCTCCGTCCCTCTCACTCAGATCCTCCAGCCATCCTGCTAGCCCGGCCGCCATCCACAACCATCCTTCAGCTCACTAACCTCCCAGGACTCCAGAGCACCTCTGACCATGGTGAAATACGTTCCGGCCATGGAGGAAACCTCGGGACTCGGTCCGCCATCGCAGCCATGCCCGCCGCAGCAAAATGGCGCCGGCCGGCTCCACGCTCAGAAGCAAGGTCAGCCACCCACCTCCCTGACAATCCAGCAGCATCGAGGGAAGGGTGAGTCACAATATATCCCTGGAAGCAGCCCTGAAGACCCCCTGCTATCCCCCTCCCCAGAGGACATAGACTCAATGTCTGATCCTAATGCTGATGCGGCCGCAGGCCCTGCAGAACCCTCTCTCTCACAAATCATGGAGGCCATACAGCACAGCCACGCTTCCCTTACCACACAGAAGGACTCAATTAAAACTGATCTATCATTCCTGAAACATGATGTACAAAACCTGAGACACAGAGTGCAAAATGCAGAACAGCGCATAGGAGATTTAGAGGATGACACGCGCCCTTTGCAGGGATCTGTAAGGGAGTTGCGCCAGGCCCAAGATTATATGGCTGATAAGCTTACAGATATGGAAGACCGTCAAAGACGCAATAATCTCCGCTTCCTAGGCTTGGCAGAAGGGGCAGAGGGCAAGGCCCCAGAAAAGTTTATGGAGCAATGGCTGATGTCAGTATTTGGCGCCAATGTTTTTTCCACCATGTTTGCCATAGAGAGAGCCCATAGGGTTCCACTGCGCCCCTTACCCCCTGGGGCCCCCCCACGCGCTATGCTCATTAAGATGCTGCATTTCAGGGATAGAGAAGCCATCATCAGAGCGGCCAGGGAGAAGGGGAATATACTCTTCAACAGTAACGGCATCACCATCTTCCCTGACTTCTCGGTAGCCACACAGAAACAGCGTGCCACTTTCCTCAAGAGGCGTTTACGTGATCTACAACTACCATACAGCATGCTGTATCCTGCACGCCTTCGGGTCATTCATCAGGGTAAAGCCCATTTCTTCACTGATCCGAAAGAAGCGGCTCACTGGGCAGACACGCTGGGATCTTTCGAACAAAGGAACCTGCCGCGGAGATCGCCCCCCCGATGACCAATACATCTCCCTATTGTTCAATGACAGCACAGCTTTTTGTTCATCAATATCCTTTGAGCTACTGATCTTTAATTTTCACAATGAAGATTGCAAATAAGCCCCAGGACATTGACATTCCCATACTAACACTTATCCTCCTGAAGGAAGACAGATGTCCAATGCTGTACGTCCAATGATGGAACTGTTAGTATCCTTCTACAGGCTGACCAATCTGGTTACAGCTAGGCGGACCGGAACTGAAACTTTTCTATCATCATCCAGAGGAATATTTTGTTAAGGCCGGGCTGATGAATATTCTGCCTGGGAAGTATGCACGGGTGGTAGCTCATGTTCACAATCTCCCCCTGATTTGTGCTATCTCAGGAGGTTGACCACGAGACTGTTCTAAACACCCCCTGCTACGCAGTTTCAATTTAGGGTACAAAGCTCTCATGAGTTGGGGTATGGGAGCCGGGAGGGTTAGGGTGGGATGGGAGGGTTGGAAAACCTTTTGGGTGTTGGCATCGTTTATGCCATGGTTATATGCTTATTACTACTCTATGATACATGTTTGCAGGTTCATGGACCAGACAAATTATCAAGGTGCTTAGGTATACGTGCTAAATAGCATGCAAATTTTTCAGGCAAGCATTCGGAATTGCGCCCCCGCCTCTCGAGGAGCCTGGAGTCCCACACGATGGTTGGCTCTGGGGTGCCTCGGAAGGTGGTCGCGCAATCTTATGTATTACACTCAGAAATGAATACTTTACGTCTGATATCATGGAATGTTCGGGGGCTTAATTCTAAGATAAAGCGTTCAGTGATGTTTGATTACTTAGCACGCCACAAGCCGCATGTGATCCTTCTCCAGGAGACCCATTTCCAGGGCTCCAGAGTTATGGCCCTTAAAAGAGCTAAAATAGCTTATGCTCTACATTCCACCTATTCTTCCTTTGCCAGGGGGACGTCTATTCTCATTGCCAAATCAGCACCAATCTCCATTAAACACATTAAAATTGACCCAAATGGCTGTTTTGTCATCTTGGTAATGGAACTTCTAGGTAAACCATATACGGTGATAAACATCTACATTCTACCACCCTTACAAAGAAATTTTTTGAGAAGGTGATGGGAACAATACTCGAAATTGCTGAAGGCCCATTAATCATGGCGGGGGATTATAATACGGTGCTAGATAACTCTATGGACAGATTCCGATGTTCTACAATGCCCCCAACGCCCTTAGGATCTTATCTAACTCAATTTGACCTGGTGGAGGCCTGGAGGTGGAAACATGCTGGTGTGAGGGAGTATTCATGTCAATCTGACTCCCATAATACCCTATCACGAATTGATCTCTGTCTGGTTTCTTCTAATGTACTTCATTTAATAACAGGAATTAAGTACCTACCTAGGGCACTGTCGGACCACTCACCTCTGATGGTGGACCTGGCCTTTGACGCGCCCTCCTCGTACAGAGTGTGGAGGCTGAGCCCGCTCTGGTTGGAGGATCAGGCCGTGGTGGACCAGAGTACAGCTGATATGAAAATTTACTGGATAAATAACAAACATAGTGCAGACACCCTGATGGTCTGGGATGCCTTTAAGGCCACCACTCGTGGTTCCTTTGCAGCTGCGATTGGGCAGGCCCGCAAGGCATCACAGTCCAGACTAATGGACGCGGAGGGTGGGCTCAGGGACGCGGAGTTTGCGTACTCTGATAACCCTACCTCTGAGACACACGCCACTTGGCGACACAGGGCTAGAGAGCTGGACTTGGTACTAGTGGAACGTACACAAAAAAAACTCCTATACCAGAGCAAACGTATATTTGAATTCGGAGATAAAAATAGTCGGTTATTAGCATAACTAGCCAGACCAGAATACCAACCATGCAATATTCCCAGAATTAAAAATTCAGCAGCATAGTGGTGGAACAGAGCAAAGATATTATGGAGGCGTTCGTCGAGTTCTATTCCACCCTATACACAACCAGAGCTCACTATACAATAGTGGAACTAGACGATTACCTCTCGGAAATTTCACTCCCCAAATTAACAGAGCTTCATACAGTCACACTTGACGCCCCGTTGATGGTAGATGAAATAGGAGATGCAATACAATCCTTTGCTAGACACAAAACACCAGGCCTTGATGGATTTCTTATTGAGTGGTACATGCACTTTAGGGACCTACTAATACCTCATTTGTTAAGGATGTATAATTTTGCCATTAAAACAGGTCGGTTGCCACCCTCCATGTCAGAAGCACTGATTGTGTTAATCCCCAAGCCTCATAAAGACCACCTCTTATGCGAGTCATACCGACCAATCTCACTTATTAACACTGACGTAAAAATTTTAGCTAAAGTACTTGCTAAACGATTGAATGCAGTGATTACGACCATTGTGGGGGCGGATCAAACAGGATTCATACCTGGAAGGTCAACCTCTATCAATCTACGTAGACTGTATACTAATCTGCAGGCAATCCACGATAAAACTGGTACCCGAGCTGTCCTGGCCTTAGATGCTCACAAGGCCTTTGATTCAGTTGAATGGCCATATCTTTTTGAAGTTCTAGCCAAATTTGGGTTTGGCTCTACTTTTATACAGTGGGTACGCCTCCTTTACTCCGAGCCTACTGCTAGACTGAGAGTAAATGCATCCGTATCAAAAGCTTTTCAGATAAAGAGAGGTACAAGACAAGGGTGTCCACTGTCACCACTCCTGTTCGCAATAGCAATAGAACCCCTGGCAGCATTGGTGAGATTCAGTGGAGAAGTTAAGGGACTGACGACTGGGGGCCTAGAAGAAAAAGTGTCCTTGTATGCGGACGACATGTTGATATATTTGGAGGACCCCCTATTGTCACTCCCAACCCTGCTGGAAATCATCCGGCGGTTTGGCCATTTCTCGAGCTTTCAGGTCAACTGGGATAAATCCTTATTGTTCCAGATCGATCGAGAGACTCAAGTAAGACTACCTCACGATTGCCCAGTACAAATAGTCCACAGCTTTAGATACTTGGGGGTCTTGATTGAACAACCTATCTCTTCCTATGCCAAGATTAATCTAGATCCCCTCATTAGTAGATTAAAAACAACATTAAAAACCTGGAATAACCTCCCGCTGATGCTCCTAGGAAGAATAAATATCTTTAAAATGATTTACCTCCCGAGATTCCTTTACGTTCTAGGCAACTCACCAATCTATATAACAAAAGCCAAATTTAAGGAAATAGACTCTATAATCACCCAATTTATATGGAGGGGCGGTGTGGTGAGGATTGCCAAACATACCCTACAATTGCCCACCCTAGAGGGGGGACTGGCGCTACCATGTCTCCAAACTTATTATATTGCCTCACAATTGGCACATGCCCATTGGTGGTTCTTCCCAGAGGCCAACAATGCGGCTACTGCCCTTGAGGCAGCCATCCTCACCTCATATGAATCCCTTCAAAATCTAATACATCGCATGTCACTAAGGGGGAGAGAGGGAGTAAAGGTTCTAGCCATGACATTACAGATCTTTAAAATATCTAAACTACTACCCCCTAGCTCTAGAGCTGTCTTGTCTCCTAATGCTCCATTATGGGGAAATCCAAGCTTACCAGAATTTAACCAGAGAACTGACGGGGGATATTGGGCGAAGAAAGGGGTTAAAACTATAGCACACCTGTTTTTAGATAACACATTCTGATCTTTTATGGAATTTCAGAGGGATTTTGGGCTCCCACACACAGCATATTTCCAGTATTTACAGATCAGACATACTGCAGCGGCACAATTTGGGCTTCGTAATACAGAGATGCAGCCCTCACAACTTGAGCTTCTACTGACCGACCCTTCTCATGACAAACTTATATCGTCCTATTATAAGACTTTGCTACACTCCACTACTGCTAGGCTCACTGCTATTCAACATAAATGGAAATTGGACATACCCGAGCTGACGGAGGAGATCTGGGGGGAAATTTTACCCGTACAGGTCCCCTCTGTCATCTCTTCTAGAGATAAAGTGATCCAGACCAAGTTATTATACAGAGCATACTTCACACCACAATTATTATTTAAACTAAAGAGAGCACCCGATTCCTTATGTCCTCGATGCGGGGCGGCTGAGGGCACGTTCTTCCATTTAATATGGGAGTGCGCGCCGATACGGTGGTTTTGGTCAGAGGTTACGGCCTTTATCAGCACTATAGCCAATATACCAAATATCTGTAATCCTCTTAGATGTTTGTTGGGATATATTGATGATGAAGAGTTATCCAAACATGTTCAATCATTCATACGTATAGTGATGTTTTATGCTAAAAAAACAATAACCATGCATTGGAAATCTAGTGTGGTCCCGACCGTGAAACTCTGGCTCACTATTGTCAACCAAGCTATACCATTATATAAGCTGACATATGAGGCAAGGGGATGCCCCAAAAAATTCACTAAAATCTGGAACTCATGGGTGAGTTCAGAGAGTACCATACCCCCTGCTTAATGAGAGAACACGAAACTGGTTGTGATACTGTAATTCCCAGCACCTAACATTTGATACCGACAATGTAATGTACTGTGAAATGTGTTGTATGTACTACTGCATAATGTCAATCTGTATACCTGTCCACCGTATTGAACCTTGAATAATGCAATATTTGCTGTGCTCTGTTCATTCATTCTGTTTACTGTTATTATTAAAGTGAAAGTAAAAGATAATCCCTAAATTATGGGTTGACACAAGAACAGTAATAGAGGGAAAATCGTCCAATGGGTACACTAGTTTTGTTGACCCTGGTGACACCCCAGGATCCCCTTACTTTGAGGGATTTGCTCCATAACGTGAAGGAAAATCATCCCTATAGGACACAGATGGCAAAAAATAAAGAAAACTGACAGGTGTTATTACCCTCTGTTACTCTATCCAAAATAAAAAAAAGAAATGCTTGTCTTTAGTGAAATTTTCATTTTCCTGTCTTTCCTTTATGCCCTGTTCACACCAAATGCATTGTAATGTAAGCTTTACAATGCATCAAAATGCATGTTACTTGGCATGCCATTGTTCTCATTAAGTCTAGTTCACATACTGTATGTGTTGCAGCATATCATGAAAAATAGGTCAAGTGCATTTTTCAACCATTAATGAGCATCAAGAAGCCCAAAGAAGTTTAAACGAATGCAGGAAAATACAAAATACATGAGTTTCCCAGCACTGCAAATAAATAGTTACTGAGAACCAACTGGCAACTGACCTAGCTATGTTTGGAAAGTGGCAAGCCCATGCTAAACACGTAATAAGAAAACAATTATGAAAATGTGTATATAGTGCCTTTAAAAAGTATTCACGCCCTTTGAAATTTTCCACATTTTGTCATGTTACAATCAAAAATGTAAATGTATTTTATTGTGATTTTATGTGATAAACCAACACAAAGTGGCACATAATTGTGAAGTGGAAGGAAAATGATAAATTGTTTTCAATTTTTTTTTACAAATAAATATGTGAAAAGTGTGGCGTGCATTTGTATTCAGCCCCCCTGAGTCAATACTTTGTAGAACCATCTTTCGCTGCAATTACAGCTGCAAGTCTTTTTGATTATGTCTCTACATGCTTTGCACATCTAGAGAGCGACATTTTTGCACAATCTTCTTTACAAAATAGCTCAAGCTCTGTCAGATTGGATGGAGAGCGTCTGTGAAAAGCAATTTTCAAGTCTTGCCACAGATTCTCAATTTGATTTAGATCTGGGCTTTGACTGAGCCATTCTAACACATGAATATGCTTTGATCTAAACCATTCCATTGTAGCTCTGGCTGTATGTTTAGGGTAATTGTTCTGCTGGAAGGTGAACCCCTGCCCCAGTCTCAAGTCTTTTGCAGACTCTAACAGGTTTTCTTCTAAGATTGTCCTGTATTTGGCTCCATCCATCTTCCCATCAACTCTGACCAGCTTCCCTGTCCCTGCTGAAGAAAAGCATCCCCACAACATGATGCTGCCACCGCCATATTTCATGGTGGGGATGGTGCGTTCAGAGTGATGTGCAGTGTTAATTGTGTGGCACATAGTGTTTTGCTTTTAGGCCAAAAAGTAAAATGTTGGTCTCATACGACCAGATTTTAGATAGGAATATCAGAGTAAAGGGGGCTGAATACAAATGCATGCCACACTTTTCACATATTTATCTGTAAAATAATTTGAAAACCATTTATCATTTTCCTTCCACTTCACAACAATGTGCCACTTTGTGTTGGTCTTTTATATAAAATCACAATAAAATACATTGGGATACAGTTTTTGATTGTAACATGACAAAATGTGGAAAATTTCAAGGGGTATGAATACTTTTTCAAGGCATTGTATATACATAAAACATGTTAAAACAAAAACATGAAAAAATCTCATGAAAACAGAAGAAGATAGGTGCAAAGCCAACCTAAATCCTGCTCTAAATCTTTTTCCACATAACTTGTCTGTTTAGCAACATCAGATCAAATATGCCTTTTTAAAACTTAATTGTAAAGATTACAAGTAGGGTCATAGTAACTTTTGTTTTCCTATATATTCTGCATTGTTATGTTTCCTCATTGTCAATAATGTATGATACTATACCCCTTAATGTAAGCAGAAGAATATTTATAAATAACATATATTATAGTATAAATACAATGTTTTAAATAATTTACTATACAGTATACTAATGCACAACCTTAAGGTGACTTGTAGAAAACTCAATTTCTGTTACATTCCCCGGGCAGCAGAATGAATTGGCACACCTTTGAGTATAGTTTAAAAATACTCAATTAAAATCAAGTTCCAAACTGAAATCAATTAATGAACATAATAAATGAATGCAGGAATTTTTGGAGACATTACCCATCAATCACAATAAGATGTCAGTTTTAAGTTGATAACTCTGGCTCTTTCCTGATTAATGCATCCATTGTCGTAGTAATAGATGACATACATGTATTAAGGGGTACAAGGAGATAAAACACAAAGGTAATCTGATGAGCCAGAAGTTACCCTTTATCTCAGGTAGCTGATAACTGATTAAATTAGTAATGACAAGGATGGCAGAGAGAAATAAAATATAAACAAGAAGGGGAAATTCCAATTTGCAGCTTATTTTTGAATTAAAACTAATATGATGAATGACCTCATTTGGAATATAGAAAAATACAGGTTTCTAAAAAAAGTAGCTGGTCCTCAATGGTGTAAAAAAGATAGTCCTAATATGGACACTGTAACAATGGTTATTAAATCAGTATGCAGCTTCATGCTGTTTTCAGTCAAGTTGACAGATGCCTGAGGGCAGACAGAGGCCAGCCAAAAGCACTGTGTATTAAAAAAAAAACTTGAATAAATAGGTAACATAAATACACTAAGGGCTCTGGATTTAGTTTCTATATATTGTCAAATCTGTTGTATAAACAAGGTTGAAAGTCAATCAAAAAATGTATAAAGTCTCATCATATTATATAGACTGAAAAACAATCCTTAAAATAATCATTTCAACAACTTAATTGTTTAGCATATTGTAATTTACCCAAAATATTAATTTCTCGTGAATTTCAGAGTGCTACTTTACTGTAAATCCAAGCTGTATACCTGTTAACATGAAAGCCATTGACATTTCAATATATGCTTTGATTGGGTCTGCATTTGGACTAAAAACTCAATGGTATATAGCACACTTCAGCCTCTCTTAACTACTTTATATAATTGGCTGGCCCCCATTCCCAAAGTGGTATTTTGGAATTGTATTTATTGGTAGAGCCTGGTGGACTGAGATAACTCTTGGCCTCCTATATGTTTTGGATTCTTCAACAGTGAAATTTTCTTACCATAATTAAACCACATCTCTGAGGAAGTCCACTCAGGACACAACATGTCAGGCGGGAAGTAGCTATTGACATCATCACATAGATGTAGATGTTTGGGCCTGATATTGAAGAGCTGACAGAGTCTCTGACCTAGTATGGCTTCTGTCCCCTTGACATACCAGCTGCAAAAGACTTTGGCAGTATTTTGAATTGGATGTCGTACAGGCTTTTATTCACTTTGGAGGGACTGGTGGTTCTGATAAGGCACCAAATGAGGCCATTGAGGAGGGAGTAGAGATGAATGAGCTGTCATCATCATGAAGACACTTCCATGGTGTACCTATACTGAATACTTCACAGTCACCAGCAAATTTACCCAGTGCACTCTAAAAGAGATTTAACGTTCCTGCTCATGCATGCAGGACCACATGTCTGTATCCCTGTGGACCCTACCTGTGACAGAGATTGCATTCTGGGTAAGTAAATGGCAGCTATGTACCTGCCACTGTGGTGCAATAAAGGCCATAAAGCTGCTACTTTGTCATAAATAATCATGTTTCTCCTCATGCACGTGGTACCTAAATTATTGGTACATTTACACACTTGATATGCTGCAGGCATAGGTCTTCGAACCACTAAGGCGCTATTGACTGCAGTATGTTAAAATGAGCCCAGACTTTTGAGCTTTGTGGAAGGGCTAGGGGGATATTGGTGACTTGCACCCATGATGCAGTTAAATCCCATTAGATAGCTGCTTCCACTGCTTTGGAAGTTTCCCTACCTCTGTACAAAATAATGCCTAACTGCTGTTGTGCTTTACCCACTTTGCTCCTCTAAAGTCTCTGACACCTAGGGATGGTTTGCAACCTTGTCATCCCCACTCTTGTCATTGCTTGAGCCCACCTGGCAGTAAGGTGAAACCTCAGGAGCAATAATGCCCGTTGCTACACCCTGCCTACTGTCCTCTCCCTCTATGATCCTAATTTGAATGCGAAATAAAAGAACGTTTAAAAAACCCCAATAAAACAAACAAAAAAAAAACGCAAAGGGGTCTCAGCAGCTAAACAACAAATAAAGATGTTGCTGATACACACACACAAGTTGTCTTAAAAGACTGTTGGGTCTATTCACTATGAACATAGAGATGGGTACACAACAATATGGAACCACTTCGGTTCAGTTCACAAATATGTGTCACAATACAGATAGTACAGCTAATACAGATGTCTACTCCAAGTTTACACACACATACACACACACACACACACACACACACACACACACACACTGACAAAAAGCTGTTGAAAAGCCTGGCTTTTACAGGGAGGGGCTAACAGATAAGAAAATCCCCTTTATTGACCCTCCAAGTCACCTAATCACAACATAAAGGTCAGGAGGTAGTTCCGTTTTCCTTCAACTGATGACTGAAGTTTATGTTGAACTAATAGTTGACCCAAATCCAAATTTTATCCCTACTGTGCACCATTTTTAGCTTGTGAATTCATCATGTGGAAACACAGCAGTAAACATTGCACTGAAAGTGCCGAAAAAAATAGAAACAGTCTATGGCAACCACAAAAAAAGCGCTAGTCAGGACAGTCTTGTGCGGACAGATAACCAGACAAAATCAATGAGATGAACCATATGTTGATTTATTGTTACCATATAGTGAATTAAAAAGTTAAAAATCTCCTCGCATGGATAGATGAAATCAACTTGCTCACTACTGTGGTGGTACCTTATGGCCAAAGATGGACTGGATTGTTGAGGAACTGCTGCCGTGGTAGAACCCTCATGCACCCCTATGAAATCCACAGAAGCGGGGAAGGGGGAGGGGGGACCCAGCTCGTGTAGGACCGGGAGAGGATGTAGAGCCTCGGCCGAATCCCCAGCGGTGGATAGCAGCATGGCTAGCCAGCCGTAGATGGAGAGGGGGCTGGGAGACAGCCGGAACAACATTCAAAAGGAAGCACAGGGTAGTGGAGAGCAAGCCGAGGATAACGAGGAGAGAACGTGGCTGTTGTCTTGAAAACGCATTTCGGGGCGTGGCCCTTTCTCAAGTCATGTGACATGACCAGCCAATGGGGATTAAATAGGAGTTAGCCACAGGGAGATTAACACTTTTAAAGGAACCATGACTGGTTACACAGCAAAACCTCCGTCATTAACCACTTCAGCCCCGAAAGGATCTACCCCCTTCCTGACCAGAGCACTTTTTACAATTTGGCACTGCGTCGCTTTAACTGCTAATTGCACGATCATGCAATGCTGTACCCAAACTAAATTTGCGTCCTTTTCTTCCCACAAATAGAGATTTCTTTTGATGGTATTTGATCACCTCTGTGGTTTTTATTTTTTGCGCTCTAAACGGAAAAAGACTGAAAATTTTGAAAAAAAATGATTTTTTCTAATTTTTGTTATAAAAAAAATCCAATAAACTCAATTTTAGTCATACATTTAGGCCAAAATGTATTTGGCCACATGTCTTTGGTAAAAAAAATGTCAATAAGCGTATATTTATTGGTTTGCGCAAATGTTATAGTGTCTACAAACTAGGGTACATTTTCTGGAATTTACACAGCTTTTAGTTTATGATTGCCTATGTCATTTCTTGAGGTGCTAAAATGGCAGGGCAGTACAAACCCTCCCAAATGACCCCATTTTGGAAAGTAGACACCCCAAGGAAATGCTAAGATGTATGTTGAGCCCATTGAATATTATTATTTTTGTCCCAAGGTATTGAATAATGACAAAAAAAAAAATTACAAAAAGTTGTCACTAAATGATATATCGCTCAAACATGCCATGGGCATATGTGGAATTACACCCCAAAATACATTCTGCTGCTTCTCCTGAGTACGGGGATACCACATGTGTGGGACTTTTTGGGAGCCTAGCTGCGTACGGGGCCCCAAAACCAAGCACCGCCTTCAGGATTTCTAAGGGCGTAAATTTTTGATTTCACTCCTCACTACCTATTACAGTTTTGAAGGCCATAAAATGTCCAGATGGCACAAACCCCCCCCCAAATGACCCCATTTTGGAAAGTAGACACCCCAAGATATTTGCTGAGAGACATGGTGAGTATTTTGCGGCTCTCATTTCTTTTTGAAAATGAAGAAAGACAAGAAAAATAAATTTTTTTTTCTTTTTTCAATTTTCAAAACTTTGTGACAAAAAGTGAGGTCTGCAAAATACTCACTATACCTCTCAGCAAATAGCTTGGGGTGTCTACTTTCCAAAATGGGGTCATTTGGGGGGGGTTGTGTCACCTGGGCATTCTATGGCCTCCGAATCTGTGATAGGCAGTGGAGAGTGAAATAAAAAATGTACGCCCTTAGAAAACCTGAAGGCGGTGCTTGGTTTTCGGGGTCCGTACGTAAAAAAAAAAAAAAAACAATTGTCTTTTTCGTGCAACTTGTGTCACAATATAAAATATTCCATGGACTTGACATGCCTCTCAGCAAATAGCTTGGGGTGTCTACTTTCCAAAATGGGGTGATGTGGGGGGGTTTGAACTGTCCTGGCAATTTATGCACAACAGTGAGAAGCTTATGTCACATATCACCCACTCTTCTAACCACTTGAAGACAAAGCCCTTTCTGACACTTTTTGTTTACATGAAAAAATTATTTTTTTTGCAAGAAAATTACTTTGAACCCCCAAACATTATATATATTTTTTAAAGCAAATGCCCTACAGATTAAAATGGTGGGTGTTTAATTTTTTTTTCACACAGTATTTGCGCAGCAATTTTTCAAATGCATTTTTTTGGGAATAAACACACTTTTTAAAATTTTAATGCACTAAAACACACTATATTGCCCAAATATTTGATGAAATAAAAATGATGATCTTAGGCCGAGTACATGGATACCAAAAAAGACATGCTTTAAAATTGCGCACAAACGTGCAGTGGCGACAAACTAAATACATTTTTTAAAGCTTTTAAAAGCCTTTACAGGTTACCACTTTAGATTTACAGAGAAGGTCTACTGCCCTCGATCTGACCATCATGGTGATACCTCACGTGCATGGTGCAATTGCTGTTTACATTTGACGCCAGACCAACGCTTGTGTTCGCCTTTGCGCGAGAGCAGAAGGGGACAGGGGTGCTTTTTTTTATTATTATTATTATTTTGATTTTTTATCTTATTTTTAAACTGTTCCTTTCATTTTTATTTTTTTTTTAAATCATTTTTATTGTTATCTCAGGGAATATAAATATCCCCCATGATAGCAATAGGAAGTGACAGGTACTCTTTTTTGAAAAAAATTGTGGTCTATTAGACCCTAGATCTCTCCTCTGCCCTCAAAGCATCTGACCACACCAAGATCGGTGTGATAATATGCTTTCCCAATTTCCCAATTACCCAATGGTGCTGTTTACATCCAGCGAAATCTAAGTCATAAAATGCTTGTAGCTTTCGGTTTCTTAGGCCATAGAGATGTTTGGAGCCATTCTGGTCTCTGATCAGCTCTATGGTCAGCTGGCTGAATCACCAGCTGCATTCTCAGGTTCCCTGTTGGGACAGGAGAGCCAGAGAAAAACATGGAAGACGGTGGAGGGGATCATTCCCTCCCACTGCTTGTAAAAGCAGTCTAGGGGCTAATTAGCCGCTAGGATTGCTTTTACATGAAAGCTGAGCGCTGGCTGAAAAGAATGATACCAAGATGATACCTCAACCTGCAGGCATCATTCTGGTATAACCACTTAAAGTCCATACCAGTACGTTGCTGGTCCTTGTCAGGCATATATTGTAAACTATTTTTTCATGCAGCCTGTGGGCTGAACGAAAAAAAGAGATTGATCGGTGGGTATGCCCACCATTAGAATACCTCCCTTCATCCACCCACTTCTAATGATGGGCATTCATGCACCGTTTATATATGCCGAAGCATGGGGGCATCCGCCCCAAAAGGTAGGAGCAAATCGCTCCTCCGCCCCTGCTGCCCTCATGCTTTGGCATATATGCTTTTTTTTTTAACTGTGGTGGTGAAATCACCTCTGACAGCGCTGGAGTCACGACTTTATGTATCGTGGGAGCAAACGCTGTTGCTGTCAGGATAAATAAATCCGCACTGCAACTGAATGGCGTACCTGCTAAGCAAATGATGGATAACAATAAAACAAAAAACTTAACAAGTAACAAGGCGCAATGTGCAGATACCTTACAATGTAGTACCCAATTGTCCAGGAATGTACGGATGTGTACACTAATAATAAAAAAAAACGCTATCTCAGTCAGGGCAGCCACCAAGAAACCAAAAGCGAGTTCCAATAGCTGAGAAAAAAACAAGGAATAGGGGCGTCTCTGAGAAATTATCATAAACACTTTATTTCAAACAAAATATACACTCACATGAAGGTAGGAGAAGTCATGTACAGGAACATGGTGAGGACTGAAGAGCTGAGAAATGCAGGACTGTAGGCAAAAGCTGTATCAATGTGGCTGAAGCACAATCAAGTCCAGGAAGGCAGGGGTGCAGATGGCTGAGCACATACACACACCGGTGTAATACAATGTCCCTGGAAGATAGTGTCAGTAGTCCAGTGAAAAAGGAAAGGATCAGTCCAATAATGGCATAAATGTCAAATAAAGAGAGGGGGAGAGAAGGACGTCCGACCGGATGGCAGGGCTGTGCTGTATCTCCACAGTGATCGCACTGTCCCTGTGTAGTGAGGGGAGAGACACGGCCGTGTATGTAGGATGGAAGCGAGGCTTGGAGAGCAGACACAGGCCGGGCCGTGACGTCATCAATATGCGACGCGTTTCTGAAATTGCTGGCTATAGATGGATGGAATAGCCGCATTCCTTTTTCAAGCATCTCAAACAATAAAACAAAGTAACATTACAGTATAACAGTAAGACTTACCATACTTGCAAAGCAAATACAAAAAAACATAGTAAAAAATAAAACATTTAACACAACCTTTGCCTAAAATATATATATATGCCGAAGCATGGGGGCATCCTCCCACAAAAGGTAGGAGCAAATGGCTCCTCCGCCCTATTCTGCCCCCATGCTTTGGCATATATGCTGAAGTATGTAACTGTGGTGGTGAAATCACCTCCGACAGTGATTCACCAATGCAAAGACCAGGATTGTCAGGACACAAGGGACAATAATAGCGGGTGTCACACCTATATCCGCGCTTGCTGCAGACACCACATCTTTTTTGGGGGGCTCGTTTGGTAGGGGTACTCGGGAGGACATAAAGAAAATGCCTCTCATGCAACCGGCTTACTGCATTTGGTTGGGGAAGGTGAGGTGAAGTACCGTCTGGAAACAGAAGGGCTCTGATGATCTCTTCCTGGAATTTAAGGAATGATCCAGTCCGTCCTGAAGCTCTGTATAGCACATAAGCGTTCAGCAAAGCCAATTGAAATAAATAAACAGACACTTTTTTGTACCAGCGTTTGGCCTTACGGGCAACTAGGTACAGGGCCAACCAACAACTGGTCATTGAGGTCCACCCCTCCCATATTTTGGTTATATTCGTGGACACAGAAGGGTTTCTCCACAACACCAGTCGCAATAGTAATTTGGACCGTCGTGTTTGCATGAAGAGAGGTAAGAACAAAAACATTCTTATTATCCCTCCACTTCATAGCCAGCAAATTATTACACTACAAGCAGGCTCTCTCCCCCGGCCTAGGATGGGAATCTACAAGCTGCTGGGGAAAGCCCCAGGCCCCGGCGATTAGGTCGCACGGTGCCACATGCTCCAATCTACTGATCAAACAAGTGACTAAAAAGTGGCACGCTCGTGTAATAATTGTCCACGTACAAGTGGTACCCCTTTCCAAATAAGGGTGACTCCAAGTCCCACACAACCTTGCCAGCGCTTCATATGTAGTCAGGACAGTTTTTCGGCTCTACGTGCCTATCTTTTCCCTTGTAAACCATAAAACTACATGTATAGCCTGTGGCCCTGTCACAGAGCTTATACATTTTGACTCCGTATCTGGCACGCTTGCTGGGAAGGTACTGTTTGAATGACAAGAGGCCAGAAAACTTAATCAGGGACTCATCAATGTAGACAACTTGATGGGGAGTAAACAAGTCTGCAAAATATTGGTTGAAGTGGTTTACGAGGGGTCGAATTTTGTAGAGCCGATCATATCCAGGGTCTCCACGAGGACGACAGAGTTCATTGTCATTGAAGTGCATGAACCGCAAGATCTGCTCGTATCGTGCCCTGGTCATGGAGGCAGAGAACAAGGAGATATGGTAAATTGGGTCAGTGGACCAATATGACCGCAACTCACTCTTTTTGGTTATGCCCATGTTGAGGGAAAGGCCCAGAAAGAGCCTAAATTTGCAGACCGTAACTGGTCTCCAATCTCTGGCAAGGGAGGACTGGGGAATAGTGGCGATGTGTTGACCAGCGTACAAATTGCTTTGGTCCACAATAGATCTATAGAGATCTTCGATGAAAAACAACAAATAAAAATCAAGTGACGTAAAATCAACTGTTTCCACCTGAATGCCGGGTTGGCCACTGAATGGGGGAAGTACTGGTGCTGCAGAAGTGGTGGGTTCCCAATTAGGATTGGCAAATGCAGCAGGAAGGGCACTATGGGCACAATGGGCCTGTGTTCGTCTTCTTGGTGGCAGCAGGACACTACTTGTGCTTGCCACCTCGCCAGCTTGAACTGCACTTATGGGACTCGCCACGTCACCACGTGATACTGCAGTGCTGGATGTACGACCAGGGTGTACTAGGCCGCTGGTGCTTGCCAGTTCACCAGAAGGAATAGCAGCGCTAGTACTTCTCTGCTCCATATGAGGGACCTGCGGTTCTTGCACATCAATGACAGAAGAAGAAGTTCGTTGTCTGGTACACCTGACCTTGGCAGGGACCACAACTCCGTCGTCAGAGCTATCTGTCATGGAGCCGCTGTCATCTACAGGATCGTATTCTGAGCCTGAATCTGACAGATGAGTGACTTCTTCTTCACTATCTGTCATGCTCAGAAACGTATAGACCTCTTCACTAGTGTACCTTCGATTTGCCATTTTGGGCTCTAAATTTAGTGGTACACTAGTGAGACTCACAGGTAAAAAAGCTCCTGACTGTTAGCGACTGTATCAAAATGCTACCAAAAAAACTGTTAGCGATCACAGGGATCAGGCCTGACTCTGCGAACGCTGCAGTTATGTGTGTTTATTGTTTTGTAAGTGACAGTAATCGATCGAAAATGCACTTGGGTGGGCTGGGCAGGTCTGGGCCGAGGGGCAAAATGCAGGTGATAGCAGGTATCTGGGCTGATCCCACTAACACTGCGTTTTTGGGAACCCTAAACTGCTGGGGACGCTAGTAAAGATCTGATCGGATCAGATATTGATCCGATCAGATACTATACCACTAAGGAAGGTGTATGCTGCGTGCATGGGTGTTAGCGGTACTGGCGCTAACCTGACGCTGCCTGGGGCGACGCAGACCTTATCTGACCCTAAAACTTTACTTATATCACCGCCGGGCGATTAGGGGGTTAAACCTTTATTAGGTAATAAAGGGCAGGTGCCCTGAAACTATAAAAAACAAACTAACAAACCAGCGTCACCCGCAACAGTTATACAGTGTTCACTGGTGAAAGGGTTAACTAGGGGGCAATCAGGGGGTTAAAACTTTTTTTAGGTAGTATATGGGGGTCTCTGACGCTATAAAACACTGACGGCAAACCTATATACTTACCTCCCTAACTAGCGTCACCTGTGACACTAATACAGCGATCAGAAAAATGATCGCTTAGTGACACTGGCAACGGGGGGTGGTCAAGGGGTTAAAACTTTATTAGGGGGGTTAGGGGGGTATCCTAGACCTAAAGGGGGCTACCACTTATAACTGTCACAAACTGACACCAATGCAAAAAAAAAAGCTGCTATTGGTGTCACTGTGACTGTGGGTACAGGGGGGTTATCAGGGGATGATTGGGGGGTGAAAAGTGTGCCTAGTGTGTTCTACTGTTAGTGTAATGTTGGTGCAACTCACATCGATGTCTTCTCTCCTCTGCGCCGGAACGAAAGGACCAACTCGAGGAGAGAGGACATCACTTTCTTTGCCACTGTTTACATTACAGCAGCAGAGGAAGATTGTCATTCGTTGGGAGCAATTGCAAAAGGGGGTGGCCACGAATGATCGCTCCCCTATTGAAGCTGACCATCTTGGGCACCGGGGGCACGGGAGGCAGATCATGTACCAGGTACGTGAATTTGCCTGCCTGTGCTATTCTGCCGCAGTATATCTGCGTTAGGCGGTCGGCAAGTGGTTAAGAAACCTAGTAGAACTAATCCATTTTACAGGTACTAGAAAAATGCTGGGACAACATTTGGATAAAAACAAGCAGGGAAACAAATGACTAAGACAATACGTCACGTGCTGTCACAATTCAGTGACTACGACCCTGCCTATACAGAATTTATCCTAAATTCTCTCTAATTCATATTACACCATAATGTTTTTTTGCTTTGATGGTTCCTACTACCTCCAGGTACAGGGCATTGCGATGGGGACATGTTGTGCCCCATCGTACGCCAATCTGTACCTGGGGGAGTGGGAACACTCACTGCTTACCAATGAATCACTATCGATCTATATGCACCATGTACTTACATGGAGACGCTATATAGACAATATATTCCTTATATGGGACAGGTCAGTGGAGCTTCTTCATCAATTTTTAGCTTCCATCAACACCAATGATATCAATCTTAGTTTTACAATGGTGCACAGCACCACTAAAATCACATTTCTAGATGTACTTGTTAAAAGAAAGTCTGATGGAAGCCTATCAAGTCAAATATATTGCAAACCCACAGCAGGGAACTCGCTGCTTCACGCAATGAGTTTCCATCCCAAACCTCTCCTTTTGTCTATACCCTATAGCCAGTACCTTAGGGTTAGCCGAAACTGCTCCAACGACACTATCTTCAAAAAAGAAGCAGACATTCTTAGAAAAAGGCTCCTCGAAAGAGGCTATTTTAACACATGTTTAAAAAAGGCTTATAAAAAAACGATCATTTTATCTCGCCGTGAGCTACTTAATGTACAAAAAGAACCGTCTAAGGATGATACAACTAGGATCATCACCACGTATTCAGTACAACACAAGCAGTTTAGGCGAATCCTAAGTATATACTGGCACCTTCTGACCATGGATCCATCACTGTCCCAAATACACCAGCTGTCACCTTCAGAAGAACTCCATCTGTGGGTGACAGGGTAGTCACCAGCGAATACCAGCCTAACAGGGGAGATACATGTAAAATGTTAGGTACTTTCTCCTGTGGGGCTGCCCCTACTGTCAATACATGGACAGAAGAACCAATATTGACCTACCTAACGATCAACGGATCTACCCAAGACATTAGGTTAACTGTACTACTCCCGGCGTGGTGTACCTCCTCACTTGTGAGTGCGGTAGCTACTACCTCTGGAAGACAATTAACAAATTCTGGAAAATAATTTACCAACACACTGTAACAATTCGCAAACGCGATCCAGGCGCAGCCATTGGCAGGCACGTGGCCATAGTGCATCCAACATCACTTCCCAAGGTATTTTTCCTGGCATTAGATTGGGTGCACTTTCGTCCCAGAGGAGGTGACTTCAATAAGCGCCTCCTCCGTTGTGAATCCAGATGGATTTTCAATTTACAGGCTACTCAACCGCCTGGGTTAAATGAAGCAGTCAATTTTAGATCATTTCTCCCAGGATTTACCTCTGGGGTTTGTAAGCTTAACATGTAGGACCCTTTGTTTATTTATTCAATATTCCTTCCATCACTATTTACTATGTAACTAATGTCTTGCAGGACAATTTTATGGGTCAGATGGTAGACGCACCAACTAGAAATAAAACATTACTGGATCTACGGATTACCAACAATACAGACCTGGTCACGGATGTGGAAATACGGGGAAATTTAGGTAACAGCGATCACAGGTCAATTAGTTTCAGTATAAATCACACAAATAGGAAACATAAAGGGAATACAAAGACACTGAATTTCAAAAGAGCTAACTTCCCTAAACTACAAACCTTGCTAAAAGGCATAAATTGGGATAAAATATTAGGAACAACAAAGAACATGGAGGAGAGATGGGTTTGCTTTAAGAGTATATTAACTAAGGGCATTAGCCAATGTATCCCATTGGGTAATAAATTTAAAAGGGTGAACAAAAGTCCTGGATGGCTTAACTCCAATGTAAAAATGCATATAAAAGCAAAGGAGAAGGCCTTCAAAAAATACGAGGTTGAGGGATCATCCGCAGCATTCAGACTTTATAAAGAATGCAACAAGAAATGTAAGGGTGCAATTAGGACGGCTAAGATAGAACATGAAAGACACATAGCGGAGGAGAGCAAAAAAGATCCCAAGAAATTCTTTAAGTATGTAAACAGTAAAAAAGGGAGGACTGACCATATTGGCCCCATAAAGAATGAGGAAGGACATCTGGTTACAAAGGATGGGAAGATGGCGAAGGTATTGAATTTATTCTTCTCAGTCTTCACGAGTGAATCGGGGGGCTTCAGTAACCAAAACTGCAGTGTTTATCCTCATGACACAACACAGGAAGCACCTCCATGGTTAACAGAGGACAGAATTAAAATTAGACTTGAGAAACTTAACAATAATAAATCATCGGGACCAGATGCCTTGCATCCGAGGGTACTTAGGGAACTCAGTCAAGTGATTGCCAGACACCGTTGTTCCTATTTTTACAGACGGTCTACTGACTGGAATGGTACCAGCTGATTGGAGAAAAGCCAATGTAGCACCAATATTTAAAAAGGGCCCAAAATACATCCCTGGAAATTGCAGACCAGTTAGCCTAACATCAATAGTATGTAAACAATTGGAGGGGATGATAAGGGAATATATACAAGATTTTAGTAATGAGAATGGTATCATTAGCAGTAATCAGCATGGATTCATGAAGAATTGTTCTTGCCAAACCAATCTACTAACCTTCTATGAGGAGGTGGGTTGCCATCCAGATAAAGGAAGGTCCGTAGATGTGGTGTATCTGGATTTTGCAAAAGCATTTGACACAGTTCCCCATAAACGTTTACTGTACAAAATAAGGTCCGTTGGCATGGACCATAGGGTGAGTACATGGATTGAAAACTGGCTACAAGGGCGAGTTCAGAGGGTGGTGATAAATGGGGAGTACTCGGAATGGTCAGGGGTGGGTAGTGGGGTTCCCCAGGGTTCTGTGCTGGGACCAATCCTATTTAATTTGTTCATAAACGACCAGGAGGATGGGATAAACAGTTGAATCTCTGTATTTGCAGACGATACTAAGCTAAGCAGGGCAATAACTTCTCCGCAGGATGTGGAAACCTTGCAAAAAGATCTGAACACATTAATGGGGTGGGCAACTACATGGCAGATGAGGTTCAATGTAGAAAAATGTAAAATAATGCATTTGGGTGGCAAAAATATGAATGCAATTTATACACTGGGGGGAGAACCTCTGGGGGAATCTAGGATAGAAAAGGACCTGGGGGTCCTAGTAGATGATAGGCTCAGCAATGGCATGCAATGCCAAGCTGCTGCTAACAAAGCAAACAGAATATTGGCATGCATTAAAAAGGGGATCAACTCCAGAGATAAAATGATAATTCTTCCACTCTACAAGACTCTGGTCCGGCCGCACCTAGAATATGCTGTCCAGTTCTGGGCTCCAGTCCTCAGGAAGGATGTACTGGAAATAGAGCGAGTACAAAGAAGGGCAACAAAGCTAATAAAGGGTCTGGAGGATCTTAGTTATGAGGAAAGGTTGCGAGCACTGAACTTATTTTCTCGGGAGAAGAGACGCTTCAAAGGGGATATGACTTCAATATACAACTACCGTACTGGTGACCCTACAATAGAAATAAAACTTTTTCGCAGAAGTGAGTTTAACAAGACTCGTGGCCACTCATTAAAATTAGAAGAAAAGAGGTTTAACCTTATACTACGTAGAGGGTTCTTTACTGTAAGAGCGGCAAGGATGTGGAATTCCCTTCCACAGGCGGTGGTCTCAGCGGGGAGCATCGATAGTTTCAAAAAAACTATTAGATAAGCACCTAAATGAACGCAACATACAGGGATATACAATGTAATACTGACACATATTCACACATAGGTTGGACTTGATGAACTTGTGTCTTTTTTCAACCTCGCCTACTATGTAACTATGTAACTACTATTCCATCCGTTTTCCTTTTGACTCTTTTTTTTGTTTTCGTTGTCACTTTCACTAGGTGATGCATTATGTGCAATTCTTGTAATGCAATTGTAAACATTCTGGCTGTTCTCTTGTTCTCCCACTAGATGGTTCCCTGCCACATCCTTATTGGCCCTTGTCTTCAAGTAGACACCCAGCGGGTAAGCTCCACAAGTGCAGGCTGGCTGGATGAGGCTACGCTCTGTCTCTTTGCCGGCCCTCCCACTGGGAGGAGCCATTGCATTCCCCCCGTTGCCCCCATTATCACGAGTTAGGAACTCCTTCCCGCCGGTGATGTGTGGTGTCATCACGTCCCGAGGGGAGTGGCTACGACGCGCACCTCCGTGTCTGAAGGGCACCTAGACCTCGCAATCAGCTGTTCCTTACAGCTGACCTAGCGAGATGGCAGACGCAGTTCCCATTGGCTGATGTAAGACACAGCTGACCGGATAATTACTGACGCATACACAGCCTTGTCAGTATGCTGGCTGCTGACTTGGTGTCTGCATCATCCATGTTACTACTCCCTGAAGGTAAACCTTTTAACTTCCTATATTGCTGAAGTCAACTTTGGATCAGCTATTTATACTCTTTTTCTGTTGTGTACCAACTTACTGTGTGCAGATTTGCACCCCTGCTATGTAAGGGACTCACCCCCCCTTTTCTTTGCCATTGTCTCCACGGTGCATTTAGCGCCGCTGTGGCGATTGTCAGGTGCCCTTTGTGAACACGTTCAGAATATTGGGCTTTAAGTGCACGCCCCAATCAACCCATCATGCTAGTGTGGGGATATGGGCAGCCAGCATGTAAAATTCTCCTGTATTGTCCAGCATTTTTTACTATACCTGCAGTGCATCTGTGATTTGTAAGTACCTTTGGTTACGCTAATTGCCACTATTTTTATAAGGCCATTGACATTATCAATATTTATTGGTTGTTGTCATGCAACACTATTATATACTTATATTTATGTTGCAGAAAAGAACATAATTACCCAGTTTATAATTACCCCTGAAGAAGGAATATGCACACCATTTCCAAAAGAATTTCTGAAACATGTCAGGTTTATACGTGTTAAGACTTTAGCTGGCCACTCCCCTTTTCTGATTCGGCCAGTGACCTCTTGACCACCGACTTGGGTTAATATGTACTAACTACCTCTTGCTTATATTTATTCATTGATGTACCACTGTAATACATTTTAAAACTACCATGTCTATGTGTGATACTACATTTATATATTTTGTATTATTTTTGTATTAAATAAAGTTGGCATTCTTGTGCTTTTTTACATATACTTTGATTGTTTATACTTGACTTCTGCTATTAAAGTCCAAGGGGGCATCTCCCTATGCACTCGATGCATGTTCTTTTCACAATACATAAATTGATAATGAATGATAAGAAAAATTCTAAAAAAACATGTGTATATATATATATATATATATATATATATATATA
Organism: Lithobates clamitans; assembly: GCA_037952925.1. Classification (NCBI taxonomy): domain Eukaryota; kingdom Metazoa; phylum Chordata; class Amphibia; order Anura; family Ranidae; genus Lithobates; species Lithobates clamitans. Next base: position 2,401,206 of record JBBGZY010000806.1, read on the forward strand.
TATATATATATATATACCATCTTGGAGTCCTTCAGGTGTTTTTTAGCAAACTCCATGCGGGCTTTCATGTGTCTTGCACTGAGGAGAGGCTTCCGTCAGGCCACTCTGCCATAAAGCCCTGACTAGTGGAGGGTTGCAGTGATGGTTGACTTTCTACAACTTTTCTCATCTCCTGACTGCATCTCTGGAGCTCAGCCACAGTGATCTTTGGGTTCTTCTTTACTTCTCTCACCAAGGCTCTTCTCCCCCGATAGTTCAGTTTGGCCGGACAGCCAGCTCTAGGAAGGGTTCTGGTCATCCCAAATGTCTTCCATTTAAGGATTATGGAGGCCACTGTGCTCTTAGGAACCTTAAGTGCAGCAGAAATTTTTTGTAACCTTGGCCAAATCTGTACCTTGCCACAATTCTGTCTCTGAGCTCTTCAGGCAGTTCCTTTGACCTCATGATTCTCATTTGCTTTGACATGCACCGTGAGCTGTAAGATCTTATATAGATAGGTGTGTGGCTTTCCTAATCAAGACCAATCAGTATAATCAAACACAGATGGACTCAGATGAAGGTGTAGAACCATCTCAAGGATTATCAGAAGAAATGGATAGCACCTGAGTTAAATGTATGAGTGTCACAGCAAAGGGTCTGAATACTTAGGACCATGTGATATTTCAGTTTTTCTTTTTTAATAAATCTGCAAAAATGTCAACAATTCTGTGTTTTTCTGTCAATATGGGGTGCTGTGTGTACATTAATGAGGAAAAAAATTAACTTAAATGACTTTAGTATATATAAATGATGCAGCGCTAGTGACAAGTTAAACCAAATACATGAGTGTATTACCGCTGCTGTAAGAAAAGTACTACTACTTAAATAATAAAAAACAAACACATACAGCGCTGGCAAAAAGATATAACACACCATACATATGATGCTATATAGAAAGTGCTCTGTGCAATATTCCTATAAACATGAATCCATAAATATCATGAATAAAGTGCTAAATAAGTAGGATGTAAATAGATAAACAATTAGTGCTAAACACAAACCAATTACTAATTAGTAGATTACTATTTACTAATTTAGCACACGCATAAAGTGCCAAATAAGTGGGATGTAAATAGATATGCAATTGGTGTTAGACACAAACCAATTGCGATTGAAAATGGTGAAAAACAATAAAATGTATGTGCTAAAAGAATAAATGAAATAAATGATATAATGATTGTGAATAGTCCCAGATAAATGCCATCAGCTAGACAGGGCTCTTGGTGGCGGCCTCACTGGAGAGAAAACAGCATCTCTTCAACCTATGCTGACAGTCAGTCTCCTGGAGTGCTGCAGTATGATGCCTCTGATGTAGATGCAATATGAATGGCTTATAATCGTAGCAAATAGGTCATATACTTGTAGGTGTCGACCATCGAATCAGACCCAAAAAGACAAGGAAAAGCAATATAATGAAGTATTGCGGAGAAACAAATCACTTGCGCATCATAACGCTACTCACAAGATACATGGTTGCAATCAGGCATGTCAGAAAAACTTCCGCGATCGCCGTTGTAAGCGTGCATTCCCTTACAGCGGCGATCGCGGAAGTTTAAACACTATTGGCTGGTCATGTCACATGACTTGAGAAAGGGCCACTCCCAAAAGGCATTGTCAAGACAACAGCCACGTTCTCACTTCATTCTCCTTGGCTTGCTCTCCACTAACCTGTGCTCCAAGCCTCGCTTTGGATTCAGTCTCCCTGAGCGTATGACATCACGCCATGAGTCTTTTCATCCACTGGTTCCTTTGGATGTTGTTCCGGCTGTCTCCCGGCCCTCTCTCCACCTATGGCTGCCTAGCCATGCTGCCATCCACCACCGGGGATTCGGTCAAGGCTCTACATCCCCTCCCGGTCCCACACGAGCTGGGTTCCCCCTATCCCTTCCCTGCTTCTGTGGATTGCCATAAAGTACCACCACAGTAGTGAGCAAGTTTATTGTCACCAGTAGGACTTTGATATTGTTCCCAATGCTACAAATGTCCCAGTTTCCTGGCACCAGACTTTTTTGTTGTTGTTTTCAGAAAAAAATAGAGTTAAAAAGTAAACAAAAGACTAAACTAAGATAATAAAAAATGTGTAAATTTAAGTAATGATTTTTGTTGCCCCTGCTGTTTGGCACCAGATACAAAGGGTTATTTTTAATAATAAAAAAAATGTGCCTAATAAGTTTGTTTAGTGGCCATAATGCATTTTTTCCTGAAATATCTTAATCAGGAAAATATTTCATTATTGCCACTAGATGGTGCTAATGATCCCAGAAAATTAAGAAAATTATAGTGAAGATTCACAATGGCTGTGAAAATAATTTACTTTGGCTGCCAAGTAAACCGGAGGTGATATTGTTACATTGCTTCCGGGTTACTACATTGGAGACTCGATCAAAGCCAATTCCAGCTTTGTTAAGGACTCCAATCAGCTGGAGGACATGCCGGCTGGTTGCTTGGGTCTCCCGGAGGGATGGAAGACCTGGGGCGGACTGAGGGTGCGTCCCCTCCCGCTGCTTGTGATAACGGCCAAGCGACTTTTTTGGTTGTTATCAATTAAAAGCTTACCACCAGCTTTGAAACACGGTAAAGGGGTGATGCCTCTTGGCTGCAGGCATTTCCCCGGTATAACCACTTCAAAAAAATGATGTACAGGTACCTGATTTTGCGTGAAGTGTTTAAAAATAGACCCCAAAGTTTTCTTTGTAAAAATAACTGCAATATATTATAACATTTTTTAATACATACTTTTACTTGTGCTCAAAGATTCAGATTTTGCCTCCTCAGTTTCTTTTATAATTTTGAAACATAATTGTGACACTTGTTTAACAAGGTGGTTTATTCTGGATGACATCTGCTCTTCAATTAAATAGCCATAAATTACCTTGATAACATAGGGTAAAGACTGTTATGAGACTCAACATTAGCAGGTCAGACCACAAAGCTAAAGAAGAAAATGCATTATATATCAGTCTGGCTGACTTACATCTAAGAAGGGAACACATTTTTGTGGCTGTGTGGTTGAAACGTGATTCAATTAGTCATGAAAAGCAGAGAAGGTTTAAAGGGATCAAGAAAATCAATCCTCCATTCACCTTTTTGGAATAATTGTTTTCTTTGATCGTACACCCTCAAATGAAGATGTATCTGTCATCCTGCTTAGAATTCATGTTGCAAACAGCTGTGGTATCTGCAGATTCACTGGAATGATAGATAGAACTCTCAGATAAAACTCTTGTCAAATGTATTTCTTTAAACTAATAAACCCACTTGAAGCATTAGTAACTTATGTAAGTCCCCTGATGTATCAACTTCCTTTGCACTTAGCCTTAACACCATTGATTATTGTAATAGTAGCTGGAAGATTATACCAAAACCCTCTTGACCAGATAGTGTGGAATACTTAAGTGTATGGCAAAAAAAAGAGCACTATGTACTATTATTATTATTATATTATTATACGAGATTTATATAGCGCCAACAGTTTACTCAGCGCTTTACAATGTATAAGGGGGACAACACAATTACAGTACAGTACTACTGGGCTTAGGTAATGCAGAGCAAGGAGCAATAATGCAAATAGTCGAAACCTACAGTATATCACCAAATATTTCAAATAACTGTTTTCTATGGCTGAAATTATTAGTTCTAATGTTTAACTGAACTGCGGTCATTATCATTGCTCTCTGAACTGTAATAATTACTACAGCTGAACTCCATGATCGGCAAATATTGTCTAATTGCAAGAAGCATGTAAAGTATCTCACAAAAGTGAGTACACCCTTCACATTTTTTGTAAATATTTTATTATATCTTTTTATGTGACAACACTGAAGTACTCGCTTTTGATGCCCGCGGTTTAGACATTAATGACTGTGTTGAGTTATTTTGAGGGGACAGCAAATTTACACTGTTATACAAGCTGTACACTCACTATTTTATATTACAGCAAAGAGTCATTTCTTCAGTGTTGTCACATGAAAATATCTGATGAAATATTTACAAAAATTTGAGGGGGTGTACTCACTTTTGTGAGGTAGTGTATATACTTGAATCTTAGTGAGCTTTGTGTACTTATTTCAGATCTTTGGGTGAAATGCGTTACCTGTATACTATATTTGAGATTTAATATCTCTCAGATATGATTTGGGTCAAATGAGAGTTCTTTGACCATGAGTGAAAGCTTTAACACAATAGCAAAAATGTATTGGTATATATTAAAGTAGGCCTAGACTAATACACAGCAAGCTACAGATGGGCCTACAGATGTGAACACTTGGCTTGCTGCTGCCATGTTGGTTTGATCCTAAAAGTTTGGAAGGATCTAAAACTAAAGCCAGATTTCTGAGAGGTTATTTCCCATGCGTCCTCATTGGATTGTGATCAGGTTATCTCTGATCTACAGAAATCAACATCACCAGAATCCACCCACCGCAATACAAGCTTGTTTGACACGCAGAGCATATGCCCTGGCATGTTCAAACATTCTGGTAAGCCTCCTCTACTCATGGTGGTGGTTTGATCACAGTCACTTATTTGGTTCTAAGGCTAGACGCGTTTTCACTGAGTGGAACTGTTTGTTGCTGAACGCCACAATTTTATAACTATAGACTTGGATTATATACATACTGAAGTTTTGGGTGCAGCATTTCCGGTGTTGACATCATTATCAATACTTCCTATGTGTACCACATACAGATTGATATTATTTTGTGTTTATTCACTTTGTTACTTTGTATGAAAATTGTACATTTTTATTCACTGTTTTTTTCATGCTATTGGGCGTATAGCCCACTTCCCTATAGCGCTACACTTTTATTTGTACTTTATTAATGTGGACAAAGGTAGAGAACGTAAAACACAAGTACTTTTAAGACATATGCCTTCAAATGAATGCTTATCTTGTCATTCTGAGTATTAAGGACCTTTGATTAGAATTGTTATAGATATACTGCAACATAATAATGAGACCCTTTCCCAGTGACACGTGTAAAAATTTGAATGGTTACGCCCTTCACCCAGGTTGTCTGATTTTCATCCCCCATCTTTCTTCCTCCATTGTCATATGCCTGCAAGTAACTCTGTCTCTCCTTCTGCTGAATAACACTGTGTGTGTATGACCCTTCAAGTGTCCAGGGGGATCTTGTTGCCATTGCAACTCACCACTAACTCTTTTTACTGAAACTGTGCTCAGTTATACCAACTCTGATGGGCTAAAAGCTTGGCTGTTGCCAAACATTTGTGCATATAGCTCCATCCTTGGCTACCGTGTGTAGCTACTGTACGAGTCCTGCTTTTAGCAGGCTACAGAAGAGGTCAAATTTTAAGAGGTTTCAGTGCAGAAAATTAATCAGAAAAAGTGCTGGCAAATCTTTGTCAGCTTGACATCGCACTGCTCCCGGTTTATCTGACGTTAGGGTCAGCCAGCTTGCTGAGGTAATCAGTTATGCCTGTAAATGACTATTGCAATGCAGTACATGCATTGGGAAGTGAAAAAAGGTATCGCTTCAATGTAAGTACATTTTCGTTTTACATACATTCTCTGATCCCATTGTATACCTAAAACACAATGGGATATGCCTGTATATACCAATTTTGGCTATTGAAGAATGTATTAAAAAAGAGTTTTTGGGCCTGGAGTCCAGCTTTGAAGCTACTGTTGGGAAATGACCAAATCTAGATCCCAGCTAATTTTTCTGTGGTATGTCCATGTCTAAAAACCAGCAAGACTTTGAGCTTTTGCTCTTATTTTGCCACTTTTTCCATGTGATAGCTAAGTATATTAGAACAAAAAAATGGTAATATCTGGATTTGCAAAGGCATTTTGATGTGCACAAAGTGGATATATATCCTTTGTGGCTTTTGAAGAATGTATTAAAAAAATAGTTTTTGGGCCTGGGGTTCAGATTTGAAGCTACTGTTTGGAAAAAGACCCATATCTAGATCCCAGCTGATTTTTCTGTGGTATGTTCAATTCTAAAAACCAGCAAGACTTTGAGCTTCTGCTCTTATTTTGCCACTTTTTCCACATGATAGCTAAGTATATCAGAACAAAAAAAGAATATCTTTCAACCTCAAGTATGCACTAGAAGCTTTCTTTGAACTGTTTTCACTTGAGCTACAGTATTAAAGCTTAACTCTAGACCAAAGTATTCTTTTAATTTTGGAAGGGGGGGGTGGAAAAATAAAAGCAACTTTGTCCCTACACTTTTTATACTGCAATTAAAGCCAGCTTATAAAAAGGAGGTAAAAAATACCTTTCTGATATCCTAAGACTTCCCAGACAGATCTCTGGCCACCATTGGTATGCAACTCTTCTGAATCATCCACAATGTGCTCTGGTTAGTACTGATGACTCAAAACTAGTGTGACTTGTATTAATGGTTTTGTTTCTGTTTCCCCAAATGGGGAGATTTTCCCTCCTTTCCATTTCCTTATGATGATTGTATAGAGAGAAGATTAAGAGGTAAGATTGTCATTAGGAAAGAAAGGCACTGGAAGCAAAGAAGAATTATCATAAGTTCTAGCCCCAACACAGAACTGCTATTGATTCTGTGATTTTATGGGCAAATCCAGATGTGTACAAACTTACAATTAAAATAATATGGTTTGCACATATAGTTGGTTAGAAACATATGTGATACCGCATGATATGTATCCCTGCAGCTATTTATAAAAATACAATGTGTGTTAAATGGGAAATATTTTATTGATCCTCACTCAAGCAAAAAACTCCCCATATGAACCTTTGCTAACTGCTCTACCACCTCAAATGATCTTGTGCCCTGGGTTATGTTGGCTAGACATTGCAAAAAGTAAGGTACGTTCACGTCCTGATAGCCATTCCTCCAATATTGTATCACAGAGCAACACATGCACAGGGGATTGCAGCTTTCCTTTATTTGTAACAGGTTAAAAGTTACAGAAGATGTCCCAATTAGGGATGGGCCGAACACCCCCCGGTTCGGTTCGCATACAGAACATGCGAACAGACTGAAAGTTCGCGCAAACATTCGAACACCGTTAAAGACTATGGGACTCGAACGTGAGAAGTCAAAAGTGCAAATTTTAAAGGCTAATATGTAAGTTATTGTCCTAAAAAGGGTTTGGGGACCCGGGTCCTGCCCCCGGGGACATGTATCAATGCAAAAGAAAGTTTTAAAAACGGCCGTTTTTCTGGGAGCAGTGATTTTAATGATGCTTAAAGTGAAAAAATAAAAGTGAAATATTCCTTTAAATATCGTACCTGGGAGGTGTTTATAGTATGCCTGTAAAGTGGCGCATGTTTCCCGTGCTTAGTCTCTGCACAAAATGACATTTTTAAAGCAATAAAAGTTATTTAAAACTGCTTGTGGCTTTAATGTAATGTCGGGTCCTGGCAATATGGATGAAAATCAGTGAGACAAACAGCATGGGTACCCCCCCAGTCCATTACCAGGCCCTTTGGGTCTTGTTTCGATATCAAGGGGAACCCTGCACCCAAATTAAAAAAAGAAAAGGTGTTGGCCTCTCAGGCCCTATATACCCTGGACAGTAGTATATAGGCAGTGCAAACAAGACAGGGACTGTAGGTTTGTTCTTATGTAGAATCTGTAATTTGGAACAGGTACATTTTGTAAGTGTAGCTCCAGCCAAAAAATCTATTTTAAAGCTTTTTGGAAAACATAGGGAATGGTTATCATCACGCCTGTAACATTTGTTTTGCTGTCTGTGCCCCTGTTCAGAAGATTTCACCTCACTTTCTGTCCCAATGACAATTGGATTTTGAAAATTTGGGTTTTTAAAAGGAAACAAGGATTGGTGATAAATCAGTGGAGGAGACACATTTTTCCCATATTAACTCTTACAGGAGAGAATTTCCCTTCCTAGGGGTAGATTTCCTCTCACTTCCTGTTGTCTCCCTCCGTTTGTAAGTAGGAGTCATTTGTAAGTAGGAGTCATTTGAAAATCAGATGTTTGAAAGTAGGGGCCTGCCCTATATACTCTGCAGAAAATTGGGCCTTAGCTGTTGGTGGTACCAGAACACTGTAAGCCCTTACAGTTACTCTTGCTGGGAGCTGGAATGGGCCCTGCTGTGAAATATTCTATAAAGAATTGTAATTACATGCCTCTGTTGAACAGGGTCAGAAAAATTGGGCCTTTGGTGGTGGTGTGGTGGTGTTGCCACAACACTGTAAGCCCTCACAGTTACTCTTGGTGGGCGCTGGAATGGGCCCTGCTGGGAAATATTATATCAAGAATTGTAATTACATGCCCCTGTTGAACAGGGTCAGAAAAATTGGGCCTTTGGTGGTGGTGTGGTGGTGTTGCCACAACACTGTAAGCCCTAACAGTTACTCTTGGTGGGAGCTGGAACGGGCCCTGCTGTGAAATATTATATCAAGAATTGTAATTACATGCCCCTGTTGAACAGGGTCAGAAAAATTGGGTATTTGCTGGTGGTGTGGTGGTGTTGCCACAACACTGTAAGCCCTCACAGTTACTCTTGGTGGGAGCTGGAACGGGCCCTGCTGTGAAATATTATATCAAGAGTAGTAATTACATGCCCCTGTTGAACACGGTCAGTAAAATTGGGCTTTAGGCACTGCTGCTGGTGCCACAACACTGCAGCCCATCACAGATACTCTAGTTGAGTGCAGGAACGAGCCCTGTTGCAAAATATTACAGCAAAAATTGTAATAACACGCCCCTGTTAACCACTTGCCGACCGCCTCACGCCTATATACGTGAGCAAAATGGCACGGGCAGGCAAAATCACGTACCTGGTACGTGATTGCCTTCCCGCGGGCGGGGGGTCCGATCGGACCCCCCCGGTGCCAGCGGCGGTCAGCATTTGTCTGGCAGCGATCAAAGATGAGGGGGAGGCCATCCGATCGTGGCCCCCCCCTCGCGATCGCTCCCAGCCAATGAGAAACATCCCCTGCCTCTGTATAGTACACAGAGTTTCCGTTCCAGCGCCGAGGAGAGAAGACATGTGAGTGAGCGCACAACACTATACAACACAGTAGAACATGCCAGGCACACTAAACACCCCGATCACCCCCCCGATCGCCCCCCGATCCCCCCCCAATCACCCCCCCTGCCACAAACTGACACCAAGCAGGTTTTTTTTTTCCTGATTACTGCATAGTGTCAGTTTGTGACAGTTAGAAGTGGTAGGGCAGTGAGTGTTAGCCCCCTGTAGGTCTATGGTACCCCCCTAACCCCCTAATAAAGTTTTAACCCCTTGATCACCCCCCGTCACCAGTGTCGCTAAGCGATCATTTTTCTGAACGCTGTATTAGTGTCGCTGGTGACGCTAGTTAGTGAGGTAAATATTTAGGTTCGCCGTCAGCATTTTATAGCGTCAGGGACCCCCATATACTACCTAATAAAGGTTTTAACCCCTTGATTGCCCCCTAGTTAACCCTTTCACCACTGATCACCGTATAAGTGTTACGGGTGACGCTGGTTAGTTAGTTTATTTTTTATAGTGTCAGGGCACCCGCAGTTTATTACCGAATAAAGGTTTAGCCCCCTGATCGCCCGGCGGTGATATGCATCGCCCCAGGCAGCGTCAGATTAGTGCCAGTACCGCTAACACCCACGCACGCACCGTACACCTCCCTTAGTGGTATAGTATCTGAACGCATCAATATCTGATCCGATCAGATCTATACTAGCGTCCCCAGCAGTTTAGGGTTCCCAAAAATGCGGTGTTAGCGGGATCAGCCCAGATACCTGCTAGCACCTGCATTTTGCCCCTCCGCCCGGCCCAGCCCAGCCCACCCAAGTGCAGTATCGATCGATCACTGTCACTTACAAAACACTAAACGCATAACTGCAGCGTTCGCAGAGTCAGGCCTGATCCCTGCAATCGCTAACAGTTTTTTTGGTAGCGTTTTGGTGAACTGGCAAGCACCAGCCCCAGGCAGCGTCAGGTTAGCGCCAGTACCGCTACCACCCACACACGCACCGTGCACTTCCCTTAGTGGTATAGTATCTGATCGGATCAATATCTGATCCGATCAGATCTATACTGGCGTCCCCAGCAGTTTAGGGTTCCCAAAAACGCAGTGTTAGCGGGATCAGCCCAGATACCTGCTAGCACCTGCGTTTTGCCCCTCCGCCCGGCCCAGCCCAGCCCACCCAAGTGCAGTATCGATCGATCACTGTCACTTACAAAACACTAAACGCATAACTGCAGCATTCGCAGAGTCAGGCCTGATCCCTGCAATCGCTAACAGTTTTTTTGGTAGCGTTTTGGTGAACTGGCAAGCACCAGCCCCAGGCAGCGTCAGGTTAGCGCCAGTACCGCTAACACCCACGCACGCACCGTGCACCTCCCTTAGTGGTATAGTATCTGATCGGATCAATATCTGATCCGATCAGATCTATACTGGCATCCCCAGCAGTTTAGGGTTCCCAAAAACGCAGTGTTAGCGGGATCAGCCCAGATACCTGCTAGCACCTGCGTTTTGCCCCTCCGCCCGGCCCAGCCCAGCCCACCCAAGTGCAGTATCGATCGATCACTGTCACTTACAAAACACTAAACGCATAACTGCAGCGTTCGCAGAGTCAGGCCTGATCCCTGCGATCGCTAACAGTTTTTTTGGTAGCGTTTTGGTGAACTGGCAAGCGCCAGCGGCCTAGTACACCCCGGTCATAGTCAAACCAGCACTGCAGTAATACTTGGTGACGTGCCGAGTCCCATAAGTGCAGTTCAAGCTGGTGAGGTGGCAAGCACAAGTAGTGTCCCGCTGCCACCAAAAAGACAAACACAGGCCCGTCGTGCCCATAGTGCCCTTCCTGCTGCATTCCCCAATCCTAATTGGGAACCCACCGCTTCTGCAGCGCCCGTACTTCCCCCATTCACATCCCCAACCAAATGCAGTCGGCTGCATGAGAGGCATTTTTATGTCCTCCCGAGTACCCCTACCCAACAAACCCCCCCAAAAAAGATGTCGTGTCTGCAGCAAGCGTGGATATAGGCGTGACACCCGCTATTATTGTCCCTCCAGTCCTGACAATCCTGGTCTTTGCATTGGTGAATGTTTTGAACGCTACCATTCACTAGTTGAGTATAATGCCGCGTACACACGGTCGGACTTTTCACCTGCAAGAGTCCGACGGACGCCGCCGGACAAAGTCCGGCGGAAAGTCCGACCTTGTGTGGTCTCCATCGGACTTCCGACGGACCGTTTCGGTCGGATTTTTGCGGAAATCCGACGTACTTTAGATTTGAAGCCTGCTTCAAATCTTTACGTCGTACCTCCGCCGGACTCAGTTCCTGACGGAAAGCCCGTTCGTCTGTATGCTAGTCCGAGGGACCAGATACGACGGAGGAGCAGGTTACTGCATCTCGCGCTCGCTGCAATAGGAAAAACAAATCTTCCTATTGCGGCGAGCGCGGGGCATACCAGGCCCTTAGGTCTGGTATGGATTATAAAGGGGTACCCCTACGCCGAAAAAACGGCGTGGGGTCCCCCTAAAATACATACCAGACCCCGATCCGAGCACACAGCCTGGCCGGTCAGGAAAGGGGGTGGGGACGAGCGAGCGCCCCCCTCTCCTGAACCGTACCAGGCCGCATGCCCTCAACATGGGGGGTGGGTGCTTTGGGGGAGGGGGGCGCCCTGCGCCCCCCCCCAAAGCACCTTGTCCCCATGTTGATGAGGACAAGGGCCTCTTCCCGACAACCCTGGCCGTTGGTTGTCGGGGTCTGCGGGCGGGGGCTTATCGGAATCTGGGAGCCCCCTTTAATAAGGGGGCCCCCAGATCCCGGCCCCCCACCCTATGTAAATGAGTATGGGGTACATGGTACCCCTACCCATTTACCTAGGTAAAAAGTGTCAGTAATAAAACACAACACAGGTTTTTAAAACAATTTATTAAACAGCTCCGGGGGGGTCTTCTTCCGTCTTCGGGGGTCCCTCCGGTTAAATGGGTAGGGGTACCATGTACCCCATACTCATTTACATAGGGTGGGGGGCTGGGATCTGGGGGCCCCCTTATTAAAGGGGGCTCCCAGATTCCGATAAGCCCCCGCCCGCAGACCCCGACAACCAACGGCCAGGGTTGTCGGGAAGAGGCCCTTGTCCTCATCAACATGGGGACAAGGTGCTTTGGGGGGGGGGCGCAGGGCGCCCCCCTCCCCCAAAGCACCCACCCCCCATGTTGAGGGCATGCGGCCTGGTACGGTTCAGGAGGGGGGGGGCGCTCGCTCGTCCCCACCCCCTTTCCTGACCGGCCAGGCTGCGTGCTCGGATCGGGGTCTGGTATGGATTTTAGGGGGACCGTTTTTTCGGCGTAGGGGTTCCCCTTTATAATCCATACCAGACCTAAGGGCCTGCGACGGGGCTCGCAAGGTTTCAATCTCGCCAAAAAAAGCGGCGAGATTGAATTCCTTTTCTAGTCCCGTCGTACCAAAGTCACGTTCAAAATGAACGGACTTGTCCGTGTGTGGGAAAGTCCGTTCGTTCTGAAAGTCCGGCGGAAGTCCGTCGGGAAGACCGGATTCCGGAAAGTCCGGCCGTGTGTAGGCAAGTCCGGCCGTTCAGAAAGTCCGGCGGTAGTCCGCCGGAAGTCTGGCGGCAAGTACGTCGGACCTAGCTTTCTAGAAAGTCCGACCGTGTGTACGCGGCATTAGTGTAGGGTACAGCATTGCACAGACTAGGACACACTTTCACAGGATCTCCCAAGATGCCATCGCATTTTGAGAGACCCGAACCTGGAACCGGTTACAGTTATAAAAGTTACAAGTTTGCAAAAAAAACACAAACATAAAAAAAAAAAAAAAAAAGTTGTCGTTTTATTGTTCTCTCTCTCTCTATTCTCTCTCTATTGTTCTGCTCTTTTTTACTGTGTTCTATTCTGCAATGTTTTATTGTTATTATGTTTTATCATGTTTGCTTTTCAGGTATGCAATTTTTTATACTTTACTGTTTACTGTGCTTCATTGTTAACCATTTTTTGTCTTCAGGTACGCCATTCACGACTTTGAGTGGTTATACCAGAATGATGCCTGCAGGTTTAGGTATCATCTTGGTATCATTCTTTTCAGCCAGCGGTCAGCTTTCATGTAAAAGTAATCCTAGCGGCTAATTAGCCTCTAGACTGCTTTTACAAGCAGTGGGAGGGAATGCCCCCCCCACCATCTTCCGTGTTTTTCTCTGGCTCTCCTGTCTCAACAGGGAACCTGAGAAAGCAGCTGGTGATTCAGCCAGCTGACCATAGAGCTGATCAGAGACCAGAGTGGCTCCAAACATCTCTATGGCCTAAGAAACCGGAAGCTACGAGCATTTTATGACTTAGAATTTAATGAGCCTCAAAGGAATCAGGAAAAATATAATAGTAAATGCACCCCCTTAGTCTCTCTTTAGGTGGTGGATCTAGATGTCCAGCGTTACCTGAGTAGACTGTGCTAGCAGGTCATTCTCATACCTACATGCAGGTGTACACCATGTGGTTAATCAACAAAAATTAATTCGGTGACTATTGATAAAAGGTTAATGTGATAAACCAAACCTACATAAAGTAAATAAGATTAAATAAGATTAAATAAACCACAGTATAACATTATATTAATCCCCATGTGTCCAAATGTGCTTATAAGCATAAAAGTGAATATGAATAGTCCCAACATTAAACATATAGTGCAGAATTGCACATTAGATAATATAGAACTGGTGGAAAGTTAGTAAAAAATGGTGAACAGCTTTGTGGAAAAAATAGATGAAAAAAAAATTATAAAAATTGTAACAAAGTCCAATAGCAGCAAGTGAAAAACGTCTGTGATAGGTGACTTTCGTGAACACAGCTGATCAGATCCAGTGACTTGCGGTGCTCCCCCTCAAAGATCCCCACTCACCGGCTCCCTACACCCCTGCAGGGGTAGTAGGCATGTAGTACTAGGCTGCAATACGATGTGTATGGGTCCTCAGGGTACGCCGCTCCAGCTGTAAGGTATCCTTCAGTATGTCCTCATAGAGAAGAAACAGGGCTCCATAGTGTGATACTTTTAAGGTATTTTATTTATCACAAAGTACAAGAATAAACCAAATAAATAAATAAAAAGTTTAAAAACCAAGCAGACAGTCACACAGCTTGTAAGCTGTTTCGTATGGAGAGTGCAGGGCGTCTAGGACCGTCAGCTGCGCGGCGTGCGCCTCAGCTGCGTTCCACACTCTCCTACTTCAGTGTGTGACGTCAGTGCGTAGCTCCGACTTACGTGTTTCGTCATCGACGTTATCAAGCGCCTTTGATAACGTCGATGACGAAACGCGTAAGGCGGAGCTACGCACTGACGTCACACGCGGAAGTAGGAGAGTGTGGAACGCAGCTGAGGTGCACGCCGCGCAGCTGACAGTCCTAGGCGCCCTGCACTCTCCATACGAAACAGCTTACAAGCTGTGTGACTGTCTGCTTGGTTTTTAAACTTTTTATTTATTTATTTGGTTTATTCTTGTACTTTGTGATAAATAAAATACCTTAAAAGTATCACACTATGGAGCCCTGTTTCTTCTCTATGAGGACATACTGAAGGATACCTTACAGCTGGAGCGGCGTACCCTGAGGACCCATACACATCGTATTGCAGCCTAGTACTACATGCCTACTACCCCTACAGGGGTGTAGGGAGCTGGTGAGTGGGGATCTTTGAGGGGGAGCACCGCAAGTCACTGGATCTGATCAGCTGTGTTCACGAAAGTCACCTATCACAGACGTTTTTCACTTGCTGCTATTGGACTTTGTTACAATTTTTATAATTTTTTTTCATCTATTTTTTCCACAAAGCTGTTCACCATTTTTTACTAACTTTCCACCAGTTCTATATTATCTAATGTGCAATTCTGCACTATATGTTTAATGTTGGGACTATTCATATTCACTTTTATGCTTATAAGCACATTTGGACACATGGGGATTAATATAATGTTGTATTGTGGTTTATTTAATTTTATTTAATCTTATTTACTTTATGTAGGTTTGGTTTATCACATTGACCTTTTATAAATAGTCACCAAATTAATTTTTGTTGATTAACCACATGGTGTACACCTGCATGTAGGTATGAGAATGACCTGCTAGCACAGTCTACTCAGGTAACGCTGGACATCTAGATCCACCACCTAAAGAGAGACTAAGGGGGTGCATTTACTATTATATTTTTCCTGATTCCTTTGAGGCTCATTAAATTGTAAATCAAGGTACCCTGATAAGGTAGCGCCACCCACCCCCAAACAATTTCTCTGTATTATTAACTCACCCCTTCGGGGGTAAGTGCAAGGGGAGGCTGCAAGCCTTCAGGTCCGTGAGCACGGAAACCCTTTCCTTAGTTTATTTTATGACTTAGATTTCGCCAGATGTAAACAGCGCCATTGGGAAATTGGGGAAGCATTTTATCACACCGATCTTGGTGTGGTCAGATGCTTTGAGAGCAGAGGAGAGATCTAGGGTCTAATAGACCCCAATTTTTTCAAAAAAGAGTACCTGTCACTACCTATTGCTATCATAGGGGATATTTACATTCCCTGAGATAACAATAAAAATGATAAAAAAAAAAAAAAAAATGAAAGGAACAGTTTAAAAATAAGATAAAAAAGCAAAAAAAAAAAAAAAAAAAAAAAAAAAAAAAGCACCCCTGTCCCCCCTGCTCTCGCGCTAAGGCGAACGCAAGCGTCGGTCTGGCGTCAAATGTAAACAGCAATTGCACCACGCATGTGAGGTATCACCGCGAAGGTCAGATCGAGGGCAGTATTTTTAGCAGTAGACCTCCTCTGTAAATCTAAAGTGGTAACCTGTAAAGGCTTTTAAAGGCTTTTAAAAATGTACTAATTTTGTTGCCACTGCACGTTTGTGCGCAATTTTAAAGCATGTCATGTTTGGTATCCATGTACTCGGCTTAAGATCATCTATTTTATTCCATCAAACATTTGGGCAATATAGTGTGTTTTAGTGCATTAAAATTTTAAAAAGTGTGTTTTTTCCACATAAAATGCGTTTGAAAAATCGCTGCGCAAATACCGTGTGAAAAAAAAATGAAACACCCACCATTTTAATCTGTAGGGCATTTGCTTTAAAAAAATATATAATGTTTGGTGGTTCAAAGTAATTTTCTTGCAAAAAGAAAAAAACTTTTTCATGTAAACAATAAGTGTCAGAAAGGGCTTTGTCTTCAAGTGGTTAGAAGAGTGGGTGATGTGTGACATAAGCTTCTAAATGTTGTGCATAAAATGCCAGGATAGTTCAAACCCCCCCCAAATGACCCCATTTTGGAAAGTAGACACCCCAAGCTATTTGCTGAGAGTCGTGTCGAGTCCATGGAATATTTTATATTGTGACACAAGTTGCAGGAAAGAGACAAATTTTTTATTTTTTTTTGCAAGTTGTCACTAAATGATATATTGCTCAAACATGCCATGGGGATATGTGAAATTACACCCCAAAATACATTCTGCTGCTTCTCCTGAGTATGGGGATACCACATGTGTGGGGCTTTTTGGGAGCCTAACCGCGCACAGGACCCCGAAAACCAAGCACCGCCTTCAGGCTTTCTAAGGGCGTAAATTTTTGATTTCACTCTTCACTGCCTATCACAGTTTCGGAGGCCATAGAATGCCCAGGTGGCACAAACCCCCCCCCCAAATGACCCCATTTTGGAAAGTAGACACCCCAAGCTATTTTCTGAGAGGTATAGTGAATATTTTGCAGACCTCACTTTTTGTCACAAACTTTTGAAAATTGAAAAAAAAACAAACATTTTTTTCTGGTCTTTCTTCATTTTCAAAAACAAATGAGAGCTGCAAAATACTCACCATGCCTCTCAGCAAATAGCTTGGGGTGTCTACTTTCCAAAATGGGGTCATTTGGGGGGGTTTTGTACCATCTTGGCATTTTATGGCCTTGAAAACTGTGATAGGTAGTGAGGAGTGAAATCCAAAATTTATGCCCTTAGAAATCCTGAAGGCGGTGCTTGGTTTTCGGGGCCCCGTACGCGGCTAGGCTCCCAAAAAGTCCCACACATGTGGTATCCCCGTACTCAGGAGAAGCAGCTGAATGTATTTTGGGGTGCAATTCCACATATGCCCATGGCCTGTGTGAGCAATATATCATTAAGTGACAACTTTTTGTAATTTTTTTTTTTTTGTCATTATTCAATCACTTGGGACAAAAAAATAAATATTCAATGGGTTCAACATGCCTCTCAGCAATTTCCTTGGGGTGTCTACTTTCCAAAATGGGGTCATTTGGGGGGGTTTGTACTGCCCTGCCATTTTAGCACCTCAAGAAATGACATAGGCAGTCATAAATTAAAAGCTGTGTAAATTCCAGAAAATGTACCCTAGTTTGTAGACGCTATAACTTTTGCGCAAACCAATAAATATACGCTTATTGACATTTTTTTTACCAAAGACATGTGGCCGAATACATTTTGGCCTAAATGTATGACTAAAATTTAGTTTATTGGATTTTTTTTATAACAAAAAGTAGAAAATATCATTTTTTTTCAAAATTTTCGGTCTTTTTCCATTTATAGCGCAAAAAATAAAAACGGCAGAAGTTACCAAATACCATCAAAAGAAAGCTCTATTTGTGGGAAGAAAAGGACGCAAATTTCGTTTGGGTACAGCATTGCATGACCGCGCAATTAGCAGTTAAATAGACGCAGTGCCGAATTGTAAAAAGTGCTCTGGTCAATTAGGGGGTAAAACCTTCCGGGGCTGAAGTGGTTAAACAGAAGCAGAAAAATTAGACTTTAGGCACTGGTGCTGGTGCCACAACACTATAACCCCTCACAGATTATGTTGTTGAGCGCAGGATTGAGCCCTGCTGTGAAATATTAGATTTAAAAATTACAATTACGCGCCCATGTTAAACAGGGGCAGAAAAATTGGGCTTTAGACACTGGTGCTGGGGCCACAACACTGCAACCCCTCACAGATACTCTAGTTGAGTGTAGGAATGAGCCTTGCTGCAAAATATTACAGCAAAAATTGTAATTACGTGCCCCTGTTAAACAGGGGCATAAAAGCTGGTGATCCAAGACTGATTCATTTTTATGAAGGTGAGCCAATCAACCGAGTAAGAGGACAGGCGCACTCTGTGATCGGTTACAAAGCCTCCAGCGGCACTGAATGTGCATTCCGAAAGAACGCAGGATGCAGGACAGGCCAGTAGCTCAATTGCAAACTGTGCAAGCTCTGGCCAGTGATCCATCCTCAAGACCCAGTAACTCAGTGGATTTTTGGTTGGAACGGTCTCCAAGTCTGATCTTGCCCCTAGGTATTCATGCACCATGTACAACAGATGCTGGCAATGGTTGCTGGAACCGATCATACCTTGGAGCTGCTGACTAAAAAATTGTCTGAACGCATCGGTCAGAAAGCCACCTTCTCCACCGCTCCTTCTGTGACTGACCGAAGCCTCAGCAACACGTTGTCCAGGACCAGGAATTTGTACCCTCCCGGGCTCTAGAAACGCATTGCACAAACCTTTCTGCAAGGCCTCTCGAAGATGTTTGATCCTCTGCTCCCTCTGCGACAGCTGGATAAGTTCCGCAACCTTACCCTTGTAACGTGGATCAAGAAGGGTTGCCAGCCAGTAGTGATCCCTCTCCTTGATCACACGAATCCGAGGGTCCTTTCGCAGGCTTTGCATGATCAGGGAGGCCATGCAGCATAGGTCTGCTGAGGCATTCAATCCGGATTCCTCTGGGTCACTAAGGACGACCTGATCCGTAGCCACCTCCTGCCAGCCACATACAAGTCCATGGGTTTCTGGGGACTGTAAACGAACCCTTGAAGACTGCTGCTAATGCTGAGTGCTAGGCTCCACCTCCATGCTGACTGAATCTTCATCCCCCTCCTCCTCTTCCTGTGAGATCGGCGGGCCCACAGGAATACTGTCTGGATAAAGGGAGGTAAGGAAGTCCTCCTCTTCCTCCCTCTGTTCTGCCTCAAGTGCCCTGTCCTTTATTCCTCACAGCATGTGCTCCAACAGGTAGACAAGAGGGACAGTATCATTAATGCATGCACTGTTACTGCTCACCATCCTCGTGGGCTCCTCAAATGGTGACAGGACAGTGCATGCATCCGTGATCATGAGCCACTGGCGTGGTGAAAAAAAGCCAAGCTCTCCTGAGCCTGTCCTGGTGCCATACTCGCACAGGTACTCGTTGATGGCCCTCTGCTGCATGTGCAGCTGCTGCAGCATTGCCAACGTTGAGTTCCACCTGGTGGGCATGTCACAGATGAGGCTGTTCTTGGGCAGGTTGCATTCCTTTTGAAGGTCAGCCAGCCGAGCACTGGCATTAAATGACCGGCAGAAATGCCCACAGACTTTCCTGGCCTGCCTCAGAATATCCAGAAGTCCAAGAACCGCTCCACCACCAAATTAAGGACATGAGCCAAACAGGGCACATGGTTGAAGTGTCCCTGTCGGAGGGAAGAGAGGAGGTTGGTGCCATTGTCACAAACCACCATCCCTGGCTGAAGCTGGTGTGGCGTCAACCACCTATGAACCTGCCCCTGCAGAGCTGACAGAATCGCTGCCCCAGTATGACTTCTGTCCCCTAAGCAGACCAACTCAAGTACTGCATGGCATCTTTTTGCCTGAGTGCTTGCGTAGCCTCTAGAGCGCCTACGGAGCACCGCTGATTCTGAGAACAAATCTGCACAGGAAGAGACCATAGAGGAAGAAGAGGAGGGGTGGAGGAGAAAGGTGTGGCAGAATCACCACTACCAGCATTTTGGAGGCATGGTGGCGGAACAAGCTCCAACAATACTGCACCCTGTCCTGCATCCTTCCCAGCTGACAGCAGGGTTACCCAGTGCACCATGCCTGCTGGACCATGAGTCAGCGGTAATATGCACTTTACCGCTGACTGCCCTGTCCAACTAGGCCAAGACATTGCCTTCCACATGTCAGTAGAGAGCTGGAATTGCCTTACGAGAAAAAAATTGGCATTTTGGAACCTGCCACTGAGGTACCGCACATTCCACAAATTCTCGAAAGGGGGCAGTCTACCAGCTGAAAAAGCAGCAGTTGGAGTGCTAGCAATTTAGCCAAACTAGCATTCAGCTGCTGAGCATGTGGATGGCTGGGACAGAATTTCTTTCGCCGGTTTAGCAACTGGGGTAGGGAAATTTGCCTGCTACAATCGGACGTTGGTGTAGCGATAGCAGATTGCCCGCAAGTACTTGGCACACCTAATTCTACACCTTCATTCCTGTCAGTGCTGGTTTCTGAGAGGACTGAAGGTATAGTGGGGTTGGAGATTCCAGCTGATGAGGAGCAAGGAGAGGTCCGCCTTGTTCTTTGGTGTGGGTCTTTTAAGTACTGTTGCCAACAGACTGCATGGGAGCTCAACATATGTCTGGTCAAGCATGTGGTGCCCAAGCAGCTGCTGCTTTGACCATGCTTGATACACTTCAGACATATGTTGCAAACAGCAACAGTGCGATCTGCTGCACATGTCTCAAAAAAGACCCACATGAAAGAACTTTTGGAAAAACGTGCAGCGTCAGCAGTGCCCTGCACATGCGGAGCTCTGCGGTGTGATGTAGTCTGTTGACTGCAGTTAAGCTGGCCCCTGGAGGACATCCTGCCTCGTTGGATATGTGCCTCCTCCTCCTCCTCTCTTCTATCAGGCACCCACGTAGAGTCAGTGACCTCATCATCCCCTCCCTCCTCGCCAATAGAGCAAACCTGGTAGTATGCTTCAGCTGGGGGAACATGACTGCCAGTTTCTTGTCCTTCTTGGGCACCCCCTCTTCTCTCTGGGCTCATGTTACTGCCTTCATCCTCAACCTAAGTACCTTCATCAGAGCCTTCAAAATGCTGCGCATCCTCCTGCAGCATGTACCCTACACTGTGGTCGAACAATTCGGGGGACTCCTCAGGGCATGATGGTGGGGCTAGGGAAGGAGTGACTGATGACATTGAGCCAATGGAAGAGGCCGCTTTGGCTGCTGCATTGGCAGACAAAGTACCTTGAGCCTGGGTGACAGAGGATGAGGAGGATGAGGACAACTTGGCCACTCTACCAACTCTTCTGCATGTTGTGGCTCAACATGGCCAGCTGCTAAAAAAAAGGACAAGCGTGCCCCATGGCCACGTGCTGAGGATGCACAGTGTCCATGACCAGCACTGTTTGCTGTAGACACAGAGCCTGCTTGCCCTCTTTTAGTGGCCTGTGAGCGTCTGCCTCTCCTTGGTGGCCTTCCAGACATACTGTACAATTAGATTAGCAAAACAACGTCTGAAGTTTACTAAAAACAGTACACCAGGAATGGCCTACAGTAAGGTATAGGCTTGGCTGAAATACAATGCAGTGGATATATATTTTATGAACTGCAGCTCAGGGACTCACCTGCCTGGCTGAAAGTGTCTTTGAACACGCACTCAGGTAATGGCCTATTCAGGTAAAGGCTTGGCTAGACTATATACAGTGGGGACGGAAAGTATTCAGACCCCCTTAAATTTTTCACTCTTTGTTATATTGCAGCCATTTGCTAAAATCATTTAAGTACATTTTTTTTCCTCATTAATGTACACACAGCACCCCATATTGACAGAAAAACACATAACTGTTGACATTTTTGCAGATTTATTAAAAAAGAAAAACTGAAATATCACATGGTCCTAAGTATTCAGACCCTTTGCTGTGACACTCATATATTTAACTCAGGTGCTGTCCATTTCTTTTGATCATCCTTGAGATGGTTCTACACCTTCATTTGAGTCCAGCTGTGTTTGATTATACTGATTGGACTTGATTAGGAAAGCCACACACCTGTCTATATAAGACCTTACAGCTCACAGTGCATGTCAGAGCAAATGAGAATCATGAGGTCAAAGGAACTGCCTGAAGAGCTCAGAGACAGAACTGTGGCAAGGCACAGATCTGCTGCACTTAACGTTCCTAAGAGCACAGTGGCCTCCATAATCCTTAAATGGAAGACGTTTGGGATGACCAGAACACTTCCTAGAGCTGGCCGTCCGGCCAAACTGAGCTATCGGGGAGAAGAGCCTTGGTGAGAGAAGTAAAAAAGAACCCAAAGATCACTGTGGCTGAGCTCCAGAGATGTAGTCGGGAGATGGGAGAAAGTTGTAGATAGTCAACCATCACTGCAGCCCTCCACTAGTCATGGCTTTATGGCAGAGTGGCCCGATGGAAGCCTCTCCTCAGTGCAAGACACATGAAAGCCCATATGGAGTTTGCTAAAAAAAGAAAAAAAAACTTGAAGGACTCCAAGATGGTGAGAAATAAGATTCTCTGGTCTGATGAGACCAAGATAGAACTTTTTGGCCTTAATTCTAAGCGGTATGTGTGGAGAAAACCAGGCACTGCTCATCACCTGTCCAATACAGTCCCGACAGTGAAGCCCGGTGGTGACAGCATCATGCTGTGGGGGTGTTTTTCAGCTGCAGGAACAGGACGACTTGTTGCAATCAAGGGAAAGATGAATGCGGCCAAGGGATCCTGGACGAAAACCTTCTCCAGAGTGCTCAGGACCTCAGACTGGGCCGAAGGTTTACCTTCCAACAAGACAATGACCCTAAGCACACAGCTAAAATAAGGAAGGAGTGGCTTCACAACAACTCCATGGCTGTTCTTGAATGGCCCAGCCAGAGCCCTGACTTAAACCCAATTGAGCATCTCTGGTGAGACCTAAAAATGGCTGTCCACCAACGTTTACCATCCAACCTGACAGAACTGGAGAGGATCTTCAAGGAGGAATGGCAGAGGATCCCCAAATCCAGGTGTGAAAAACTTGTTGCATCTTTCCCAAAAAGACCCATGACTGTTTTTGATCAAAAGGGTGCTTCTACTAAATACCGAGCAAAGGGTCTGAATATTTAGGACCAATGATATTTCAGTTTTTCTTTTTTAATAAATCTGCAAAAATGTCAGCAATTCTGTGTTTTTCTCTCAATATGGGGTGCTGTGTGTACATTAATGAGTAAAACAAATGAACTTAAATGATTTTAGCAAATGGCTGCAATATAACTAATGCCGCGTACACACGAGCGGACTTTCCGGCATACTTGGTCCGGCGGACCAGAGTCCGCCGCACAATCCGATCATGTGTAGGCTCCGGTGGACTTTTTTTCCCAAAAGTCTGCCGTACCTAGATTTGAAGCATGTTTCAAATCTTAGTCCGCCGGACTCAGTTCCTGACGGAAAGCCCTTTCGTCTCGTTCGTCTTTATGCTGGTCTGACTGACCAGATACGATGCAAGGGCAGAGCACGCAGCCCGGCCGGTCAGGAAAGGGGGTGGGGATGAGCGAGCGCCCCCTCCTGAACCGTACCAGGCCGCATGCCCTCAACATGGGGGGTGGGTGCTTTGGGGGAGGGGGCGAAAGTCCGTCGGACAAAGTCTGCTGAAAAGTTCGCTTATGTGTACGAGGCATAAGAGTGAAAAATTTAAAGAGGTCTGAATATTTTCCTTCCCCACTGTATATACAAGCCTGTATATATATTTATTAAATGAACTGCAGCTCAGTGAGTCACCTGCCTGGCTGAAAGTGTCTTTGAACACGCACTCAAGGAATGGCCTACAGTCAGGTATAGGCTTGGCTGGAATACAATGCAGTGGATATATATTTTATGAACTGCAGCTCAGTGAGTCACCTGCCTGGCTGAAAGTGTCTTTGAACACGCCCTCAGTCAATGGCCTAGTCAGGTATAGGCTTGGCTAGACTATATATATATATATACAAGCCTGTATATATATCTATTAAATGAACTGCAGCTCAGTGAGTCACCTTCCTGGCTGAAAGTGTCTTTGAACACGCACTCAGGCAGTGGCCTAGTCAGGTTGACACTTACCTCGTATGTGAGCCTGACGTGCAGAGGGAGACCTCTCATACAGCCCTGGTTCCCAGATCACTGGAGTTGAGGACAGTGACCGTAGGAGCACAGTGGGGTATGAGTGCCTGGTGGGTTCTCTGGAACTGGAGATGATGTCCACTGGGAGACACTGCAACTGGCTGGAGTGCCGGGTGCAGGTAAACTGAATACAAGTCAGCAGGCTGCAGGTAAGCTGGATGCAGGTCAGCAGGGTGCAGGTGAGCTGGATGCAGGTCAGCAGGCTGCAGGTCAGCAGGATGCTGGAAAGCTGGATGCAGGTCAGCAGGGTGCACACAGCAGGCAGAAGCAAGGTCAGACAAGCCAGGTCATACACAGTGGATCAGTTCAACAAAATCGGCAGACAAGGAATGGTCAAGTTCAGGCTGGTTTCTGGTAACAGGAGATCAGGCAAGCAGGTAAACAGGATCAGAGTCAGGGAAAGCCAAGGTTCAGGATTGGAGACAGCAGCGTGGTCAGAGAGCCAGGTCAGGTGATCGGATGCAGATTACAGGAACAGGTCACAAGTGAAGTTGTAGATCAAAAACAGCAAGAGCTGAATGGTGGAAGCCCCTCTTAAAGGCCACTGGGCGCCAAAGACGCATCACTGTGCGTGCGATCTCCGCGATTGGTGCACGCGCATTGGCGCATGCCTGTTCGTTACTGGGAACCTGTTGGTGGGGATGCGCCTGAGCCCTGTTGCAGGTCTGGAAGTAGTATGTCCATGACATTGCCCCCCCCTTAAGGGCAACCTCCGGGTGCCGAAAAGAGCTCTTTTCTGAGGATGTCTGCGGAAGAAGGCCTGGATCAGTTCTTGAGCATGCACATTTTGCTTAGGTTCCCATGAGTTCTCCTCTGGTCCATAACCCTTCCAACTGATTAAAAATTGAAGTTGGTTACCTCTCCTCCTGCAGTCTACGACAGCCTCCACCTCATACTCCTCATCTTTACTAATAATAACGGGTCCAGGTGTCCCCGATCCTCTGTCCGGGAAAGGGTCGGGTACTGTGGGTTTAAGCAGAGACACGTGAAACACTGGGTGCAGTTTGCAAAGAACGGTGACTGACCTGTGGCTGAATGGCTGGCATTGTTGAAAGCAAATTCCGCTAGAGGCAAAAGTGCTACCCAATCATCTTGGACAAATGAGGTAAACCAACGGATGTACTGTTCCAGGGTTTGGTTTGTCCTTTCAGTTTGTCTGTTAGTCTGGGGGTGGAAAGCAGATGACATGAAAAGTTCAATTTTCAGAATTTGGCATAGTGACCTCCAGAAGCGGGAGGTAAACTGGACTCCCCTGTCAGATACAATGTTGGTTGGTACCCCGTGCAGCCTGACGATCTCCCTGATGAACACCCGGACGGTTTCCAAAGCAGACGGCGTACTCTTTAGGGCTATGAAGTGGGCCATCTTAGACAGACGGTCAACCACTACAAAGATAGCTGTATGTCCTTCAGAAGGGGGTAGTACCAGTACAAAGCCCATGGCAATCATGCTCCAGGGTCTGTCAGGAATTGGTAGTGGTCAGAGGAGGCCCCAGGACTTGGTCCTGGCAGATTTGCTTTGGGTACAGATGACACATGACTTAACATAGTCCTTGCAAACTTCCTCAAGCTTCGGTCACCAAAACATGCGCTGGATTAGTTCTTGTGAACCCCAAAATGTCCGGCCAGCGGGTGGTCGTGACACAGGCTCAGCACTTCTGTCCAGCAACTTTCTGGCACAAAAATTTTGCTGTCCTTCCAAAGCATTCCTGGGTATCAATATTGATCCTGGAGGACCGGACACCCCCTCTGAGGCTTGTTTTAGACCGGACATCAGGTCTGTCTGGAAAAGCAGAAAGTTGCCCTCAGATAAGATGGTGTCCGGAACTGAAGTTTCCTTGGGGTCATCGTACATCTGAGAGAGAGCATCAGGCTTGATGTTCTTTGATCCTGGCTGGTAGGTGATGTGAAATGAAAATCTGGAAAAGAATAACGCCCATCGTGCCTGACGCAGCTTCAAACGTTTGGCAGTTCGTAAATATTCCAGATTTTTATGATCCGTGTAGATATGTATGGGATGTGCCGCTCCCTCTAGCAGGTTTTGCCATTCTTTGAGTGCAGCTTTAATGGCCAAAAGTTCACGGTCCCCCACATCGTTATTCTTCTCTGCAGGCGAAAGATTCCGAGAGAAGAAAGCTATGGGGTGCATGAGATCCTTGAGTCCTTGGCACTGAGAAATAACTGCCCCGACAGCTGTTTCTGAGGCATCAACCTCGAGTAGAGGGGGAGGGGGGGAGGGGGGAGGTAAGTCCCCATAGAACAGGGGGATACAGAGATGTATGGTATGGAAAAGATGGGAGGGAGTATGTTGGGGAGTGAATATAGGTGGGAGGTCAAGATACAAGCCCCTAGGGTAGGCCCAGTTGGGCGGGAGGGGAGGGGAGGGGGGGAGAAGAAGGGTGGGAAGGTTTGGGAGGGAGTGGGGTGGAGAGGAGGGAGGGGAGGGGGAGTAGGGTAGGCACGAGAAGGGGCGGATTTATGCAATTAAGAAAGGGAAGTTATCACAAGTATAAGTTTTGCCACAAATATTTTTTGTATCACACAACTGACAAATGGGGGAAAAAAATAAAGTTATGTAGAAATGTATTGTATGCTGGCAGGGTCCTTGGAATGGTTAAAACCCAGAAGGCCAACGGTGTTATGATTTACTATTTATGTAGCTGTTTTCGATTCTGAGTGCAGAAAATAGAGAGCTATCATGTATGAGTAAAGGGGGGGAAAAAAAGGGTATTTTATTAATGACATGGAATGTAAGGGGGCTGGGGGATAGGGATAAGAGAAGTGCAATGTTTAAATTGTTTGATAAAATGAAACCCCAGATAATTTTTTTGCAAGAAACACATATGCGGCCTGACTCTGTACATTTATTGCGCTCAAGGAGATACCCGATACAGTTTTATTCTATGCATACCTCATATTCAAGGGGGGTTAGTATTGTGATCTCCTCGGATATCTCCTTTGAGTGCTTGCAACAGAGAGTGGATAAGGAGGGAAAGTTTGTTTTTCTACTATGTAAGCTTAATGCACTAACGTGTATAATAGCTTCCATATACATTCCTCCGCCTTTTTCAGCAGTTCCCCTTGTGTGCCTATTGCAGTTCATGGCTCTGCATCCGGGGGTCCCGGTGTTATAGGGCGTACACATGGTCGGACTTTGATCGGACATTTTGACAACAAAATCCTAGGATTTTTTACGACGGATGTTGGCTCAAACTTGTTTTGCCTACACACGGTCGCACAAAGTTGTCGGAATTTCCGATCGGCAACCACGCGGTCACGTACACCACATACGACGAGACTAGAAAAGGCCGGTTCAGAACCAAGCGCGGCACCCTTTGGGCTCCTTTTGCTAATCTCGTGTTGGTAAAAGTTTGGTGAGAGAAGATTCGCGCTTTTTCCGACTCGTGTCTTTCAGATCGTTTTCTGCTGTTCAGTTTGTGCTTGTGGGTTTGTATCTGCTCTTCAGTGCGTGCAAGCAAGTTCCGCGTGACTTTAGGTAGTCATTGTATTCTTGTTTGTTCGTTACTGTTTTTCAGGTCGCTCTTCACAGGCCTTGCTGTTCTTCAGTGCGTTCTGTTACTTCGTTCTGAGCAGCCGACCGTTTTCTAGCCATGTTTCGTATGCGTACTCCTCGTAGAGTTCGTGCTGTGAGGGGGCTTGGTGTTGGGGTCCTGACCTTGACACAAGTCCAGTCCATGAACAGGGTGCGGAGGAGTTCATGGACCAAGAATTGGTTGCTTCAGCGTGACCAGTTCTGTCATATGCCTTTGCTCCGTGAGATCCGTGAAAATAATCCTGATAATTTCAGGAACTTTCTCAGGATGACGGACCCCGTGTTTCACCGTTTGTTGGCTTCGCTGACCCCCTATATCAGCAGGCAGCATACCTGCATGAGGCAAGCCATCACTGTGGAGCAGAGGTTGGTCGCTACCTTGCGGTATTTGGCCACAGGGAGAAGTCTGCAGGACTTAAAGTTCTCGACAGGCATCTCCCCCCAGGCTCTGGGGATCATTATCCCAGAGACCTGTTCTGCCATCATCCAGGTCCTGCAGAAGGAGTATATGAAGGTAAGATTTTTATCCTTTTATATCCCATTTTATTGTATTGAATGTTTGCTAATATATTGTATTTCTTTCCCCATTCCCTTATTCCCATGATTGTAATATGCTGTGAATGTCCCCTTTGTCCTCATGCATGCTGGATTTTTATGTAATTATTATTTTAGGTCCTTCATACATATTTGCCCTTCACTAACCTCCCCAGCATGGTGTCTCCTGCCCTATATTCACCTCATGTAGTCACTTAACAATGTATTTTATCAGCTCCATAGTAGTGCTTTACCCCAAACACCCCCTAAAATGTTTGGAAATGTTATTTTTGATTTAAATTCAGGCAGAGTGGCAGAGGCTTTTTTTGTGGTGTCCCCAAATAATTTTTAGTAACCCTCCCTCCCCCAACTGCTAAGTCAGCTGATCCCAATTCTCTATCCTCAATCATCTATCTGCTGACTTTGCCAAACTCATACACACTATACCCATCTCTTTTGTGCTCTGATTTATTGATGAATTCTCCAAAGCATGTAGTGCAAGGGCCTGCCTGTATACTTTCAAATGGTACTGTTTAAAGTTTTTGTATCCTATTATTATTTTGATAGGTAATAGTAGAATGCCCAAATGTCCTCAAATGTGTACAATGTGTATTTATATCTTTGTATTATGACACTTCTTACCTGTCCAGTGGTCTGCCAATAGTGTAACTAAAGGAGGGGCTGTTCCAAGTAATACCCTGTATTTAGGCATTCATCTCTCAATGAAGTGAAGAGGGTTACCTGTCCAAGAGTTCCCCCCCTATAATGTTAGAAATGGCCCATGAGAGGGGGGAGGGGGAATATGATAGGTGTACCTTATACTTTGGCCTTGTTAAATTCCCCTTAATAAATGCTATCTGGAGGTTGCCCCAGAATGTTTGTGTCTAATCTGCTTGCCATGTTTCTGTGAAAAAATAGTAATGTTTATTGTTTTTTCCTCAACAGTTTCCTTCCACGCCACAGGAATGGCAGACTGTGGCCTCCCACTTTGCCCAGCGGTGGGACTTTCCTAACTGCGGAGGGGCAATTGATGGGAAACACGTCCATATCGTCCCACCACCCAACTCGGGGTCGTACTATTATAATTACAAGGGGTTTAATAGTATTGTGATTTTGGCAGTGGTGTCGGCTAATTACGACTTTCTGTATGTGGTTGTGGGGAAGAATGGCCGGATGTCCGATGGTGGAGTCATCGCCCAGACGGAGTTCTACAGGCGTCTCCAGAATGGCAGCTTGGACTTGCCAGCTCCACAGGACAATGTGGAAGGTCTCCCATTTGTGTTCGTTGCTGATGAAGCGTTTGCGCTGTGGGACCACCTGATGCGGCCATTCCCGATGAGGACCCTCACCCCAGAACAGAGGGTTTTAATTACCGGCTGGCCAGAGCCCGGAGAGTGGTGGAGAACACATTTGGAATCCTGGCCAGCCGGTTCTGACTATTTCTGACACCCATCCATATGGCGGAGTATAAACTGAACCATATAATACTGGCGTGCTGTGTTCTCCATAATTTTTTAAGAAAACATTCTGCCAACTATGCTGGCTCAGTTGGGCCTGAGGCCGGAATCCTACATCCAACAACACTGACGGCGCTTGAAAGCGGCCGTCCTGGCTTGCCCTCCCTGAGTGCCCGTGATGTCCGGTTATGATACCTGGAGTTCTTTGCGGGTAGGGGGGCTATTAATATGCCAGACAATATGTGAAGCCTTTTTATAATAAAAAAACAAAAGAAATTCTTGGTGGACATTTACTACTTGTGTTTGTTTTAGCTGACCCTGACAGAAATGTTTTGAGTGCAGAAAATGTCGTGATTGGGTAACCTTATACAAAGCACTGTTGGCTGTTATTTACTAAATGCAAAAACACATTTCACTACAAGTGCACTTGCAACTGCACTGAACCTGCACTTGTAGTGCAAAGTGGATTTGCCCTTAGGAAATAACCCCCATTTTTGCATAATACAGCTATTACATCACCCCAAAAGTGTTGTAGTGTTGAGACAATAATCAACACATTCTTGAGTAAGCCACTTTTTTATACCTGCACAATCACATGTGCATTTACCAAAGGTTTTTAAAACAAACCAACATGTTTGTTGTATAACAATTTTTGGAGTAGCATTATCAAAAATCGAAATATCCATTTCAGATAAAACAGGCCTGTGTAAAACCAACAAGAAAGCCAAAAAACTTGAACTTACAAAGTTCACATTAGGTAAAACCTGAAGGCTATATCAGACATCAGTATTTAGGAACTGGGTTTGATATAGCGTTCAGATGGGGGGAAATCACCCCTGGAAAAGCCAAATTTGGAAGATGCACACCAATTTACGAATGTCAACATGTGCTATCTGCCATCAGGGGGGATCAAGGGACGTGTTTTGGGGGAGCAAGCCCCTTCCTCAACACGACTTTATAATTGAGGAAGGGGTTGCACCCCCAAAACGCGTCCATTGATCTCCCGTGATGGCAGATAGCACATGTTGGCACACTGTGTGCATCCTCCAAATTTGGCTTTTCTAAACATTGCAAAAAATTTTTAAATCTTGAACCACAATCCAAAAAGTGATTTTGTGGGGTTTAAATTCGCCCCAAAACATCAATGATGTTATTATTTTTTTTAATAACATCATTGATTTTTTTGCTGGATGTTTTGCAGCTCGGCATTACACCCCATGATCTCCCCGATCAGGATCTGGGCACTTTCTGAAGTAAAGCGTTGGGGATCCACAACCTCACGATCACCTAAAAAGAGATAAATAAAAAAAAATAGGTCTCAAAAATCTGCCACCATCCATCTCTTTTACCTGAGCCTGTGGTCGCAGACACTCACCTGTTGTAGTGCCAATCTCCACCACATCTTCTTCTTCCTCCTGCTCAGCTTGATTTGGGGGTAGTTCCCCTTCTTCCAGAGGTGGGGGGTCTGTGGTCTCCTCGGATGAGGGGTGTCCTCCGTGTCTTTTCTCCCCTATGTAAAAAAAAATGGTATAATTAGCACACAGATATTTGATGGCAGAACTAGAAATAGGAAACATTGCTTGGAAGTGGGGTACAATTGTCAATTTTAGCAGAGTTCCAAGATGTATATTTTTTATTGGCCTTTGTCAAGCTGCGAAACTTTACCTGTTTGGTACAAGCTTCACAGATGGAGACCCCCCTATAGTATACACTGGAGCACCTGTGTGGCCCCCTAATAAAAATGGTGTTCTTGTGTCCCACACTAGTGCTCCAGTGTCCAGATGTGAAAACAGCTGCTCAGTGTCCTCTCCTTACACACAATCTAGTTGGCATTTCATTCTAGTAACAAACCCATCTACACAAACAAATATTTGGCATCCAAGTAGGCCCAAAAAAAAATATGTGAAAATGCATATGGCCTAAACAATGGTGTTCTAGAGGCCAAAAGAAAAATGTTGGATACGAATGAATAATGGGCCCATGAACATTAAAGTTGCCCTTTTAAACGTTACAATTAATAAAAGCATATGGAGCAGAACGAACGGAATAAAGACAGAAAGAATAGGAACACAGCACAACTACTTACTTTTTTGCAGCACTCTCCGGATCTTTCGGTACTGCTCTGGCTCTCTCAACTTCAGGTCCGACCACCGCTTCCTGAGCTGATCTTTAGATCTTCGTACCCCGAAATTCCTGTGAAGGCTTTTGATCACTTTAGCAATGATTTTGGCCTTTCGGATGTTGGGGTGGGGGTAAGGCCCATATTTTCCGTCATAGTCGGACTTCCTCATGATGTCGACCATCTCCAACATCTCCCCAAAGGACATATTTGTGGTCTTAAAACGTCTCCTTCTGGATCGGGACGTGCCTGGATCCGGGCTTTCCTCCTCCTCCTCCTCCTCCTCCTCCTCCTCCTCCTCCTCCTCGTTGCTATAATTAGCACACACCTGCTCTAAATCCGCCATCATGCTCTTCACCCACTGCGCCGAACGAAAAGGGGCGGGGAATAGACTAGAA
This sequence comes from Lithobates clamitans, assembly GCA_037952925.1. Lineage (NCBI taxonomy): Eukaryota > Metazoa > Chordata > Amphibia > Anura > Ranidae > Lithobates > Lithobates clamitans. Next base: position 2,433,168 of record JBBGZY010000806.1, read on the forward strand.
AGAACGTCAGGGGCGGGCGGAGTTACACGCATGCGCAGTGTGTATAAAGCGTGACACGTGTGCGTATTATGTACGATCTGTGAGCGGAGGAAGGAGCATTGGACGCGCCGATCGTAAGAACGAAGGTAAGAGACAAACTTGTGCCTATACTGCTTCTAGTTTGAGGCCTATATTGTAACAAGATTAGGAGAGTTTTGTCTGACATTAGGCTTTGTCTTGTGTTGTGTCTTGCAGTGGACATGGATATGCTACTCAAAGATAATGACTTCATGTCAGTATTCATAGAGATGCTAAGGGAGCTGCCCTGTCTGTGGGAGATTACCCACCCCCATTTCAAGAACCAAGCAAAGAGGAAGGCAGCACTGGTGCAATTGTGTGAAATTGTGAAGCAGGTGATCCCCACGGCAGACATCACCTATTTAAAGATCTTCATTGGTGGCCTGAGGAGCACATATCTAAGGGAGCGCAAGAAAGTCCTGGATTCACAGAGATCCAGAGCAGCAGATGACATCTATGTCCCCAGGATGTTGTACTACGACAGGCTGCACTTTCTGGCAGGCCAGACTGAACCCAGGTCATCCCTCTCCAGTCTTCCTTCCATGCTTCCTTCCCCCCCGGGTGAGGCTTCTGACGCCCAACCTGGGCCTTCCAGGCAACACATGGAGGAGCCCAGATTGAGCCAGGTATAGCATTCCTCTAAATATTTCTGCTTGTCCAATCAATGATGTTAACTAGATGTTAGTTGGGAGTACTAATTTAGGATTGTGATTGATGATGCAAAAACTAAATCCATGTCCCTTTTTCATACACAGGGAAGTCTCAGCCAGGAGGTGGCCGGGCCGAGCCGGCTGGCTGATCTGCAGGTCCCTCCACCCCCCCTGAAAAGAGAAAGTGGCAGTAGGAGGAGTGCCCTAGAGGAGGCTGCTATAGGATTCTTTTGGAGGGCTACAGAGGTCCTGGGAGCACCCCACACCATGGAGGAGAACATTGCTGCCTTCATTGCATATAAAATGCAGAGGATGGAGAAGGGCCAAAAAGTAATGTGTGAGGCCCTCATATCGGAGGCTCTTGAGAAAGGTATGAGGGGCCAAATTACACCTCAGACACACCTTTGCGATGGTCCTCCTCCTGCAGGTCCTCCTCCTCCTCCTCCCTCTCCTCCAGGTCCTCCCAGTCCTCCTCCAGGTCCCCCCAGTCCTCCTCCAGGTCCTCCCAGTCCTCCTCCTCCTGCAGGTCCTCCTCCTCCTCCTCCTCCAGGTCCTACTCCTCCTCCTGCCACATCTCCAACTGCACAGCCACAGCCCGGAAGGAAGCGTGAAAGGAAGACCAGACAGTGATTGCCTTGGGTTCAGTCTGGTCAGCCAAGAAATGCAGCCTCTTGTGGTACCACAGCCTGGGGACACAGATGTCATCTGCTGCTATCCGGATCTCTGCGAATTCTGGACCAGACTGCCCTCCCTTAGATATGGACTCCTCAGGCCACCAATTTTGATGTTGAAGAATTGATATCTGCCGTGGGGGTCCCTGGCTTCGCTAATTTCTCATGTTGATCCAGTGTTGCCTTCCTCTTTGTTTGGTTCTAATCCATTAATAAAGGATTTTTGTTTTGAATTATACTCTCTTATGTGTTTTACTTCAAAAATGACAGTTAGTTTGTGAGGATTCAGGTACATTTCATATATACAATGTGAAATGAACAAGGGACACCAACACCAAACAATCTCCTGGAGATTAAATAATAAAAGATATCAATGGTGTTGGGGTAACTTGACACACAAAACACACCCAAAAATATTCAGGAGTAAAAATAAAAATAACATTGAACAAAGATCAGCCTTAGAAAAAATCCAAACATTAAATAAAAAAAAGGCTTAAAATCCAAAAAAAAATATAAAACTGTCAGATGTGACAACTAATAACAATATATTCAGGGAATCCCACTAAAAAAACACAAATAAAACTTTGTGAGAAGTGTGTTTGAATATGAGCAGCAGAACTACTTAATTCTTGTCACATTATAAAGAAGAGAGTGCGCTGTATTAAACCATTTTTAACATTGCAGCGTGACGAAAGTGCTGTATCCATTGCGAACGCTAAGTTTACCAGAACGAGCTGTCCCGTCTCGGAATTTCTTCTGAGCATGCGTGGCACTTTGTGCGTCGGAACAGGCCACACACACGGTCGGAATTGACGCGATCGGATTTGTTGTCGGAAAATTTTATCTCCTGCTGTCTAACTTTGTGTGTCGGAAAATCAGATGGAAAATGTCCGATGGCGCCCACACACGGTCGGAATTTCGGACAACACGCTCCGATCGAACGTTTTCCATCGGAAAATCCGACCGTGTGTACGGGGCATTAGCAGTAGGAGACTACAATAATATCTTGGATAATTCCCTGGACAGAATGTCTTTGACATTCAAAAATATGAGACATACCTCTGGAAGGACGGCATTTGCCGCTCTCCTCGAGGAATTGGGACTTAGGGATGTATGGAGGGAGAGACATGACAAGGATAGATGTTACTCCTGTTACTCTGCAACACATGATGGTTTCTCACGTATTGATTTGGGCCTGGGGAATGAGTCACTTTTTCAGTGGGTAGAGGACTCTGCATATGAGCCGCACCTTCTGTCTGACCACTCCCCATTTTGGGTACGGCTGGGCATTATGGGTACCTCGAGACAACCACTGTGGAAAATGAACCCATATTGGTTGACTCTGCTTCCACAGGCAGATAGAACGGGAGAGGTTTTACGGGACTTTTTACAATTAAATGGGGGCTCAGCCAGTAAAGCGGTAGTCTGGGATACACTCAAAGCATTCTTGAGGGGTTGCCTCATTAAAGAAATTGCAGGAGTTAAATCCCGATCCAGAGAGTGGGAAACCAGGGTACGGGAAGAACTGAAAGAAAGGGAGCAGGCCTTAATAATTGACCCATCACAATCCAATCAAGAGCTATGGAGAGAGGCGCAGGCAGTACACAATGCGGTGTGGCTATCTGCAGCAGAGAAGAGAAGATATTTTCAGCAACAGAGTTATTTCGAAGAGGGGGAAAATATTGGCCACCTATTAGCTCTAATAGCTAGAGAGCAACGGGAATCTACAAATATCCTAGCTATAGGGACTGAAACTGGAGAGAAGTTAACTCTCAGCTCAGACATAGTAAATAGTTTTCAGCAGTTCTACAGGGATTTGTACTCTAGTACAACCAGGTATAAACCATCGGACTTGGAACAGTTCCTACAAACCTGTCCTTTTCCGCGGTTAACGAGGAGGAGAGGGAAACTCTGAATTCCCCAATTTCACTGGCTGAATTAACAGACGCATTAGAGGGGGCAATGCGTCATAAATCCCCAGGCCCAGATGGAATACCGGTAGAGGTATACTCCCATTATAGGGAGGTCCTCTTACCTTCATTGTTGCAGACAATAGAGGAGGCTGGGGAAGTGGGAAGGTTACCAGATAGTATGCAAGTAGCAATAATTACAGTTCTTTTGAAACCAGGAAAAGATAGACTTCTAATGGATTCATACCGTCCAATTTCGTTATTGAATGCAGACGTTAAGTTGCTGGCCAGTGTTTTGGCTAAGAGGCTCTCTCAGGTAATTGGCAAACTGGTTCATTGTGACCAGTCTGGCTTTATACCAACGCGCTCTACGTCTGATAATATAAGGAGGTTATACATGAATTTGCAGATGCCAGTGGACAATCCGGGGGGTAGGGCCATTCTGTCACTTGACGCGACTAAGGCGTTTGAGAGTGGCCCTACCTCATGGAAATACTGGAAAGATTCGGAGTGGGAGGTAAATTCATATCCTGGGTAAGAGTACTGTATTCCAAACCTAGAGCCAGGTTGCGCATCAATGGGATCCTCTCCCCCCATTCGGATTATATAGGGGGACTAGACAGGGCTGCCCGCTGTCTCCATTACTGTTTGCCTTGGCGATTGAACCCCTGGCTATACTGATCCAGAACTCACTTGAGGTAGTGGGGTTCCGTAGATTTCAGAGAGAGGAAAAAATATCTTTATACGCAGATGATGCACTTATATATCTAGGGGATATGTCCTCTTCTTTGCGGGCAGTGATGGATATAGTGGGAAACTTTGGCAGCTTTTCGGGCTTTGCAATTAATTGGTCGAAATCAACTATAATGCCATTAGATCAGACGAGGGAGGGACTCCCAGAGGGGGCTGAACAAATTGCTATTGTTAACTGCTTTAAATATTTGGGAGTGATGGTGTCCCCAGAGCCAGCCGAGTATCTTCAACTGAATTTGGGGCCATTGCTCACCAGACAGAAAGAAAAATGTAACAGTTGGTGTAGGCTCCCATTGTCAGTCGTAGGGCGGGCAAATCTAGTAAAGATGATCTGGGCCCCACGGCAATTGTATATCCTCCACAATTCACCAATATGGATTTCAAAGAAGTGGTTCAGACTAATTGACACATTAATGAGAGAATTGATATGGAAAAAGAAGGTGCCTAGAAATAGCTTGGAAACACTGCAATATGAAAAAGATAAAGGAGGGCTGTCGATACCCCACCCCAGGTTATATTTCTTGGCATCACTGTTGCAACAAATGGCAGGATGGGGTAGAGTGAGAAATGAGGACCCTATATGTAGATTGGTGACCATCTCGGAACCCACATTGGCGGCGGCCTCCCATTTACAAATGGATCTACCAAGTATGAAGGGATTAGAACCTATGAGTTCTCTTTTTAAAAGGGTTTGGGGGGAAACTCAGAAAATATTGAAAATAACTGGGGGTGCTCCCATTCACACCAATATGGCACAATAAAAGATATACTGAGGTTCAGGAGTTGCGAGATTTCTCACACTGGAAGGAAAGGGGGATTTGGTTCTTCTCACAAATCTATGAGGGGGACGTAATAAAGTCATATGAACAACTATGTAGGGAATTCCATTTGCACCCTAGGGGCTTCTACCAATATCTTCAAATCCGCCATGCGCTACAGGCACAACAAACAACCCACTCCTTAGGAGTAAAAACAGTCCCAATACTGAATGAAGTTTTGAAAGCAGACACAAGGAAAGGACTAATAACAAAAATATACAGGGAATTATTGATTAGGACCCAAGACCATACATCATTAACCTCCCTGGCGGTATGATTCTTTCTGATTTTAGGTGCTGAAAGCGGTACAATTATTTTGCATGGAAATTTGGCGTTTTATATTCTAGGCCTGTAATTCTTAACAATAACACATTTAAATCTGTCCAAACAAGAGTCTAGTAGATATCCCGGGTATGAGAAAGTTTGAAACACAAAAACATAAATTATAATATAATAAAAAAAAAAAAATAATAATTAAAAAAAATAAAAATAAATAGTAATAAAATAAATTTCCACACGATTCACTATCGCTTAATTCTGCAAGTGTTCTAATTTACTATCGCTGTTTTCTAGCTGGTCTAAAGCCATTTTTGACGTAAAGGGACACTTTTTGGTTGCTATGGACAATCTCCAGTTTCCAGGCAGAAAGAACAGTATATGCAATATAAAACTGCATGCAGGGCATGGGCCAGAGCACTGGGGACAAATGGGATGTGAAATAATTTCATACAGTACTGTAATCTGTAAGATTACAGTACTGTATGTGTTATGCTTTTTACATTTTTTTGAATTTGCCGCCAGGCTCCGCCCCCGTGCATCACGACGCTCGCAGGGAACGGAGCCTGGCACAGAGAGGCTTCGGAACAGGACACAGCCCGCGGACACTGCGGGGGACTTCGCAGGATCCCGGGGACTAGGTAAGTAAGGAGGCACCAGGATCCTGCGATGCAATCCCGAGTGTGGCTCGGGGTTACCGCTAATGGTCCTGATTTTTAACCCCGAGCCACACTCGGGAAAACCGCCAGGGAGGCTACAGTGTCAGAAAAAATGGGTAGAGGATGTAGGCGAGATAGACGATAATCAGTGGGAAGCGGCACTCAAAGCTATCCCAGTGGTCTCGTTATCTGCATCACAAAGGTTATCACAATTATTTATTTTACACAGGGCCTACAGGACACCAGTGCAACTCCACAGGTGGGGAGGTAGGGATTCTTCTGTGTGCCCCAAGTGCGGAGTGCACAGGGGGGACTTTATTCACCTAATGTGGAGGTGCCCAAAGTTGCATAGGTACTGGGAAGAGGTATCCAGACGCATTTCTGGGTTGGCGCAAATCCATATTCCCTTGAATCCGACGGTTTATTTGCTTGGCGCCATTGAGGCAGAAATGTTCCCTGGAGGAAAGTATCTTATGATAACTAGATTGATGTATTTAGCTAGAAAACTTATCGCAAGATACTGGATGGCTCCTACGGTGCCCACTGGGAAGCAATGGATCTCATATGTAAACTCCCTCCTTCCAAGAGAAAGACTGGCCTACAACCGTAGAAACAACAAGGGGAAATTTGACAGAATATGGCAACCCTGGTTGAGGGAGGCGGAAGTGACCCCCCATCAACTGGTAGTGGAAAAGCTCCGGATGTAGAGCAGAGGGAATTGCGTAGAAAGGAAAGAACAGGCAAAAAAATAGTCGGAAAAGGAAGAAGCAAAAGGAGGGGAAAGGAAAGGGGAGAAGAAGGAGTAAGATAGCGAATGGACCCAAGGGGTGATAACTACACAACAAAGAATAGGTTGGGGGGGAAGCCAGCGGCAAATGAGGGAGTGACAATTAAAATAAAATAAAGCAACCCTAAAGTGACGATTGACAGGTAGATGTGAGGATGGGAGGGGGGAAGGCTTGGGGCGGGTAAGGGATAAGATATGATATTGAGAATATAATAGAGACTTTGTATAATCTTATAGAAATTGTATTATTATATATTATGTATAACTGCTTTGTGAAGTATATGTATTAAATTAAAATAAAATAAAATTTCTGATAAAAAAAAAACCTCGAGTAGGTAAGGAAGAGAGAGATCCGGATGGCTCAAGATGGGGGCAGAGGTAAAGAGTCCCTTTAGGGTAGAAAAGGCAGCTTGAGCCTGGGGATTCCACTGGAATGGCCGGGTGATCGGAGAGATAATTGCAGAAAATCCTTTGATGAACCCTCTGTAAAAATTGGCGAAGCCAACAAAACATTGCACCCCCTTTTTATCTGAGGGTGCAGGCCAGTCCAGAAATTACCAGGCCCAGAAATTGGATATTCTGCCGCTCGAATTCGCATTTTTCTGGTTTGGCGTATAAGCCATGCTGACGGAGTCGGCAGAGTACAATCTTGATGTGTTTCCGGTGCTGATCCAAGGATGAGGAAAAGATCAGGATATCGTCTAAGTAGGCTATGACAAAAATGTCCAGATAGTCTCTGAAGATATCATTAATCAGGTGCTGGAAGGTAGCAGGGGCATTACACAGGCCGAAGGGCATCACCAGATATTCGTAGTGGCCAAACCTGGTACGGAAGGCCATTTTCCACTCGTCCCCTGCACGAATGCGAACCAAATTGTAGGCCCCACAAAGATCGAGTTTGGTGAACACAACAGTAGTTCTTAATCTTTGAAAAAGCTCAGGTACCAGGGGTAAGGGATACCGGTTCTTGACCGTAACCTTGTTCAGCTCCCGGTAATCCACACAAGGACGCAATAAGTGGTCCTTCTTCTCCACAAAAAAGATCCCTGCCCCAGCTGGAAAAGTGGATGGCAGGATGAACCCCCTCTTAAGGTTTTCGTCAACATATTCCTTTAAAAGCTCCAACTCCAGCTCAGACAGAGGGAAAATTTGCCCAAAGGGGATTTCAGCTCCGGGCAGTAACTCAATCGGGCAATCGTAGGAACGATGAGGAGGAAGTGTCTCTGCCCGTCGTTTACTAAAAACATCTAAGAACTCGTGATACTGTTCAGGTACCGCTGAGCATAATTCTGAGTCAGCTTCCAGGCACAGCAAAGGGCCAGATATCTTGGAAGGTAAGGGCAGACAATGCTCTTGACAGTAGAGGGACTGAAACCTCATTTCTCCGGAGCCCTAGTCGATTTGCGGGTTGTGGGCCTGAAGCCACGGTAGACCCAAGATGATCGGGAACAGAGGGGAAGCAATAGCATCAAACTTAAGCAGTTCCTTGTGGTTTGAGACAGTAATTACAGGCAGTGGGGGAGTCTCTTGAGTCACCTGGCCAGATTTAATACGGGATCCATCTGCCCAGAAAACGGAAAGTCCTTGAGCCCTGTGCTGGAGTGGAATGCGTTGTTGGTTGGCAAAGTTCAAATCAATAAAACAACTGCATGCACCAGAGTCTATTATTGCAGTAACAGACACAGTCTTTCCAGAAAACTGAAGGGTGATGGGAATAGCCAGGTGAGTAGAGAGAGCTGGGTGACTGTGTGGTGGGATGGATGAAGATCTACGGTACTTGGCAGGACACGAATGTACATAATGGTCCGGTCCCCCGCAGTACAAACACAGGTTGAGCTGTTGCCGACGTAGACGTTCCTCGGCAGACAATGCGGGTCTCATTAGTCCAACCTGCCCATATTTATGAAAGTCTGGTAATAGTTTGGTTGGTGCAGGATTAACTGGGATCGGTCTAAGGGGAACAGGACGAAAGGTCGTACGCACTTGGGGTAACATCCAAGTTGGTTGAGTCTGCTGGGTCACCCTCTCCATCCTGCATTCCCGAAGACGACGGTCTATCTGAATAGTTAGGGTCATCAAGGATTCCAGGGAATTTGGTACCGACCCAAGCCAGTTCATCCTTTAGTCCTTCTGACAAGCCTAGGTGAAACTGGTGCCGTAAAGCTGCATGGTTCCACTGGGTATCCGCGCTCCAGCGTCTAAAATCCGCTATATAATCTTCGACCACTCTGCGGCCCTGCTGGAGCGTGCTAAGAGCAGCTTTGGCAGTGGAAGTTCATTGGGGGTCATCATATAAGAGTGACATTGCATCGAAAAAGGATGACAAAGAGTACAGAGAAACATGGTGTTCTTCCAGCAGGTGATGAGCCCAGGCTTGTGGTTCTCCCAGCAGAAGTGAGACAACAAACCCCACCTTGGTGTTTTCCCGCGAAAAGGTTAAAGGTAGTAAGGAAAAGTACAGCTCACATGCATTACGGAAAGTCCGAAACTTGCATCGATCCCCAGAAAACTTATCCGGAATTGGGACCCAGGGTTCTGGAGATAACATCATTACAGGGAGTACGGGGGAGGCCTCTGATGACAACCCACTGGAAGAAAGGTTTGTAATACTCGTCCGGGACTACACTTGTCTCACCAGGTGTTCATAGCTGTCCTGAAGGGATTTCACCTCTTGAGTGAGGACGGAGAGCAATTGGCAGATTTCATCAGTAGCGGAGGTCCCTCTTGCAGGCTCAGGCATGGCTGTTTGATACTGACACGTACCTCGTATGTGAGCCTGACGTGCAGAGGGAGACCTATCGTACAGCCCTGGTTCCCAGATCACTGTAATTGAGGACAGTGACCGTAGGAGCACAGTGGGGTATGAGTGCCTGGTGGATTCTCTGGAACTGGAGATGATGTCCACTGAGAGACACTGGAACTGGCTGGAGTGCCGGGTGCAGGTAAGCTGGATACAAGTCAGCAGGCTGCAGGTAAGCAGGATGCAGGTAAGCTGGATGCAGGTCAACAGGGTGCAGGTGAGCTGGATGCAGGTCAGCAGGCTGCAGGTAAGCTGCATGCAGGTCAGCAGGATGCAGGTAAGCTGGATGCAGGTCAGCAGGGTGCACACAGCAGGCAGAAGCAAGGTCAGACAAGCCGGGTCATACACAATGGATCAGTTCAACAGAATCAGCAGACAAGGAATGGTCAAGTTCAGGCTGGTTTCTGGTAACAGGAGATCAGGCAAGCAGGTAAACAGGATCAGAGTCAGGGAAAGCCAAGGTTCAGGATTGGAGACAGCAGCGTGGTCAGAGAGCCAGGTCAGGTGATCGGATGCAGATTACAGGAACAGGTCACAGGTGAAGCTGCAGATCAAACAGCAAGAGCTGAATGGTGGAAGCCCCTCCTAAAGGCCACTGGGCGCCAAAGCCGCGTCACTGTGCGTGCGATCTCCACGATCGGCGCACGCGCATTGGCGCACGCCTGTTCGTTACTGGGAACCTGTTGGTGGGGATGCGCCTGAGCCCTGTTGCAGGTCTGGAAGTAGTATGTCCATGACACAGTTATAGGCTTGGCTAGACTATATATATTACAAACCTGTATATTTATATATATATATATTAAATGAACTGAAGCTCAGTGAGTCACCTGCCTGGCTGAAAGTGTCTTTGAACACGCACTCAGGCAATGGGCTAGTCAGGTATAGGCTTGGCTAGACTATATATATATATATACAAGCCTGTATATATATATTAAATGCACTGCAGCTCAGTGAGTCACCTGTCTGGCTGAAGTATATTAGAAACAATACATCAGGAATGGTCTGCAGTGAGATGAAGCTAAACTGTATACAGTGTGTGTGTGTATATATATATATATATATATATATATATATATATATATATATACAAAGCCGGGATGTATATATATATATATATATATATATATATATATATATATACTAAATACACTGCAGCTATGCAGCTAACAGTCTCGCCTGCCTGCCTGAAGTATATTAGTGACAGTACACCAGGAATGGTCTGCAGTGAGATTAATCTAAACTAATATATATATATATGTATATATATATATATATATATATATATATATATATATATATATATATATATATATATAAATATATATGTATATGACTGCAGACCATTCCTGGTGTACTGTCGCTAATATATTTCAGGCAGGCGGGCTTAGTATATATATATATATATATATATATATATACAAAACCGGGATGCATATATATATATATATATATATACTAAATACACTGCAGCTATCTAACTGTCTCGCCTGCCTGCCTGAAGTATATTAGCAACAGAACACCAGGAATTGCCTTCCTGCTCAAACTAAATGAAATGACACTCTCTCTGTCTCTCTCTGAACAAACGCCACCAACACACTACACGAGGCTGATGTGCGGGTGGCCTTATATAGTGTGGGGCATGTACTTAACCTCCTGAGCCAATTATGGCTCTCTTCACTGACGGCGCTGTGATTGGTTAAAGCATGCTTGGCCAATCATCAGCCAGCAATGCACTGCAATGACTCAGTGCATTATAGGCCGTGATGCGCCACTCGAATTTGGCGCGAACGGCCCATAATGTTCAAAATTCAGCGAACAAGCGAACGCCCAATTGTTGAGTTCAACTCATGTTCGACTCGAACAGACAGCCCATCCCTAGTCCCAATGCTTACACATTTCAGCCCTATGTAGGCCTTGACTGACTCTGCAATGTGAACTTCTTTGAATAGTTAAAAGGATACATTGCTCTTGAAAGGATTGAACGAAGAATATCACTTGACTGTCTTTCTAGTTGTCCTGTTGTTCACTGTTAGATATTTTTCCAACGGTGAGAGATTTTGAGTTAACGTTATATATTTGTAAATACTGTATATAACATAGTTTTTAGAATCTTTTTGTAAGAGCACCATTTAATTAGGCTTTATTTTTACTGCAGATATTAAGATCCTAAGATATGTCAATTCCATTCCCTTGTAAAAAGGAACTTATTTTTTCCAAATTTTTAAAGCACCGCATTTGTTTTTAATATATTCAGTTATTTGACTTCAGTTGCAATATTTGAAATTAACACTATCTGGTGCACTTCATCCCCAAGCAGGATCTGTCAGGTTGCATTTATGGTTGGCAGATATGGCAGCTCTTTTACCAAAGTGCTTGACACTTCTGGGAGTGAGTGACACAGGAAGGGGCATCATGCTACTCACATACCTCCCAACTTTTTGAGATGGGAACGAGGGACACCTATTAGCAAAAGTATGTAGGCATAGGATACACCCCCCTGCCATGCCCCCTTAAAAACAGAATTATTTAAAAAAGAGTAGTTAAACCCACAAGTGCATTTTTACCACTACTATTCCTTTATATTGACTTTTGAAAATTACAAATGCAATTTAGAAACTGGATCTAAGGTTTTGCACTAGGAAATACTTTTTGAAAGATAAAAAGTACATTCTCTATACAATTATATGGATTAGACCAAAATGTGGAACAAATGAGGAGGGATTAGGGACAGATGGGATGTTGTTCCAAATCAGGGACAGTTGGGAGCTATGTGCACAGTGTGGTTCCGGCATAGATGTTTCAACTGCTGGCTGGGGAAAATGTGAGATCTAAAAATGGACATATAAATGGCACACAAATATAGACAAATCAGGTGAGAATGGCTTGATAAAGGGAGTTCTTACTCCAAAATGTTACCATCCTTTTTGTTTTTCCCCTCACTATCATGTTATATGTTGCTATTTAATGCACCGGTAATTTGGATATATATTTATCTTTTGTGGCCCTAATGAATCCTCTGGGATTCGTTGGGGGCCACAAAAGATATATACTGTATTTATCGTTCAGTTCTGGCAGCCTTTGAGGGGACAGGGAGGGGGCGGGACGAATGCCATCAGATTACATACAGGAGAATCTCCTGTTTACTTGGCTGCCTCTGTAATAGGAAGTCCCGTCTCCTGGGCTGGCATTGAATGACTGTTCTGTCTATCATAGGAGGCGGGACTTTGTATTAAAGAGGTTGCAGAGTAAACAGGAGATTCTCACTGTATGTAATCTGTTGGCACTCGACCAATCCCCTCCCTGTCCTCTCCGAGGCTGCAGACAAGCATGGATCAGGCTGCACTGATGGCAATGGTGAGGCTGCATTTATGGCACTTGTGAGACTGCATTCATGTCAACAGTGAGGCTGCATTCATGTCAATGGTGAGGCTGCATTTAGAGGCTGCATTCATGTCAATGGTGAGGCTGCATTCATGTCAATGGTGAGGTTGCATTCATTGGCTGCATTCATGGCAATGGTGAGGCTGAATTCATGGCAATAGTGAGGCTGCATTCATGGCACTTGTGAGACTGCATTCATGGCAATGGTGAGGCTGCATTCAGGGGCTGTATTCAAGGCCATGGTGAGGCTGCATTCATGGCAATGGTGAGGCTGCATTCATGGCAATGGTGAGGGTGCATTCATGGCAATGGTGAGGCTGCATTCATGGCAATGATGAGGCTGCATCAAGGCAATGGTGAGACTATATTCATGGCCATGGTGAGGCTGCATTCATGGAAATGGTGAGGCTGCATTCATGGCAATGGTGAGGCTGCATTCATGGCAATGGTGAGGCTGAATTCATGGCACTTGTGAGGCTGCATTCATGGAAATGGTGAGGCTGCATTCATGGCAATGGTGAGGATGAATTCATGGAAATAGTGAGGCTGCAGAAGGGCACTGATTAGGCTGCATTGATGGGCACTGACCTTTTTTTGCTTCACAGTTCTTTTTTTAACTGCTTCAGCCCTGGAAGATTTGACTGCTGAATGACCAGGCCATTTTTTACGATTCAGCACTGCGTCACTTTAACTGACAATTGCGTGGTCGTGTGACGCTGTACCCAAACAAAATTGACGTCCTTTTTTTCCCACAAATAGAGATTTCTTTTTGTGGTATTTGATCATCTCTGCAGTTTTTATTTTTTCGCTATAAACAAAAAAAAAAACAACAATTTTGGAAAAAAACACAATATTTTGTACTTTTTGCTATAATAAATATCCCCATTTTTTTTTTTTTTTTTTAAAAGCTAATTTTTTCTCAGTTTATGCCAATATGTATTCTTCTACATATTTTTGGTAATAAAAATCGCAATAAGCCTATATTGATTGGTTTGCGCAAAAGTTATAGCATCTACAAAATAGGGGATAGATTTATAGCATTTTTATTATTATTTTTTTTTGCTAGCAATGCGATTTTTATTGTGACTGCAACATTATGGTGGACACATCAGACACATTTTTGGGGCCATTGGCATTTATACAGTGATCAGTGCTATAAAATGCATTGATTACTGTAAAAATGTCACTGGCAGTGAAGGGATTAAAACTAGGGGGTGATCAAGGGGTTAACTGTGTTCCCTGCTAAGTGTTCTAACTGAAGGGGGATGGGACTTGCTAGGGGAAGAGATAGATCGGTGTTCATACTCTGTATGAACGCACAATCTGTCTCTTCTCCCCTCAGAGAACCGGGATCTCTGTGTTCACACACAGAGATCCCAGTTCTCGCCGTGTCACGAGCGATCACGAGAGCACGGCGGTCATCGCGACCGCTGGGCACTCGCATCGCCTCCGGGGGCGAGCAGTGGGTTTGCGCGCACGCCCCTAGTGGCCACAGATACAAGCGATGTAACATAACGGCAATTCACGCAGCCGAGCCATGTTGCCACAGTAAAACTGCGGCGGCTGGTCGGCAAGCGGTTAAAATGTTTTTTCCTGAAACTTCCCTCTTAAATTGAAGGTGTGTGTTATATGCCGATAAATACGCCCAAGGTCATCCTTAGACTCTTCACCACACACACAGCCACAAAGGCAAGATAATTCTTGTTGGGCAGTATATTAGTTAATTTGCATTTAATTTTAATGGTTCAAAGAATGTCAGGCAAAATGGTTGGCTCTCATGCATGTTCACTTCATCATATCTGGTCCTCTTAGAAAAAAGTTTGGATACCCCTGCTCTAGAGCTTAGTAAATGAGAATGGGGGGAGGAGGCGGGGGCTCTGCTGACTTCCATCATCCAATCTTTTGAAAGCATAAATGCTGTTTTTTTTTCTTTATCGTACATCATGGGACACAGAGCACTGTCAATGAGACAGAAAATGATGAGAATTCTAAATTATTCTTTCTCACTTTGTGTTGTGTTTGCAGGACTTTGTTCTCTTGTGTTTGAATCCCTATGGGACACAGACAGCAAAGAATAAACTTACAGGAGTAAGTTTATTCTTTGTGTTCTTCTTATCCTTAGTGGCCTTCTGTTTTCCTTACCTCATACCCCCCTTTTCTTGTAGAAACCCTGTCTTTTGTTAACTATCAGAAAGCAAAAGACCTTTGGTTCTGTTTTTGTAAACACGCACACCAACAAAGTAAAAGTACTACAGCAATGATTCTATATACAAACAGATAAAAATGCATCTTATACTTTCACAAAGTTATCAGTACACAGATACACAAGGGTGGAGCCATAGACTAGGGGGCAGATTTACTAAAGGCAAATAGACGGTGCATTTTGCAAGTGCAGTTGCACCAGAGATTAGTAAATGAGGTAAATCTTCTTTTTACAAAGAATACCCAATCATATGTAAGGAAAAAACGGATTTTTAAAACAGCTTACCTGTAAAATCCTTTTCTTGGAGTACATCACGGGACACAGAGCACCATAATAATGACTATGTGGGTTATACGCTTACCTTTAGGTGATTGGACACTGGCAACCAATAGTACGACGGTTCCTCCCATATAACCCCTCCTATACAGGAAGTGCCTCAGTTTTTTCGCCAGTGTCTTGAAGGTGATGGTCATGGCTGTTGAAGCTCTTCAAATTTCTTCAAAGAATGTCCCACTGAGGACGTTATAATCGGATCCATTCGAATGGCATAACAAAGCTAAAGTGGATGGTACCCGAACCTCGGTTCAAGAACGAGGTGTTGCTTGTAATATGTCCTATATAGGCGCTGGACCCATGTTAAGTTGGTATTCCTGGTCAATCTTGCCCAAGGAAACCAGAAAGGGTCCTTTACAGGTCCAGGGGTGTGGACCCCAACATATGGGGGACCCGGTCCCTGAAGGTCCCTAGAGACGCTACCCGCCGTGATGGGGGAAGATTGGGCCTGGTAAGACAGGCCCTGCTGCTTGGGATGGTGAGTACTCCCTTTGGTTTTTTTTATTTATATATGTATTTCCCTTTGTAACTGCTGGTATGGGCCTTGACCCTGTGTCTAAGATTACAAAAGGCCGGTTTGGCGTGTATTTTTGAATTCTGTCATGCGCGAGGTGCACATGCGCGTGTGCGCTACGTGTCCGCCGCGTGCGTGCTGCCGGCGTGTGTGTGCGCCCCTGGTGTGCACCGCCGGTGTGAGCGTGCGCCGCTGCTGTGCATGTCGCAGGTGCGCCGCGTGCATCAGGGTGGCGCATGCACCGTGCGGTAGGCGTGCCACCGATCACTGGAGCGTGTGCTCTCTCTCAAGCTAGTGCTTATAGGCATGGAGCTCCTTGCATGCGCGTGGACAAACACAGAGCGATTGTTGGGTACGTGAGTCTGGTGGTCTTGGACACAGTGGTGACAGGTTTAAGGCTGGTTATAGTTTGTGGGGAGTACTCTTTATTCCTCGTGTGTAAGCAATGTCTTCCAGAAAATGAGGTATAGGTAACAAGGCAAGCACAGGGGTAAGAGTCCCTTCGCAAAAAGTAGGAGACCAACCCCATGCTGATGCAGCCTCAGTTTCTCCTGAAAGACCTGCGGCATCTGGCCTGGCTGAGCCATTGCACTTGTCAGGCATAGTGCCCACTACCAATGTACCTGCCTCGGTTTATGTTACAAAAGAGGATTTGGCATCTGCCTTAGCGGGCCTTGAGGGCAAAATAGCTGGCATGGTTGCCTCTGTAACACAGGGGGGGAGGAAGCGTAATAGATCTCCCTCCCCTGAGGCTGGGCCAAGTGGAGAGTCACTAGAGCACCAGGACTCTTATAGCCAGATGGGTCCAGGTGATCTGGAACCAGAATGGGCAGAGGATTTGGAAGAAGTGGTCATAAAGGACCGAGAGGAAGGAGAGGCTAAAGAATCCTCGGGTGAGGACTCTGGCTCTGAAGAGCCAATTTCAGCCTCCCATTCCCAAAAATTGTTTATCTAATCTCTAATGGAGATGGTACAAATTGGGTTTAAGTTACCCCCGGTTCAGGAGTCTGCACTCTCCTGTTCTACTTTGGGATCTTTGCAACCTCAGCAAATTTCCCAAGCATTCCCATTGCATCCGTTACTGGAGCAGGTGGTTTACGCGGACTGGAAGCACCCTGACAGGATATACTTACCTCCAAAAAGGTTTTCTGTCTTATATCCTATGGAGGAGAAGTTCAGGAAAAAATGGAGCACACCCCTGGTGGACGCTGCCATATCTTCTGTGAATAAAAGTTTTACCTGTCCAGTGGATAATGCCCAGGTATTCAATGATCCGGCTGATAAAAAGCTAGAGTCCTTATTAAAGGCCTCCTTTTCGGTGGCTGGTGCAGCAGTTCAGCCAGCAGTCGCAGCTATTGGGATTTGCCAATCACTAAAGGATCGCTTTAAGAAGTTGGTAAAGAACATACTTTGCCAGGAGGAATCTGCTGAGGAGTTATCAGAGATCCCTCATGCCTTATGTTTTGCAGTAGACGCATTGAAATACTCAATCCAACAGATGTCTCGTTATTGCGTTACTGTCAGTTCATATGCGCAGAGTATTGTGGCTAAAGAACTGGTCTGCTGAGACACCATGTAAACAGCTACTCGCAGCTTTCCCATTTCATTGGCGAGGATCTGGATAAATACATCCAAAAGATCTCTGGAGGAAAGAGTGCCCTGCTTCCTAATAAAAAGAAAGGGAAGCAACCCTCTTATAAAAATTCCTAATGCTCCAGGACCTGGTGCCTCTTCCCCTAAGCGGTATCGACGGCCTTAGCCGTCTGGGTTTAAAAGACCCCAGGGTCAGAAGAAACCCTGGGCCCCAAGCCCAACTCCAAGTCTACCTTGTGAAGGGGCGCCCCCGCTCTCACGAATGGGGGGCAGGCTTCAGCTGTTTGGGGAGGCCTGGGAAGAACTAGTTCAAGACAGATGGGTCATTTCCACTGTAAAATACGGTTACAGAATAGAGTTCCGGGAGGTTCCCCCGGACCGGTTTCTGTACTTGAGGGTCCCGTCGGATCCAGAGAAAAGAAGATGCCTATTTCTAGCTTTACACCATCTGCTGACACAGGGGGTAATTGTAAAGGTTCCGCATGAGGAAAGATTCAAGGGGTTTTACTCAAACCTATTCACCGTGCCAAAACCAAATGGGGAAGGCCCATTTTGGACCTCAAGGCTCTCAACTTCTTTGTAAATGTCCGATCCTTCCGCATGAAGTCGTTTCGTTCAATAGTAAAGTCTCTGAGAAAGGGAGACTCTTTAGCGTCCATAGATATAAAGGACGCGTACCTTCATGTGCCGATATTCGGTCCACATGAGAGGTTCTTACGTTCGCTGTAGAGGGAAGTCATTTCCAATTTGTGGCGCTACCTTTCGGTTTGACCACGGCCCCCAGGTGAAAGGTGAAAGGTGAAAGGTGAAAAAAGAACTAACCCCTTCTATTCGGCTGTGCATGAGATTACTGGGCAAGATAGCGTCATCTTTCAGCGCAGTGCCATATGCACAGTTCCACTCCAGAGTGTTCCAGAACAGTATTCTAAAAGCCTGGGACAAGTCAGCTCTAACCCTGGATCAGCCCATGGTTCTATTTCCACAGGTTATATGGAAATTCTCTTGGTGGTTAAAAACCAGCAACTTAAAAAGAGGGAAATCATATCCACTGGTAGCCTGGAAAGTTGTAACCACGGACGCCAGTCTTCTCAGCTGGGGAGCAGTCCTAGAGGAAGCGTCTGTTCAGGGAATTTGGTCCCAGACAGAAAGGACTCTGCCCATCAATCTATTGAAGATCCGGGCAGCTCGTCTGGCCCTGCGATTCTGGACATCCAGATTGCGGGGTTTTCCTGTCAGAATCCAGTCCGACAACTCCACAGTAGTGGCATATATCAACCACGAGGGAGGTACCAGGAGTCAGGCAGCCCAAAGAGAGGTAGATCATATACTAACTTGGGCAGAAAAACATGTGCCGTTTCTGTCGGCAGTGTTTATTCCGGGGGTGGACAATTGGCAGGCGGATTTCCTAAGTCACCAAAAATTGTTACCAGGGGAATGGTCCCTGCATCCCGAGGTTTTTCTACAGATCTGCCAATACTGGGGGACCCCAGATGTGGATCTGCTGGCATCCAGATTCAATGCCAAGCTGGAAAAGTTTGTATCCAGGACCAAGGATCCGCTTGCTGTCGGGATAGATGCATTAGTAGTTCCTTGGGATCAGTATTCTCTTGTATATGCCTTCCCTCCGATCCAAATTCTGCCGCACTTATTACGCAGAATACGGGAGGAACGGAGGCCGGTGATCTTGGTGGCCCCAGCGTGGCTCCGGAGATCCTGGTACTCGGAGATTGTGAAGTTGGCAGTAGGGGACCCATTGGGCCTTCCTTGCCATCCAGACCTGTTGTCTCAAGGGCCCATATTCCATCCTTCTTTACGGTTGCTAAATTTGATGGCCTGGCTATTGAGACCAGACTATTGAAAGACCGTGGTGTTATGGGTTCAGTCTTCTCCACTTTGATAAACGCTAGAAAGTCAGTTTCTAGAGCTATCTATTATAGAGTCTGGAAGTCATACATTTCTTGGTGTGAGAAAAGGAAATGGAACCCTCATAGGTATACGATTGTAAGAGTTCTCGCTTTTCTTTAAACAGGAGTAGACTTGCAGCTTGCTTTAGGGACAATTAAGGGACAGATTTTGGCCTTATCGTTTTTTTTCCAAAGACCAATTGCATCCCATTCTTTGGTGCGAGCCTTTGTCAAGGGAGTGACACACCTAAGGCCGCCGCTTAAACCACCTTTATGTCCTTGGGACCTAAATTTGATACTGTCAGCCTTACTGTAAGGAAAAGCCCTCTTGCAAATATTCCAGCAAACTAAAGTTTAAAGGAATGCCTGTGCACAGAAGCGCCATCCGGCGCTCGCGCGCGCGCAATAGCGCCAATAGCGCTAATGTGCGTACGCGCATGCGCAATAGCGCTAATAGCGGCACCCTGTGACAGCGCCAAAGGGGCTATTTAAAGAGGACTGTTCCACTGCTGCCTTGCTGTCCGGTCTACAGCGTTCCTGAAGACCCCTTGTGCCCTGTTACTTGCATTTGCTACCTGATACCTGTTGCACTGTTCCTGACTACTCTGTTTGCTGCCTGCCCTGATCCCGGCTTTTGGACTTTGACTACTCTGTTTTCTGCCCGCCCTGATCTCAGCTTTTGGACTTTGACTACTCTCCTGGATTTACCTTCTGTACCTGATCTGCCTGCCTGTGTTTGACCTGGCTTGCCTGTACCCTGCTGTCTACCTCCTACTGCTGGACTACAAGACACCTCCCAGCTGTCTACATCCTGCTGCTGGACTACAAGACACCTCCCTGCTGTCTACATCCTGCTGCTGGACTACAAGACACCTCCCTGCTGTCTACATCCTGCTGCTGGACTACAAGACACCTCCCTGCTGCCTACATCCTGCTGCTGGACTACAAGATACCTCCCTGCTGTCTACATCCTGCTGCCGGACTACAGGACACCTCCCAGCTGACTTCCTGATTCAGCTCTCTGCTCCAGCCTTCCAGTCAGGCACTTGTGCCCCTTCGCACTCCCGAGCCCCTGTCATCACTACCAGGGGTTCCCGAGTCGGAGGTATAGGAGAGGCCATTCCCTGCATTCCGGGCTCCACCTACCAGGTACGTGACACTTACAGAGTCAACCCTTTGAACCTATTAGGCATATCCCTTTTGTCCTATTGACCAGGAAATTAGTTTTCTTGGTGGCTATAACATCGGCTAGAAGGGTGTCAGAATTGGCCGCCCTTTCTTGCAAAGAACCTTTTATGATTCTTCATCAGGACAGAGTGGTCTTGCGCCCTCGTCAGGACTTTCTACCGAAGGTGGTTTCCAAATTTGATTTGAATCAGGATATCATTTTACCTTCCTTTTTTGCAAACCCTAAAAATAGGGAGGAAAGGTCGCTTCACTCACTGGATGTGGTGAGGTCGATAAAGGTTTACTTGGAAATGTCAGCTCCCTTTCGGAAGACTGACTGTTTTTTTGTCTTGCCTGAGGGTCCTAAGAAAGGACAGCCGGCAACATGTTCAACTACAGGTATATCCAGGTGGATTCGTCAGGCTATTATCCAGGCGTATGGATTAAAGCACAGGGTTCCACCCCGGTATTTAAGAGCACACTCCACTAGAGGGGTTAGTGCATCATGGGCAGTACGCCATTAGGTGTCTATGGCTCAGGTTTGCAAAGCGGCCGCTTGGTCTTCAGTTCATACGTTCACCAGGTTTTACCAGGTGGATGTGAGATCTCAAAAAGTGCCACAGCGTGTTGCAGGCAGCTTTATAGTCTCAGGCCCGTTGGGCTTAGGGATATTGTGTTCCCCCCCTCAGATGCATTGCTTTAGGACATCCCACATAGTCATTATTATGGTGCTCTGTGTTCCGTGATGTACGGATTTTTAAAACAGCTTACCTGTAAAATCCTTTTCTTGGAGTACATCACGGAAAACAGAGGTCCCTCCCCTCTTTCTGGGATCGTCATTGCTTGCTACAAAACTGAGGAACTTCCTGTATAGGAGGGTTTATATGGGAGGAACCGTCGTACTATTGGTTGCCAGTGTCCAATCACCTAAAGGTAAGCGTATAACCCACATAGTCATTATTATGGTGCTCTGTGTCCCGTGATGTACTCCAAGAAAAGGATTTTACAGGTAAGCTGTTTTAAAAATCCGTTTTTTCCTTACATATGATTGGGTATTCTTTGTAAAAAGAAGATTTACCTCATTTACTAATCTCTGGTGCAACTGCACTTGCAAAGTGCACCGTCTATTTGCCTTTAGTAAATCTGCCCCCTAGTCTATGGCTCCACCCTTGTGTATCTGTGTACTGATAACTTTGTGAAAGTATAAGATGCATTTTTATCTGTTTGTATCTGTTTGTATATAGAATCATTGCTGTAGTACTTTTACTTTGTTGGTGTGCGTGTTTACAAAAACAGAACCAAAGGTCTTTTGCTTTCTGATAGTTAACAAAAGACAGGGTTTCTGCAAGAAAAGGGGAGTATGAGGTAAGGAAAACAGAAGGCCACTAAGGATAAGAAGGCCACAAAGAATAAACTTACTCCTGTAAGTTTATTCTTTGCTGTCTGTGTCCCATAGGGATACAAACACAACAGAACAAAGTCCTGCAAACACAACACAAAGTGAGAAAGAATAATTTAGAATTCCCATCATTTTCTGTCTCATTGACAGTGGTCAAATATAGGGTGTCAGGAAAACAGACAGCAAGAACAATTTTACCAGGGGTTAGATCCTTTCACACTTTTTGCAAAATTAAAAAAAAGTTTTAGCTATACATAAACTTTAAATCTTCAGGCATAGTATTTTACAACACTCTTTATCAGTAGCTTAAAACATATAACATTTGTACCTGAAATATTTTAGTATTCTGTAGATGGGGATGTGTTGAGAGTGGATTAAAACCTATGCTTAATGAATTCACTCAGAATCATTCTATCAGCTTAAGGGTATCCAGAATAGAGTTGACTAGTAGAATTCCCCTTCAAGTATGTTTTCTAATACTAGCTCCTTTTTAATGCCATGCCTTATGGATATTTTGTAAATTAGCCCACAAATAGCAAGAATATGCGTCCCTGAAATTTAAAAAAAAATCATGGGTAGATATAGTGGCTCAGTTATAGCTACCGATGACGAAAGCTATTTTAAATAAGTTTACAGTTGGCAACATATGTTAAAAGTCCCTGATCATAAGAGCCCAACAAATGACCAAATGTGCCCTTGTCTTTACATGACAAATGGCTCCCTGATCTGCACCTCTTTATTATAGCATTTAGTATGTGTAGCCTTTTGAAATAACAGTTCTGTACCCTACAAAACTTCTGCTCTATATCATGATTTCAAGGTTTATTTTTTCGCTAGTAGTAAATTTCTTTCTCAACATAAAATTTATTTCACTTTTCATCATACGTGATTTTTTTTTTTCAGCTATTCTGGAAAATGGGTATGTAATGGCCTTTAGTTTTGCAGAGGTCAATGTAAATGTTTAATTGCTGTGACATTCAGGTCTGGCATGGGTTTTTGGGGGAAACTTCACACGCTAAAGAAAAAAAAAACAGCAAAATCCATACCAGACCTTTATCTGAGCATGCAGCCTGGCAGGCTAGGAAAAGGGTGGGAGAGGCATGCATCCCACCCATACCATATCAGGTCAGCCACATGCCCTCAACATGGTGGAGTGCTTTGCCAGAGAGTGTCTCTGGCATAGCACCCTGTCCCATCTTGATGAGGACAAGGGCCTCTTCCCTAAAACCCTGGCCTGGTGGTTGTGGGGTGCAGGGGATGACTTATTGGAATCTGGTCCCCCCCCACATGTGAATGAGTGGGGGTACATAGTATCCCCATTGATTCACCAAAAAATTACTAGTGTAAATGAAAACAAGACACAGTTTCTGACAAGTCTTTCATAAAAAAAAAGTCTTCTGATGTAGATTCATCATCAATCATGGTAAATGCCACCTTCCACCTACACACAAAAAAAATGCTGCCTCTGACAAGCTCCATGCTTGGCTCCTAATGACTGACACTCCCCTTCCCCCCATTTCTTAAGTAAATGAGAAGCCAGCAGTGGCCCAGTGAGATCATTAACCATGTATGGTCAATGACATTAGTGGGTCCTGCCCCTTGTGATGTCATTGATCCCAACCCCTAGTTTACTTAAGCAGGTAGAGGGAACAGTGTGTCCGTCAGTGGCAGCCAATGTCAGGAGCAGGTGTGTGTGAGGTTATTTTTTATTTTAAAATGTGGCCAGCATTCACCGTGATTGACGATGGATTTACATCTGGGGGCATTTTTACATTTTCTTTTAATAAAGGATTTGTCAAAAACTGTGTACTGTTTTTACTTACACTAATCATTATTTGGTGAATGAATAGGGGTACTATGTACCCCATACTCATTCATTTGGAGAATGGGATCTGGAGGCCCACTTGTTAAAGGGTGCTTCCAGAATCTGATAAGTCACCCCCCCTGCACTCCTACATCCATTGTTTCAGGGGTGTGAGGAAGCCCCCCCCAGCAAACCCCCACCCCATGTTGAGAGTATGTGGCCTAGTCTGGTTCAAGAAAGGGGGCCGCACACTCGTTCCCCCCTTTCCTGGTCTGCTGGGTTCCAAGCTCAGATAAGGGTCTAGTAATGATTTTGAGGGGGATCTCACACAAATTTTTTTCTTTTTAGAGTGAGGCCTCCCAAATCCATACCAGACTTAAAAGGCCTGGTAAGATTGGGGGGAACCTCACATAATTTTTTTAAAAATGTTTTGCCTCTTTCGTTTACATTCTCCTGTCCCCTCTAACAGCAGACGAGTCACTGGTTGTTAAGGATGCGGCAGATACCGTCTCCTTAACAACCAGCTGTTTACTGGCTGTTAACGATGCTGGCGGGTGGCAGCTCCTTAACAACCAGCTATTCACTGGTTGTTAAAGATGCCGGCGGATGCCAGCTGCTTGTCAACCAGCTATTTCCTGGTTGTTAAGAATGCCGGGGGGTATCAGCTCCTTAACAACCAGCTAATATTCGTTAAATAGCATGTGGTTAGAGCACAATTTAACAAATGTTTGTTTACTTTTTTTGTGAATTGACTTTTAGATCTAGGTTTATGCGGTATTTGCTGAGAGTTTCTTATTTTAGTTGTAAATATCGCATAAACCTGTAGCAAACTGACATTTTTCATATCACATGCAATATTTGGGGGTAGATGTATCACATGACCCAACTATCTTATGCGCTATCCTTTTGTTAATTGTCCCCTATGAGATGCCAAAACTTTTTTTTTAAAGGCTCATTTACAAGCTTTTGTTAAAATAGGGGAGGGTTGAAGAGAGTGCAGTGGGAAATAACAGGCACGGCTATTTTACAGTTAAGAAAACCATGATATCTTAAAACTTTAAAATTACAAAAATTGAGTGATATATCAGATCACACCATCAATTATAATTAATATATATATAAATATATATAAATATAATAAAATAGGGTTTTTATATTTAAACAGTGTACTAAATAAAAGTCATATATGCTTTTAAAAAAAGTTAAAAAATGCTAATTATTAGGCATATTTATAAAGAATCTGACATTTACCAAACATTTACAGCAAGAGAATCTCCCATATCCATGTGTTTTAAATGTCAGTGATTGATTCTCCACCCGTCAATATTTGGTGAAAGTCACATTCAATGCTTTATAAATATGCCCAGGTAATTGTTAACCAATACATGCTGACTATATTTACTAAGCAAGTCCTGGGCATAAAAAAAAGGAAAAATATGATTTTCTTTTTATTGTACATGTTTACAAAAATATTATGTTGGCCAAAATACTATGATTCACTTTGGACTGCTTGTACAAATGAATCCTTTCTATTTTACCTTGCCAGCAAAGCTTGAACAACTGTCAATCTTCTGTGTCACCTATTTAGAAACCGCACAGTAATTACTATCCAGTGCTATTTTATACACCAGAAAATAGTGAAAGAATACTTACTAAAAATATCCATTATGGACTATAATTGCTTCTCAATATGTGTCCTATATGATAGGATTTTTTTTCTACTTTAGCATTCATAATTAGTTTACTGGATATTTTCAGGTTTGGTGCTGATATGCTAAAAAAAAAAAAAAAGATGTATTTAAAACTATGTGTATAAGTAGACTGCATGATTCAATTTTATCATAAATTTCCCCCTTCCTTCCTTTGTTTTCTTTTTAATTAAAATGAACTACTTGACTGCCAGAAGATTTACCCCCCCTTTAATGATCAGGTCTTTTTTTGTGATACGGCACTGCATTATTTTAACTGACAATTGCGCAGTCATGCAATGCCTTTACACAAATACAATTTATGTTATTTTTTTTCCCACAAATAGAGCTTTCTTTTGGTGGTATTTGTTTATCACTGCATTTTTTAGTTTTTTTTTTTGCGCTATAAACAAAAAAAGACCAACACTTTTGACAAAAAAAACAAAAACAATATTTTTTCTTTCTGCTATAAAACATATCCAATAAAAGGATGTAAACAATCACATTTCATCATAAATTTAGACCAATATGTATTCTGCTACATATTTTAAGTTAAAAAAATCCCAATAAGCGTATATTGATTGGTTTATAGCGTCTATGGGATATACACAGGAATTTGTATTTAATATTTTTTTATATTAGAAAAATGAGGGGAATAACTGCGCTACGGTAAAATACATAAACAATAACAATTATAGCCGCGATTCATCTATGTAACACAAACACAGGGAAATTAAATAAGAAAAAAGGGGGGTTGAATCGCGCTAAAACAGATTGGTGATCATACACATCATCACCAAAGCAAATATTTAGAACTAAGTGAAGAGTTCCCCTTTAGTGTATACATAATATACAAAACACATGTCAAATGAATAATCAATCCAAAAATAAAATGTTCAAAGTGATAATAAAAAGTCCATGTATAAAAAATAAATCACCCAAGTGATATGAAAGTATCTTAACCACTAGCCTACCGCCCACCGTCATATGACAGCGGGACAGTAAGCCTCTTGTTCTGGGCGGATGTCATATGACGTGAGCCCGTTTAAACAGGGCATGCGCGCGATCGTGAGTGCGCAGCCCTGTACTGTCGGTGGCGGCGTGTCACCGAGACACCGCTCGTCACCGACAGGGGTGAACAGCCACTGGGCATGGCTGTTTACCACGTGATCGGCCATGATGAAGTCACGGTCTATCACGAATGGTACATCCATGCATTGCACAGCGCATGCGCGTGACCGCGAGCACACTGCGCATGCACGTCGGTGGCGGCGTGTTCCCGGGAACACTGCTCGTCACCGACGATAGTACACAGCCATTGGCCAGGGCTGTGTACCATGTGATCGGCTGTGATCCATTCACAGCCGATCACTAACTGTAAACAAAGAGCTGTCACTAGCTGTTACTAGCCTTTCTCTCCTCACACACCGTTTCCAGTGTGAGGAGAGAAGAGCCAGGAGCAGTGAGTTACAGATCTATGTTTAGTAGTGTCTGCACCAACACCACACCTGTCCCATCGCCCCCCCCAATTGTCATTTGTCATCCAACAGTCACCCCATAAAAGTGCACCTGTCACATAAGAGACTACCATCAGTGACCATCAGCGGTGCAACCGTCACCCGTCACCCACCAGTGACCGTGCCCTGTCACCCGTCACCCATCAGTGACCTGCCCTGTCACCGTCACCCACCAGTGACTGTGCCCTGTCACCCGTCACCCATCAGTGACCGTGCCCTGTCACCCATCAGTGACCATCAGCGGTGCACCCGTCACCAATCAGTGACTGTCGCCTGTCAGTGTCCGTCGCCTGTCAACAATATGTGACTATCACCTGTCACCGTCCGTGGCCTGTCACCCATCAGCGACCGTGCCCTCTCACCCGTCACCCATCAGTGACCTGCCCTGTCACCCGTCATCCATCAGTGACTGTGCCCTGTCACCCATCAGTGACCATCAGCGGTGCACCTGTCACCCATCAGTGACCGTCGCCTGTCAACTATCTGTGACCATTACCCGTCACCGTCCGTGGCCTGTCACCCATCAGTGACCATTGCCTGTCACCCATCAGTGACCATCGCCCATCATACCATCATCACCTCTCAGTGAACGTCACCTACCACCCATCGCACAGCCCATCAGTGACCGTCACCTGCCACCCATCTGTCACCCGTCGCACAGCTACCCGCCACACAGCCATGTCCAAAAGAGGATATACTAGTGAGGAGGCGTTCCAGATCCTCTCTATGACTGATGAGAGCACCGGGGAGTTCTCATCAGAGTCCAATTCTGATTCCGAATCAAATTCGGCATTTGAACCGATCGAGAGTAGTAATGATTCGGATGAAGAATGGGTCCCTCCTAAAAGGGCATGACACTCTGGAAACCAGGAAGCTGCCAGCAACCAGGATTATATTCCCAGGCCCAGTACCAGCTCTGCTGCCAGAGATAGGCCCCAGGAACAAAGGCCCAGTACCAGTGCTGCTGCCAGAGATAGACCCCGCGCACAAATGCCCAGGCCCAGTACCAGTGCTGCCACATCACACCTGAGTACCAGCATAGGAAATTCAACCCCCCCAACTATTGGAGTGTCACGTCCCCCAAGAGCCAGGGCTGCTACATACATGCCAGATGGTCTTGCCAACCCAACATGGCTGCCTTCCAACTCGGGATCACCAATTATTCCCCCTTTCACAGAACAGCCAGGTGTGCAGGCCAACACCCAAAATTTCAGAGATCAATTTTTTTCACCTGTTTTTGCCTGACACTTTGCTGCAATTCATTGTGGACCAGACAAATTTGTATGCCCAGCGGTATATTGCCAGCAACCCCCAATCATCTTATGCTCGTCCGTTTGAGTGGAGAGGTTTGAATTTGGAGGAGTTCAAATTGTTTTTGGGCCTCACCCTAAATATGGGGCTTACAAAAAAAAATGAAGGACATACCTATTGGTCCACCAACCCCATCCACCATATGCCCATGTATTCTGCTGCAATGTCCAGGTCCCGATATGAGATGATTATGAGATTCTTTCATTTTAATGACAACACCCAGTGCCCTCCCCGCAATCATCCAAATTCCGATAAGCTATACAAGATTCACCAACTGATAAATTTATTTTCCCAACGATTTGCAGAACTCTATGTCCCCGAGAAGAATATATGTGTGGATAAGTCCCTGGTACCATTTTCAGGCCGGCTAGGAATAAAACAATATATTCCTAGCAAAAAGGCCAAATACGGAGTCAAATTTTACAAGCTGTGTGAGGGAGCCACGGGATATCTATATGCGTTCCGCATATATGAAGGAAGAGATTCCCAGCTCCAGCCCCCTGAGTGCCCGGCCTACATGGGCACAACTGGAAAAATCGTATGGGACCTGGCTTACCCACTTTTGAAAAAAGGATATCATATATACCTGGACAACTTTTATACCAGCCTGCCCCTTTTCAGACACCTATATATCGAAAAAATCCTGGCCTGCGGAACCTCAAGAAAAAATAGGAAGGGCTTCCCACAATCCATAGTGAACAAAAAGCTGCAAAGGGGGGAAAGAGCAACACTGAGATGCAATGAAGTGCTGGCCTTGAGGTGGAAGGATAACAGGAACGTGTACATGATGTCCACCATTCACGATGACACTACATTTGTAGTTCAGCGAAGACGAGGTCCCATTGAAAAACCAACATGTATCCAAGACTATAATCTCTACATGGGGGGGTGGATTTCAATGACCAAATGATTCAGCCCTATTTGTCAATAAGGAGGTCCCGATTCTGCTACATGAAGGTAGCAATTTATCTAATCCATTTGGCCATTTACAATTCCTACATAGTCTACACAAAATCCACCAAAAAGCCCCTGCCCCCTTCCTAAAATTCATAGAAGTAGTAGTCACGTCCCTCATCTATCAACAAAGACCCCCCCCCAGAAGACCTTCGTTCTGATGCTGTTAGCCGACTTCATGAACGCCACTTCCCATACAACATTCCACCATCGGAAGCAGGCCGAAGACGGCAAAAAAGATGTTGCGTGTGCAGCAGAAGAGGTTTTCGAAAAGATACCAGCTTCCATTGTCCCCAGTGTCCCTCCCAACCTGGCCTTTGCATTGGTGAATGCTTCGAACTGTATCATACATCCCTAAATTATTAGCCCATATTTTCCCCATTTTCGCTGATCATTTTCCACGCTTCCCCAAATAACCATGCCACTGCCTTCAACATGAACTGACCCTGGCCTGCTTTTTGACTATGCCTCCGCCTACCGTTTGGACTGCTTCCACATGAACTGACCCTGGCCTGTTTTAACTATGCCTCTGCCCACCGTTTGGACTGCTTGCTCGTGAACTGACCCTGGCCTGTTTTGTGACTATGCTTCTGCCTACCGCTTGGACTGCTTGCACATTAACTGACCATGGCCTGTTTTATGGACTATGCTTTTGCCTACCGCTTGGACTGATCTGTTGCCCTGCTACTATAGTACACAGGGATCTCACATATGTGAGGGGCTCCAGAATAGTTTTTCCGGATGGAGAAAACTATTTTTTTTGTTTTCTCCAGGTTTTGTAATTTCCGGATTAGGGTCTGGAGTCTGGAGGCTTGGGTGGGTTGAAACCTCTAGCCCTGTGCCCCTGTGCACAGGTCTTACCCGATTGCGGCCCTCAGCCTGCTGCTGACTTACTGCCATCATGCCTTTGCCTGCAGCATGAACGGACCACACCTCTGCCTGCTACCTGGACTATGCAAATAATTAGCTGTAGCAAGAGGCAGTATGTTTATGAAGGGCTGGAGAGCGGTAGAATAATGAGTGTCTGCAGGTAACAGTGTACCAGGACCAATATTATGGCTGTGCTGGCTGTCTCTGCCTGGACAATTTCTATGGACAAATGCTTTGGCTGTGCTGACAATATCCTTGTGCTGACTATAGACAATATTCCTGCCTGCTGCCTGGATAATTACTATTGCTGTCGCTAAGCACATCCCTGACTGCTACCTGGACCAGTGTTCTCTTCTGTGGACACTACTAAAAGCACAGGTAATACTTTTTTTTTTTTTACCCTTTCCCCAATAGAATTTATTTTGGATTGTAATTCTTGGTATATACATGCTATGTGTTAGAAATATGAAGGGCCTTCAAAAATGATAGGTTGCCAGGAAATTATCTATGTAATGTATGCTCCTAGAACGCCTGATGGTGCTACTTGGATGTTGGGCTTCTGTACGTGGACAAGCTATGTAAAAGTCTCACACATGTGGTATCCCCATACTCAGGAGGAGTAGCAGAATGTATTTTTGGGTATCATTTTTGCTATGTGTTGGAAATATCTTATAAATGGACAACTTTGTGTAAAAAAAAAGCATTTTCATTTTTTTTCCACATTTTCTAAAAACATCTGGAAAAAAAATAACCATTCAAAAGACTCATTATGCCTCATAGATTATACGTTGGGGTGTTTGCTTTCCAAAATGGGGTCATTTTGTGGGCAATTCCTTTGTCCTGGTGCTCCAGGGCCTTCAAAAGTGTAATAGGTGGTTGAGAAATGAGATATGCAATTTATGCTCGTAGATCGCCTGATGGTGCTACTTCAATGTTGGGCCTTTGTATGTGGCCAGGCTGTGTAAAAGTCCCACACATGTGGTATTGCCATACTCAGGAGGAGTAGCAGAATGTATTTTGGGGTGTCATTTTTGCTATGTATTTGCTATGTGTTGGAAATATCTTATAAATGGACAACTTTGTGTAAAAAAAATGCGTTTTCATTTTTTTTCCACATTTTCCAAAAACATCTGGAAAAAAAATAACCATTCAAAAGACTCATTATGCCTCATAGATTATACGTTGGGGTGTTTGCTTTCCAAAATGGGGTCATTTTGTGGGCAATTCCTTTGTCCTGGTGCTCCAGGGCCTTCAAAAGTGTAATAGGTGGTGGAGAAATGAGATGTGCAACTCGTAGATCGCCTGATGGTGCTACTTCAATGTTGGGCCTTTGTATGTGGCCAGGCTGTGTAAAAGTCCCACACATGTGGTATCCCCATACTTGGTAAGAGTAGCAGAATGTATTTTGGGGTGTATTTTGTTGTATGCATATGCTCTGTGGGAGAAACAACCAGTTAATATGACAATTTTGAAAAAAAAAAAAAAAAATCTTCCTTTTGCAAAAAATTGTGGGAAAAAATTACAACTTAAAAAAACTCACCATGCTACTTACTTAATACCTTGGAATGTCTACTTTCTAAAAAGGGGTCATTTGGGGGGAATTTGTAGCTTTTCTGACTTATTAGTACCTCAAGAAATGAGATTCACCTTATGTACTGAAGGCCTGATCAGATATTTTCAATTTTCAGTGATTGGCACCATAGTTTGTAGAATCTATAACTTTCACAAAGACCAAATAATATACACTAATTTGGGTTATTTTTACCAAAGATATATAGCAGTATAAATTTGGCCAAAATTTATGAAGAAAAATTACTAATTTGCTAAATTTTATGACAAAAACAAAGAAAAGGCAATTTTTCACAAAATTTACGGTCTTTTTTTATTTATAGCACAAAAAATAAAAAAACAATTAGTGATTAAATACCACCAAAAGAAAGCTCTATTTGTGTGAAAAAAAGGACACAAATTTCATTTGGGTACAGTGTTGCATGACTGAGTAATTGTCATGCAAAGTGTGAGAGCACCGAAAGCTGAAAATTGGTCTGGGTAGGAAGGGGGTTTAAGTGCCCTGTATTGAGGTGGTTAAAAAAGTTCCAAAAAAATAGATTCTTGCTGTGAGAAGAAAAAAGCGTGCTTGCTCCACCACTGTGAAATCAGACTGGCCGCTTACCAGAAACTCATGATCCCCGTTACAGAGGATCAGAGAAAGCTGTTTGTTAATACTGCTTCGAACCACGACCAATGGATCAGAGACCTTATACTGAGATGGGACATCAAAGACTGCAAGGTCAGGCTAGAGATGTTCACACTGACAGGTACTCAGACATCAGCCCACAGCATTGCAAATATGGTCATAGAAGGAAAAAAAGGCTCCATATAGTGTAAAATCATTGGATAAGTAAAAGGTTAAACTCACATGTTAGTAGACAATAGTAGGCATGTAGTGTAGTCTGGAGCGCCGGCTGGAAGCTCACAGACAGCCCGTCCTACTGGAAACAACAGCAGCAATGGGAGGTGACGAGAACATGTCGCTCTGCCCTATGCGGCGTTTCGTGATAGAGTCACATCATCCAGGGGCCCCTGGATGATGTGACTATCACGAAACGCAAGGATAATAAAAAACAGCATGTTAGCTTCACACGATTGGATAAAAAAATCAGCAGAGCTTCATCTCATTTCCGATCTACCCCTCAGATCTACAGCGACTACTCTTCCAAGTGCACTTTCAGTGCAATTTCAAGTGCACTCTGCACTTGTAGTTTGCACTTGTAGTGTAAAGTGGATTTGCCTTTCGTAAATAACCCCCTATGTGTGGTGCTTTTACAACCCCCCTGTCAGTATGGAGCTCTGCCTTGTTTACTTAGGCAGAGCTCTGTCCTGTGTCACTGCTCGACAATAGGCAAGTGTCCTGGCGGACATTCATTGGCTGGCACCCTCTGATAAGCTTCTGATGTGACAAATCACAGCAGAAGCGGTGCGCTGGTGGTACGTGCACACACCCTCTACCCGGAAGGGCAGAATCATGTATATATATATATATAGATATATATATATCTATATATCTATAGATATATATCTATAGATATATATCTATAGATATATATCTATATATCTATATATACACGTGGTTCTGCACAGCATGGCTACCCTGTAGCAGTAAATCTGCTTTTGGGTGGTCGGCAAGCTGTTAAATAATAGAAATAAATAAGTGAAGCAAACAAAATCTATTTTTTAATGCTTTTAACTTGAATGTCTAAATTATTTCTGTGCATTTCATAAAAGTGTCCTCAAAAACTGAAGCTGCCAGCAGATAATGTAGTTCCCTCATAGGAAAAAAAAACTGTGCTTTTATCACATTACACCATAACTTCACAGAAATGCTAGCCAAACATATCTAGATTCCTCTCATTCAACCCTAAGACCCCATTCACACAGGGGCAACACGACTTGCAGGTCGCCTCAGCGAGGCGACCTGCAAACGACTGCCCGGGCGACTTGCAAAACGACTTCTGTATAGAAGTCTATGCAAGTCGCCCCAAGTCGCCTTCGAAGTCGTACAGGAACCTTTTTCTAAGTCGGAGCGACTTGCGTCGCTCCCCTTAGAACGGTTCCATAGCACAGAACGGGAGGTGACTTGTCAGGCGACTAGGTCGCCTGACAAGTCGTCCCTGTGTGAATGGGCTCTCAGGCTAAATATCTCCATCCATACTAAACACAAGCTCCAGCACCTGTGGATGCCTGAATATCCAACACTGACTGCATCTGATAGGATGCAGTTACCATTTGGTCAATAATTTTCCACCCAGCTCAGTTAAATCTTTAAATCAAATTTTGTTTAACTGGGTGCCACTGACAGTAGTTTTATTTTCCTGCTAAATTGGCTAAAATTGCAGCTGTTTGTGTCCAGCTTAAAATTAAGCAAAAATAATTGTATCCCTTGAAATTTGAACCATTATATTTAGCTGTTTTTGCATTTTGGTACATATGTTTTAAAAAATCATTTTAAGCCTAAAGATTATTGAGCCACTTCAGCCCCAGAAGGTTTTACCCCCTTCCTGACCAGAGCACTTTTTACAATTTGGCATTGCGCTGCTTTAACTGGTAATTGTCATGCAATGCTGTACCCAAAAAAAGACCAAAAATTTTTTATATAAAAAAAAGATATTTTCTACTTTTTGCTATAAAAAAATACAATAAACTCAATTTTAGTCAAACATTTAGGCCACAAACCATTCAGCCACATGTCTTGGGTTAAAAAGAAATCAGTAAGTGTATATTTATTGGTTTGCGCAAAAGATATAGCATCTACAACTAGGGTACATTTTCTGTAATTTACGCAGCTTTTAGTTTATGACTGCCTATCTCATTTCTTGAGGTGCTAAAATGGCAGGGCAGTACAACCCCCCCAAATGACCCCATTTTGGAAAGCAGACACCCCAAGGAATTTTCTGAGAGGCTTGTTGAGCACATTCAATATTTTTTTTTTGTCACAAAACATTGAAATATGACACAAAAAAAAATACACAAAGTTGTCACTAAATGATATATTGCTCAAACATACCATGGGTATATGTGAAATTACACCCTAAAATACATTCTGCTGCTTCTTCAGATAGCACAAAGCACCCCCCCTTCAAATGACCCCATTTTGGAAAGTAGACACCCCAAGCTATTTTCTGAGAGGCATGTTGAGTATTTTGCAGATCTTTTGTCACAAAGTTTTGAAAATTGAAAAAAAAGTGAGAGCTGCAAAATACTCACCATGCCTCTTAGCAAATACCTTGGGGTGTCTACTTTCCAAATTGGATTAATTTGGGGGGGTTGTGCTATCTTGACATTTCGGGGCCTCCGAAACTGTGATAGGTAGTGAGGAGTAAAATCACCATTTTATGCCATTAGAAAGCCTGAAGGCAGTGCTTGGTTTTTGGGGTCCTGTACACGGCTAGGTTCCCAAAAAGTCCTACACATGTGGTAATTTCACATATGCCCATGGCATGTTTGAGCAATATATCATTTAGTGAAAACTTTGTGAAAAAAAATAACTATTGTAATTTTCCCGAAACTTGTGGCAAAATATAAAATATCCTATGGACTCAACATGCCTATCAGCAAATAACTTGGGGTGTCTACTTTCAAAAAATGTGTCATTTGGGGGTTTTTGACCTGTCCTGGTATTTTATGCACAACATTAGAAGCTTATGCCACACATCATCCAGTCTTCTAACTACTTCAAGACAAAGCCCTTTCTGACACTTTTTATTTACATGAAAAAATATTTTTTTGTTTGCTAGAAAATTACTCTGAACCCCTCAAACATTATATTTATATTTTTAAAGCAAAGGCCCTACAGATTAAAATGGTGGGTGTTGCAAAAAAAGTTTCACACAGTATTTGCGCAGCGATTTTTCAAGCACAATTTTTTGGGGAAAAAAACACTTTTTTTAATTTTAATGCACTAAAACACACTATATTACCTAAATGTTTAGTAAAATATAAAAGATGATCTTATTCCGAGTACATGGATACCAAACATGACATGCTTTAAAATTGCGCACAACCGTGCAGCTGCTACAAACTACATACAATTTTAAAAGCCTTTACAGGTTACCACTTTAGATTTACAGAGGGGGTCTACAACTAAAATGACTACCCTCGACCTGACGTTCGCGGTGATACCTCACATTGATGGTGCAGTTGCCGTTTACATATGACACAAAACTGTTGCTTGCGTTCGCCTTTGCGCACGAGCATGGGGAGGATAGGAGTGCTTTTTTTTTTAATTATTATTATTTAACTTGCTTTTTTTTTCTGTTCCTTTCATTTTAGAGCCTTGTGGTTCTTGCACTTCAACAACAGAAGAAGAACGGGATCGGGTACACCTGACCTTAGCAGGAGCCACTACTCCGTCGTCAGAGCTATCTGTCAGGGTGCCGCTGCTATCTACTGGATCGTATTCTGAGCCTGAATCTGACAGATGGGTGACTTCCTTTTCACTCTCATCTGTCATGCTCAGAAACATGTAGGGCTCTTCACTAAAGTACCTTCGAATGGACATTGTGGCCTCTAAATTTACTGGTACAACTAGTGAAACTTGCAGGCAAAGAAAGCACCTGATTGTCAGTGACTGCTTCAAACGCTACCAAAAAAACTGTTAGCGTTCGCAGTTATCAGTCCTGACTCTGCGAATGCTGCAGCTATGTGTATTGTAAGTGTCAGCGCTACTGGCACTAATCTGACGCCTGGGCCAATGTGGACCCTAATTGACGCTAAAACCAGGTGATCAGGAGGTTAAACCTTTTTTGGGTAATATATGGCGGGTGTCCTGATGCCATAAAAAACAAACTAACTAACCAGTGTCACCCGTAACACTAATACGGTGATCAGTGGTGACAGGGTTTGATCAAGGGTTAACTAGGGGGCAATCAGGGGGTAAACCTTTATTATGGGGCTTAGGGAGGTACCCTAAAGCTACCTGGGGCTACTACTAGCTGCCCTAACACTGATTAGAGTCACACATGACACCAGTACAGTGATTAGTAAAAAGTCTGAAAACTGTACTTGGTGACACTGTGACAGGGAGTGAAGGGGTTAACTAGGGGGGGCGATCAGGTGCTGACAAGTGTACCTATTTGTACTGGTGTTAGTGTAGTGTTGTGCAACTCACTGTTAGACGTCCCCTCTCCTCTCTCTGGAACGGCAAAGAGTTCCACGAGGGGAGATAACATCACTTCCCCTGCCTGTGTTTACACTTACACAGGCAGGGGAGGCATTTTATTCACCAGAACTGATCAGCAGGTCCGGGCCAGAAATCATTGGCCTGGACCTGAAGACTGATCAGTTCTGTAACGAATCCGACCGCCGCAGGCACAGGGGGGGTGCGTGCGCGCCCCTGCCTGCTGGAGCGAGGGACGTATGGGTATGCTGATCTGCACACCCATGCCATTCTGCCGTACATCGGCGTGCGGTGGTCAGCAAGTGGTTAAAGTGTTTGTAAAGCTTCATTATTTTCTTTTATAAAATAACAAGCACATCATACTTGCCTACTCTGTGCAATGGTTGTGCACAGAGCAGCCCTGATCCTCCTTTTCCTGGGTTCCCCGCAGATGCTCCTGGCTCCTTCTCTTCCTATGGGGGCATTCGCGTGGAGTCACTCCTGATCCCACTGTCTGTGTCCTGCCCCCCCCCGCTCCCTCATCACAGAGTTGGATTGACAGCAGTGGGAGGAGTAACAGAGCTAACAGAGCCACTGCTTTCATGCACAGTGCTGGATTGCGATGGGGCTCGGGTAAGTATAAGAGGAGGGCTGGGTTAGAATGCATTAAGGTAAAAAAAAAGCCTTAAAGCTTTACAACTACTTTAAACCTCCCCCAGACACCTTGGAGCGTAAAATAGTTATAGTTCTAACTTTTTATTTGACATGATATTAGTGTAACAGTTTAAATGCAAAATGATAGTAAGAAATACAAGGTAATTTTAGGACACACAAATGCAACATATTCAAATTTTATTTTTATTTTTTAAATAAATAGATGAATAAAATGTCTAGCCTTAAAAATGCTTGTGCAAGTCAATCATTTATCGTTAACTATGAAAAAAGGGCTCAGAATTGTTGCTCTCATTCGGACCTGTGTGGTAACATGTGTAGTACAATCAATGTGTGTAGGAGCCCCTATGCATGTGTTTATACTGTATTAGTATGTACTTGTGTGTGGGGATGGGCTCTAAATTTTAGGGGGTTTAAGTGTTTTGGGTGCAACTTTATTTTTTTACATTTTTTTTTCCGTTAAACTTTATTTTTTCATCACAGAGTGGACAACAAGTTCCCTATATGGTACCTTTTTGTTTTCTTTAACCACTTCAGCCCTGGAAGGATTTACCCACATCCTGACCAGGCCATATTCTTGCGATACGGCACTGTGTTGCTTTAACTGACAATTACGCGGTCGTGCAACACTGTACCCAAACAAAATTTATGTCCTTTTTTCCTAAAAATAGAGCTTTCTTTTGGTGGTATTTGATCACCTCTGCGGATTTTATTTTTTGCGCTATAAACAAAAAAAGAGCGACAATTTTGAAAAAAAAACACAATATTTTTTACTTTCTGCTATAATAAATATAAAAAAAAATAATCAGTTTAGGCCGATATGTATTCTTCCATTCTTCCACATATTTTGTTGAAAAAAATTGCAATAAGCGTATATTTATTGGTTTGCGCAAAAGTTATAGCGTCTACAAAATAGGGGATAGATTTATGGCTTTTTTTTTTTTACTAGTAATGGCAGTGATCTGCGATTTTTAATGGGACTGTGATAATGCGGCAGACAGATCAGACACTTTCAACACCTTTTTGGGATCATTGACATTTATACAGTGATCAGAGCTAAAAATAGCCACTGATTTTTGTATAAATGTCATTGGCAGGGAAGAGGTTAACACTGGGGGGCGATCAAGGGGTTAAATGTGTTTCCTAGGGAGTGTTTCTAACTGTGGGGGATGGGACTGCCTGGAAGAGGAGACCAATTGTGGTCCTAATCAGTAGGAACAACAGATCTGTCTCCTCTCTCCTGACAGAACGGAGATCTGTCTGTTTACATCTCAGGAGCTATTGCGGTTGCCTGGCAGACATCAGCATCAGCGCGTGTGCCCCCTATGCTTCTTAAAGCGCCCACCATACAACTATGGCGATTTACGCAGGGGAGCCAACTTGCCAACGTATTATGACAGCGGCTGGTCGGCAAGTAGTAATGAGACATTTTAGACCCTTGATGTTTCACCTGTCCTCCATTGAAGCTAATGGAGTGCAGCACACACTCCATTATCTTCCTCCCTGAGTAGTGCAGTGAAAGCTGGACTCCAAAGTGACATTTTACATGTTGCGTCTGGGTTAATGCTTGGTAGGGGAGATCTGTAAATGGACATTCATTCACTGCAGCACCCACCATGTTGATTCTGTATACAGCCACTCGATCACTCCCATCTGACCATTAGATTTACACAGTGTGGTTGATTTACAAAAGGCTATACTCTATGCCAGGTAAGTTGCACTTTGCATGGGACTTTTCCCCAGAACTTAGTGAATGTGGTGAAATTTCACTTAGCAAAGAATACCGCACCATTTGCAAGGACAAATAAAACACTTTTTTTGCTTCCTGGATGATGGATGCCAGCAGAGTTTCACCTTATTCACTTAGGTCTGGGGAAAATTCCCTATCCATTGCAAAGTGAACAGTCTATTTGCCCTTAGTAAATCAACCCCAGTGTGTAAATTTCCCCCACTGCTGCAGACATAGGTCAGTGGCTGTGAAAAGGTTAAAGTGATACTAAAGTCTCACTTATTTCCTTTAAAAATAACAAACATGTAATACTTACCTGCTCTGTGCAGTGGTTTTGCACTCCTTGCTGGTGCTCCTGGCCCCTCCCCCCTGCCGAGTGCCCCCACAGCAAGCAGCTTGCTATGGGGGCACCTGAGCTGCTGCTCTGTGTGTCCATTTAGACAGTGAGCCATGGTTAGGCCCCACCCCCTCTCTTTCCTCATTGGCTCACTGAATTTGATTGAAAGCAGCAAGAGCCAATGGCACTGCTCTGCCTTCTCAGCCAACGATGAGGGTGAGTCCCGGGCAGCCGAGACACTCATGCAACATCGCTGGATTGAGATGGGCTCAGGTAGGTATTAGGGGGGCTGCTGCACACAGAAGGTTTTTTTATCTTAATGCATAGAATGCATTAAGATGAAAAACCTTCTGACTTTACAACCACTTTAAAGAAAATTGAGATGTTTCTTTGACATTTTGCCATTTAAGGGAAATGAATTGGAGTCAATGGGGAAGATAAAATTGAGGTGGGTTTTGGTGGTTCTTAAGGGTGCAGTATATTTTAAATAATAATTGAAGGTTACAGAAGGTCATTTCAACTATCCTGGACCTGTTCTTGTGCTAAAAAAATCAAAACAGTACACAAACAACAATAAATAAACACATTAAAAAGGAAAAGAACTTGAGTACAGAGAACAACTCAAGGAGCAAAATGTCATCAATGACCAAATCAGTTTCTTCTTATCCCTACTCCCCAGAGCATATACTATACATACTGTGCGAACCTTCACCAATCCATAGACACTTACTGATTTAATTGGCCACCTGATTAATTACTGGTCAATTAACTCTTGTTAAATCCTCCACTGGGTTATATCAGATCACTCTGTTGTACACAAGCCTCTGGTCACTAATGCCTTTGGGTGTTAAGAACATTTAATTGTGAGCATATGCTTCTCCAAGCCAAGGGGGATTCCTAAATTCACCCTTGCAGACTATTTATGTATGCTAATCCTGGGACTGCTTCCTTGTAGGCAAATATGCTTGAGAAGACATTATTCACATGCTTGATTCATCAAACTGCAGTCATCCTAAAGCATTGTATCCAGAGCTGCTTAGAAATAAGAAATGGAGGTTGCAGTCTCAACATCAGGTACTTGGAAAACCCTACTTGAATTGCAAGCGATCACAAGAAAATGATATAAAATTCATATTGCTTAAATATCTAAAATATATTCGCAATTCTATCCCAATATTTTTTAGGGCAATTTTATGTCAAGAGCTGTAGGTATATCATCAAAATACTTAAGGCTCATATGAGTTCTATTGCATAATGAAGATCAAACCAGAGAAAAGGGAATACAGGGATTATGACGGTGCCAGGGAAAACACAATGTATTCAAAAATTTTTTTTTAAAAAGTAATTTTTATTAATACATAGAAATTGTAAAAAATAAACAAGAGAATCACAAGAACATGGTGTGCATAGACACTAAAAACATATTTGTAACAAGCTTCACGTCGCTTGGCCTCAGAGATGTAACGGCCAAAGCAGTAGGTAGGTATTTTAAGTGCCCGACATGTTTCGCCAGTATTGGCTTCCTCAGGGATAGATTATTAATACCTAAAGCTCTACAGTGATTCTAGAGAAAGAAATATGACAATCAGTATATATACTAATGCCCCGTACACACGGTCGGACTTTGTTCGGACATTCCGACAACAAAATCTTCTGATTTTTTCCGATGGATGTTGGCTCAAACTTGTTTTGCCTACACACGGTCGCACAAAGTTGTCGGAATTTCCGATCGCCAAGAACGCGGTGACGTCAAGCACGTACGACGAGACTAGAAAAGGCCAGTTCAGAACCAAGCGAGGCACCCTTTGGGCTCCTTTTGCTAATCTCGTGTTAGTAAAAGTTTGGTGAGAGACGATTCGCGCTTTTTCAGACTCGTGGCTTTCAGATCGTTTTCTGCCGTTCAGTTTGTGCTTGTGG
Organism: Lithobates clamitans; assembly: GCA_037952925.1. Lineage (NCBI taxonomy): Eukaryota > Metazoa > Chordata > Amphibia > Anura > Ranidae > Lithobates > Lithobates clamitans. The sequence continues at coordinate 2,474,497 of JBBGZY010000806.1, forward strand.
GTTTGTATCTGATCTTCAGTGCGTGCAGTCAGTTCGTATTGGAGTTTTCTGTGCGATCTTGTCCGCTCGTTGCTGTTTTTCAGGTCGCTCTTCACAGGCCTTGCTGTTCTTCAGTGCGTTCTGTTACTTCGTTCTGAGCAGCCGACCGTTTTCTAGCCATGTTGCGTATACGTACTCCTCGTAGAGTTCGTACTGTGCGGGGGCTTGGTGTTGGGGTCCTGACCTTGACACAAGTCCAGTCCATGAACAGGGTGGGGAGGAGTTCATGGACCAAAAATTGGTTGCTTCAGCGTGACCAGTTCTGTCATATGCCTTTGCTCCGTGAGATCCGTGAGAATAATCCTGATGATTTCAGGAACATTCTCCGGATGACGGACCCCTTGTTTCACCGTTTGTTAGCTTCGCTGACCCCCTATATCAGCAGGCAGGATACCTGCATGAGGCAAGCCCTCACCCCGGAACAGAGCGTTTTTAATTACCGGCTGGCCAGAGCCCGAAGAGTGGTGGAGAACACATTTGGAATCCTGGCCAGCCGGTTCCGATTATTTATGACACCCATCCATATGGCGGAGTATAAACTGAACCATATAATACTTGCCTGCTGTGTTCTCCATAATTTTCTACGAAAACATTCAGCCAACTATGCTGGCTCAGTTGGGCCTGAGGCCGGAATCCCAAATACTTCAACAATGACGGCACTTGAAAGCGGCCGTCCTGGCTTGCCCTCCCTGAATGCCCGTGATGTCCGGTTACGATACCTGGAGTTCTTTGCGGGTAGGGGGGCTATCAATATGCCAGACAATCTGTGACACCTTTTTCAAATAAAAAACAACCAAAAGAAATTCTTGGTGGACATTTACTGCTTGTATTTGTTTTAGCTGACCCTGACAGAAATGTGTTGAGTGCAGAAAATGTCGTGATTGGGTAACCTTATAAAAAACAGTGTTGGCTGGTACTTCCTAAATGCAAAAACACATTTCACTACAAGTGCACTTGCAACTGCACTGAACCTGCACTTGTAGTGCAAAGAGGATTTGCCCTTAGGAAATAACCCCCATTTGTGCATAAAACAACAATTACATCACCCCAAAAGTGTTGTAGTGTTGAGACAATAATCCACACATTCTTGAGTAAGGCACTTTTTTATACCTGCACAATCACATGCGCATTTACCAAAGGTTTTAAAACAAACCAACATGTTTGTTGTATAACAATGTTTGCAGTAGCATTATGAAAAATCGAAATATCCATTTCAGATAAAACAGGCCTGTGTAAAACCAACAAGAAAGCCAAAAAACTTGAACTTACAAAGTTCACATTAGGTAAAACCTGAAGGCTATATCAGACATCAGTATTTAGGAACTGGGTTTGATATAGCGTTCAGATGGGGGGAAATCACCCCTGGAAAAGCCAAATTTGGAAGATGCACACCAATTTACGAATGTCAACATGTGCTATCTGCCATCAGGGGGGATCAAGGGACGTGTTTTGGGGGAGCAAGCCCTTCCTCAATGCTACTTTATAATTGAGGAAGGGGTTGCACCCCCAAAACACGTCCAGTGATCTCCCGTGATGGCAGATAGCACATGTTGGCACACTGTGTGCATCCTCCAAATTTGGCTTTTCTAAACATTGTAAAAATTTTTGTAAGATAAAACAGGTGATTTTGTGGGGTTTAAATTCGCCCCAAAACATCAATGATGTTATTATTTTTTTTAATAACATCACTGATTTGTTGCTGGATGTTTTGCAATTGGAGATTACACCCCATGATCTCCCCTATCAGTATCTGGGCACTTTCTGATGTAAAGCGTTCTGGATCCCGATCACCTAAAAAGAGATAAAGAACAAAAAAAACAGGTCTCAAAAATCCTCCAGGTCCTCCTAGTCCTCCTCCTCCTCCAGGTCCTACTCCTCCTCCTGCCACATCTCCAACTGCACAGCCACAGCCCGGAAGGAAGTGTGAAAGGAAGACCAGAGAGTGAGGACCCTGGATCCAGTCTGGTCGGCCAAAAGATGCAGCCTCTTGTGGTACCACAGCCTGGGGACACTGATGTCATCTGCTGCTATCCTGATCTCTGTGAATCCCGGACCAGACTGCCCTCCCTTACATATGGACTCCTCAGGCCACCAATTTTGAGGTTTAAGAATTGATGTCTGCCGTGGGGGTCCCAGGCTTCACTAATTTCTCCTGTTGATCCAGTGTTGCCTTCCTCTTTGTTTGGTTCTGATACCTTAATAAAGGATTTTTGTTTTGAATTATACTCTCCTATGTGTTTTACTTCAAAAATGATGGTTTGTTTGTGAGGATTCAGGTACATTTCTAATATACAATGTGAAATGAACAAGGGACACCAACACCAAACAATCTCCTGGAGATTAAATAATAAAAGATATCAATGATGTTGGGGTAACTTGCCACACAAAACACACACAAAAATATTCTGGGGTAAAAATAAAAATAACATTGAACAAAGATCAGCCTTGGAAAAAATCCAAACATTAAAGAAAAAAAAAGGCTTAAAAACAAAAAAAAAAAACCTAAAAAATATAAAACTGTCAGATGTGACAACTAATAACAATATATTGAGGGAATCCCACTAAAAAAACACAAATAAAACTTTGTGAGAAGTGTGTGTGAATATGAGCAGCAAAACGACTTAATTCTTGTCACATTATAAAGAAGAGAGTGCGCTGTATTAAACCATTTTTTACATTGCAGCGTGACGAAAGTGCTGTATCCATTGCGAACGCTAAGTTTACCAGAACGAGCTGTCCCGTGTCGGAATTTCTTCTGAGCATGCGTGGCACTTTGTGCGTCGGAACAGGCCACACACGGTCGGAATTGACGCGATCGGATTTTGTTGTCGGAAAATTTTATCTCCTACTGTCTAACTTTGTGTGTCGGAAAATCAGATGGAAAATGTCCGATGGCGCCCACACGCGGTCGGAATTTCCGACAACACGCTCCGATCGGACATTTTCCATCGGAAAATCCGACCGTGTGTACGGGGCATAAGACAGATGATACATTAAATGCACAAAGAATATCAAAGATCTAAACATACATATGTTTGCGAACTGTCAGTATAGACCAACACCCACCACCAACCAAAGGGCGCCAAGAAGACTTCCTCACACATATAACACCAGATACCCAAGACACCCAACCAGACATTCTAAAGATGGAAATAAAATACCTGCAAATCACCAGGAGGGTGTCACACACCTCCGGGGCTAAGCCTCCAGCACAGATCACACTAGGCTCCTTCTTGTCCGCTCACACGTGCGGTGACGTCAGATGCCGCACGTGTGTGGGGGGCATAAGAACGCCGGCATCCCAGGCCATCAGACACGCCAGGGATGTTCCAGGACACTGACGTACCTATCACCATCCGATCCGGTAGGCATCTCTATATACCATCTACATTTAGGGTAGGAACAGATTTATTCCTTGCTGACATTACTTTCTGTCCTTTAGCATATCTCATTTGGCGCTGCAACTGGCTGCAGGCTCTCTCTCAGCCCAGCATTTCATTCTATATATATATAGTGGTGAGTGTCAAACTTACTTTGTTCACTGTTGGTTCTAATCTATTTATTGATTAGTTAATGTGCAATTCATACTATCCCTTAGATAATTTCACAATGTTACAAAATCCTTTCTTCATTTAATCTATAGAGATACGCTTTCTGTTGCGCTTGAAAGAAAAAAGTTCTCTTCAATGCCAGGGATCTATCGGTGTCCTGCTATTAATTTTAAAGAGTATTTCTTTGTAAGTGAAGTAATTAGAGACTATGTTAGTCCTAAATAATTTCATTAACTAATGGAGGATATTTGACCCCTTTAGAAATTTTGCCAATTAATTCATCTACAAATAATTATACTTTTTAGACACACATCTGGCCAGGCCCTTCTTATTGCTCCCTGCAGCTACCTGGTGTGATCTGTGCTGGAGGCTTAGCCCCGGAGGTGTGTGACACCCTCCTGGTGATTTGCAGGTATTTTATTTCCATCTTTAGAATGTCTGGTTGGGTGTCTTGGGTATCTGGTGTTATATGTGTGAGGAAGTCTTCTTGGCGCCCTTTGGTTGGTGGTGGGGGTTGGTCTATACTGACAGTTCGCAAACATATGTATGTTTAGATCTTTGATATTCTTTGTGCATTTAATGTATCATCTGTCTTAGTATATATACTGATTGTCATATGTCTTTCTATAGAATCACTGTAGAGCTTCAGGTATTAATAATCTATCCCTGAGGAAGCCAATACTGGCGAAACATGTCGGGCACTTAAAATACCTACCTACTGCTTTGGCCGTTACATCTCTGAGGCCAAGCGACGTGAAGCTCGTTACAGATATGTTTTTAGTGTCTATGCACACCATGTTCTTGTGATTCTCTTGTTTATTTTTTACAATTTCTATGTATTAATAAAAATTACTTTTTAAAAAAAAAATTTTGAATACATTGTGTTTTCCCTGGCACCGTCATAATCCCTGTATTCCCTTTTCTCTGGTTTGATCTTCAAATTTTTGGGATGAGGTGCTGCATTACATTGAGGACCGCCCAGCCACCTATTAATTTCTATTGCATAATATTATGCCTTTATGCTGTGAATTGTATTGGGGATTTTTATCATTTTTGTTCTGAATATTTAAATAAAGATATATTATTAAAAAAAAAGTTGTTGACCAGAGTTGCTCTTTTGATATCTTACAAGTGTACTGTATATATTTTGTATCTCAAATACACAAATATATTGTATCTCTCATACACATACTGTATATTATGCAGCCATAATGTATTATCAATCCAGTGAACATTTAATTAAGAATTGAATTCAGGGCAGTTTGTTGGGAACCAAGACATCAAACAGAGACACATTTTCTCTAGCTCTAAATACATTTGGCATATGAAACACTTTTTACTATGCAGCCGTGAAGCACCGAATGTAATTTTACATTACAGTGAAATGGTTGAGTTTGCCTGTGGCAACAAGTAAATTGTGTTTTATCTTTTCCTCAATGTCAAGTACAGAGTAATCCCCAGAACAACATAACCACACATTTCCAAAAATGGTAGTAATAGTCTACAGGAGCACCCAAGGGTTGAATAGCTACAGCACCTCTGCTTTCTCTTTTCTCTCTATCCTCTAAAGATGCGGGGGGGGGGGGATTTCACTTTGTCTGACCTTTCGATAACAGAGGACTTTGAAGTTTACTGATAAAAACTTCTTTCTTTCTTTTCTTTTTTTCTTTCCTTCCTCAGCAATATCTGTTATCCATCTTCAAAATCAAGCACATACAGCTGCTCAGCAGTTCAGTTCTGAGGGACATTTTTAAGATCACGTCAAAAGAAGCTGCATATTAGTTTGTATGCAGATAAGCAGGCTGATTTCAAAAGGCAAAGGTAATATGAAAATTTCATATGAATCAGTCAGAGAATATATTTTGCTCTTCTGAGCTTTTATGATTTGACAGGTTAAATCTGATTGGTTGCTCATGATTACAACATTTTTACAAAATAGTTTTTTTTCTAAAGCTCCATACACCCTTACCTCAGATTATCCAAAACAACATTTTTGCAAATACCACTGCTACACCCTCATGTGCATACTGGGCCACCTTCAACTATTGGTATATCCTTGAAACCCAGTAGTCTATGGGCATGATACATAGTAAGCATTTTAGTTTGCCATCCCTGCCCATTCTTGCTTGACAAGGGCAGGGGCAAGCTTAGGCAGAAAATATAAAAAATGTAAAAAGGAAAATAAAAAAAAAGAAAAATTATAAGAAAAGCTACTATGTACAAAAAAGGTTAAAAAATAATCAAAAAATAACAGAACAGTAAGGATGTGAGGAAAAATAGCTTGGCCTAGTCTAGTTGTTGGCATTAAGGTATGGTTTCTGCCCTTTGTATCTTGTTTAAAAGACTGCTGACCTCTCATTCCTTAATTAAGATTGAATTACTGTTTCAGACCAGCAGCAAAGCTAATCTGCTATGTTTTACCTATCAATCTCCTGTTAAGTAGGAGACCACACTATATTAAACTATGTACATCCTAGCACCTATCTAGGAGGGTGTTACACTAACTTGAATTCTGATGAGATGTTGTAATTGGTTTTGACTGTTGTATCAGTTTCACAATAAAGCAGTCAAATATACACAACAAATTTGATGTGAAAGACAGACTTTGATATAAAATTTTATAAGAAACATCAACAATACAATATCAAATGCTAGTTCATGGTCTACAGAACCTAGAAAACTTGAATAATTCACAAATCAAAAATAGGCATCTATACTGATAAACTTTTTAAGGAGACCCTGTCACCAGACCATTGATTTCAATATCATTCTTCTCATATGGTTATTTAACATTTAATGTGTATTATGCATGATATTTACCAGTAAAATCATTCTTTGTGCAGACATCCAAAAGACTGGAGCCTGCTGCTGGGTTCTAGCAGACTCATGCCCCGTACACACGGTCGGACTTTGTTCGGACATTCCGACAACAAAATCCTCGGATTTTTTCCGACGGATGTTGGCTCAAACTTGTTTTGCCTACACACAGTCGCACAAAGTTGTCGGAATTTCCGATCGCCAAGAACGCGGTGACGTCAAGCACGTACGACGAGACTAGAAAAGGCCAGTTCAGAACCAAGCGAGGCACCCTTTGGGCTCCTTTCGCTAATCTCGTGTTAGTAAAAGTTTGGTGAGAGACGATTCGCGCTTTTTCAGACTCGTGGCTTTCAGATCGTTTTCTGCCGTTCAGTTTGTGCTTGTGGGTTTGTATCTGCTCTTCAGTGCGTGCAGTCAGTTTGTATTGGAGTTTTCTGTGCGATCTTGTCCGCTCGTTGCTGTTTTTCAGGTCGCTCTTCACAGGCCTTGCTGTTCTTCAGTGCGTTCTGTTACTTCGTTCTGAGCAGCCGACCGTTTTCTAGCCATGTTGCGTATGCGTACTCCTTGTAGAGTTCGTGCTGTGCGGGGGCTTGGTGTTGGGGTCCTGACCTTGACACAAGTCCAGTCCATGAACAGGGTGGGGAGGAGTTCATGGACCAAGAATTGGTTGCTTCAGCGTGACCGGTTCTGTCATATGTCTTTGCTCCGTGAGATCCGTGAGAATAATCCTGATTTCAGGAACTTTCTCAGGATGACGGACCCCGTGTTTCACCGTCTGTTGGCTTCGCTGACCCCCTTTATCAGCAGGCAGGATACCTGCATGAGGCAAGCCCTCACCCCGGAACAGAGGGTTTTTAATTACCAGCTGGCCAGAGCCCGAAGAGTGGTGGAGAACACATTTGGAATCCTGGCCAGCCGGTTCCGATTATTTATGACACCCATCCATATGGCGGAGTATAAACTGAACCATATAATACTTGCCTGCTGTGTTCTCCATAATTTTCTACGAAAACATTCAGCCAACTATGCTGGCTCAGTTGGGCCTGAGGCCGGAATCCCAAATACTTCAACAATGACGGCACTTGAAAGCGGCCGTCCTGGCTTGCCCTCCCTGAATGCCCGTGATGTCCGGTTACAATACCTGGAGTTCTTTGCGGGTAGGGGGGCTATCAATATGCCAGACAATCTGTGACACCTTTTTCAAATAAAAAACAACCAAAAGAAATTCTTGGTGGACATTTACTGCTTGTATTTGTTTTAGCTGACCCTGACAGAAATGTGTTGAGTGCAGAAAATGTCGTGATTGGGTAACCTTATAAAAAACAGTGTTGGCTGGTACTTCCTAAATGCAAAAACACATTTCACTACAAGTGCACTTGCAACTGCACTGAACCTGCACTTGTAGTGCAAAGTGTATTTGCCCTTAGGAAATAACCCCCTTTTGTGCATAAAACAACAATTACATCACCCCAAAAGTGTAGTAGTGTTGAGACAATAATCCACACATTCTTGAGTAAGGCACTTTTTTATACCTGCACAATCACATGCGCATTTACCAAAGGTTTTTAAAACAAACCAACATGTTTGTTGTATAACAATGTTTGCAGTAGCATTATGAAAAATCAAAATATCCATTTCAGATAAAACAGGCCTGTGTAAAACCAACAAGAAAGCCAAAAAACTAGAACTTACAAAGTTCACATTAGGTAAAACCTGAAGGCTATATCAGACATCAGTATTTAGGAACTAGGTTTGATATAGCGTTCAGATGGGGGGAAATCACCCCTGGAAAAGCCAAATTTGGAAGATGCACACCAATTTACAAATGTCCACATGTGCTATCTGCCATCATGGGGGATCAAGTGACGTGTTTTGGGGGAGCAAGCCCTTCCTCAACGCTACTTTATAATTGAGGAAGGGGTTGCCCCCCCAAAACGCGTCCATTGATCTCCCGTGATGGCAGATAGCACATGTTGGCACACTGTGTGCATCCTCCAAATTTGGCTTTTCTAAACATTGAAAAAAGTTTGGTACCATAAAACAGGTGATTTTGTGGGGTTTAAATTCGCCCCAAAACATCAATGATGTTATTATTTTTTTTAATAACATCACTGATTTGTTGCTGGATGTTTTTCAATTGGAGATTACACCCCATGATCTCCCCGATCAGGATCTGGGCACTTTCAGATGTAAATCGTTCTGGATCCCTCACATCACGATCACCTAAAAAGAGATAAAGAACAAAAAAAAAGGTCTCAAAAATCTGCCACCAGCCATCTCTTTTACCTGAGTCTGTGGTCGCAGACACTCACCTGTTGTGGTGCCAATCTCCACCACGTCTTCTTCTTCCTCCTGCTCTTCTTCTTGTGTTGGTATTTCCCCTTCTTCCAGAGGGGGGGGGGGTCTCCGGTCTCCTGGGATTAGGGGTGTCCGAGTCTTTTCTCCCCTATGTAAAACAAAAATGGTATACTTAGCACACAGATATTTGATGGCAGAACTATAGAAATAGGAAACATTGCTTGGAAGTGGGGTACAATTGTCTATTTTAGCCGAGTTCCAAGATGTATATTTTTTATTGCCCTTTGTCAAGCTGCAATACTTTACCTGTTTGGTACAAGCTTCACAGATGGAGACCCCCCTATAGTATACACTGGAGCACCTGTGTGGGCCCCCTAATAAAAATGGTGTTCTTGTGTCCCACACTAGTGCTCCAGTGTCCAGATGTGAAAACAGGTGCTCAGTGTCCTCTCCTTACACACAATCTAGTTTGCATTTCATTCTAGTAACAAACCCATCTACACAAACAAATATTTGGCATCCAAGTAGGCCCCCAAAAATGTGTGAAAATGCATATGGCCTAAACAATGGTGTTCTAGAGGCCGAAAGAAAAATGTTTGATACGAACGAATAATGTGCCCATGAACATTAAAGTTGACCTTTGGAAACGTTACAACTAATCAAAGCATATGGAGCAGAACGAACGTAATAAAGACAGAAAGAATAGGAACACAGCACAACTACTTATTTTTTTGCAGCACTCTCCGGATCTTTTGGTACTGCTCTGGCTCTCTCAACTTCAGGTCCGACCACCGCTTCCTGAGCTGATCTTTAGACCTTCGTACCCCGAAATTCCGCTCTAGACTCTGGACCACTTTACCAATGATTTTGGACTTTCGGATGTTGGGGTGGGGGTAAGGCCCATATTTTCCGTCATAGTCGGACTTCCTCATGATGTCTACCATCTCCAACATCTCCCCAAACAACATATTTGTGGCCTTAAAACGTCTCCTTCTGGATCGGGACGTGCCTGGATCCGCCCTTTCTTCCTCCTCCTTGTTGCTACAATTAGCCCGCACCTGCTGTATGTCCGCCATCATGCTCTTCCCCCACTGCGCCGAACTAAAAGGGGCAGGGAATACACTAGAAAGACCGTCAGGGGCGGGCGGAGTTACATGCATGCGCAGTGTATATAAAGCGTAACACGCGTGCGTATTACGTTTGATCTGTGAGCGGAGGAAGGAGCATTGAACGCGGCGATCGTAAGAACGAAGGTAAGAGACAAACTTGGGCCTATACTGCTTCTATAGATTGAGGCCTATATTGTAACAAGATTAGGAGAGTTTGGTGTGACATTAGGCTTTGTCTTGCAGTGAACATGGATATGGTACTGGAAGATCAGGACTTCATTTCAGTCTTCATAGAGATGCTAAGGGAGCTGCCCTGTCTGTGGGAGATTAAACACCCCCATTACAAGAACCAAGCAAAGAGGAAGGCAGCACTGGAGCAATTGTGTGAAATTGTGAAGCAGGTGATCCCCACGGCAGACATCACTTTTTTAAAGATTTTCATTGGTGGCCTGAGGAGCACATATCTGAGGGAGCGCACTAAAGTCCTTGATTCACAGAGATCCGGAGCAGCAGATGACATCTATGTCCCCAGGATGTTGTACTACGACAGGCTGCACTTTCTGGCAGGCCAGACTGAACCCAGGCCATCCCTCTCCAGTCTTCCTTCCACGCTTCCTTCCCCCCCGGCTGAGGCTTCTGAAGCCCAACCTGGGCCTTCCAGGCCACATGTGGAGAAGCCCAGATTGAGCCAGGTATAGCATTCCTCTAAATATTTCTGCTTGTCCAATCAATGATGTTAACTAGATGTACGTTGGGAGTACTAATTTATGATTGTGATTGATGATGCAAAATCTAAAACCATGTCCCTTTTTCATACACAGGGAAGTCTCAGCCAGGAGGTGGCTGATCTGCAGGTCCCTCCACCCCACCTGGAAACAGAAAGTGGCAGGAGGAGGAGTACCCTAGAGGAGGCGGCTATCAGATTTTTTTGTAGGGCTACAGAGGTCCTGGGAGCACCACACACCAGGCAGGAGAACCTTGCTGCATTCATAGCCTATAAAATGCAGAGGGTGGAGGAGGGCCAAAAAGCCATGTGTGAGGCCCTCATATCAGAGGCTCTGGCGAAAGGTGTGAGGGGCCAACTTACACCTCACACACAGCTTTGGGATGGTCCTCCTCCTCCTCCTGCACGTCCTACTCCTCCTCCAGGTCCTACTCCTCCTCCTGCCACATCTCCAACTGCACAGCCACAGCCCGGAAGGAAGTGTGAAAGGAAGACCAGACAGTGAGGACCCTGGATCCGGTCTGGTCAGCCAAAAGATGCAGCCTCTTGTGGTACCACAGCCTGGGGACACTGATGTCATCTGCTGCTATCCGAGTCTCTGTGAATCCCGGACCAGACTGCCCTCTCTTACATATGGACTCCTCAGGCCACCAATTTTGAGGTTTAAGAATTGATGTCTGCCGTGGGGGTCCCAGGCTTCACTAATTTCTCCTGTTGATCCAGTGTTGCCTTCCTCTTTGTTTGGTTCTGAGCCCTTAATAAAGGATTTTTGTTTTGAATTATACTCTCCTATGTGTTTTACTTCAAAAATGATGGTTTGTTTGTGAGGATTCAGGTACATTTCTAATATACAATGTGAAATGAACAAGGGACACCAACAACAAACAATCTCCTTGAGATTAAATAATAAAAGATATCAATGGTGTTGTGGTAACTTGCCACACAAAACACACACAAAAATATTCTGGAGTAAAAATAAAAATAACATTGAACAAAGATCAGCCTTGGAAAAAATCCAAACATTAAAGAAAAAAAAAGGCTTAAAAACAAAAAATAAAAAATAAAAAATATAAAACTGTCAGATGTGACAACTAATAACAATATATTGAGGGAATCCCACTAAAAAAACACAAATAAAACTTTGTGAGAAGTGTGTGTGAATATGAGCAGCAAAACTACTTAATTCTTTTCACATTATAAAGAAGAAGAGAGTGCGCTGTATTAAACCATTTTTTACATTGCAGCGTGACGAAAGTGCTGTATCCATTGCGAACGCTAAGTTTACCAGAACGAGCTGTCACGTGTCGGAATTTCTTCTGAGCATGCGTGGCACTTTGTGCGTCGGAACAGGCCACACACGGTCGGAATTGACGCAATCGGATTTTGTTGTCGGAAAATTTTATCTCCTGCTGTCCAACTTTGTGTGTCGGAAAATCCGATGGAAAATGTCCGATGGAGCCCACACACGGTCGGAATTTCTGACAACACGCTCCGATCGGACATTTTCCATCGGAAAATCCGACCGTGTGTACGGGGCATCAGAGTTAACACTCACCGCTGGCAACAAAAGTGAGTACACCTCTACGTGAAAATGTCACAGGGGGAGTCCAGCGCTCCCTATAACGATCTGATATGGTTTTGCATATGTTCAAAGCCTTATTCTCCATTCAAGTATCACTAATTAGGGTTATCTCACCAGCAGAAAGACTTGATTAACCACTTGACAACTGAGCACTTAAACCCCCTTCCTAACCAGACCAATGTTCAGCTTTCAGCGCTCTCACACTTTGAATGGCAATTACTCAGTCATGCAACACTGTACCCATATGAAATGTTTGTCCTTTTTCCCCACAAATAGAGCTTTCATTTGGTGGCATTTAATTACAGTTGGGTTTTTTATTTTTTGCACTATAAATGAAAAAAGACCAAAAATTCTGTAAAAAAAATAAATTATCTTTGTTTCTGTTATAAAATTTTGCAAATTAAGAATTTTTCTTCATAAATTTTGGCCAAATTTTATACTGCTACATTTCTTTGGTAAAAATAATCCAAATAGGTGTATATTATTTGGTCTTTGTGAAAGTTACAAACTATGGTGCCAATAACTGAAAATTGATCACACCTGAAGTGCTGGCGGCCTATCTCATTTCTTGAGACCTTAACAAGCCAGGACAGTACAAATACCCCCCAAATGACTCCATTTTGGAAAGTAGACATTCCAAGGTATTTAGAAAAAGGCATGGTGAGTTTTTTGAAGTTGTAATTTTTTTCCCACCATTCTTTGCAAAATCAAGATTTTTTTTTCTTTTTTTTTCACAAAAGTGTCATATTATCAGGTTTTTTCTCACACACAGCATATGCATACCACAAGTTACACCCCAAAATACATTCTACTACTCCTCCTGAGTATGGGGATACCACATGTGTGAGACTTTTACACAGTGTGACCACACACAGCGGCCCAACATTGAGGGAGAGCCATCAGGCGTTTTAGGGGCATAAATTACACATCTAATTTCTTGACTACCTCTTACACTTTTGAAGGTCCTGGAGCACCAGGACAATGGAAATGCCTCAAAAATGACCCCATTTTGGAAAGAAAACAACACAACGTATAATCTATGAGGCATATCAAGTCTTTTGAACATGTCAATTTTTTTTGGAAAAGGTTTTTGGAAAATGTGGAAAGATAACGAAAACGCATATTTTTTTGTACACAATAGCATGTACATGGCAAAAATTACACCCCAAAATAGATTATCCTACTCCTCCTGAGTACGGTGATACCACATGTGTGAGACTTTTACTCAGCCTGTCCACATAGAGAGGTCCAACATGCAGGGAGCACCATCAGGTGTTCTAGGGACATAAATGTCAAATCTAATTTGACTACCTATTACACTTGGAGGCACTGTAGTGGCATGGATGTGGCCACTAGGTGCCCCTGATGATGTCATTTCTGACTAAATGGCCATAGGGTAAACAAGCACATACGCACTGTGCACGCACGGACTTTCGATATCTGTTGGAGCCGATTTTAAATTCATTGCAAGGAACATGTTTTATGGATGCCTGCTTGGCAAATCTTAATAAAGGAGAGTTAAACCTTTTTACACTATTGGAGCGTTTCCTCTCTTTTTAATACTTACCACCGCTGTGAGCGGCCTCTCCCCATTGGAGGCATTGGATGACCGTCTGCTGTCGCCTGTTCATCGTTTCTGGACAGGACCCATTCACCGACAGGACAACACCTAAGTTGAGGTCTTCATGCCTTTTATTAAGGGCTGTCTGGTAAGCCTTTAATCTTTCTATGGTGATGGGTGTCTATTACAGTGGAAGTCACAGATTCATCTACACAGCAAATTCACTAATTTGTATTTATGGAGACTATATGATTTTTGAATATTAAGCACGTCAATATCTAGTGTGATATGAGTCTGCGGTGGTGATAGTTTATCTTCACAGGAATTTTTTCAACACCCAGCTTGTTATTATATTAGACTATGTATGGACAATATGTATGATTTTGATTTATTTCACCACTAGTGGATAACTATGCACTACAGTTTCTTTTTTTAATGTTTGTTGTATATCCAGCGCTGCACTTTTCTTTATATATGCTCAGTAGCATGGATGTGAACTGATGTGGCATGGATAAGCTGTGGATGGGGATGGCTAAGCATGGTTGAGCCATGAATGTGGATGGCTGGGTATGGCTGAGTATGGATGGGATGGGATGGCTGAGTATGGCTGGGTGGGTATGGCTGAGTATGGATGGATGAATGAGTATTGCTGAGGATGGATGAGTATCTCTGAGTATGTATGGATGCATGGATGGATGGATGAGTATTGCTGAGTATGGATGGATGGATGGATGAGTATTGCTGAGTATGGATGGATGAGCATTGCTGAGCATGGATGGGATGGATTAATGGATGGATGAGTATTTCTGAGCATGGATGAGTATGGATGGGATGGATGGATGAGTACTTCTGAGCATGGATGAGTATGGATGGGATGGATGGATGGATGATTACTTCTGAGCATGGATGAGTATGGATGGGATGGATGATTACTTCTGAGCATGGATGAGTATGGATGGGATGGATGAGTACTTCTGAGCATGGATTAGTACGGATTGGATGGGTGGATGAGTACTTCTGAGCATGGATGAGTATAGATGGGATGGATGGATTAGTACTTGAACATGGATGAGTATGGATGGATGAGTACTTCTGTGAGCATGGATGAGTATGGATGTAATGGATGGATGAGTACTTCTGAGCATGGATGAGTATGGATGGGATGGATGGATGAGTACTTCTGTGAGCATAGATGGATGGATGGATGAGTACTTCTGTGAGCATGGATGGGATGGATGGGCTGTATGGATGAGTACTTCTGTGAGCATGGATGGGTGAGTACTTATGGATGGGATGGATGGATGGCTGGACTGGGCACAGAGCAGCACTGTGGGCACTACACATCCAGCCCACAGCGCTGCAGCACTTGATCTCTCCCCTCTTCCCTCGCACTGTACCAATAGGTATGAGGAGGGAAGTGAGGAATCGGACATGACGTTTGTTTGGAAGTGATCGCTCTGTCATTTGATGGAGGGATCACTTGGTAAACGGCCTCTGTCAGCTGCCATTTACCATGATCCCTGATGCGCCGGGTCCTCCGGACCCAGCGGTCAAGGACGTTCCCGGGTGCGTGCCCCAGGGGGCATGCAGGAGCAGGATTCTGGGAGGACGTCCATGGACGTCCTCCCAGAATAAGCCGTCTTTCGGCTATGGCCTGGTCGGCATGTGGTTAAAACATAATTTCCTCTCTGTTCTTTTGGTACCAGGCTATATTCTTCCACTCAGTATAATGAAATTGTAATGGGCATCACATACATATTCTGGAGTGTTAATTTACTTGTATCTTTAGTACAGGTTCCACTGAGAACAGGCCTGGTCGACCAAAGAAGTTGAGTGCACGTGCTCCTATCCAGAGGTTGTCTTTGGGAAATAGACATATGAATGCTGCCAGCATTGTTGCAGAGGTTAAAGGGGTGGGGGTCATCCTGTCAGTGCTCAGATCATACGCCACACACTGCATCAAATTGGTCTGCATGGCTGTCATGCCAGAAGGAAGCCTCTTCTAAAGATGATGCACAAGAAAGCCCGCAAACAATTTGCTGAAGACAAGCAGACTAAGGACATGGATTACGTGAACCATGTCCTGTGGTCTGATGAGACCAAGATAAACTCATTTGGTTCAGATGGTGTCAAGCGTGTGTGGCGGCAACCAGGTGAGTAACAAAGACAAGTGTGTCTTGCCTACAGTCAAGCATGGTGGTGGGAGTGTCATGGTCTGGGGCTGCATGAGTACTGCCAGCACTGGGGAGCTAGAGTTCATTGAGGGAACCATGAATGCCAACTTGTATTGTGACATACTGAAGCAGAGCATGATCCCCTCCCTTTGGAGACTGGGTCACAGGGAAGTATTCCAACACGATAACGACCCCAAATACACCTCCGAGACGACCACTGCCTTGCTAAAGAAGCTGAGGGTAAAGGTGATGGACTGGCTAAACATGTCTCCAGACCTAAACCCTATTGAGCATCTGTGGGGCATCCTCAAACAGAAGGTAGAGGAGAGCAAGGTCTCTAACATCCACCAGCTCTGTGATGTCTTCATGGAGGAGTGGAAGAGGTCTCCAGTGGAAACCTGTGAAGCTCTGGTGAACTCCATGCCCAGGAGTGTTAAGGCAATGCTGGAAAATAGTGGTTGCCACACAAAATATTGACACTTTGGGCCCAACTTGGACATTTTCACTTAGGAGTGTACTCACTTTTGTTGCCAGCAGTTTAGACCCTAATGGCTGTGTGTTGAGTTATTTTATTCAAATATTTTTTATTGAAAAAAGTTGATGTACAGAAAATAGAACTTTTGAAGTAACACTTAATGTACAGTAAGGCACTTACAGAAAGAAGTCATGTTATTCAGTTTCTTTGTGGATTTTGCAAAAGTCCCTCTGTTCTCAACTGACAACAGCAAAAGTCTATCTATGTATTGAAACATATGCTCCAGTAATTAACCTGTATTAACTGAACAATGTTATAACAAGTAGCTCTTGGTTATAACAACATTATAGTGATAAAATCTTAACTTTTTACCGGCAACAAGAATAAAGAAAAGAAGGTAAGGGGGAGGAAGGGGAGGAAGGGATGGCAGGACGGTATAGCAGAGTGTGAGTCTGTATCCTGGGGTGAGTTAGGTAGTTCCAAATGGACCAGTTGGCTTCATATCTTGCATTTGAGCAATCTCTGTATGCCAATATCTTTTCGTATTCTGCCACAGTATTGACTTTTGTAATTAATTCTCTCACACTTGGAATCTCATTGGTTTTCCATTTGCTCATCATCAGAGATCTGGCAGCAAATATAATGTGCATTGCTATTGATCTAACTGAAATTGGGTATTCCAACACATTTATGCTTAAGTTTGCTTTCTCTATAGAAGGCTGGGTAAAAACCCTAGTAACCTTAGCAATCAATTTAAATAACTCAATCCAGAAGCCGCGTAGGTGAGGGCACTCCCAAACAATATGGGCCAGTGTCCCCATCTGTCTGCAGCCCCTCCAGCAGAGATTTGTGTTGTCCTCTGAAAATTTGGCTACTATGTATGGAGTAAAGTGCCATCTTGCTAGAAATGTTACCGCCAGTTCCTCGTAGTTTGAGCACCTTGAGAGTCTATGATTACATTTAATCGCTGAGAACCATTGTTTTTCTGTAAAACTTTTACCTAAATCCCATTTAATTAGTGGGTTGAGTCTAGGAAAGACTGACTTGGAGTTGAGTAGTTCATATATCATGGATATTCCTTTCACTTTGGAATTAGAGGAGTTTAGGTGTTTCCATAATTGAGTGGGGATTGGGGTGTAAATTGTATTCAGTTGATGAAGCAAAGAGGATATCTGTAGATGTGTCAGGAACTCTGAGGGAGGTATGTTAAAATTATTTTGGACATCCGGAAATGACATCATTTTATTGTTCTCCATAAGGTCTTTTAGGAGGTGTATGTCCCTTTTCAGCCAGTGGGTAAGAGATATGTTTGGGATCAACCAGATTAAAGATTCCATTGGGATGGGGACATTTGTGGCGTGAGCAGTTGGGTGGAATGTTTCTTTTAAGTATGTCCAAGCATTTAACGCGACTTGTATGGTGGGGTGATCTATTGAAATATTTGTATGTTGTAGATCAGTGGTTCTCAACTCCTGTCCTCAGGACCCACTAACAGGCCAGGTTTGCAAGATAACTGAAATACATCACAGGTGAAATCATTTGCTGCTCAGTGATTGCAGTATTTTAGTCTGAATCTCCCCAAGGTAATACTTAAAATCTGGCCTGTTAGTGGGTCCTAGGGACTGGAGTTGAGAACCACTGCTGTAGATTGTGTGCTAGCAAAAGGGACAATGGTGAATTAGAGTATAGCCATGCCTGTTCAAGTTGGCACCATAGTTTGTTTTCATTTTTATCAAGCCAGCCTCTGAGCTGATCTTTTATTGCTGCTATATAATAATCTTTCAGGATTGGGATACCCAAACCACCCGCTGACTTGTGTTTCCTTTGCATTTGAGAAGAGAATCTAGCCCTTTTGCCTGCCCACACAAAGTTGGCTAATTGCTTCTGCATGGAGGTAAGAAAGGATGATGGGAGGGGAATCGGGAGAGTCCTAAAATAGTATGTTAGTTTTGGTAGCAATAACATTTTGTACGCTGTTAGGCGTCTGTTCCATGAAATATAATATTTCTGGATTCTGGAAATTTCCTGTTTGAATTTGTTTATTAGAGGGTAGTAGTTGGCCATGAATAGATTAGAGATAGGGGAGGTTAACTGAATTCCCAAATAAGATCTAGAGTTTGAGGCCCATGGCTAAGGAAGATCTTTTTGGAGGGTGGATTTATTGGTTTTATCGAGTGCTACTCCTAGTATGCTAGACTTAGATGCATTGACCTCATAGTAAGCTACCTTGCTAAACTAAAAAAGGGTCTTATGAGCTGCGGTGAGTGACTCATAATGATTAGGCAAGGTCAGTATTACTGCAAAAAGTGAAATTTTGTGTTGTTTGTCCTGGGAGGGAATGCCTTGAATTAGGGGGTGTGTTCTGATCTTTTCTGCCAGGGGCTCCATAACCATGGAAAAAATTAGTGGGGATAATGGGCACCCCATTAGTTATATTAAAAAATCTGGAAAACATGCCCTATGTGAACACGTAGGCAGACAGAGAGTACAGTGCTGAGATAGCTCTTTGAATCGGGCCCGTCAGGCCAAACTTCTCCAGAACTTTAGATAGATATCCCCAATGCACTCTGTCAAAGGCCTTCTCTGCATGCAAAGTGAGAAGCAGAGAGGGCCTTTTAGATTTTTCAGCTAGGTGAAGAATGTTTATCATTCTTCTTGTTGCGTCATTTGCTTGGCGCCCAGACACAAAACACAAAACCCACCTGATCTTGGTTGATAAGTTTTGGTAACAGGGAGGACTAAGCAATTAGTTTGGCATTTAATTTAACGTCAACATTCAGTAAAGAAACGGGTCTGAAATTTTGTGGAGCTGAGGGTTCTTTGCCTGGTTTTGGCAGGGTGATAATCGTTGCTGTAAGCATTTCTGGTGGGAAAGAGGCATTAGACATTGCGGCATCAAAGACCTGCTTTAGGTGCAGAGATTTATTTATTTATTTATTTGGAACAGCTGAGTACTCAAATGAATATCCATCAGGTCCGGGTGATTTGTTGTGAGGCATGCTTCTGATTATTTTTCCTATTATGTGAACGGTGTTTTAAGTGTAGATAGTTCTTTTTGGGATAATTTAGGTAGGTGTAATGGTTTTAGAAATTCAGTTATCATATTATCAGATGGGTGAAATGTGTCTAGGTCATCCTTAAGATTGTATAAAGATTCATAGTAGTCGCAAAAAGCGTCTGCTATTTCTTTAGGGTTAGACACTACTTTTCCTGATTTGGGATTTGTCATGTGTTGGATTTTTTGTTTTATTATCCTTTCTTTCAGCTGATTCACCAGCAGGTTCCCCACTTTATTGCCACATCTATAGTTGTTTGCTTTCAATATGCGAAAGCGGTTCTCCTGCTGGAAGATCAGATGGGACCGTAATTCTTGTCTAGTGTAGAATAGCAAGTCTCTTGTTTTTTGTGCAGTGTTTTGTTTGTTGATGTTTTCCAAGTTTTGTATTTTGGTTAGCAGGTCGTTGAGCCGCTTTATCCATTGCCTTCTGAGTTTAGAGCTCAGTTGTATGAGCAAACCTCTTATATATACCTTATGTGTATTCCAGAGAGTTAAGGGGTCATCCACCCCTTGAGCATTTAGGTCAAAGAACTCCTTCAGTGCAGTTCTGATCAATTTTAAATTTTCAGGTTGTGATATAGTGAGTATGTCAATTCTCCACCTATTTGCTCTCGTTTTGAGTATTAAAGGGTTTGGGACTTTGAGTGAGGCTCGGGGTAGTGCCTCCATCCCGGATTCAGAGAAACAAAAAAAGGGGGAAATGGGACTTTAAATGAAACAGTTGACAGGTAGGGGTAGAGAGTAAAATACAATTTATTACATGTGATTCATGCTGATATATACCTTCAACATGTGAAAGGTTACCGGTGCATATGCGCCAAGCATAGCCTATATACATGCACATGCACAAAAAACAAGCAACATTACATTCCAGTAATAAGTAACTAACACGTATGTCATGTGGAGATTGTACATATAAAAATCACAGACCATGGTAATGTAGAAATTGAATTGAAAATAGATACATAAGTATTTCATAAAAATAGAATCCTAAAAAGCGCACAGGGGCTGCATCCATCATGCCCGACGCGTTTCTGTGAAATACACTTCTTCAGGGGCGGATGCTCTAGGATTTCTGAAATAACAAGGTAAGTAGCATCAGAAAGTGGGCTGGTTGAGAACCAGAAGGGGCAACAAGTCAGTTTCTAGAGATTTACATACGTGACCAAGCTGTGGTGAAGTGCAGGTATCGGGTCGAAAAGCATTGCCCCTTTCCGGAGCTGAGGCGACAGAGACACCAACACACGACAGACGCACACAGGTATCCTCCACTTGGTGCATATTATTTCCGCAATATGGTGACCATGAGCTTCAAATAGTGAGGAATATCTGAAATGGATAGATAAGTCCTCTTATGATATACCAAAGGTGTAGTAACTAAAAAAGGAGGAGGTTTTGAGAGAATAAAAAACTTTAGAAAGAATGGTCAAAAAAGTAGTACCTTAGATTGCTAGAAACAAAAATTGTCCAAAAAGAATTTGTCCAAAAGGAATACAGCGTCTGCATCAATGCGGCATTTGTATGTGAGTGAAGAGAAGGATTGCACGAGAGGAGACACCTGATATGCAGCTCATCTGCGTCGGTGATTGCCGCCAACGTCACGTACGGCTGACGAGGCAAGGGGCGTGGCCCCTGCCCGGGCCGTGAGAGTCCGCCCATGACAGGCACCGTCACGTCCAACCATGTCAGCAAGATGGAAAAAGTTCACTTCCGCACAACGGCGCCAGATGATGACATCATGTGCGGGAGTGGAGCGTGACGCCGATGCGATGTGCGGCGCCCACCCGACCCCCCAACACCAAACCAACCCCCCTTGGGGTGGACGTGGGGGGGTGGGAGGGGCCCACAGAGCGCATCGCAGCTCCGGATGTGGAACAAGAATTGGCCCAAAACCGGCCACCATGCTGGAGAATGTATGTGGTAACCCAGGGTGGAAAACGACACAACGCCACCGGTGCGTGCAGACCAAAGGGGTTTGTTGGTATGCAGACAAGACTAGGCAGGGGGTGACTGCCTGATACTGTCAACTGTCTCCATCCCGAATATCAAGTATCAATGGAAGAATGGGACTTTGAGTGAGGCAAAAAATGGTGCCTCCATCCCAAGTTCAGAGAAACGAGAAGGGACTTTAAATGAGACAGTTGACAGATAGGAGTTAAAAATGAAAATATACTCAGTTGCATATAATTCATGCTGGTATGCTTATTATATGTGGAAAGTTACCTGTGCATGCGCACCAAGTATTAACATACATAAAAAATAGTAGTACAAAATTCCAGCAATGAATAACTGACATATGGTTCACGGACACCGGTCGCAACAAAATGCCGTCCCCCCACCCCAGGCTCACCAAGACACATTAGCACCCCAAAAGTAGCCAGGCAGGGGAAAACTACCTGCTACTGTCAACTGTCTCCATCCCGGGTATCAAGTATTAAAGGGTTTGGGACTTTGAGTGAGGCTCGGGGTAGTGCCTCCATCCCGGATTCAGAGAAACAAAAAAAGGGGGAAATGGGACTTTAAATGAAACAGTTGACAGGTAGGGGTAGAGAGTAAAATACAATTTGCTCTCATTTTGGCGCTACGATCCCCCACACTGATGGAAATGGGAGCGTAGTCAGACCACGATATGACACGAATATTAAATTTAACAATCTTTTGCAGCATGAATCTGTCAACTAAGAACAGATCAATATGTGAATACGTATGATGCACATTAGAAAATAAAATAAAATCTTTTCCTGTGGAGTGTTGACACCTCCAGACATCAAAAAGACCAGAAGAAGCAATAAATTGGGCCAAATTTGACCTTCTCAATTGGTGACGCATGGGGTTGGAGAGATCCAAATCTTTGTTTGGAACATATCAGAATAATATATCTACCTGATGCATCTAGGTGAGTCCCAATATGTGAGAAAGGAATAGTGTCCCTGATTGCAATAGCGACTCCACCTTTCTTTTTAGGGACATTTGCCATAAACAAATGAGGAAAGTTACAGTGGTTAAAAGTTGGAGGGTTAAGTGAGGTAAAATGAGTCTCTTGGAAACAGACAATGTCAATGTTGAGCCTGGATGCTTCCTTCCAAGCCATTTGTCTTTTGTGAGGGCTGTTCAGGCCTTTCACATTGAAAGAAGTGATGTTTTTTTTTTTTTTTTTTCAGCCACTTCAGTTAACTTAATACGGAGACAGCTTTCAGTTTGGTACTCATGTGTGTCTCTTACTTAGTCACATCATTGTGGCCTTTCAAACTTTCCTTCTTTTACTTTATACATTCCATATTTAAATAATTACAATAGTACAATTGTGTAGCATATAAAACACCCAATTTGTGCATCGAGGCCAACTGGCCACATAATCTCTTATTATTATCATGCGTGTTAGTACATTATTACTGTTCTGTCTGGTACACCATTCCCCCCCCCCGCCCCCCAGTCACCCCCCCCCTATCGGGCCCACATAATTCCAAAGCACACCCTATATTTGGCTACTGTTCTTTTTCGTTGTTCTCTCTTGGTTTCGAAACTCCAAGCCATGCCCAGCACGACACCTCTATCTGGGTGGAAAGAGGATTGCTCTCGGCACTAAAATAGAAAAGAAGTGATGTTTAATGCCATTTTGCCATTTCGGGAGTGTATATAGTACATACCGTGTTGCCTTAGGTGTTAGGGTTGGTGAGAACTGGTGAAACCTGGTGTTTGTTCTGGTGCTCTTATTTCCATGGTTGGTTGGGACGAAGAGCTGGAGAGAGAGTTCACGTGCGATAGTTCGGTTCAATATGGAAGTCCTGTTGAGCTGGTCTTGTAAAGGTAAACGAGGGAGGAGGGAACAAAAGGAAAAACTGTGCAAAGTTATATAAAAAAAAGTGCGATTCTGTGAGGAATCTGTGTGGGAAATGACCGCTTTATCTTGGGGGTAAACAAGAAGAAGAACTTTGTGGCATGCTCCTGGGCCATCAGGGGGTTTAAAGATGGCCTTCAGCCTGTTTCAGCATCTGAACTAGCCCGAGTAGAGGGAGGAGAGTGCGGTGCGTGCTCCGCGTTGTTGTGTGGGTCCAGTATTTGCCAGTCTCTCAGGAGTCGGAGGCCTTCCTTAATACTGGCTATCACGTGGGAATTGCCATCCTTGGTGATCAGCAGTTTGGCCGGGTATAGCCATCTGTACGGGATGTGATGTTTATTCAGTGGTTTGGTTATGGTGGTCAGTTGCCTGCGCTGCTGCATGGTGAAAGCAGAGAGATCCGCATAGAAGGATAATTCCTGCAGTTCTGAGGGCAGGTCTTCATGTCGTCTTGCGGCCATCATGAATTGGTCTTTAATGTGATAGAAATGCACTCGAACTATAGTATCCCTGGGGAGATGAGGAGGGATGTTTTTGGGCTATGGCAAGCGGTGAATGCGGTCAATGACAAGGTCCTCTAATGGCACTTCTGGGAGTGCTGCCTTCATGAGGTTAATGAAGTATTCTTTCAAGTCTGAGGGTTTGACCGATTCAGGGATCCCACATATTTTAACCTTGTTATGTCTCGATCTGTCTTCCAACTCGGCCAATTTTGTTTTAATACTTATAATCTCATCGTCTCTATCATTATGGGCATCGACCATGTCATTAAATGTGGATGTAAATTCTCCCATTTTAGACTCAATGTGGGAGACTCTGTTAGAAACTGTTGCAACCTCATATTTAAATTGCTGAGTGATTGCCAGTATGTCAGCATGCAGAGTGGAGCGAAGTGATACCAGCATATCTTCACAAGAATTGTGTCCATGACTGCCTGGTTTAATGTGGGGAAGTCAGTAATGGAGTCTTGTAACTCTCTTGTGTCATATAAAGATGAATTGAATCCACTTACCACCTCATTGTCTGCTGGTGCTGTGGACGTCTTTTGTTTGCTTTTTGCTGGGCTGGAGGAGGCTGATGGTGGTGGGGGTAGTAATCAAGCCCCTGTTTGCTATTGTGGTTGTTGCTGCACCTTCTATTCGGATTTGGAGCCATTGCTGTTTGTATGCATTTTGGGTATGGAGTCATTGCGGCAGTGTAAAGAAGTCCGTCATCTTCCCCGGCTTAGGATGTTCTTTTCTTTTGCAGGATGGCATCAGATAGTAAGCCCGCTTCAGGTGTAATGGTTGTTAGCTAAAAACGAGACTTGTAGTCGCTGTGAAACCCCTTTATTGCCTGGGATGAGTCAGAGCTGTTTCAGTGTGCGTCCATCTGCTCCGCTGGCTAGCCACCCTCCCCGTGTTGAGTTATTTTGAGGGGACAGCAAATTTACACTGTTATACAAGCTGTACACTGACTACTTTACATTGCAGCAAAGTGTCATTTCTTCAATGTTGTCACATAAAAAGATATAATAAAATATTTACAAAAATGCATTGCATTGCATTGCATTGCACATTAGCATCAGTCCCTGTCCACAAGGAGCTTACAATCTAAAGTCCCTACTTCACATGTCTACATACACATACTATAGCCAATTTCAAGAGTGAATTAACCTATTGGAATGGCTTTGGGGTGTCAGGGAAAACCCACACAAGGAAAGGGAGAACATGCAAACTTCATGCAGGTAGTGATATATTTGTTTCCTCTCCACTGTAAGTTGCAGTTCACAACTGCCACTTAAAATCTGATTGCTGGGAACCAAACTGAACGGTATACACTCATAAAGAGAGAAAATACCACCGCACACCAATGGCATCATTGGAATCCAGGTTTATTTTGTGAAACAACCAGAATTGCTGCAATGACAGTCCTTGCTGTAGGACCACCCCCTCTAACACATTTCATGCAATTGGTGTTAATCAGAGATTCTCTGATTAAGCCAAATTACTTAAAAGGCATTTGAGGGAATGGTCCTAGTGCAGGGACTGCCATTGTAGTGATTCAAACCCTGGTGCTGCAAGACAGACGTGCCAACCACCTAAGTCACTGTACTGCCCCAGTTATTGGATATCCATTGCATGGTTCTAGATCTGAGGTAAATCTTAATTCGATAACCTCTCTTAAAAAACAAATAGAGTCAAGTTTCCAGTTAATATTAGACTTTTTAAGATCCCTATTAGACTACATTATTGATACGTCTTCTGTTAAAAATAAAATGTGAGTTAACTTTTTCTTACCAAGGAAAACTACATTTAAAAAAGACAGCAAATGGTATATAAAAAAAACAACCTTGAACCATTGTTTTCTTTAATTGCAATAGTTCTGTTAATACCTTGCTGATAGAATGGGCTTGTGAATTGGTGCTATCTAGAAAGCTAGCTTTAATCCCTATCTAGTTCAGGGTCTAATGCTTTACTGAAATTGCCCATAAATAAAATTGAAGCCTGGGGAAATGATGATATTAAACTGGTCATATAAGAAAGATTCAGATGGGTACCAAGAGAGTAATAGAAATTGATTAGGATAATAGACTGAAGGAAAATCACAGTACATAAAATTGTATATTTCCCTATCAGGTCCTGATATATCAAAATAATTGTCATTCAAACTGAATGGGCAATTGGAATCAATACACAATTGGCATAACTGCATGAACTGAAGTCAGATAAAAAAGCTGCAGAACAAATTATTTTTTAAATTTTGTATAAATATAATATGAGGAACAACTTATGTTAATAAAATGATTTAGATACCAGCCCAGTTGGAGCAGAGGAATCCACAAACAAAACAAATAAGTGCACACAAAAAGAAAAAAACAAAAAATACCAATTTGTACACATACAGTAATTAAGATTTCAACAGAAAAGACAATAAAAAAGCTCAAATTTGGTGCCCTATCTCCATCTGAAAAATGTGTACTGTATTGATTGTATATAAATCAACAAATGCCAATTAAAATGGAGCTTTAAATACAACACATTAAAAAAAAAAAAAATCAAAGAGTGTGTCAGCTAAATTATATTATGCAATATTCAGTATTATCAGTGCAGGTTTCACTAAAGTTAAAAATATAATAGTTTGATAGCCATTGATTGTTGAAATAGTTGCCTCTGTGTTAGGAATAGATATGTATTATGCATATTTATGCATATAGATATGTATATGTATTATGCATATCTATGTATATGCATTTCGTTTCGGTACGAATAAAAAATCAGACACATTTTTGGTTATTCGGAGATTCGCCTGAATCCAAATCTCCAACTAAAATGGTAACAAATTTAGTTGAAATTTGTTTAAATTTGTTTCCTATATTCATTTTCTAAAGAATTCCACATTTCAGAACGATTCAAATTTGGATCGGTCGAAAAAGAATCAACAGATTTGAATTCTGTGTGAAGAATAGCTGGTTGTTAAGAAGAGGACTGGGAAGCGGACCACCTCTTCCTTAACAACCAACGACTCACCAGCTGTAAGCGGGCTTCCCCATTGACAGCTGAAATGTAAACAAAAGAATGCCGGCAATGAAAAATTCAGGAAGAAAAACAGCCCAACCCGTACCTGGCCCTTCAGGTCTGGTATGGATTTTAAGGGGAACCTCACGCCAAAATCCATATCAGACCAATATCCTAGCATACAGCCTGGAAGGCCAGGAAAGGGGGAGAGGGTGTGTGCGAGTGCCCCCCCCTCCTGAATCATACCAGGCCATATGCCCTGAACCTTGTCCCGTGTGGGGGGAGAAGGAGGGGGGAACTGTCAGTTCTGGTTCTGGGCTGCGTGAGAGAGACACTCTCAGAGCCCTGCAGCCACCCCGCTGGGGAGCCACAGTGCAGGCTCTTGGGGGCCCCCAAACATTGGTGGAACTTCATGGCCCAGTCGCAAGTGCGACCCTGAGACTTCTGCCACTGCTCGGTGCCAATAGTGAATAGGCTGACAAAAGCCCAGGTGCCAGGGTGCAATTTCTATTTGCTATGACAATCTGGCACCTAGGATTTGTTGAGCCTTGCGTCTGGCTTTTTTTCTTCCAAAACGCTGCTATGAACCATTTGAAAATGAATGTTTACCTGTTTGAACAGAGCTTCACCTTATTACCTGTGCTAAGTGAACATACACGATGGTGTGTGTGATGTTAAAATAGGCATTGAAAATAATATAATGACATGGTCCCTTTATACAGTATATTTTAGACACCCTTTGATGATCAGCAGCCTACTTTTGCTACAGTCTAGCTGAGCCTTAGGTAAATTGATTGCCTTGGGTCTAGCATGAGGCCTAGGACGTAAGGAAGTAACCACTGCTCTTTGAAGTTTCTTATAACATAGTAAGTGACTGTAGCAATAGATACCCTTTAAAAGAATCAAAGAAAAACAAATTCTTTTTAAATCCTTTGGCAATGAGAGAATTATTTTCCTATTTCTTTCATTTTCTGAAAGTATTTTATACACATTTTTCCTAATCTAATTTCATTTTTGTATAGAAGAAAATATAGTTCTTTACTCAGGACAGTAATTTAGGCCAATGTGATTTTCTGTAATTATCTTTCCAGCTGTGTGTAATGTTCTATTCTTTCTAGTGCACTAAGAATAGAAGCAAAATCTTGGTCTTTTTCGCCCCTACTAATCGAGCAGTAATAAATGACTCACAATGGCATGCTCACTCCTTCAGTGCCAAGTCTCTCTATTATACTGCAGTAGTAGGCTTAAAAATATTCTTTGTGTTCTTTAGTACTGATCTGAACATTACTATGAGTTAAATTTCATAGAAATCATACAAGGTTTTTTTTTCTTTCAAAAGTCTGTGATATGATTAATTGGTTGTTGAACAGCCTTCAGCACAGCAAGATTTGACTTACGAATATTATGCAAAAGCTGAATAAAGTGTTGCTTTCCCTGTAATTTTATGCAAACTAGTACCGTTTATCCTGCTTCATTAGGAAGTAATCAGTCAAATAGCTACACTTGTTAAGCTTTAGTTTTCTCAGAATTGATTTTCTGTTTCATTGACTTCAAGGCCTAGTTTACAATAGCTTTTCACTGAAAATCAAGAGGACTTTTTTTTTACTTGTTGAGACCATCCATTTAAACAACTCTCAAGTCTTTGTATATCAAATTTGTTCCAGCCATTGGAATTATTTTAAAAATTACAGCATGGAAAGTAGAATGTGGGAATTTCACAGAATCCTACAATCCAGGTAGTTGATTATAACCACTTAAAGACCGGAAGATTTACTCTCTTAATGACCAGGTCATTTTTTGAGAAAGGGCACTGCATCGCTTTAACTGACAATTGCGCGATCGTGCGACGCTGTACCCAAACAAAATTGACGTCCTTTTTTTCCCACAAATAGAGCTTACTTTCTTGGTGTTATTTATTCACCTCTGTGGGTTTTTTTTTTGCGTTATAAATAAAAAAAGATCAACAATTTTGAAAAAGGAACAATATTTTTTACTTTTTTCTATAATAAATATCCAAAAAAACCCCAAATTTCTTCATCAGTTTAGGCTAATATGTATTCTTCTACATATTTTTGGTAAGAAATCGGTACTGTGACATGCAGCGGACAGATCGTCACTTTTGACACTTTTGTGAAACCATTGACATTTATACAGTGATCAGAGCTAAAAATAGCCACTGATTACTGTATAAATGTCACTAGCAGGGAAGGGGTTAACACTAGGGGGCGATAAAGGGGTTAAGTGTTCCCTAGGGAGGTGTTTCTAACTGTGGGGGCAGTGTACTGACTGGGAGTAGAGAGAGATCGCTGTTCCTAATCACTAGGAACAGTGGATCTCTCTCTATTTCCCTGTCAGAACTGGATCTGTCTGTTTACTCTGAAGAACGATCGCGGGTGGCCGGTGGACATCGTGGCCACCGACTACGTGCATCAGCTCCAGGTTCTCGTGGCAGGCACCACCTAAAGCAGCTGCTGTACAGCTATGGAAATTTGCACAAGGGAGCCAACCTGCCGCCATATAACGACGGTGGCTGGTCAGCAAGTAGTTAAAAGAAGACTGACTGTAAGACTTTGCACACCTTTTCTTTTGATGCACCTGGAATTTATTGAGCTAATTTCAATCAATTGGGCTTTAGCATTTTACAGGATTTTTACAAAATAAGTATAATGCAGGCCATACATGGGTCAAATTCGGAGCGAATTTTCTATCAAAAATCAGAAATTATTGTAATCTGACCAACAAAGCCTTCAATTTCACCTCCATGTTGCTACAGAAAAGAAATGTCATGGTCGGGAATCTTCTTTGCTTTCCAGGTCACAGCTCATGTGCATTTCTTTTCCGATTAAATTATATTTCTCGCACAATTCTCCCATCATTGATTACATTTATGTTTGTTTTTCAAAAATTTCCAACATGCCTGATCACTCAAATTCGAAATTCACAATTACGATCTTGAAAAGAAAATTTGTTCGGAATTCGATCCATGTATGGCTGGCTTTAAGCTGGGGTGTGATGCTATCAGGGTTTTGAGGATGAGGCTTAGAAGATCAAGATTTTCTGTCTCAGCAAATTTATGTGCAGATTTACCTAGGATATTTTTTTTAACCATAATGCACTGTATGGTCTTTGAACTATAGCCAGGTTTTACAGTAGAATGTCTAGTGAGGGAGCTTTTGTTTAAGCTATTCCACTCAATATAAAAGGAGGGGCACAGGATTGGAAGCTGTTGCAGGGAAAGCTGACAAACAGATTAGGGGGATCTAGGGTCAGATAGGAAACCATATTTAATAATCCTGATCATTATCTCTTTGGGCAATAAACCCCTTTGCTGACTATTTTAATTTTTATTGCCAACTATTTGGTTGTTCATTTTACTTTGTGGTTGATTCAAGGTCAGGGGTCACTTTTAGCTGCCGCCCAGACCATGACAAACTTTTTTGCTTTTGCTGCTGCAAAACTTCTCTTTAGAAAATCAGGCTTTTGTTTCAGGGGTGGTATTTGGGGGGCTACATCTATGTTGGGGGTAAATGTCCTTTTTATTTTATGTTGATGTGGCATGTATTTAAGGATAATCTGATTTTTTTTTAAGTGTGTGGGTTCCCAGTGCAGTATTTACTTGCTACTAACCAAATTCTCTTTGAGCTGCCTTAAATCCACATTCACAAGAAAAAAAAAATAGATGGTAACATTCATCGCATCCTTATCACCATAGATAGAATACAATTTAGACCAGTGGTTCTCAACTCCTGTCCTCAGGGCCCAGCAACAGGCCAGGTTTGCAAGATAACTGAAAATAACTGAATAACTGAAATACATCACAGGTGATATCATTTGCTGCTCAGTGATTGCAGTATTTTAGTCTGAATCTCCCCAAGGTAATACTTAAAATCTGGCCTGTTAGTGGGTCCTGGGGACAGGAGTTGAGAACCACTGATTTAGACACTCAGGCCTTTCATGGCTGAATTAAACTGTTGCTGACCAATTTTACATTGCCTTATCTCTACAGCGTCTGAATATTGGTCATAAAACCCCAGCCTATGCGCTTTGTCTCTCATAAATGAGGGCCTAACCTTGTTATTTGTAATTGTTCTGCTGCTGGCCAGATTTAGGCTTCATTCACACTTCATAATTTGGAATTGCTGGCAGAATTGCCGCAATTCTGCCAATGATTGCCAATCGCTTGTCGATCACTGCACAACGCACAGTGCACTTTTGGGTGCCATTATCCTTTAGTGGCACCCTAAACACAATGGAATTCTGCCACGATGGTCACTCAACAAATCACACCTTTCAAAGCTTCTTTTATGGTGACAAACCCATGTAGGGAAGCCCATTCAAGTGAATAGGCTGGCTCTATGTGACACACAAAATTGTGTACAAAATCACAAAATAAAATTAAAAGTGGGAATATTAAAAATTATCTGCTGGTTACCAATTTTACACACAATTTTATCTGTATCATCTGTGGTTTATATATTCTTCTTAAAGCCTTTTGGCCAGCAGCAAGACAGAGAACAGGGCTAGCCATAGAATACTACTGGACAAATTCTATTTACTGGACCAAGTGGGTATCTTACTGTTTGATGTAAAAGTATGTGTTGCTGATGAAGCTACCTGGAGAAATCTATTTTTTTTTTTAACTGAAATGCTGCTGCTGTATATAAGTTAAACTAATTGTGAAAGACCAATGTGTGCTGATATTGAGCCTGTTCATAAATGTTGTACAGTACTGTTTTGAAACATCAAGTACAGCTTTGAGCCATTGCCCAAGCATGTTACTTTAAGGATTTGTCTATTTTCACTCAAAGTCACATAAAAAGACTCCTATCGCTCTATGCCATATTAAAAAAAAGTTTGCATTGGTATATGTTATAGTATTGGGGTGATCATACTCATGTGGTAGGTGCATTTTCCAATGAGTTGCAACAGTCCAAACTGTATTTTAGGGCATGGCAAACCTACTTTTATTGAACTAAATGGAAAGTTCACATAAACACCAGTTGCCCACGCAGGGGTTCCTCCACATCAACATAAATAGTCAACTGAAAATGTCAAGCCACCTGGATCCCTATTCAGCAGCACTGCTGCTCTTCTTACCCTCCCTCTGACTGTATTGTCCAGTTTCTCTGGTTTTCTTGGCTTGCTCAGCCTCTAGTCAAAGTACCCTGCTGCATGGCCCAGTCCTGACCTCTGGATAGGGGTTCTCCTGACACCTCAATAGGAGCCCACTTGACTCCTGGAATGAAACCTTCTGTCTCCCGGCTGGAACACCTCTGACTTCTGGTTGAGACTTCCTGTCACTTGACTACTGGCTGGGGCACCTCTGACCCCTGGCTGAAACCTCCTGTCTCCAACATGGGAGCTGTCTCCAAGCATAGTGTAGAGCAGGGTGGGCAAGATTGCAGGGGCTTGCCCACCGTACTGAGAATATGTCACTATAATCCACTGAGTCTGGGCAGAATGACAGGCGGATTGATTTGTCAGCTGGCCCAATCATGTACAGCATGAGTCACTGCTTATTGTATTGACAGATGTGCAGATCACCCTACCACTCACTCTGGTTGCTGTGCTGCTTTTTGCTGTGCCATGGTGGCGGTGCACAGCAGCAGAACAGTGATGCTTCGCATTTTGGCAGGACTGTTCGGGTGGGGGGGGGTTAGACTACCCTGTCCCCCCCATCTATGCCCCTGTGCAGTGCATAGGACTTTTTTATTTCTTGTATAATGGAATTTGCCCTATAGTGCTGTGCAGGATTTGCAGGAGTACAGGAGTTGGCTACTTCTCCAGCCCATCCCTTCCTACAGTGGTAGGTTCTAAGCAGGAAGAAAGAAAACATGAACATGCAACCATATACTGAATAGGTAAAGTTACAAAAGGAAAAGTATTTGATCAGTGAAGTTGCTGGCAGAGATGTAAGCACCTGCATTTCTAAATGATGTATCTTCCTACAGTATGTGCAGTGGTTTTTACTTGAGTTTTTTAATAATCCTATCTTACTGCTGTGCTCCAGGATAGTAAGCTGATCAAAAAAATCTTCTAAAAACAACTTGAAAAGATTCTGTGCAGATGCCTTGGATGTTTCTCAGCAGATCTAAAACTTCCCATCTGTGTCAAGATGTTTCTGTGCGTAATTAGTGATCACATTTTGGGTCTTGACACCCTTCAATTTTATTGTAATTATACAGTATGTACAACGTGATCAAAGCTCTCGACCTTAGATTTTCCCTAAATATCATCAGGGTAACATTTCTGGCAATCCCTCTGGTTTCAAAGGCTCTGACTTTGATATTTTAGTGATTTCCTTTTAGCCACATACTGTGTAACAGCAGTAATAATAGGGGAACATTTTAATCTAGGTGGTGAAATGAATGGAGAGATGATTTTAGTTATCGTCTATATACTTTAACCTATTTCTAGTATTGAAATAGTTCCAAACAAGTTTTGTCTGGATCTAAAAATAATATTCTGTATTTGTAAAAAAAATTGTCAAGGACCTGGAACATGGTTGTGTTGATCTCTCTATTACTCCAGATTTTTATTTAGTTCTCATAATAAAATGTATTCATGTCTAATATTACAGCCTTAGCATGTAGGACATTTGTGGCACTCTTATATTACTATAAACCATATAGTTTCTTAAGAAAAATAGGTCTTGCAACTTTTTTATTATTATATTTTTTTCTGGTAATCTGGTTTCTCATATTTTTAGTTCCAAATAATTGTTCTTCAAGTTTAAAGGGTACAATCCTATAGGCAAGACAATGAGACAATAAAGTAAACATCATCATGTATTGGTGAGCAAGAGATCATCTCCGCCCTTACAGATAATGTATGAGTATCAAACACATTAGGCAACTAAAACAAACGATAACAATTCAATAGGTATATCTTCAAGGCAAGAAAAAAAAAAAACATTTTGCTTCAACCTGACTTAAAGTGACACTAAAGTTAAATTATTATTTTTTTTTTAAATAACAAACATGTCATACTTACCTCCACTGTGCAGCTCATTTTGCACAGAGTGGCCCTGATCCTGCTCTTCTGGGGTCTCTCGGCGGCTCTCTCGGCGGCTCTCTCGGCTCCTCTCTGCATTAGATAACCCCCTGGGAGAAGGGGGTTACCTTGCGGGTGCACTCCCAAGTCCAGCATTCGGCATCCATAGATGCCAAATGCAGGACTCAGCCCCATCCCCCGTCATTGGATTTGATTGACAGCAGCGGGAGCCAATGGCTGCGCTGCTATCAATCTATCCAATCAACCTGCCAAGAACCCCCTAGCCGAGAGATGGCGCGTCCCCCTGGGACAAGTTCAAGGGTTCAGGTAAGTAAAATGAGGGGGTTGGGGGCCCGTCACTGTCAGGCGTTTTTTCACCTTAATGCATAGGATGCATTAAGGTGAAAAAACACTTACCTTTACAACCCCTTTAATTAGTGGCCAAACATATCAATGCAGAGATGGATTATGTCACAAGTTGGGCACATCAAACTACTCCTTGGAAGGGAGGGGGCATGGGGGGGAGAGTAGGAAGAATGTCAGGAGGGAGATGAAAGGGTTTTATGAGGGAAAACACAGAGAGGCCTGATCTGGGTGAGAAAGGTGAGAAAGTGAGAGGTGCTGGGCCGGGAAAGGGGAGGTAGGGGCATACATTCTCCTTTTCTAATTCCCACTCCCTTTTCCCCTTTTTTAAATTTGTTAGCATGGGTCATGCTCCCATTGGCTGTTGTTCAGTAACCAGGAGAATTCTGCCGACTCTGCAAAATTCAGCCAACAGGCGCATGTTTTACAAATGCTGGCTGGGGTCTCCCTAGCCTGATGAACTAGGTCCTCCATTTCAGCAGTTCTCCTAACGGTTAGGTGCAGGACCAGAGACCTTTTATAAGCCGACTGAGGTAGGGTTGTGTGATGGAGGAGATATGCTTGTTGTGAGGCGGTGCACCTCTTTCCAGAAGGGTTGTATCTGTGGACAGTCCCACCAGATGGGAAGTAATCACCTGGATTCTGTATTGCACCTCCAGCAAAGCGGCGATACAGTGGGGTAATATTTGTGTAGTTTATCTGGGGTTCTGTACCATCTCGGATTTTTAATCCCTTTTCTTGCACTGATACATTTGTCGAGCCTTTATGGATGTTGGTGTAAATGTGCTCCCAAGAGGGATAAGGCTAGGTTCCCTTCCCATTGTTGGCTAGCCTTGTTCATTTTAGGGTCACAGTTGGCAAGCATGAGAGTATATAGATCAGATATCAGATGTCTTTGGAGTTCAGATCTAGTATATGACGCTTCAAAGGAGGTAAGGTCTCTGCACCTTTTCTTGCACTGATACATTTGTCGAGCCTTTATGGATATTGGTGTAAATGTTCTCCCAAGAGGGCTAAGGCTAGGTTCCCTTCCCATTGTTGGCTAGCCTTGTTCATTTTAGGGTCACAGTTGGCGAGCATGAGAGTATATAGATCGGATATCAGATGTCTTTGGAGTTCAGATCTAGTATATGACGCTTCAAAGGAGGTAAGGTCTCTGCACTATTTGGACAGGGGTTTAGAGCTGTTCAGGAAATATCTAATCTACAGATAATCGTAGAAGGAGATCAGAAATCAGATCCCCTTTACAATTTTACGTCAGAAATGTAAATTTGCCAAAGAAATTTTCAGCCCGGATGAGTATCTTGTGATCTGGGTTGTGTAAGGTATAATCTGAAAGACTAAGAGGGAATTCTGGATTAAGACTAATTGGGGTTGGAGGGCCTGGGGAGGACAAGAGATTTAATTTCCTACACGCTGCACGGAAGGTCTGTAATATAGGATCTATTAGGGCATGGTTTACTCTCTCCTTTGGAATCAGGTTCTTCCTAATCCATAGTAGGTGGCATACTGGGATCTGGTAAAATTAATCATCTAGCCACACCCATGCTTTAGTGTGGGTATGGACATGCCAGTCTATTACCCTGGCTAGGTGGCAAGACCATTAATATTTATGTATATCCAGGAGGCCCATATCCACTTTCAGTTTGGCAGTCAGTAGTCTGTCCCATCCCAGCCATGCGTGTTTGGTAAGCCATATGAAGTTAGTTAGCATATCTGTTTATATGAGGTGAATAATGGTGATGGGATTTTGCTTAGCAGAGTTTGTAGGAGATAGAAAATTCTTTAGAGGACAATCAATTTGATAATGGCTGCTCTACCAAACCATGAGAGATGCCCAGATGCCCATTTATGTAGGTCTTGTTGGATAACTTTTAGAATTGGGAAAACGTTTCTGCTGTAGAGGTTGCTTCATTTTACAGGGAGTTGGACTCCAATATAAGTTATAGCATGTGGGTCCCATCCGAAGGGAAAGTTGTTCTGGAATTGTATAAAGGTGGCTTGCGGGAGGGAAATGTTTAATGCCTGGGATTTGGAGAAATAAATTTTTGGTTTGATAAAGTTTTGAATAGGGAGAAGTCTTTTAGTAAGTTAGGAATTGTGGTAATGGGATCAGTAAGTAACATCAGAATATCATCTGCGTAGGCCGTTAATTTGTGGGGATATCGAGTCCTTTAATATCAGGGTTGGCTCTCAGTCTACGAAGTAGGGGCTCTAAGATAAGTACAAAGATGAGGGGAGATAAGGGACAGCCCTGGTGTGTGCCAATCGATGTGGAGAAGGCGTTCAACAGGTGGCCATTTATTCAGACTTTAGTCATGTGTGTTGAGTATAATGCAAGAATGAAGTGTAGCATGCGGCATTCAGTGCTTTAAGGCTCCTGTCATGTAGTCCCAGGCCACTCTGTTGAATGCCTTCTCTGCATCGAGTGACAGGAAAAAGCCAGATTTACAGGATGAGGATAGCTAGTGGTGTATACTAATGGCTTTAAGGGTGTTGTCCCTCACCTCACATCCAGGGTGAGGTGTCGGCATTAATGATTTCATGTCGGCATTAAGAAGTGAGATGGGTCTGTAGTTAGAGACAACCAAGATGTCTTTGTGTGCTTCAGTATCACCTTTATGTGGCCTTCCAATAGGGCTTGACTTGGAGAAGAAGGTGAGGAAAGTGAATTGAACATTTTTAGAAAATTTGGGAGTAGAGTGTCTGCAAAAGTTTTATAATAGCTGATTGTTAACCCATCTGGACCTGGGCTTTTCCTCTGTTTAAGAAGTTTTAGAACCTTTATCGTTTCCTCCAGGGAGATTTGACGTTCCAGGTCTGAGACTTCTGAGGATGTTAAGGGTTTGGGACTATATTGTCTTAGGAAATGGCAATCGTCTCACTTCTTTCGCTATTGTCTGTGGGTGTGCTCAGGGACAATAGGTTGTAAAGTTTAGAATAGTAGTGGACAATCTATTTGGCTATACCTTCTG
The DNA here is from genome assembly GCA_037952925.1 of Lithobates clamitans. Classification (NCBI taxonomy): domain Eukaryota; kingdom Metazoa; phylum Chordata; class Amphibia; order Anura; family Ranidae; genus Lithobates; species Lithobates clamitans. The sequence goes on from JBBGZY010000806.1 coordinate 2,511,551, forward strand.
TGGTATGCATCCCGAGGGATCAGTTATTGAGTGCACTGTTGATGCAGCATTTTTCGGCTTGGAGGGCTCGGTTTCTCATATTTTTGTCCATTTTAACACCAGTCTGTGTCCCATCATGCCTACGCACATTAGGCATTTTAATCAGTGCTTTGGCTTGTAAAAAAAAAAGATTTTGTGCTGCTTTAAGGTTGCTCTAAACCCTCTATTTGTCCTCCTGATGACCACTGACTTTGAGACAGAAATTAATGGAAAATCCAAAATTTTGCAGTTGTTACAAGAACAAGAGGTGAAGGTACATTTTCCAATGGGAATACCTGTTCTGGTGACAGTTGCTTTCCTTCACTTTTTGCAGGTATTTATTTAGTCCCAACAGTTTTGCAGCACTCACTATACTGTACATTCACATCAGTCCCTGCTCTCAATGAGATTACAATCTAAGGTTAATATCTCACACACATACACGCTAGTGCCAGTTATCCCATTAGCATGTCTTTGGGGTGCAGTAGGAAACCAGAGTGCCCCCACACAAGTACAGAACATGTAAACCACACAAGTACAGAGCATGTAAACTTAATGCAGGTAGCATCCTGGCCCAGATTTGAACTGAGGGCCCCAGCATTGCACGTCAGATATGCTAGCCACTAAGGTACTGAGCTACCCAAGTTATATTATGTTTGACAGAAGTGTTATTCCTTCACCACTTTTTCTATCCTAAATTTTACATTTTGTCTATATGCATAGAATGCATTAAGATAAAAAAAAACCCTTCTGCCTTTAGAAACATTTATAAATGCTCCTTTTTGCCTAGGGTACCAGAAAATATACTTTTACTCACCTAATCTCTTGCTTCTGCTGTTTTCTGCTTTTATGTGACTGGGACCCCTTAAACCTTTTTTCTCTAAAGTGTCCTGACCACCGGTCTCAGCTCTGATGTCATGAAGCTGAGGGCCCACCTACAATCCAGAGCATTGGAGAGTAAAGGTGAGCACCAGCTGCAAAGGAGTGAGGGATAAAGTAAGTAAAGCTCCTATTTTTCTTGGCACACTAGACAAAAAGGAGCATTTAATCCTTGTTTATTAGGGAGAGCCACAATGCTATTTTTTTTTCTAGTTCTATCTTTCTAGTCTTCAGACTTGAGACAAGCTAACACCTGGTGATCCTGCCATTAACTACTTGAAGATTGGAATGTTTCACCCCCTTCTAGTCCATGTTATTTTTAAGTTTTCAGTGCTGTAACACTTTGAATTTCAATTACTCAGTCATGCAGCACTGTACCCATACAGTACAGGCACTTTTAAAATTACACCCCATTATTAGAAGTTGAATTGTGAGCTTTCCTTTGGCCTGACACAAATAGCTGTTTACCAGAAATAGACAGAGGGGTAGCTGGTGGTTTTCCTACTCCCACTCCTTTCCTTATCTTTTTTGTGCTACTCCCCCCCCTTTTTTTCTCCCTCTCCTACTCCCTCCCCACCCATAGTAGCTTAGTTCTAATAGAGAGGGGCGGTGGGACTGGGGACTAGATGTGATAACCAACCTCCACTGCCACGCCCTCCACGACCTGCTTATAGACCTTGCCATAAATGCTTATACCTTGCCTGTTCTTATTGGTTAAATACTACAGGGCTATCCCTGAGACAATTCCAGGTAGGCGGGATATCTTCAATATCTGCTGCTCATTTGCTTCATGCTCAGGAAGGTTTTCTTTTAATTTAATATCATAATATTCATTAGATGGAAATGTTACATCTTGACTTTGTTTTATTTGTAACTGTCTGAACCCATTTACAGTACATGATTTAATGTACTTGGAGCCATTTTGTGTAATTTTGCGTTAAACCTTCAATAAAATGTCTATGCAACATAAAAAAAAGGAAAGAATTACACCCCAAAATACATTCTGGTACTCCTCCTGAGTACGGTGATACCACATATGTGAGACTTTTTCACAGCCTAGCCAACACAGAGAGGCCCAAAATCCATAAATAACGTGTCTAATTTCCTGACTACTTATCACATTTTTTTGAAACTTTGACTGGTCTACATTATTACTAATTATGACTCATAAAATCATCCCCCATGCACTACCCCCTTTAACTGGAGAGGCAGGAGCTGGGGGTGTACACATACTGGGGCTGCAATGCTTTTCCTTCTCAGCCATGGCAAAAATTATACCCCACTTTCAAGCAAATGGGGGCACTTGTGTGGGGTCCAAGAGGTTATCCTCGCCGCCTGTCAAATGATCTCTGAAGAGCTATCTAAACACATATCAGTCCTCAGAAAGCACCACACATGTGAACAAGGCCTTATAGTGACATTGCGACTGATGTGGTGGTGACTGTCTGAACTGGACTAGTAACATTGTACTGCTCACCACCACAGCAGTACAATGTCACCACAGTGACATTGCACTTGCTCTAGCAACAGTAAAGTGTGATGGGTCTGTTATGCTGCTGTCTTCATCAATCCCCTCTACCCCTGGTTTAAAAATAATCAGACCACACAAACGAAACAATCTAAGGGTAAACTTGCAAATAATAATGTAATAAATATTATTCTTAACCATCACTTTTTTAAAAAGCAACAAATGCAATACTACCACCTAATGGGTAGGGATGAGTCGAACACCCCCCGGTTCGGTTCGCACCAGAACCTGCGAACGGACCGAAAATTTTGCAGGAACTTTAGAACCCCATTGAAGTCTATGGGACTCGAACATTTGAAATCAAAAGTACTACATTTAAAGGCTAATTTGCATGGTATTGTCCTAAAAAGGGTTTGGGGACCCGGGTCCTGCCCCAGGGGACATGTATCAATGCAAAAAAAAGTTTTAAAAACAGCCTCTTTTTTGGGAGCAGTGATTTTAATGATGCTTAAAGTGAAAAAAAAGTGTAATATTCCTTTAAATATCGTACCTGGGGGTTGTCTATAGTATGCGTGTAAAGTGGCGCATGTTTCCCTTGCTTAGAACAGTCCCTGCACAAAATGACATTTTTAAAGGTATAAAAGTCATCAACTGCTTGCGGCTTTAATATCGGGTCCCGGCAATATGGATGAAAATCAGTGAGACAAATGGCATGGGTACCCCCCCGCCAGTCCATTACCAGGCCCTTTGGGTCTTGTATGGATATTAAGGGGAACCCCGCACCCAAATTAATAAAAGGAAAGGCGTGGGGCCCCCAGGCCCTATATACTCTGAACAGCAGTATACAAGCAGTATAAACAAGACAGGGACTGTAGGTTTGTTGTTAAGTAGAATCTGTTTGTACTTTTGAACTGGTACATTTTTAAAGTGTAGCTCCAGCCAAAAAATCTATTTTTAAACATTTTGGAAAATATAGGGAAGGGTTATCACCCCTGTGACATTTGTTTTGCTGTCTGTGCACCTTTTCAGAAGATTTCACCTCACTTTATGTCCCAATGACAAATGTTTTTTGACAGTTTGAGGTTTTTAGTGAAACAAGGATTGGTGATAAAACATCAGTGGAGAGGAGACACGTTTTTCCCATATTAACTCTTACAGGAGAGAATTTCCCTTCCTAGGGGTAAATTTCATCTCACTACCTGTTGTCTCCTTCTGTTTGCAAGTAGGAGGTGTTTGTAAGTTGGATGTTTGAAAGTAGGGGCCTGCCCTATATACTCTGCAGAAATTGTGGCCTTAGGTGTTGGTGTTGCCACAACACTGTAAGCCCTCACAGTTACTCTTGGTGGGCGCAGGAACAGGCTCTGCTGTGAAATATTAGATCAAGAATTGTAATTACATGCCCCTGTTGAACAGGGTCAGAAAAATTGGGCCTTTGGTGGTGGTGGTGTTGGTGTTGCCACAACACTGTAAGTCCTCACAGTTACTTTTGGTGGGCGCTGGAACGGGCCCTGCTGTGAAATATTAGATCAAGAATTGTAATTACATGCACCTGTTGAACAGGGGCAGAAAAATTGGGCCTTTGGTGGTGGTGGTGGTGGTGGCGGTGGTGTTGCCACAACACTGTAAGTCCTCACAGTTACTCTTGGTAGAATTTGGAACAGGCCCTGCTGTGAAATATTAGATCAAGAATTGTAATTACATGCACCTGTTGAACAGGGGCAGAAAAATTGGGCCTTTGGTGGTGGTGGTGCTGGTGCCACAACACTGTAAATCCTCACAGTTACTCTTGGTGGGCGCAGAAACGGGCCCTGCTGTGAAATATTAGATCAAGAATTGTAATTACATGCACCTGTTGAACAGGGGCAGAAAAATTGGGCCTTTGGTGGTGGTGGTGTTGCCACAACACTGCAAGTCATCACAGTTCCTCTTGGTGGGCGCAGAAACGGGCCCTGCTGTGAAATATTAGATCAAGAATTATAATTACATGCCCCTTTTGAACAGGTGCAGAAAAATTGGGCCTTAGGCACTGGTGCCACGACACTGCAACCCCTCACAGATACTCTAGTTGGAGCGCAGGAACGAGCCCTGCTGCAAAGTATTGCATCAAAAATTGTAATTACACGTCCCTGTTAAACAGGGGCTGAAAAATTGGGCCTTAGGCACTGGTGCTGGTGCCACAACACTGCAACCCCTCACAGATACTCTAGTTGGAGCACAGGAATGAGCCCTGCTGCAAAGTATTGCATAAAAAATTGTAATTACACACCCCTGTTAAATAGGGGCTGAAAAATTGGGCCTTAGGAACTGGTGCTGGTGCCACAACACTGCAACCCCTCACAAATAGTCTAGTTGGAGCGCAGGAACGAGCCCTGCTGCAAAGTATTGTATTAAAAATTGTAATTACACGCCCCTGTTAAACAGGGACTGAAAAATTGGGCCTTAGGCACTGGTGCTGGTGCCACAACACTGCAACCCCCCACAAATACTCTAGTTGAGCGCAGCAACGAACCCTCCTTGCAAAATATTGCATCAAAAATTGTAATTACACGCCCCTGTTAAACAGGGGCTGAAAAATTGGGCCTTAGCCACTGGTGGCGGCGCCCAGAACCAAAATTATTCTTACAAGCTATCAGCATGATCATTGAGGAGGAAGAGGATAGTCACTCAGCATTAGGGATGAGCCGATCACCCCCCTGTTCGGTTCGCACCAGAACATGCGAACAGGAAAAAAGTTTGTTCGAACACGCGAACACCGTTAAAGTCTATGGGACACGAACATGAATAATCAAAAGTGCTAATTTTAAAGGCTAATATGCAAGTTATTGTCATAAAAAGTGTTTGGGGACCTGGGTCCTGCCCCAGGGGACATGGATCAATGCAAAAAAAAGTTTTAAAAACGGCCATTTTTTCAGGAGCAGTGATTTTAATAATGCTTAAAGTCAAACAATAAAAGTGTAATATCCCTTTAAATTTCGTACCTGGGGGGTGTCTATAGTATGCCTGTAAAGGGGCGCATGTTTCCTGTGTTTAGAACAGTCTGACAGCAAAATGACATTTTGAAGGAAAAAACACATTTAAAACTACCCGCGGCTATTGCATTGCCGACAATACACATAGAAGTTCATTGATAAAAACGGCATGGGAATTCCCCAAAGGGGAACCCCGAACCAAAATTAAAAAAAAAAAAATGACGTGGGAGTCCCCCTAAATTCCATACCAGGCCCTTCAGGTCTGGTATGGATATTAAGGGGAACCCCGGCCAAAATTTAAAAAAAAAATGATGTGGGGTTCCCCCTAAATTCCATACCAGACCCTTCAGGTCTGGTATGGATTTTAAGGGGAACCCCGCGCCAAAAAAAAAACGGCGTGGGGTCCCCCCAAAGATCCATACCAGACCCTTATCCGAGCATGCAACCTGGCAGGCCACAGGAAAAGAGGGGGGAACGAGAGTGCGCCCCCCCTCCTGAATCGTACCAGGCCACATGCCCTCAACATTGGGAGGGTGCTTTGGGGTAGCCCCCCAAAACACCTTGTCCCCATGTTGATGAGGACAAGGGCCTCATCCCCACAACCCCGGCCGGTGGTTGTGGGGGTCTGCGGGCGGGGGGCTTATCGGAATCTGGAAGCCCCCTTTAACAAGGGGACCCCCAGATCCCGGCCCCCCCCGTGTGGAATGGTAAGGGGGTACTTACCCCTACCATTTCACTAAAAAACTGTCAAAAATGTTAAAAATGACAAGAGACAGTTTTTGACAATTGCTTTATTTAAATGCTTCTTCTTTCTTCTATCTTCCTTCATCTTCTGGTTCTTCTGGTTCTTCCTCCGGCGTTCTCGTCCAGCATCTCCTCCGCGGCGTCTTCTATCTTCTTCTCCGCGGGCCGCTCCGCACCCATGGCATGCAAAAAAAAGTTTTAAAAACGGACGTTTTTTTGGGAGCAGTGATTTTAATAATGCTTAAAGTGAAACAATAAAAGTGTAATATTCCTTTAAATTTCATACCTGTGGGGTGTCTATAGTATGCCTGTAAAGGGACGCATGTTTCCTGTGTTCAGAACAGTCTGACATAAAAATGACATTCAAAAAAAAAAAGTCATTTAAAACTACTTGCGGTTATTAATGAATTGCCGGTCTGACAATACAATTCATTGATAAAAACGGCATAGGAATTCCCCATAGGGGAACCCCGAACCATAATTTAAAAATAAAAATGACGTGGGGGTCCCCCTAAATTCCATACCAGGCCCTTCAGGTCTGGTATGGATATTAAGGGGAACCCCGGCCAAAATTTTTTTTTAAAAATGGCGTGGGATCCCCCTCAAAATCTATACCAGACCCTTAAGGTTTGGTATGGATTTTAAGGGGACCCCTGCGTCAAAATGAAAAAAAATCCATACCAGACCCTTATCCAAGCACGCAACCTGGCAGGCCGCAGGAAAAGAGGGGGGGACGAGAGAGCGCCCCCCCTCCTGAACCGTACCAGGCCACATGCCCTCAACATTGGAAGGATGCTTTGGGTTAGCCCCCAAAACACCTTGTCCCCATGTTGATGGGGACAAGGGCCTTATCCCCACAACCCTTGCCCAGTGGTTGTGGGGGTCTGCGGGCGGGGGGCTTATCGGAATCTGGAAGCCCCCTTTACCCAGATCCTGGCCCTCCCCCCTGTGTGAAATGGTAAGGGGGTACAAAAGTCTGACCCCCCACTGATGTCATGGGGAATGCCACAGGGAAGTCCCCGTCAAGTCCCTGTGCGTCAGAGGGGGCGGGGTCACCGGTGGCGCTGCCCTCCATTATTTAAGAACCGTCAGAAGAGGAGAAGCATCACACAGCGGGAGCCTCCCATCATGCTGGATGCGGAGCGGTCCGAGAAGAAGAAGGGAAGAAGACACCAGCGCCGCAGAGGAAGATGCCGAACGAGAAAACCGGAGGAAGAACCAGAAGAACCAGAAGAACCAGAAGAAGAAGAAGATGGAGGAAGAAACTGAAGGAAGATAGAAGATAGAAGAAAGAAGAAGCATTTAAATAAAGGAATTGTCAAAAACTGTCTCTTGCAATTTTTAACATTTTTGACACTTTTTTGTGAAATGGTAGGGGTACTTTTGTACCCCCTTACCATTTCACACAGGGGGGAGGGCTGGGATCTAGGGGTCCCCTTGTTAAAGGAGGCTTCCAGATTCCGATAAGCCCTCTGCCCGCAGACCCCACAACCACCGGGCAAGGGTTGTGGGGATGAGGCCTTTGTTCCCATCAACATGGGGACAAGGTGTTTTGGGGGGCTACCCCAAAGAACCCTCCCAATGTTGAGGGCATATGGCCTGGAACGGTTCAGGAGGGGGGGCGCTCTCTCGTCCCCCCCCCTCTTTTCCTGCAGCCTGCCAGGTTGCGTGCTCGGATAAGGGTCTGGTATGGATTTTTGGGGGACCCCGCGCCATTTAAAAAAAAAAAATTGGCGCAGGGTTCCCTTTAAAATCTATACCAGACCTAAAGGGTCTGGTATAGATTTTGAGGGGGACCCCACGCCATTTTTTTTTTGTTAATTTTGGCTGAGGTTCCCCTTAATATCCATACCAGACCTGAAGGGCCTGGTATGGAATTTAGGGGGACCCCCCACATCATTTTTTTTTTACATTTTGGTTCGGGGTTCCCCTGTGGGGAAATCCCATGCCGTTTTTATCAATGAACTTTTATGTGTATTGTCGGACCGGCAATTCATTAATAGCCGCCAGAATTTTTACTTTTTTTCCTTTGAAATGTCATTTTGCTGTCAGACTGTTCTAAACACGGGAAACATGCGCCCCTTTACAGGCATACTATAGACACCCCCCAGGTATGAAATTTAAAGGAATATTACACTTTTATTGTTTCACTTTAAGCATTATTAAAATCCCTGCTCCTGAAAAACTGCAGTTTTTAAAACTTTTTTTTGCATTGATCTATGTCCCCTGGGGCAGGACCCAGGTCACCAAACACTTTTTATGACAATAACTTGCATATAAGCCTTTAAAAATAGCACTTTTGATTTCTCCCATAGACTTTTAAAGGGTGTTCCGCGGCTTTCGAATTTGCCACGAACACCCCAAATTGTTCGCTGTTCAGGGAACTGGCGAACAGCCGATGTTCGAGTCGAACATGAGTTCGACTCAAACTCGAAGCTCATCCCTACTCAAGACCCAGTAACCCAGAGGATTTTCGGTGGGAAAGGTGTCCTAGTCAGATCTTGCCCCTAGGTATTCCTGCACCATGTAAAACAGACGCTGGCGATGGTTGCTGGAACTGATCATACCTTGGGGCTGCGGACTAAAAAATTGTCTGAACGCATTGGTCAGACGGCCACCTTCTCCACCACTCCTTCTTTGACTGACCGAAGCCTCAACAACATGTTGTCCAGGAACAGGAGTTTGTAACCTCCCAGTCTCTGGGATCCCATCCCGAAGATGTTTCATCCTCTGCTCCCTCTGCAATGGCAAGATAAGGTCTGCAACCTTACCCTTGTAACATGGATCAAAGAGGGTTGCCAGCCAATACTAATCCCTTTCCTTGATACCACGAATACAAGGATCCTTCCGCAGGCTTTGCAGCGTAGGTTTGCTGAGGCATTTGGTACGGAGTACTCTGGGTCACTAAGGACGACATGATCCACAGCCACCTCCTCCCAGCCACGTACAAGTCCATGAAACTGTAATGATCCCTTAAAGACTGCTGCTGATGCTGAGTGCTAGGCTCCACCTCCATGGTGACACAATCATTCTCTTCCTCCTCCTCCTCCTCGTCCTCTTCCTGTGTGATCGGCGGGCACGCAGGAACACTGTCTGGATAAAGGGGGCCTTGAGAGCTAAGGAAGTCCTCCTCTTCCTGCCTCTGTTCTGCCTCAAGTGCCCTGTCCATTATTCCTCACAGCGCGTACTTTAACAGGTGGACAAGGGGGACAGTGTCACTGATGCGTGCACTGTCACTGCTCACCATCCTCGTGGGTTCCTCAAATGGTGACAGGACAGTGCATGCATCCCTACTCTTGGCCCACTGGCGTGGGAAAAAAAAAACAAGCTCCCCTGACCCTGTCCTGGTGCCATAGCCACACAGGTACTCATTGATGGCCCTCAGCTGCATGTGCAGCTGCTGCAGCATGGCCAACGTTGAGTTCCACCTGGTGGGCATGTCACAGATTAGGCGGTTCTTGGGCAGGTTAAATTCCTTTTGGAGGTCAGCCAGCCGAGCACTGGTAGTATAAGAGTATTTTGGAGGCGTGGTGGCGGAACAACCTACAACACTACTGCACCCTGTCCTGCATCCTTCGCAGCTGCCAGAAGAGTCACCCAGTGCGCGGTGAAAGATAGGTAATGTTCCTGTCCATGCCTGCCGGACCATGAGTCAGCGGTAATATGCACCTTACCGCTGACCGCCCTGTCCAGTGAGGCCAAGACATTGCCTTCCACATGCCTTCCATGAGAAAAAGTGGCGTTTGGAAACCTGCCACTGAGGAACTGCACATTCCACAAACTCACGGAAGGGGGCAGAGTCTACCAACTGAAAAGGCAGCAGTTGAAGTGCTAGCAATTTAGCCAAGCTAGCATTCAACCGGTGGGCATGTGGATGGCTGGGAGCAAACTTCTTTCGGCGGTGCAGCAGCCGGGGTAGGGAAATTTGCCTGGTACAATCTGACGTTGGTTTACCGATTGCCCCCAAGTAATTGGCTGTGGCACAACTAATTCTACACCTTCATTCCTCTCAGTGCAGGTCTCAGAGAGGACGGAAGGTATAGTGGGGTTGGAGATCCCATCTGATGAGGAGCAAGGAGAGGTCCTCTTTGTTCTTTGGTGTGGGTCTTTTAGTTACGCTTGCCAACAAACTGCATGGCAGGTCAACATACGTCTGGTCAAGCATGTGGTGCCCAAGCGGGAGATGTTTTGTCCGTGAGAGATACGCTTGAGACATATGTTGCAAATAGCAGCAGTGGGATCTGATGCATTTGTCTCAAAAAAGGAACACACCAAAGAACTTTTGGAATAACGCACAGAGACAGCAGTGCCCTGCACATGCAGAGCTCTGCAGTGTGATGCAGTCGGTGTGCTGCCCTTCAGCTGGCCCCTGGAGGGCATCCTGCCTCGTTGGTGATGTGCCTCCTCCTCCTCTCTCCTATCAGGCACCCACATGGAGTCAGTGACTTCATCATCCCCTCCCTCCTCATCACTGGAGCAAAGCTGGCAGTATGCTGCAGCTGGGGGAACATGACTGCCAGATTGCGGTCCTTCTTGGGCACCCCCTCTCTCAGGGCTCATGTTACTGCCTTCCTCTAGCTGGGTACCTGGAGCATGTACCCAACACTGTGGTCAAACAGTTCGGAGGACTCCTCAGGAGGACATGGTGGGGCTAGGGAAGAAGTGACTGATGCCATTGAGCCAACGGAAGAGGCTACGTTGGCAGCTGCTTTGCCAGACAAAGTACCCTGAGCCTGGGTGAGAGAGGATGAGGAGGATGAGGATGGCTTGGTCATCCACTCTACCAAGTCTTCCGCATGTTGCGGCTCAACACGGACAGCTACTGAAAAAAAGGACAAGCATGTCCCACGGCCTTGTGCTGATGAGGATGCACTGTCTCCACAAACAGCACTGTTGCTTCTAGACACAGAGCCTGCTTGCCCTCTTTTATTGGCTTGTGACTGTCTGCCTCTCCTTGTTAGCCTTCCAGACATACTAATGGCCTGCAGTGAGATGTAGCTGCACAAAGCGGCATGTATATATATATATATATATATATATATACTGATACTGCAGCTAGCAGAATCAGCTGCCTGCCGGTAGTATTATTAGTATGAGAACACCAGCAATTGTCTTCAGGTAGCTTTAGGTGCACACTGTGCAGAGAACGCAGTACATTAACTGTAAATACTGTAGCTGCCTGCCTGTGTTATTAATAGGATGAGAAGAACACCACCAATTTAATTCATGTAGCTTTAGATGCACACTGTGCAGAGGACACAGTACACTAACTGTAAATACTGTAGCTGCCTGCCTGTGGTATTAATATAGGATCAGAAGAACACCACTAATTTAATTCAGGTAGCTTCAGGTGCACACTGTGCAGAGGACACAGTACACTAACTGTAAATACTGTAGCTGCCTGCCTGTGGTATTAATAGGAGCAGATCAACAGCAATTGTCTCCAGGTAGCTTTAGGTGCACACTGTGCAGAGGACGCAGTACACTAACTGTAAATACTGTAGCTGCCTGCCTGTGGTATTAATAGGAGCAGAACAACAGCAATTTTCTTCATGTAGCTTTAGGTGCACACTGTGCAGAGGACACAGTACACTAACTGTAAATACTGTAGCTGCCTGCCGGTGGTATTAATATAGGATCAGAAGAACACCACTAATTTAATTCAGGTAGCTTCAGGTGCACGCTGTGCAGAGGACACAGTACACAAACTGTAAATACTGTAGCTGCCTGCTTGTGGTATTAATAGGAGCAGATCAACAGCAATTGTCTCCAGGTAGCTTTAGGTGCACACTGTGCAGAGGACGCAGTACACTAACTGTAAATACTGTAGCTGCCTGCCTGTGGTATTAATAGGAGCAGAACAACAGCAATTGTCTCCAGGTAGCTTTAGGTACACACTGTGCAGAAGAACACCACCAATTTAATTCAGGTAGCTTTAGGGGCACACTGTGCAGAGGACACAGTACACTAACTGTAAATACTGTAGCTGCCTGCCTGTGGTATTAAGAGGAGCAGAACAACAGCAATTGTCTCCAGGTAGCTTTAGGTGCACACTGTGCAGAGGACGCACTACACTAACTGTAAATACTGTAGCTGCCTGCCTGTGGCATTAATAGGATCAGAAGAACACCACTAATTTTCTTCAGGTAGCTTTAGGTGCACATTGTGCAGAGGACGCACTACACTAATTTGTAAATACTGCAGCTGCCTGCGGTACTGTACTAATAGGATCCAGGCTTTAAATCCAGAATGTTTCTCTTTCACAATTTCAAACAGATGTTTGGGCATTTGTTCTATGATCCAGACCTGTACCTTTGACCATTCACAAGGTCTGTGAAATGTCCAGTGATCCTGACATTTCATTGCATAACTATTATTTTGCTATGCCTCCAGCTAAGTACCCTAGGTACTTGGCTAATTAAAGGGGGCTGTGAGTGAGCTCTATTCAAAACAGTAAGCGAGACAATACAGCCAACTCAAACATCTGTTATGAGACCCATGCATAAGAAACAAGTGATGCTCCGTTTTCTAGAAGATTATTTTCAGATCATAATGACCCTACTTGACACCCTGCATTGTCCTCATTATAATAATACAACACATTGGTTACAGCTTAACCACTTGACCACTGGGCACTTAAACCCCCTTAAAACCCAGACCAATTTTCAGCTTTGGTGCTCTCACACTTTGAATGACAATTACTCAGTCATGCAACACTGTACCCAAATGAAATTTTTGTCCTTTTTTGCACACAAATAGAGCTTTCTGTTGGTGGTATTTAATCACTGCTGGGTTCTTTATTTTGTGCGCTATAAAAGAAAAAAGACCGAAAATTCTGTAAAAAAATGCATTTTTCTTTGTTTCTGTTATAAAATTTTGCAAATTAGTAATTTTTTCTTCATATATTTTGGCCAAAATTTATACCGCTACATATCTTTGGTAAAAATAACCCAAATCAGTGTATATTATTTGGTCTTTTTGAAAGTTATAGAGTCCACAAGCTATGGTGCCAATCTCTGAAAATTGATCACACCTGAAGTACTGATGGCCTATCTCATTTCTTGAGACCCTAACATGCCAGAAAAGTACAAATACCCCCCAAATGACCCCTTTTTGGAAAGAAGACATTCCAAGGTATTTAGAAAGATGCATGATAAGTTTTTTGAAGTTGTCATTTTTTCCCACAATTCTTTGCAAAATCAAGATTTTTTTTCTTTTTTTTTTTTCACAAAATTGTCATATTAGCAGGTTCTTTCTCACACACAACATATGCATACCACAAATTACACCCCAAAACACACTCTGCTATTACTCCCGACTACGGTGATACCACATACAGAGGTCCAACATGCAAGGAGCACCATCAGGCATTCTAGGAGCACTCAGGCCATTTCTGACATTTCTCTCTTGCTAGAAAATTACATAGAACCCAAAAACATTATATATATTTTTTAGCAAAGACCCTAGAGAATACAATGGCGGTCGTTGCAACTTTTTATCTCGCACAGTATTTGCGCAGCAATTTTTCGAACGCGTTTTTCTAAAAAAAACAGTTTTGTGCTTTAAAAAAAGACAAAACAGTAAAGTTAGCCCAATGTTTTTGCATAATGTGAAAGATGAAGTTATGCCGAGTAAATAGATACCTAATATGTCACCCTTCAAAATTGCACACGCTCGTGGAATGGCTCCAAACTTCGCTACTTAAAAATCCCCATAGGCGACGCTTTAAAATTTTTTACTGGTTACATGTTGTGAGTTACAGAGGAGGTTTAGGTCCAAAATTATTGCTCTTGCTCTACCGATCGCAGCGATACCTCACATGTGTGGTTTGAACACCATTTTCATATGTGGGCACAACTTACGTATGCGTTCGCTTTTGCATGCAAGCACACGAGGACACAGGGAAATTTTTTTTTTTTTTACTATTGTTCATTTTACTTTATTTATTTTAGTTTGAGGCTTATTTCCAAAAAACAAATTTTTGATCACTTTTATTTCTATTACAAGGAATGTAAACATCCCTTGTAATATGAATATGGCATGACAGGTCCTCTTTACAGTGAGATATGGGGTCAAAAGGAACCCACCTCTCACCTCTAGGCTGGGAAGCCTGAAATAAAAAAAAATGATCCTGGCTTCGATCGTAGCGGTGAATCGGTAGAAGCACCTGAGGGCGGCGAGAGGGGGGGGCGTCCTCTCTCACCTCCCGTAAGAACGATCAAGCAGTGGAACAGCCACTATGATCATTCTCATGGTGTGGGGAATCGCCAGCTGAAAAAACTGATATCTGAATGATGCCTGTAGCTGCACCCATCATTCAGATATCCTTGCACAAAGTCAAGGACATCGTATGACGGCCAGCGGGCGGGAAGTGGTTAAAACACATTTTTTTTAACACAAAGTTGTCCATTTATACAATATTTCTAACACATAGCATGTACATACCAAAAATGACACCCCAAAATAGATTCTCCTAATTCTCCTGAGTACGGCGATACCACATGTGTGAGACTTTCACAGCCTGGCCACATATAAAGGCCGAGTACAGCCGAGTATGGCAGAGTATGGCTGAGTATAGCCGAGTATGCCTGGGTATCGCTGAACATGGCAAAGTATGGCTGGGTATCACTGAGTATTGCAGAGTATGGCTGGGTATGGCTGGGTATCACTGAGTATTGCAGAGTATGGCTGGGTATGGCTGGGTATGGCTGGGTATGGCGGGGTATTGCAGCGTATTGCAGAGTATTGCGGGGTATTGCAGGGTATTGCAGAGTATTGTGGGGTATTGCAGGGCATTGTGGAGTATTGCAGAGTATTGCAGGGCATTGCAGAGTATTGCAGGGTATTGCAGAGTATTGCGGGGCATTGTGGAGTATTGCGGGGCATTGCAGAGTATTGCGGAGCATTGCAGAGCATTGTAGACTATTGCGAAGCATTGCAGAGCATTGCAGACTATTGAGGAGCATTGCAGAGTATTGCAGAGTATTGTGGGGCATTGCAGAGTATTGCGGGTCATTGCAGAGTATTGCACAGGGTATTGCAGAGTATTGCGGGGCATTGCAGAATATTGCACAGGGTATTGCAGAGTATTGTGGGGTATTGCAGAGTATTGCACAGGGTATTGCAGAGTATTGTAGGGTATTGCAGAGTATTGCACAGGGTATTGCAGAGTATTGCACAGGGTATTGCAGAGTATTGCACAGGGAATTGCAGAGCATGGGGGGGATGGCTGAGCATGGAGGGAGGGATGGATGTGACTGCACATGTCCCTGAGCAGCGCTGTGGGCACTACACATCCAGCCCACAGCGCGGCTCCCATCCGATCTCTCCCCCTCTGTACCGATCGGTACAGAGAGGGGAGGGAGGAACCGGCGTCATGACATGACGCCGGTTTGTTTACATATGATCTCTCCATCATTTGACGGAGCAATCACATGGTAAATGGCTGCGATCAGTGGCTGTTTACCGTGATCCGTGATGGCCCAGGTCAAGAGGACCCGGCGGTCACGGATGTTCCCGTGTGCGCGCGGGAGCAGTTTTCTGGAATCACGTCATATGACGTGATCCCAGAGTTATCCAACCGCCCTGCAGCCGTCATTTGGCTATGGGCCGGTTGGCAACTGGTTAAGCAAACTGTTTAGTATTTGTTCTATTACATCAATATAATATCAATTTTGTTTATTAATAATTTTTTTTAATGTTTGGTAGTAAAAACAGATAGCATACACACTTTTGAAGTAATAGAGCTTAATTTTAAGGTTATTTATTACACAGGGTAGATTTACAGTGTATGTTTTAAGGGTTTTATATCAGTTGTTTAAACATGACAACGCCACTAAAAATAATCACCTAAGCATTATTTATTTATAAATGCTGCTACACATCACATGCACTGCAGTAAAGAGACAAGGATATGTGAATGCAAATATCTCTTCAATGTAAATAATGTATAGGTATCTGGTAAGCTACCCACATTTTCAGCTAAATTAGATCCTTGTGAAGTCTAGCCTTGGGTGTATAACTTAAGATATTTTCATCTTCTCTAAAAAATGTTTTCTGGGCACGGATAATAACTACAAGAAAATTCAGTGCAGATAAAAGGATTTTTGAGATTTGTGACCAGGCTGTTAAAGTCCCTTCTTCCAATGCACAGAGGAAAAAAAAAAGTTAGCACAGAAACAGGAACTTTAAATGAGCTAAGACATCAGTGAACATTTGTCAATATTTGAAACAATGTGCATTTGGAAATTATATTGGGAAGGTTTTAGGTATAAAACTGAGATTTTAGACAGAATAAATAGATACTGTTTCAGAAGGAAGAAAAATTAATCATGTTGTTTTCTATTTTCCAAAAAAAAAAAAAAACCTTTGGTAATATGATACAAAAAACATAATGTTATTGTTGGAAAATACTAAGTGATATACAGTGCCTTGAAAGAGTATTCATACCCCTTGAAATGTTCCATATTTTGTCATGTTACAACCAAAAACTGAAATGTATTTTATTGGAATTTTATGTGATAGACCAACACAAAGTGGCACATAATTGTGAAGTAGAAGGAAAATTATAAATGGTTTTCTCTCTGATACCCCTAACTAAAATCTAGTGGAACCAATTGCCTTTAGAATTAATCTAAATAGTAAATAGAGTCCACCTGTGTGTAACTTAATCTCAGTGTAAATACAGCTGTTCTATAAAGGTTTGTTAGAGAACCTTATCCTTAATAGTACCTTAATAGTATCAAGAAGGCCAAGGAACACACAAGACAGGTCAGGGATAAAGTTGTGGAGAAGTTTAAAGCAAGGTTAGGTTGTAAAAAAATATCCCAAGCTGAACATCTCACAAAGCACCGTTCAACCCATCAGCCAAAAATGGAAAGAGTATGGCACAACTGCAAACCTACCAAGACATGGCCGTCCACCTAAACTGACAGGCTGGGCAAGGAGAGCATAAATCAGAGAAGCAGCCAAGAGGCCCAAGGTAACTCTGGAGGTGCTGCAGAGATCTACAGCTCAGGTAAGAGAATCTGTCCACAGGACAACTATTAGTAGTGCACTCCACAAATCTGGCCTTTATGGAAGAGTGGCAAAAAGAAATCTATTGTTGAAAGAAAGCCTTGAGAAGTCATGTTTGCAGTTTGCAAGAAGCCATGAGGGGGACACAGTAAACATGTGGCAGAAGATGCTCTGGTCAGATTAGACCAAAATTGAACTTTTTGGCCTAAAAGGGAAATGGTATGCGTGGCCGAAAACTAACACTGCACATCACCCTGAATACACCATCCCCACCGTGAAACATAATGGTGGCAGCATCATGTTGTGGGGATGCTTTTGTTCAGCAGGGACAGGGAAGGTGGTCAGAGTTGATGGGAAGAAGGATGGAACCGAATATAGGGCAATATTAGAAGAAAACCTGTTAGAGTCTGAAAAAGACTTGAGATTGGAGCGGAGCTTCACCTTCCAGCAAGACAACGACCCCAAACATACAGTCAGAACTACAATGAAATGGTTTAAATTAAAGCATATTCATGTGTTAGAATAACCCAGTCAAAGTCAAGACCTAAATACAATTGAGACTGTGGCAAAACTTGAAAATTGCTGTTCACAGATGCTCTCCATCCAATCTGACAGAGCTTGAGCTATTTTGCAAAGAAGAATGGGCAAAAATGTAACTCTCTAGACGTGCACAGTTGGTAGAGACATACCCAAAAAGACTTGCTGCTGCAGCGAAAGGTAGTTCTACAAAGTATTGACTCAGGGGGGCTGAATACAAATGCATGCCACACTTTTGAGATATTTATTTGTAAAGAAATGTAAAACTATTTATCATTGTCGTTCCACTTCACAAATATGTGCCATTTTGTAATTAAACAAAAAATAAAATAAATAAAATAAAGACTGAATTGCAAATAATGTATATGAAAATCAAAAAAGCTGCTGCTAGAAGTGAGATACACACAAACATAAATAAGACAATAAGTAGTAGCGCTAAACCCGCTATAAGGTACAAAACATATACCAATAATGTTTAACAATGTGCAGTGTGAAAAAAAGACTAAATAAATAAATAAAAGTCCATCTTCATAAGTAGGCAGTGCTCAAACAATTAATCGGATTGTGAGTGTGGTTCAATTGATTGGTTTCATCCTCCACCGCAACACCAGTGATAAAACACACAAAATGCTCGCTTACCAGACGGCAAGCTCTATAAGCTTGCGACCTATACCCGGCCAGGACCTTTATCCAATGGAGGACCAAAAGGATGGAATCCAGGCAAAACCACTCAAGATGGTCAGCATACAGAGCAGAGACCACCAAACTTGCCAGCCACAGATCATAAATGTGGGCAGAATGTGGTAGCATTCTGTCCCAGCTATAGTTTTTTTTCTTTTTAATACGTATTCGTCTACCCCTTCTGGTTCCTCTCCTTGGTCTGCAGTTCTCTTGGTACCCTGATTGGGCCCTTCCTCCATTAAGTCTGAACTAGATTCTGGTTTGTCCAGATCTACACTCCTGTAGACTATAAAGACTATAGGTAGACTTTCAAAGGTAGTCCTAGTCGTAATTGTAATATTATGCTTTTTGGGACAATATCTTTGTCTTAAAAAGTCCTAAATACACACATGCAAGTATTCCCGTCTAACATGTAAATGTATGCAAAATATATCATACTGTCATAATACTAACAAAAACTACCCTTATAAGCCAATAATGTACACCACCATGTACTACTTTGTGGGATTTCTTTTTCACTGCAATAGCCCTCAAAATCTTTGTACCAACAATACGCAAATTCTGACTTTTACAACAATTGTGGGATGTTATTTTTGCTTATTGTAGGACATCATTGATATAGTTTTTATTTTTAAATAAAGGACTTTATCTACAGTGTGTGTGAGCTTATTTACAACATATTGTTTTTCTGACTGTGTTACCAAGGGTACTATGTACCGCTTACTTATTCACATAGGGGCAGACATCTGGGGGGCCCCCTTATTTGAACCACTTCCCAACCGCGCTTTATCCAAAAGACGGCTACAGTGTGGTCCTCCAGTTCTGGGAGGGTGTCTACGGATGTCCTCCCAGAACCCCACCTCCCATGCCCCCCTGGAGCACACATCAGATGCACTCTGGCAGCCCTTTACCATGTGATCAGCTGTATCCATTAACAGCTGATCACATGTAAACAGACTTGCCAGTTGTTGACAGTTCTTTCCTTACACTCTGTGTCTTTGTGAGGGAAGGACAGCTGATAACTGGCAAGGCTGTCAGTACATTGTTTACACTGATAATCAAGGCACTGATCATCAGTGCCCTAATTATCAGTGCAGCCCCATCAGTGCAGATCAGTGCAGCTTATCAATGCTCATCAGTGTAGCTTAACGGTGCCCATCAGTTCCGCCTATCAGTACCTCCTAATCAGTGCCCATTGGTGCAGCTTATCCATTCCTATTAGTGCAGCCTCTTTAGTGTACATCAGTGTGGAAGAAAAAATACTTATTTGCTAAATTTTATAACAGGAACTAAGAGAACTTTTTTTTTTTAAACTTCTTGATCTTTTTTTGTTTAGCAAAAAATCAAAAAACAAGTAGTGATTAAATACCTTTAAGGCTGGGTTCACACTAGTGTGAATTGGATGCGGGTTCCCTGAATCAATTCGCAATAGCATGAGATTGTGACCGGCTCTCTATGGTGACAGTTCACATCTCTCCGCAGCGGCTCCGGTGAGATTTGCACAGGAACGCTGTGTGTCTTTTGGTCTGTTTCAGGCCCGAATTCAGCCATATATTTGGGCTAATATTGGACCTGAAATGGTGAACGAGGATGCACTGAACTCCTGCTGTGTGCCGCTGTGTGCTCATATGTGAACCCAGCCTGAAAGAAAGCTCTGTCTCCAAGAAATGATAATAATTCTATATAGGTACAGTGTTGCATGATTGAGCAACTGTATTTCAAAGTGTGACAGCACTGAAAGATGAAAATTGGCCTGGGCAGGGAGGGGGTGAAAGCGCCTAGTATTGAAGTGGTTGGGGAATGGGCGTGACCGGAGGTTGAGGGGAGGGGAAGGACGTTGCGGACCGGACCCAGCAGCTCTACCTAATGCCTGCGCTAGAAATCTAGCTGCGGTGGCGGCTCTCCCTATTCCTATGCTGGCCGATTCTCATGGAGGCAGGGGACATAACTAGCCTGGCGATATAGATCCAACCGGAGCCCCATCCTGTGTCTTTCTGGGGACAGGAGCCTGCACGCCCATCGGAGCAGCTGCACTGGCGGAGAAGGGGGGAGGACGCTGACAGGCGGATCAGCTGATCGAACGGCCGTGCGGTGAGGTCATTTCAGGTACACTGTGTGGCTGTGTGCGGTGAGAGAGCCCGCCCGTAGTGTTCCTGGTTGAAGAGCTTGTAACCTGCCCCCCCTGGTGTGTCCCCTTGATGAGATCCGGATGTGGAGATTGGGGAGAGGACACTGATGCTGACAAGTTGAACAGCTGATCGGATGATCGTGCGGTGTGAACTTTTCAGGTACGCTGTGTGCTGTAAGAGAGCCTGCCAGTGGTATTCCCTGGAGGGGTTCTTGAATTCGGCCCCCCCTTGGCACGTCCCTTGGTGTGTTCCCGTTGTGGTGTGTGGGGAGGAGGACACAGAAGGCCGGAGCGGTCATTGTAAGAGGGGGAGCGTGTGCATTAAGCCAGCATTTTTGTTTGCATAGCCAGTGGTGGCTCTCCCCTGGGGCAATCAGTACACTCCTTGGAAAGAGGGAGGAGGCGTCTGGTAGAGTCTGTGTAGCCCTTTATTCCGGAAGACCCAAGGGGTGTTCGGAGGCAAGATGACCAGGAAGAAAGGGGCAGAGGAGTCTGCAGCACAGGAAGGAGCTGGGGCACACAACACGCGTGGCCCCAAGGATAAAGCAGGTCAGGGAGCAGCCGCAAAACTGGAGCGCTTTGCCCATACACCGAATTGCACGCCTAAGAAAAGTAGCCAGGTGGGGGGTGCATGACACCAGGGGGCGCAGGCCAACCACCTTGGGGGAAGGAAAAGCCAAGGACCAGCAGAAGTAGGTGTACCAATACCTTCAGAATTAGCATCACAAACACATTTGGAAAGGGTGAGTGGATCGAGCAATGAAACAATAGAAGGTAAAGGGCCACTAGAGCAGGAGCCATCTCTAAAGGACATTCTCCTAGCAATAATGCCTGTAAAACTTTCTTGTCGGATTTATTGGATCAGCTTAGAGGTATTAGAGAGGATCTATATATGCTGAAACGGGATATGCAGGAGGTATGTGCGCTGACTACTGCTCTCGAGGAGAGACTCAGTCAGGTCAAAGACGACGTGAACCCAATGAGACATGAAATCAAAAGGTTGAAGGAGCAAGTGGATATGTGCTCACAGAAGATGGATGAATATGAAAATAGGGCACGTAGGAAGAACGTGAGGGTTTTGGGTCTCCCCGAAAGGAGTGAGGGTAATAACCCCGTAGAATATATGGAAGGCTGGTTCAGGGACATGTTCGGCAAAGACTCTTTTTCTAAATATTTTGCAATTGAACGTGCACACAGAGTTGCCTCTAGGGCTCCATTGTCAGGGGGTCAGCCAAGGCCTTTCATTGTCAAACTTCTGTTTTTTAGAGATAAAGTCACCATCTTCCAGAAAGCAAGAGAGATGAAAAACATACAGTATAACGGCGCAAGAATATCCCTATACCCAGATTTTTCCCCTGAGCTGCAGAGACAGAGGGCAAAGTTTAGAGAGTGTAAATGGAAACTTCAGCAGCACAAAATTGGTTATGCACCATTATACCCAGCCCGCTTGCGGGTAACAGCAAATGGGGAGGTGAAGCTCTTTAATGCCCCTGCAGAAGTTTTTTCATGGCTGGAGAAGTATGAAGGGAGGCCACAGCATGGTGAGGGTCTATAGAGGGTGGGGGGGGGAAGAGGAGAAGGAAAAAATATGTTTTGGGGGTTTTTTGCTCTTTGGACTAATGGTCATCTAAATTTTTGGATTTTTTTTCTTTTTTTTTTCTTCCCTTCTTCTCTTTCCTTCCCCCTTGCATTGATGTAGTTTCTTTTTTCTTTTCTTTTTAGAAGTGAAGGTGTAGGGGGGTAGCAGATTTAATCCTTTTCACATTGGTTAGGTTGGGGGTAATTCCCCTCTTATAAAGGTTTGGGTAGCAACGTAAAACAGGTACACCCACGTTTAGAGGGTTAAACACGGTCACTTTGGAAGCCCAGGAGAGGGGCCCAAGGGTGGGCGAAGGGGGGTGGGGGGGATGTGGGGGGGATGTGGGGGGGATGTGGGGGGGAGGGAGGGATGTGGGGGGGAGGTAGGGATGGGGTGGGGTGGATGTGGGGGGGAGGATTGGAAGAAAGGGTATGTATAAGGTGGTAAGGGGGAGGAGGGTGGTAGGGGTGTGGTGTGGAATGTAGAGAGAAGTATTGAGTGTACACGAAAAGTAAAATCACTAAAATTTCAAATATTAGTCACAACGGTTTTAGAGATGAGTACTATTTTTTGCAAAGTTAAGACACAGAAATAAGTGAATGCTAGGCACTAAAGGTGGTAGGATGGTAACTTCAGGGATATTTAGATGTATGAATGTATGTTCATGGAATGCATGGGGGGTAAAGGAGATG
Source organism: Lithobates clamitans (assembly GCA_037952925.1). Taxonomy (NCBI): domain Eukaryota; kingdom Metazoa; phylum Chordata; class Amphibia; order Anura; family Ranidae; genus Lithobates; species Lithobates clamitans. Next base: position 2,534,262 of record JBBGZY010000806.1, read on the forward strand.
TGGAAAAAACAGGCAATTTTTTCTATGGCCAGGTCAAGGGATGTCGGGATACTCTGTCTTCAGGAGACCCACCTGGATAAAGGTACAACTAGTGTTTTGAGAAATAGGAACTATCAGGAGCAGTATCATTCAACATACACCTCGTATTCAAGGGGTGTGAGTGTATTGATAAGCACTGGGCTGGTTTTCTCCTATAGACAGAGTAAACTGGACAAGAAGGGCCGGTATGTTTTTTTGTTTTGTAATATTGAGGGCCGGGATTGTATTCTGGCAAGTGTGTATATACCTCCACCATTCAACACAGAGATACTCAGTGAACTGGTAAGCTTTATAGCGGATAAACCTGGGGTGCCGGTAATAGTGATGGGGGACTTTAATATGGCTATGGACAACTACTTAGGTTCCCGACAAGGGGGGTCTCTGGAGGGGTACCCAGGGGCCCGCTCCTCCAATTTTGCAATGAGGTAGGGTGGGTGGATATCTGGAGGAAGTGGCACCCGGATGTGAAGCAATACTCTTGCCACTCTAGAACACACGCCACTCTCTCTAGGATCGATTTAGTGCTCTGCAATGAGGAAGCCCTAGAGATAGTGGCGGGGGTAGACTACGAGCCAAGGGGGCTCTCAGACCATTCGCCAGTAGTTTTTTCAGTTAGAACAGGGTTGAATTTTGGAGGGAGGGAGTGTAAATTGAACCCCTTTTGGCTCGAAGTAATTGAGGATGACGGGGGGATTGTAGGAGATCTAAAAGAATTTATAGAGCAGAATTCAGGTTCTGCCCCGCTAGGTATAACATGGGACGCCCTGAAGGCGTTCCTTATGGGGATCCTTATAAAGAAAATCTCCTCTGCCAAGAAGAAATCACAGGTCAAGGAACATAAAATAAAGGAACGGGTGAGGGAGGCGGAAAGCAGATATGTGGAAGAACCAACTTTAGCCAGATATGAGGACTGGGTAGAGGGTCAGGAGGAATATAGGAAATTAGTTCTGGAGAAAGAGGAAAAAAGGAGAATGTTTCAGAAGCAGAATTTTTTTGGGGAAGGGGAATTAGTGGGAAGAACCTTGGCGCTGATAGCTAGAGCAAATGGCCCCTCATCCATTATACCAGCAATATGGGATAGGGGAGGGAGGATTATAAGGACTACCCCTGGTATAGTGGAGGTGTTCAAAGAGTATTATGAAGACCTGTACAAGGCCCCACAGTTGGATGTAGAGAGTGAGATGTGGGAATTTTTTGAAAAACTGAAAATTGTCCCGTTATCCAGCGAAGACAGGGAAATTTTGGAAACCCCGTTAACACAGGCAGAGCTGCAAAGCGTGGTAATGGAAATGGCGAATCAGAAAGCACCAGAACCCGATGGCTTGCCTATAGAAATTTACAAGGTAGATTGCCCATGTCCATGACAGAAGTCACTATCATAATCTTGCTGAAAGAAGGGAAGAATCCGTTAGAAGTAACCTCCTATAGACCAATCTCACTCTTATGTACAGATATTAAGATCCTGGCAAAAGTCCTAGCAAATAGGTTAAAAAAGATAATTGCTAAAGTAATACATTCGGACCAAACAGGTTTTATACCGGATAGATCGGTAAGCGTGAACATCAGGTGTGTCTATGGTAATATACAATTACCTATAGAGAAGGGGGGGAATAGAGCCATTTTATCTTTAGATGCGGTCAAGGCTTTCGATAGCCTTGAATGGCATTATCTGTGGAAAGTACTGGCAGAGTTTAAATTTGGTCCTAATTTTGTGAAATGGCTGAGAATTTTATATGACAAACCAAGAGCTAAAGTCAGGGTCAATGGGGAGTGCTCCGGGGGGGTTCCAGTTGGGGAGGGGGACGAGACAGGGGAGTCCTTTATCGCCCCTGCTCTTCGCCCTCGCAGTGGAGCCACTGGCAGTGGCCTTAAGAATGTCACAAGAGTTTTGTGGGAGCGAGGAAGAGAAAGTCGCAATGTATGCGGATGATATTCTGCTATTTTTGGAGGATACACAGTCCTCACTGTTAGCAGCTATGAGACTGATTAAAGAATTTGGTCATTTCTCCGGTTTAAAAATCAACTGGGAAAAATCTTCACTCCTGCTGATAGACCCCCTGGTAGACCCGCTTCCGAGACAGGTAGATTCAGTAAGCGTGGCAAACCAAATTAGGTATTTAGGGGTGAATATAACAAAAGACCCGGGACAGTACATAACAGGTAATATGGTACCACTAATGGTGAAGTTAAAGCAAAAAAGCCAGGTATGGGGCAGTCTTCCCCTCTCAGTCGCCGGTAGATGTAACCTTATCAAGATGATATGGATGCCGCAAATTCTATTCGAAATACACAATTCTCCTGTCTGGATCCCAAAACATTGGTTTAAAAAGATGGACAGTTTATTCGGAGAATTAATCTGGAGGAATGGTGTGGCAAGGATTGGTCTGCTGGTGCTTCGACGGCCGAGGGAGGAGGGAGGCCTGGCCCTACCGGACCCCTGGAGCTATTTTTTAGCAGCCCAAATGCAGTTCATGAGAGGCAGCAACCTGCCTGAAGTGAGGGCAGGAGGTAGTGATATATGGCTAAACAACAGCTGTCATGATACAGTTGTGGAAGCAGTGGAGGCAGAATCTTTTGTGCATAGCTGTCCCACAACTCAGTTAATGATTAGAAGCTGGAAGACCGTGAAGGCCGTGTTAGGGTATACGGGGTTCTCTGAGTTTTCTCCAATATGGAATAACAAAAATGTAAAAGAGCTTATAACATTGGGGAAAATAGAGGAGTGGGATAGGAGAGGTATACATTGCTTGGCACAGCTGTATAGGGCGGGGAGACTGAAGTCATTTCAAGAGCTAAGAGAGGAAATTGCAGTCCCCAATAGGGTATTTTTTGGATATCTGCAAGTGAGGCATGCCCTGGAGACACAATTTAGAGGAAAGGTGATAGAGTGGAACGAAATGTCTTTGCTGAGAAAAGTGGTAAACAATAGTGGCTCGGGAGGGCTGATCTCAGAAATGTACAGGGGCATAAATATGGCAGGGCGGGAGGGGGTAGTGGAGTTGAAGAAAAGAGCTAAATGGGAGGAAGAGATTGGTACTATTACGGAGGCACAGTGGAAGTATGTTCTAGCATTAGGGCCTAGGATCTCTCTGTCACCGGCACAAGGGGTATCCCATTTGTATCTGGTCTATAGACTATACTATACTCCAGAAAAACTATTTAGGTTTGGAAGGAGGCGAGATGCCAAATGTCAACGTTGCGGGGACGGGAGAGGGGACCTGATGCACATGTTCTGGTGATGCCCCAAGCTATATAGGTATTGGGAAGAAATAGTGGAGAAAATCAACGTAGTATTCAGGACTTCGTTAGTCATGGAAGCCAGAACCTGCCTTTTGAGCCTGATGGAGAACAATAGTATGCTGAAAGACACCCAAACCGCAATAATAAGATGCCTATTCCAGGGTAGGAAGATTATAGCAAGAAAGTGGCAGGCAAAAGACCCCCCAACAGTAGTAGAATGGCTGAGAGAGGTTAATGATATGATTATGAAGGAGGAGTTTTGGTATAGGAAAAAAGGTAGTTTGAAGAAACATAAGAAGATATGGAAGCAATGGCTGGAGTATGAATGGTCTGATTAGGTACGAGAGGATTAGATAGAATGGGTGGAGTGAGTATGGGGTGGAGGGTGGCTGGAAGGTATGGCGCGATGGAGGGAGGGGAAGTATGGAGGGGTATTACAGGGGAATAAGTTTGGGGATGCTGTCCTTTGTTTCTCTGCTTTTTAGTAGGCTGACTTTTCTTAAGAAGTTTCGATACTAGATGAGCACACTATTTGCGTGGTTGGATAAGTCTTTTTTTTCTCAAAAAAAAAAAAAAGGGGGCGTGTATAAATAAAGGGGAAAAAAAAAAGGGAAAAGAAAGGAAAAAAAGAGAAAAAAGCCACAATGATGTGAATTATGAGAGGAGATAAATTTTGATTTCCAAAGTTGATACAATGTCTCTCAATAAGATTTTCGCTGAAGTGGTAAAAAAAAGAAAAAAAAAAAAGAAAAAAGTATTGAAGTGGTTAAAGGCATCCTCCTAATGTTGAGGGCATGTAAGCTGGTATGGTGTAAGAGGGGTGATGGCATGCTCACTGCCCCTCTCTTTCCCATCCAGCTAGACTGCATGCTTTTTTTTGTGTGGGTTCCCCTCAGAATCCATACCTTCTGCTTACTCAGACATACACACTGAGTTGCCAGGATGCATGTCCTGTTGAAAAAAAATTTGCATGAGGTCCACCTCAAATTCTTAATTTAGACCTTTATCCTTTATAAGAGTTTGGTATGCATCTTAACAAAGAAGATACACTAAAACACGATGCAAAGTCCGCCTCCACATCCATACCAGACCTTTATCCAGGCATTCAACTTTGCTGGCCAGGAAAGGGAGAAGCATGCACCCCTCTGAATCCTACCAAGCCACATGCCCTATACAGTGGGAAGGTACCTTACAATGATGGGAGCGAAAAATTACCCAGTTTATGTGGGTGTCTGCATGAGATGGGGGATCTTATTAGAATTTGGAAGTCTTCTTTAGAATAAGGGAACGCCAGATCTTTCCCTACGTCAAAATTACTGTGTACTCTTTGTTATTCATTCACAATGATGAATAGTAAATACACACACACACATATTCCCACAGTATACCAGTGCTCACAAATGGATAATGTCTGTGATGAGAGGCTGCCATCAATGTGAAAGCTTCCTGCACAGGGCTCGATGATGCCTTTTATGAATTCACCCAGTTATGTCTTTGAATTTTGTTTTCTCTTCTTACATGCTCAATGATTATGTAAAATGAAAATTAAACATGCAAAATGGATTTGTGCCCATCATGGCTGATGTAATTTACCTAAACTTTATGCAAAGGAAAAGATGAAACTAATTTTCTTTCTCGTTGCTTTCTTTGACAAAATAATCAACAAAATATAATCTGTGCACATTGAACTCATAGGGTAACAGAGAACAATATTTTAAACTACAGCTTTATGTATTATAAAAACAAAATATGTATGGGCTACTTTGTCCAGTTAAGTGAGTATCACAGTTGTACATTTTATGTATATGTTATTTAATGCAAACATATTTTTACAATTTATTAATAAAAAATACACACACATAATACACACACACATATACACACATTTTTGTGGTTACAGATATCACAGTGTTTGAGCAGTAATATTTTCTTGATTCCAGCTCATTTCTTCCTATACCTGATGTGTTCCTCTGTCTCTTATCTTTCTGTCAGCCTGCATGTGTAAAACCTCCTTGTCAAAAAATGTATATAGTATAACATATTAAAGCTATGAAAAAGAAAAAAGTCAGTTGAGAAAAATAAAAGTAGTCTGCTACTGGTGCCTTTAATATATGGACAAGAGCAGACCCCCTGCCTTTCTTTGATGGCCAGAAATGTGTATTTCTTTATTTCTAGTGTTTATTCAGAGCCGTCATGCTATGCAGGTTTTTGTAGATAATATAAATATATTCATATTGATCACTGGAGTTCACAATATATTGCATGTTGGCCTTAGCAATGTATTTTAGGTTTAGGAATGAGGGCTGAACCTCTCTATAACTAAACCAGTCTCAGCATGCGTGAGCCCAGCAGTTTTTGTTTAGGTTTTATATGAGTATGTCATCACCTATGCTAATTGGCAAGGAGGCTTGGAAAGTATGCATTATGGGGAAATGTGTTGTTTGCCAATACAGTAAGTAAAAGATGCAATAATACATCTCTTTTCTCAAAACCTGGAACTCATTTGATGCAAAGCACAGAATGCCCACACAGGAGGTGGCAGATTATTAGAGACACAGTTAGAGTGCACAGAAATAGATATGATACAAAACAGGCTGAAAATAATAGAATGAAGGAGAAAATAATCTCAAGATCTGTGTGTTACTTTAATTGTTTGCAAGACAGTACAGCAATAAAGCAGCCAATAGATGAGTTTTTTTTCAACTAGTGGGTTGAACAAAAAAAAAACTGACCAAATTTCCTTATCCAAACAATCGAGCTGGATGAGGGAACCCTCCCAGCTGAGCTATTATATTCTGACAGCAGGGACCCCACAACCGGAATACACTGATCAGCGTTGTTGGCAATAGCCTGTGGTGCTGATCAAGTGGGTAAAGTCTGACAGGGCAGGTTGTACAGAAGTCGATATGTGGATCACCTTCTGTACAACCACAGTGCCCATACATGCACTGAAATATTGAAATTTGGCTGGTCCCTGCTGAACTGACTGAATTTCGGTCCATGTAGCCAACTTAGCAGACTGAAAAATGGTCTTCGATGTAGTTACCCAGTGATGCTAGAAGTTAAAGTGATTGCAAAGTCTCATTTTTTTTAGCCAAGAATACCAAACATGTTATACTTACCTGCCATGTGCAGTGGATTTGCACAAAGCAGCCTGGATCCTCCTCTTCTCGGGTCCCTCTTCACTGTTTCTGGCCCCTTGCTCCTGTTGAATGCCCCCACAGCAAGCAGCTTGCTATGGGGGCACCAGAGCCGAGTCACAGCTCCCTGTGTCCATTCAAACACAGAGCTGTGACCCAGCCCCACCCCCTTTCTCTTCTCAATTGGCTGATTGACTTTGATTGACCGCAGCCAGAGCCAATGGTCCCATGCTGCTGTGTCAGCAAATGAGGAGGGGAGTCCTGGGCAGCTGGGACATTCCTACAACATTGCTGGATCTAGAGGGAGCTCAGGTAAGTATTAGGGGGGCTTCTGCACACAGAAGGCTTTTTATCTTAATGCATAGAATGCATTAAGATAAAATAGAATAGAATGCATTAGGATAAAAAAACCTTCTGCCTTTACACTCCCTTTAAATTTACTCAACTGTTCCCATTGCAGGATATTTAATGGAACAGTTATATCAGCAAACCATTCTCTAAGTCACAAAAAAACGGAGATTTTTTGGTTCTTCTAGAGGACAGCACAGGCAAGCTCAGCCATGCATGACTACCTCTGGATTTTCAAAGACATGTTTGGATGGAAAGAGAAAGTCACCAACCTCATGTTCCACATCAAGCTCATCAATTATAATGAAGAAAGGAAAATAAGGGTGTGAAAGCATTTAGGATCCTCAATTGTTTAGTACTGTGAAACAATGAAACAGGGAGAAGCAATGCTGGAAAAACCATGATAGGTTTGTTGAGTGGAACAGAATTGATGAATGTTATTTATTTGAACTTAAAAAGGCAAATGTAATGAAGACTATGAGTACAGTGTTGAGAGTACTGCACAGAGAAGATATAGATACTGTATGCATTGCTCTGGTCCTTCTGGTTTTCTAAGAGGGCTAAAGAGAGCTGACTACTATTTGCATGTTACCCATAGTCTGCACAGAAAAGAATTTGAATACCATAGTGCCTGTGTCCCAGATTACTCAAACTGCATTGCTCTTTGGCGCAGCATCAATAAATGTCCAACCAGACATACTGTATGATCACCAGATGTATGCTGATGTATGCTACTGTGATGGACTGTGTTTTCCTTGTCAAAAGATTTTTATTAAGTTCATAGTAATAAGCTTAACATACATGTTTATGGATACATGTTAACATAAAGAATGAAGCTCAATATTTACAGAAGTAGGTAAGAATATAAAACACAAAATGAAGTATGATAAATAAATAGGGATGTTTGGAATAGAGATTTTAAAACTGATACATTTTATCAAAAGGTATCCATCTATTCCTACAATGTTAATTTCCAAAATAATTGTGAATAAGATACAACATTAGTAAAAATGAGCTTCAAGAATTAATGAGGGGGATAGGAGAGGAAGGAAAGGGAATAGAGAAAGAAAAGGAAGAAGAGGAGAAGAGTGGAGAAAAGAGATTTACTGGATTGATCCGAGAGCCAGTGTGGGGTTTAGTAAAGTTTGAGTTCCATCACATATAATCAACTACCATGGCAGGAGGACTGAATTATCAAAGGATGATGATGCGAAAGAGTGAACCCATGGGTACCACATTTTTTCAAATTTTGGAATTTGATTGTGTTCTATGGCAGCCATTTTAGAGTGGATCATAAAGTTATTCATTCTATGTTTTGACTCAGCTATCACTAAAGAAGGGGATTTCCATGCTTTCGCGAGAGTTTGCTTTGCAGCTGTGAGGAGCTGGACAAAAAGCTTGAACTGCAAATGCGTCAAGCATACAGGTTTAAGATTAAGTAATGCCGTAGTAGGATCTGGTTGCATTGATATTTTGAAAAATTTGGAGGCATGATGGACTGTGTTTTATATCTGTTGCTCTACCACATGACATGAATACAGAAATGCTGTTAGATGCTTTTCTAAAAGAAAACAGGCAACTGCTTTACAAAACTCTGCTGTTGAATAAAGTAAACTGGCTGGAAAGAAGCTTTCTTTGGTGTTAAGGATAATAAACTGATACATCATCTAATTTCTTCAAAACAATAGGATAGGATTTTCTGCTCTGTGGATGTGCTAACCCCCAACATAAATCTCTGCAAGCTTACCTAGGAGAAATGTGTTGAAATCCATTTGCTAGTTTGTTAGGAAAACAGTAACTGACTGTCATTGAAAATGCCATATGACTGTTATGGTTTTAAATAGCTATATCAGTCCCTCAAACCTGGGATACTCCTGCACCCCCTAACAAAATTTTCTTTTACTAAAAATAATTTAATCCCTGACTTCTTTTGGCACCACTAAAAAAAAAAAAAAAAAAAAAACTTTACCACCAGCCTTTTAAATAACATGCACAGTGGAGTCTGTCTTTATATACATTTTTAATTCAAATTCACTTGCCAATTCACTCTGGACTATTTATCTTGACATTTACTTATATTATTATATTACATTGACATTTAGTTAGTAATATGACTTACACAGTAGTATACAACCTGGGAGCAAACTTTTTTTTTTGCAAAAAACAGGGGGGGGGGACTTTTTGTGATGTAACTTTTGCATACAAAAGGATTATTTTCTGTGATGCCGTGTACACATGATCAGGCATTCTGACAACAAATGTGTGATAGGAGCTTGTTGTCAGAAATTCCGACCGTGTGTAGGCTCCATCGGACATTTGTTGTCGAAATTTGAGAGCTGGTTCTCAAATTCTCCGACAACAAAATCTGTTCTCGTAAATTCCGTTTGTGTGTAGACAATTCCGACGCACAAAATTCCACGCATGCTCTGAATCAAGTACGAGACTGAGGTGTTCGGTCTGGTAAAACTAGCGTTCATAATGGAGATAGCACATTCGTCATGCTGCAAATTTTTTAATCTTTCAATGCAGCGCATTCTCTTCTTCTTTATAATGCTAGAATAATGAAGTTGTTTTGCTGCTGATATTCACACAGAGTTCTGACAAACTGATTTCTTTATTATTTCTTTATTTCTCATAATCTCCTGAATAATATTTATTATTTTTGTCTTCAGATCTCCAGAATAATGTTTAGAATTTTTTTTTCTAGTGATCTCCTTTTATTTTTTTTAAATCAAGATCTCCTGTTTTTTTTTTTTTTCTAGTGATCTCCATAATATTTTTTGTCATTTTGTGTGTCAAGTTACCACAACACCATTATGATCTTGTATTTTTTAACCTCAAGGAGGTTGGTTGGTGTTGGTGTCCCTTGTTAATTTGACCTTGTATTTTTGAAATTTACTCACAAACAAACTGTCCTTTTTTAATTCAAACACATAGCCAATGATTTGTGCAAAAAAATAGACATTTATTAAGGGGTCATAACAAAATAAAGAGGAAGGCAACGCTGGATAAACTAGTTAAATTAGCGAAGCCTTTGTACCCCAGGGCACACATCAACTATTTGACATGCAAAATTGGTAACCTGAGGAGTCCATTTAATAGGGAGCACAATCCAGTCCAGGACTCTGAAAGATCAGGAACAGCAGCAGATGATATATATGTCCCCAGGCTGTAGGCTTACAACAGCCTGCATCTTTTGCCAGACCAGACTGAACCCAGGCCATCACACTTTTGTCTTCCTTCCACGCTTGCTTTCACACTTGCTTCCAGGTTGTGGCTCTGGTGTTGGAGTTATGGCAGGAGGTGGAGGAGGTGGAGGAGAAGGAGGATGGTCCAACTGACACAGGTGGGTTTTGCTTGTGAGTTTGCCTCTCAAACCCTTATTTAGGGCCATATAGATCACTTCCTCACTAATGAGGCATTGGCCCACCTCCCTTTCCTGCATTTTGTTGGCAGCCATGCAGGCATAGGCCTCAAGAAGACTGTGGGGGGTTCTGAGGGCTGCAGAAGCCTGCTGAATTAACCCAAGTGCTGACTCCTCCATGCTCCTCCCCTTCCTGGGCTTTTTTGTTGAAGGTGGAGAGGAGGGAGCTAGGATTCGGTTAGCTTACTGGGCCCGGCCACCTCCTGGCTGCCACTTTCCACAGTGTCCCCCTGGCTGAGGCTTTCCTGTGTATGAAAAAGGGACATAGTTTAAGTTTATTGTTCATCAATCACACACAATTTTGAGAAATCTGTTTAACAATGCTATACGTAACTCAAGCTGGGCTCCTCCACTTATTCTTCCTGGGTGGAAGGCCCAAGTTGGACGTTGGAAGCCTCAGCTGGGGTGGAAGGAAGAGTGGAAGGAATCATGGAAGAAAGGGTTGAGAGTGATGGCCTGATTTCAGTCTGGTCTGACAGAAATTGCAGTCTGTCATAGTACCAGAGCCTGGGGACATAAATGTCATCTGCTGCTGCTCCTGATCTCTGGGAATCCTGGACCTTCTTGCGACGTTCAGGCCACCAATTTTGAACTTCAAATAGGGAATGGTTGCTGTGGGGATCTGCGGCTTCACAAATTCCAGCAATTTATCCAGTGCTGCCTGCCTCTTTAGTCGATTTGTATAAAAGGGGTGTTTTGTCTGCCAAAGATGGGGCAGCTCTATGTACAAATCAATGAATTGGGGTAGGAAATCATGATCGTTGAATCGATCCATTTTATCTGCAAGACACAACACAAGACAAACCCCTAATGTCAGGCTAAACTCTCCTAATCTCATCCCAATATAGGCCTCAATCTCTAAGCAGTATAGGCCACTGATGCCCCAAGTTAAAATTGTACCTTTGTTAGAATGATCGGTGCTTCCGATACTCCTTCCTCTGCTCACAGATCGTACGTACGACGCACGCGTGTTATGATTTTTATACACTGCGCATGCATGAAGCTCCGCCCGCTCCTGACCTTCTATCTAATATATTCCCTGCCCCTTCTCTTTTGGCGCATTGGGTGAGCACATGGCAGAGAAAGAACAAGTGCATGCAGACAGCAGCAGCAGCAACAACGAAAGGCTGGAGCCATGAACGTCCCGATCCCGGAGGAGATTTAAGGCCTCAAATATGTCCGTTGTAGAGATGATGGAGATGCTGGACATCTTGAAGAGGGCCGACTATGATGGGAAGTATGAACCTTACCCAAACCCAAATGTGAGAAAGGCCAAGATCATGACTAAAGTTGTGAAAAGTCTGCATAGGAATTTTGGGGTATGACAATCCAAGGATCAATTGAGGAAATGCTGGTCAGACCTGAAATTGAGGGAGCACGATCAGTACAGAAATATCAGGAAACTGCTTCTAAAAAGTAAGTAGTTGTCGTGTGTTCCTATTATTATTATTACTTTAGTGCTGCTGCATGTACTTTTCTTTATTGTTGTAAAAACGGCAACTTTCAGATTTGTGGGCACAATAATCGTTCATAGTAAACATCGTTTGTTCGCCCACTAATACAATGTTTTTGGCAGATGCAGGTTAACTACATTTGTTCAGGCCTATTTGTATTCAAAGAAGTTCATGACATTGTTGTCTAGATGGGTTTGTAACTAGAATGAAATGCAAACTTGATTCAGTGTAAGGAGAGGACACTCAGCAGCTGTTTGCACATCTGGACAAAGGAGCACTAGTGTTTGACACCAGAACAAACTTTTTAGGGTGTCCCACACAGGTGCTCCAGTGGATACTAGTCTCCATGTATTAAACTTTACAAAAAAAGGTAAGTATTCCAGCTTTAAGCAAGGAAAAAAATCATGTCTTCAGCTTGGAACTCTACCAAAACAGACAATTGTATGACATTTCCAAGCAATGTTTCATATTGCTATTTCTGCCCTCATATGAGAATTGGGAAGGTGGAAATTAAGGGGCAGTTGCTGAGGCTGACCAGTACATATAACCACCTAAGGTAATTGAATGGACTATCTACTATCTATCGTACTGATACGATGACAAAATTATTATGATAAAATTCAAATTTTATTACATGAAAAACATACATATGTATTAAAACAATATATACACTACATGTAACTAACTGCTAAGGGGTTCACCCGTAGAGTTTCTGTTGGAGTGGAGTATAGGGTGTTCCTCTACCGGTTTTGCGGTATAAACCGCTTCTTCAGGAGGATTGGTCTATGAAGTAAATATTCCTTAAGAAAACAATATTTACAAAGCATAATAACCTTAAGCAAACATGTTACAATTAATGTTAAAGTAGGAAGACCTGCTCATCTGATTGGACAAAAACGACTAGCGACAGGACCTGACCAATTCCCCCCATAGCGGACAAGGGGGATTATGAGTGACCATCTCTAATTAAAAGGTAATGATGATAAGAATAAAAAATTAAATTAGGATGAAAGAAAATTGATTTCAAAAGGTGGTGTAGTGCAGTGATAGAGGAACCAAGGTAGTGCCGTTGTGGGACCAGAGGAAGTGGGGAGGCAACTGTCCCCGCTGCCCCTGGATTTAAGAGGGAAAGCAATTCATCCTACCTAATGGTGAAACCTTATCCCCATGTACATTTGCAGATTGTGGGACAAGGGGGATCATCAACCTCATGGTATGTACATGTAAAGCCTTCTATGTCGGTAAGACCATCCGACAATTTAGGCAAAGGATAAGTGACCACCTCTATTACTCCGACAGCGGAAAACTTACCACCATAGGCAGACACAAAGGCGGTCAAATTTTTGGTTCTTGAGGTGGTTCAATAAAGCCCTAGGGGTGGTGACTGGAACCGAACGATCCTACAGAGAGAGACATTGTGGATTGAACGGCTCAATGCCACTCAACCCCCAGGCCTCAATGAGATGGTCTCTTACAAACCATTTTTGTGATTAATGCTTTGTCTCCCCTCTTACATTCTCCTTCTTGAGGAGACCTCCCTATTTATGTACACCTCCCTAGTATGCCTGCAATGTCCCTAACAATGCCAATAATGTGCCTTAATTGTCAACTCATCCGGGTGACCCTTGCTCTCTGTTTGTATGAATGTTGGTGATGCTCTGGGTACCCACAATCCCAGTGCTTTAATTATATTCTCTGCATAACTTTTCAATCATTCTGTATATTGGTAACTTGCATTTGGCTCTTTATATTTTTTATGCTGATGTACAGGAAACTTGCTCCCCCTGGTGGCTGATCCGGCAGTGTGGCGTTCCTTTTCTCTTTCCCCATCGGCGGACATGTGTTTACCCTGGCAGGTGGGTGTTCCTTATCCATCCTAGCTTGTCCTGAACGAGCCTGGTCCCTCCGGCTTATGGGCTCCGCCAGGACGCACTTGCGCAGTAGCACGGAATAGTGCACCTGCGCAGTGCGGGTAAAAACTGACCCTGTGATGTCAGACGCCACCCACCGGCGGCGTGCGGTGACATCTGCAGGGTTGGGGAGCTCTTATAGTAGTCCCCTGGGACCGCTATATGAGCAGCAGTGACTCTCCATGCGGGGCGACGTTTTTTTTAGGTTAGTAATGATGACCGTAAGCGATGCGGGGGTTATGCCCTCCCTGAGTGTAGTCCGGTTACCTTGTGTCCCTCTCCTCCCCCCCCTCCCCCTTCTTTCATCTGGGCCGCCTGATATTAGGATATTATTTTGTCTCTCTTGCAGGCTGTTTTGCCACTAAGGGACTTTTAGACTGATCAGTCACCTGTGCCTGGATTATTACAGTGGCCCTTGCACTGTCGGAAACTATCCTTGACTGTGCTTCTATCTAATTTAACTCTAATCCAAGCTCTATTACATCCAGCTCTTGAAATTATCTCTTTTTATGGTTATGTCCTTAGTGTGGTGAGTTTTTTACCTAATATATGTCTCTGTGTTGGGTGTGGTGCTTTTCCCCTCCACAGTCTTCTTACCCCCTCCTGGTTTCCTTTTTCCCTCCCTTACCTTATTTCCACTCCCTTCACACCACTCTTCCATCCCCCCTCTCCTTCACATATCACCTCCTCTCCTCTTCTTCACCCCTCCCCCCTTCCCCCTCCCCTTCCTCCCCCTTCCCCCCTTTTTCTCTCCCCTTACCGTCGGGCCACCCCCCATTTTCCCTATATTCCTATCCCTTCCCTTTCCCCCTCCCCCTTTTTTTTCCTTTTTCCTCCCCTTCCATCCTTCTCAATTTATTCCCCTTTTTTGTCCCTCCCTCCCTGCCTCCCCTCACCTCTGTTCCTTTCCCCTCCCTACCCCTTCCCTTTCTTTCCCCTCTTGCCTACCCTCCCCCTCCCTTTACTTGCCCCATCCTAGCCTTGTCGCCCCCCCCACCCCTTACCCTCTTTTTTCCTTTTTATCCTCCCCTTTCTCACCCCTGCCTTCCCTGTTTCCTCCCCTCTGTTTTTCTAGCTTCTTTACCCCCCCTTCGCTTCCCAATTTCTGTTTTCCTCCCCCCTTCCTCCCCCCCTTATTTTTATTTTTATTTTATCATTATTGTATTACATTTTTTTTTCTTCTCCCTTCCCCCCCTTCCTTTGGTCCCACAATGGCACTACCTTGGTTCCTCTATCACTGCACTACACCACCTATTGGAATCAGTTTTCTTTCATCCTAATTGAATGTTTTATTCTTATCGTCATTACCTTCTAATTGCAGATGGTCACTCATAATCCCCCTTGTCCGCCGTGGGGGGAATTTGTCGGGTCCTGTTGCTAGTCGTTTTTGTCCAATCGGGTGAGCAGGTCTTCCTACTTTAACATTAATTGTAACATGTTTGCTTAAGGTTATTATGCTTTTAAATATTGTTTTCTTAACGTATTATTTACTTCATAGACCAATCCTCCTGAAGAAGCGGTTTATATCGCGAAACCGGTAGAGGAACACCCTATACTCCACTCCAATAGAAACTCTACAGGTGAACCCATT
The DNA here is from genome assembly GCA_037952925.1 of Lithobates clamitans. NCBI lineage: Eukaryota > Metazoa > Chordata > Amphibia > Anura > Ranidae > Lithobates > Lithobates clamitans. Next base: position 2,549,408 of record JBBGZY010000806.1, read on the forward strand.
AGCAGTTAGTTACATGTGGTGTATTTATTGTTTTAACACATATGTATGTTTTTCATGTAATAAAAATTGAATTTTATCATAATAATTTTGTCATCGTATCAGTACAAGTCCATTCAATTACCTTAGGTGGTTATGTACTGGTCAGCCTCAGGAACTGCCCCCATATTTCCACCTCCCCAATTCTCATATGTCAATTTGGATGATGGTACTTCTATACTGTATATTATCGAGTAATATCTGAGGCTATACTCAAATTTTTTATCCTATTTCTGCCCACAAATATCTATGCGCTAAGTATACCTTTTTATTCACATAGGGGAGAAAAGACTCGGGACATCAGAGGACACCAAGGACCCCCTACCTCCTAAAGAAGGGTAAATCCCCACACCACAACCAGAGGATGTGGAGGAAGGAGAGGTTTATGAAGTGGGCGAAATAGTGACCACAACAGGTGAGTGTCTGAGACCACAGCTTCAGGTAATAGATGGATGCCTGCATATTTATAATACATGGTGTGTTTTTTTTATTTTAGGTGATGTGGATGTTGTGGAAGAAGAAACACATTGCAAGTGCACACATCCTCATCAGGGAGATCATGGTGTGTAATCGTAATTTACAGAAGATCAAGGAAGACATCATTGATGTTGAAAAAAGACTCAAAAACATCATTGATGTTTTAGGCAGAATCTAAAAGACACCAAAATTTTAATAATTCTTTTTATATTTTTAATTTGGAAAAAATTTTGAAAGCCAAATTTTGAAGATGCACACAGTGTGTCAACATATGCTATCTGCCATCACAGGATATCAATGAACGCGTTTTGAAGCGGTTGTACCCCTGAAACACGTCCATTAATCCCCCATGATGGGAGCTAGCACATGTTGACCTTAGGCATGGGATCAGGAGGGAAATCCCCATTTTGATTCTCAATTTGTGTGCATCTTCAAAATTTGGCTTTCACAGGGGTGACATCAGCCCATCTGATGAAGGCAATATCAACACAGTTTGGACATACTAATGTCTGATATTGCCTTTAATTTATCAAAGTTGAAATATGTAAGTCCCTGAGTTGTGTATTGCTTTATGGTTTTAAAAACATGCCTGTTTAACACAAAAAATTATGATATATAATGTCAAAAAGATTGTATTCTAAAAATATGTTGGTTTGTTCAAAAACCCTTTTCTAAATGCACATAAAATTTTTTATACTCAACAATGTGTGGCTTCTTATTTCAATGCTCAATAGCAGTTTATTTAGTAAATTGGTGTTTACAGTGTCAATGGGGGTTATTTACTAAAGGCAAATCCACTTTGCACTACAAGTACACTTTCAGTGCAGTTTCAGTGCACTTTCAAGTGCCCTTTTGCAGTGCACTTGTAGTGCAAAGTGGATTTTCCTTTAGTAAATAACACCCACAGTGTTTTATAATTTGCAGGCCATTTTTGTCGCTCCAAAAAAATTAATTCATGGTGCTGAAAATGATGAATATTTTTTATCATTAATGCATTACATACATTAACAACAAAAACAAGGTGTTTGTGTAACAGACCCACAACATAATAGTTAGCTGAAGAAGAGATTGTCACCTCATGTATCAAATAAATTACGTTTGCACTAAAAAGAAAAGCCCATTGGATAACCTAGGAGACAGCTAAAAGAAACACAAGCAGTAAATCAAAGGAAATATTTTTCAGTTTAAAATACAAATTTATTTTAAAAATATTTGTTAAACATTTTCTGGCATATCAATGGCCCCCCTACCCGCACTCCATATATTTTAGACGGACCTTGGGGGCGCTTTGGGGGGGCAAGCCAGGACGGCCAGCTTCAAGCACCGTCAGGGTTTGATCTTGAAATCTGGCCTCAGGCCCAACTGAGGCCACATAGCTCATAGAATTTCTCCTTAAAAAGTTGTGGAGAATGCAGCATGAAATGATTATATGGTTAAGTTTATATTCCGCCATGTTGATTGGCGTAAGGAATAGGCGGAACCGGCTGGTCATTATCCCGAAAGCATTCTCCACCACTCTTCTGGCTCTGGCCAGCCAGTAGTTAATAACCCTCTGCTCTGGGGTGAGGGTCCTCATGGGGAACGGCCGCATCAGGTGATCACCCAGCCCAAACGCTTCATCAGTGACAAAGTAGAACTCGGTCTAGGCGATGACCCCACCATCCGACATCCGGCCATTCTTCCCCACATCCACATAGAGAAACTCATATGTTGCTGACACCACGCCAACATCACAATACTATTAAAACCCTTATAGTTGTAATAGTATGACCCTGAGTTGGGGGGTGGGACTATGTAGACGTGTTTCCCATCTATTGCCCCTCTGCAGTTGGGAAAGTCCCACCACTGGGCAAATTGGGATGCCACAGTCTGCCATTCCTGTGGCATTGAAGGAAACTGTGGAGTGAAACAAAAAAAAATTAAAGACAAAAGTATAAGGTCCACTTATCAGATTCCTCACCCCCACTGATGGCCCATTGTAAAAATTTTAGGGGGGAGATGTTTTGGAAAGGTAACCCTCTAGACTTCATTGAGAGCTGAATGCATAAATAATGTGTTTTACTTTGGCCAGCTCCTCCTTACTTTACACTATTGGTAGCCCACTGGACAGGTAAGAAGTGTCATAATACAGCCCTGCTGTTTGTCCACAGCAGGGCTACAAAAGGCATTTCCCCTAACTGATTTGTGATTGGCCGAGTCCCTTGCTGTGCGTTCCAAGCCTTGTTCTTTGCAGCCCATAACAACGCACAGACACGCCTCTTGCTTTTGTCACTGACCACATGATCTACAATGTTACCTCTTGAGTTATGAATGAGCTTGCCGCGTCACGTGGAATGCCTGCAGTTTTGGATTGTGTAGCATGCGTTGTCACGGTAACGGAGGCTCTGCACATGCGCAGTGGTAAAGTTTTTGGACTGGTGTGAGGACGGCAGAGCTCCAGCTGTTGCAACAGAAATGTATGACGGCATTTCTTCAGAGGAAATTGGCATTGCGGTATATTGTGATCATTGAACAATTTATTTTATGTGCTGGGAAATGAAGGAGACACCACCATCCATACAGATTGATCCATTGATCCAGTTATTATATGCGATGTGACCTGTTTCAGGTCGAATATCTGAGGTGAGGGGCCATCTATGTCCGGTGGAGGGATACTGGTCACCATCCAGTTATTGGTTTCAGCCTGTATATTGTCACTGGTGGTTCCTGTCTTCTAATCCTGTCACCACATTTTTTACATGTTTATTTAAGGACTCTTATTTGCGCAGCACTGTTTTTGTATTAATTAGGGAATGATGAAAGAAATACAATACATTAGCAAACATTAAATACATATAATGTGATGTTAAAGGAGAAATCTTACCTTAATATAGTCCTTCTGCAGGACCTGTATAATGGCAGAACAGGTCTCTGGAATAATGATCCCCGGAGCCTGGGGGGGGATGCCTGTCGAGAACTTGATGTCCTGCAGACTTCTCCCCATCGCCAAGTACCGCAACGTGGCAACTAGCCTCTGTTTGGGAGTGATGGCTTGCCGCATGCAGGTGTCCTGCTTCGTAATATAAGGGGACAGCAAAGCCAACAAACGGTGAAAAACGGGGTCCGTCATCCAGAGATAATTCCTGAATTCATCAGGATTATTCTCACAGATCTACTGCAACAAAGGCATGTGAGAGAATTGGTCATGCTTGAGTAACCAATTCTTCGTCCATGAGCTCCTCCTCGCCCTGTTCATGGACTGGGCTTGGATTCAAAGTAAGAACCCCAACACCAAGCCCCTGCACACTCTACGTTGAGTACGTACCCGCAATATGGTTTCAAAATGGTCGGCTGGTCAGAACGAACTAACAGAGTGCACTGAAAATCAGAACGGCCTGAGAAGAGCGAGCTGAAAATCAGAAATGAGCGGACAAGAACGCACTGAAAATCAAATACATAATATAAAAATACGCACTGAAACCCCAATGTGAACTGACTACACGCACTGAAAACCAGATACGAACCCACAAGAACAAACGATCTGAAAAGCACAAGGCTGAAAAGCGGGAATCGGCTCTCACCAAACTTCTACTAACACAAGATAAACACGAGATTAGCAAAAGGAGCCCAAAGGGTGGCACACTGGCTATTGAACTTCCTCTTTATAGTGCCGTCGTACGTGTTGTACGTCAGCGCGTTTTTGACAATCGGAAATCTGACAACATTTGTGCGACCATGTGTATGCAAGACAAGTTTGAGCCAACATCCATCGAAAAAAAAATCCAGGATTTTGTTGTCGGAATATCCGATCGTGTGTACGCGGCATGAGGGTTGAGGAAGTGTCAAATAGTTATCCTAGGGAATTGGTTCTAGACAACTTAGTAGATTGCTTTTTTTGTTACCATAAATCTTTTATTAATTTATTTTTTTATAAAAGATATAAAGAAATAAGGCACAAGAATCATAGCTTCTAACATTGCATCAATAACAATAAGAGCAGCATCATAATCCAGCCATATGCCAACTTTATGTATTGCTTTATGTATGTTTACGTATGTTTATCAGTGCACAAAAATAAGTGGCTATTAAGGAGGAACTTCCCTCTGTATTAAAAAAAAAATTAAAGTCAACAATTACAAATAAAATATAATGAGAAATAAGGATGTACAATTGTTTTTTTTGCTAAATAGGATCTGACTGCCTGAACTGTATTTTAAAAGTACTGTCTGCATTTCTTTAGATTAGCTGTAGTTTTTTATTTGAGTTGAACCTGATGGAACCTGATGGACAAGTTTTTTTAAACCTGACTAACTATAAATTACTATGTAATTTTGTGACATCTTTACATTTTCCTATATTTTATAATCAGCTACTGTACTATCATAAGACACTTCAATATATGTTGATACAAACCATCTGGTAATGTTCAATATATGGCAAATGCTATATTTCAATTAAAAATAGTAACAAGTAAGGCAGTTCTATTGGGATCTGCATAAATATATCTTAACCCATAAAGGTTTCACTTTTATGAGCATCCAATGTTCCTTTCTGACCATGTCATAATATTTATACATATTTAGAGTTTTAAAATGCTTCTGTTTGTAAAACTCTGGCTGTACTGAATTAAATGAATCTTGGCACATACAGTTGGTTATTGGTAGCATGCTTAAAGTGGTTGTAAAGGCAGAAGGTTTTTTATCGTAAGGTGGTTGTAAAGGCACTTGTCATGTCTCTACAATCCACTCTGTTAGATAATGACATGTGCTCCACAGTTTTCTTTTAATGTTATTATCCAATCCAGAGTTGATTGTAGGGATGTTACACTATTATTTTACCAGCAAGAGGGGAGGATCATGGAGTGGATGGAGCTCACAGGCGGAGGGGGGAGAGAGGAGACACAACAGATGATGGAGGCACGTAAACTGACCACAGTGTCAGGGCTCAGCAGCCATGATAAATCATGGTCAGTTTACAGGGGGGGGGCAGAACCAGGCAGGATTCACCAGGTATTTCAGTTGATAGGGGGCCAAATTACACAGCACAAGCCCTGTTTTTTAGGGTTACAAATGCTTTAATGCATTCTATACATTAAGATAAAAAACCTTCTATGTGCAGCAACCCCCCTCAGCCCCCCTACTGCTTACCCAGCCCTATCTCTATCCAACGATGTGTACGAGTACCTCGGCCACCTGGGACTCTCCCTCCTCCTGATTGGCTGAGACACAGTGCCATTGACTCTGCTGTCAATAAAAGTCAGTTAGCCAATCAGGAGTGAGAGGGAGCGGGGCCAAACCATGATTCTGTGTCTGAATGAACACAGGGAACCTCGGCTTGGGTGCCCCTATAGCAAGCTGCTTGTTGTGGGGGCACTCAACAGCAGGGAGGGGCCAGGAGCACCCAAGAGGGACCCCAGTAGAGAAGTATCCAGGCTGCGCTGTGCAAAACCATTTCACAGAGCAGGTAAGTATAACATGTTTGTTATTTTTAAAGAACAAAAACAAGACTTTAGTATTACTTTAACCTGATCTTAAAAAAACAATAGTACAATATTATGGGTTACACTTCTATAAAGTATAACACCCTATAAAGCCCATATTATTTGCTTTACCAGTTAGTTTTGTTTGTTTGCCTTTCAGTGCTAAAAATCTGCACTGTCACTGCACTAATGACACTGGCAGGGAAAGGGTTAACATCAGGGGCAATAAAATGGTTAAATGTGTTCCTAACTGGTGATTCAGTGTAGTGGGGGAGGTGCTTTTACTAGTGGAAGGCATGGATTTACAGAAATACAGGATCCATGCCTTCTGTACTGACAGAATGGCAATCTGCCTTGTTTACCTAAGCAGACTGCCATTCTGCCTGTGTACCGAATGATCAGCGGGTGCTGGCGGACATCGGGTCCGTGGGAAAAAACACAGCAGGAGTGAGCCATCGACAGCACGCCCTCGTGCCCCATACCCGGAAGTGCAGGATCACATAGATATACATGATCCTGTGCAGCACGGTCACCCTGTAGCAGTAAATGTGCTATGGGTGGTTGGCAAGTGGTTAATCATCATGTATTGCTACCCCCAAAGGTGCCTCTTGGTAATTTGGGTTCTCTGTTCTGTGCCTCGACTTCAAGAACAACCTCAGCTTCTCTAGCACACCTGGTTGAGTGAAAGTTACTGCAAACACTTATAGTAAAACAACTGTGGATACCTTTAACTTGACTGTGAATTATTATCAGGAATAGACACAAGACCATTTAGTGGTAAATTAACTCAGTGTATAAGTTGTCAGGATGTTTGACCAAATAATAAAGTCAGTGATATTGATTGATTAATTAATTGATGTATGACAGTGCCTCTGCTATAAAAATAAATTATAAATATAATGATGCAGACCAATTAATTGTTCCTGAATTTCATTGGTCTATGCAGATATTCTTTCACGCACAATCAAAATATGTGAAAATATGACCATGATAATAAAAATGAATTAACATTTATTTTGCAATTAAGTCACTAACAATACACAGTCAGATTGATAGTGGAACACAGACACTGAACTTCATACAATGAATCCCTTAATTTATTAGTTAAAACATGTATATATACCGAGGAACTAGCTTTAATTGAATAATTAATTTCTTCTCGTAGCTATCATAAAAAAAATTAACAAACCTACCAAACCAATAAATCTGTGTTTTACAGCCTGTCTCCTTTATTCTCCTGCAACAGGAAATAAAGGAAAACATTTTGTGTCAATACAGCAACAATGTACTTATCTAATCCCTACGTTTTATGATATCGTGAGCAGCAAACAGGCAAGAATCATTCAAATAATAACACAATGTTAGTTACCCTCAGAAGCAAAATGTTGATGGATCACTTGGATGAATGCAGATTGCCTTAAGGTGGCTTCTGACCAAACCCTCAAGATGACTTCTGATGTATGGAGATAATGGAGGCTGGACCAAGAGAAACATCAAGGTTGATGTATATCAAGATGGCAGGAGCTTTAGATGTTGATGATTCAAGATGGACCAGGTCTGATCTTGAACAGGTCTGATCAAGATAGAGAAGATCTGATCCAGTCTCTCTCTGAGCTTCCATTTATATCATCCCAAAACTGATTCAATTAGGTATCATCACAGTGGGTGTAGTTTGTAATATTTACTCACCTCTGCTTGGAGGGCAATATTACCAATTAACTACTGGCCTGCCTAGACCAGTGTTTCTCAACTCCAGTCCTCAAGGCGCCCCAACAGGTCATGTTTTCAGGATTTCCCTCAGATGAAACAGCTGTGGTAATTACTAAATCAGTGAAACTGATCAAATCACCTGTGCAAAATAACGGAAAGCCTAAAAACATGACCTGTTGGGGCGCCTTGAGGACTGGAGTTGAGAAACACTGGCCTAGACAATAGCTAAACTTGTCCGGCCGGCTAACACTCTAAAACTAGAAATTCCAATAGTAACTTTTCTGGGATGACTTTGACATTATTTGATTCAATTTGATTCAATCTTTATAGGATAAAAAATGTTATCCTTAAGCCTCATACACACGGTACGATTGTTGGCCAACCGAGTGTCTGATTTTTATCAAAAGGGCGCGTGCCAGGATCTTTTCTTGCATACGAACAGTACACAATTGTCGTGCCATAAACACGAATGTAGTGATGTACTACGAGGAATTCCAGCTCTTGAGCACCACCCTTTGGACCCCTTCTGCTAATTTCGTGTTTGTTGAGCATTGATTCTGAGCATGCGTGTTTGTACTTTTGACTTTGTGTGACGGATTTGTGTACTGAACATACGAAAATGTAATGTCAAACCATTGTCTGCCGAAAATTTACTAGCCTGTCATCCAACATTTGTTGGCCGGAAGTTGGATAAAAAATTGGCAAAAGGAGTGTACTAACGGTAAGATTTTAGGACAACAGTCCGTCAACAGACAATCCCCTGCCAACAATCATACTGTGTGTACGAGGCTTTAGATTAATCTCAATGGAAGGAATGGTAAGATGTTTAGAGGGTATATAATTATATATACAGTGGATATAAAAAGTCTACACACCCCTGTTAAAATGTCAGGTTTCTGTGATGTAAAAAAATGAGACAAAGCTAAATCATTTCAGAACTTTTTCCACGTTTAGTGTGACCTATAAACTGTACAACTCAATTGAAAAACAAACTGAAATCATTTAGGGGGAGGGAGTAAAAATAAAAAATAAAATAATGTGGTTGCATAAGTGTGCACACCCTCTTATAACTGGGGATGTAGCTGTGTTCAGAACTAAGCAATCACATTCAAACTCATGTTAAATAGGAGTCAGTACACACCTGCCTTCTTTTAAAGTGCCTCTGATTAAACCCAAATACAGATCTAGTAGGTCTTTCCTGACTTTTTCCTAGTTGCCTCCTACAGCAAAAGCCATGGTCCGCAGAGAGCTTCCAAAGCATCACAGGGATCTCATTTTTAAAGGTATCAGTCAGGAGAAGGGTACAAAAGAATTTCCAGGGCTTTATACCATGGAACACAGTGAAGACAGTCATCATCAAGTGAAGAAAATATGGCACAACAGTAACATTACCAAGAACTGGACGTCCCTCCAAAATTGATGAAAAGGTGAGAAAAAAACTAGTCAGGGAGGCTGCCAAGAGGCCTACAGCAACATTAAAGGAGCTGCAGGAATATCTGGCAAGTACTGGCTGTGTGGTACATGTGACAACAATCTCCCGTGTTCTTCATATGTCTGGGCTATGGGGTAGAGTGGCAAGATGGAAGCCTTTTCTTACAAAGAAAAACATTTTTGCAAAAACACATCTGAAGTCTTCCAAAAGCATGTGGGAAAATGTGTTATTGTAACCATGGTTGAACTTTTGGCCATAATTCCAAAAGATATGTTTGGTGAAAAACAACACTGCACATCACCAAAAGAACAACATACCCATAGTGAAGCATGGTGGTGGCAGTATCATGCTTTGGGGCTGTTTTTCTTCAGCTGGAACAGGGGCCTTAGTCAAGGTAGAGGGAATTATGAACAGTTCCAAATGCCAGTCAATATTGGCACAAACCCTTCAGGCTTCTGCTAGAAAGCTGAACATCTTTCAGCATGACAACGACCCAAAGCATACATCCAAATCAACAAAGGAATGGCTTCACCAGAAGAAGATTAAAGTTTTGGAATGGCCCAGCCATCCAGACCTTAATCAGATTAAAAAGCTGTGGGGTGATCTGAAGAGCGCTGTAAAAAAATCATGCTTCAAAAAAGTATTTAGTTTCAGAGTGTGCACACTTTTGCAACCATATTATTTTAGTATTGTGTTTTTACTTCCCTCTACCTAAAAGATTTCCATTTGTTGTTCAATTAAGTTGTACGGTTTATACGTCACATTAAAGGTGGAAAACGTTCTAAAATGATTTATCTTTGTCTCATTTTTTACATCACAGAAACCTGACATTTTAACAGGGGTGTGTAGACTTTTTATATCATATATATATATATATATATATATATATATATATATATATATATATATATATATATATACTGTATATAAAATAAAATGAAAAATATAAGTGCAGCGCTATTAATCTGTCATGTGAAATATCCAGTGATATCAAATTATATTCAAATAAAGAAATAAATAAATCTATATAATAATGTGTACAATTAAAGTTCATATGCTGAAACTTTTCTGCGTTGAATTATTGTGACTTCTCAATTATTGTGACTTCTCAATTCATCCACCACTGTGCAGATCGTGTCTTCATCAGATCTATTGAGAAAGCCCAATCAGAGGGTGATACGCGTGTAGAGGGGAGGAGCCGAGCCTGTGATGTCACGCAGCCACAGTGGTGAGCAGGACTATACAGAGCTGGCTTTAACTGAATATCTTGTAAGTGTTTTTTCATTTGGGCATTTTACATATGAACTTTAATTGTACACATTATTATATAGATTGATTTATTTGAATATAATTTGATATCACTGGATATTTCACATGCAAGATTAATAGCGCTGCACTTATATTTTTCATTTTATGTTATATGTTGTATGGTGAGGTGAATTCACTGTAAGTTTACAGCAGCTGTGGAGTACTAATTAGTAAACTTTATAGTTTATTTATAGCACATAGGTAGGTGGCGCTAATTGTCTTTTATATATATATATATATATATATATATATATGTGTGAACAGGTATTCAATCCTTTATAGCCTTTTCAAAAACATCCTGAAAACTGATTTGTCTTATAAAATATTGAAAAGTTAAAGGGACTTACATCTAACTTTTTGAAATACTTTTTGAGCAGATGTTCCACCAGACCTTCAGGCTGTCAGTAGTTACCTAATGTCCATATATTTCTGATGTTGAACAGTTTCAGAAACTGAAAGGGCCCATTCACACTAGGAGCTGCATGTGAATCACACAGGACGACTGTGCGGTTCCTGTACAATACAAATGCAGTTCTGTGCAGTGCAATTTCAGCCGCATTTGTTTTGATTGGGCTGAAATCGCACTGCACCAAAAAAATGCATAAACTACTTTTTAAAATGCATGGCAACCACATTGCATGCTACAACCACATCACCTGGTACTTTTGTACCAAACGATCTGGTGTGGGCTGCTGCGGGCAAAAGCATTGCCTCTGCAAACTGCGTTCGGGGTGTTGGTAACTTTGCACTGACTCCCACAGCAGATTGCAAGGGTAGTGCGATTGGAAAGTGGTATGGGAAGCCACACATGAACGCAACTTAAGCACACTGCATTCTATTGTGAACAGGCCCAAATAGTCTTGTCCAGCCCAGAGTAAGCATATAACAAAAAAGGGGGAGGGAGACCAATGAAATAAGGTACATAACAGTACCAACCGGTAATTATCTTCACACTCAAAATGAGTGGTACTCAGTGAACAAAAAAGCATATGAAAAGTTGTGCACTGTGTCAGAAAGACAACCCAGTACTAAGTGCCACATAGATGAGCCCTGGGAAATAATTACCAGACTAATATAGTAATGAATTAAATGTGATTTATTGAAAAAAGACCAATTATTAAAACCCCTTCCCGCCGACCGTACGCACATATGAGTACTCGGCTTTCCGGGGTTATACCGGGATGATGCCCGCAGCTGCAGGCATCATCCCGGTACCGTTGTTTACAGCGGGCGATCGGCTACCCGTGTATAACAACCGATGAGGCTAAAAGCAGCTCGGTTGTTATACCGGGGGAGCGGGAGGGGACATCCCCCCCCTCCCGCCGCCTCCCGCCGCTGTTACTGGGCCTCCCGTGCGATCGGGAAGCTCGGTATCCAATCGGGTACTTTCGGTGGTTGGGGGCGGGCTGGAACGAAGCTGTGAGTGGCTTAATTCCAGCCTTCTTGTTGTAAACGCGGAAGCGACGTCATGACGTCACTTCCCGTTTACTCGGCTGCCAATGGCGCCGAATTTAAAAAAGTACACAGTATTCAGAATCGCCGTTTTCGGCGATCTGAATACTTTGAAGTGTAAAGGAGGGATGGGGGGTCTTTTAGACCCCCGATCTCTCCATAAAGAGTACCTGTCACCACCTATTACTGTCACAAAGGATGTTTACATTCCTTGTGACAGCAATAAAAGTAAAAAAAAAATAAAAAAATTTTAAAACACAATTTATAAAGTAAAAAAAAATAAAATAAATAAAAAAAAAAAAATCAATTTTTAAAGTGCCCCTGCCCCCGCGAGCTCGCGCAGCGAAGAAAACGCATACGGAAGTCGAGCCCGCATATGTAAACGGTGTTCAAATCACACATGTGAGGTATCGCCGTGATCGTCAGAGCGAGAGCAATAATTCTAGCCCTAGACCTCCTCTGTAACTCTAACCTGTAACCGTAAAAAAATTTTAAAGCGTCGCCTATGGAAATTCATAGGTACCGTAGTTTGTCGCCATTCCACGAGTGCGTGCAATTATAAAGGGTGACATGTTTGGTATCTATTTACTCGGCGTAACATCATCTTTCACATTATACAAAAAAATTGGGGTAACTTTACTGTTTGGATTTTTTAAAATTCATGAAAGTGTCCCTTTTCCAAAAATTTTCGTTTAAAACACCGCTGCACAAATACCGTGTGATAAAAAATCTTGCAACAGTCGCCATTTTATTCTCTAGATTCTCTGCTAAAAAAATATATATAATGTTTGGGGGTTCTAAGTAATTTTCTAGCAAAAAATATGGATTTTAACTTGTAAACACCAAATTTCAAAAATAGGCTTAGTCAAGAAAGGGTTAAAATACAACAATTCCACACCTAACACTATACATAAACATAAAGGTCTGGGGACAGGGACAAACAACAAACACACACAAGACAAACAATAGACGCCACCCAAAAATATTATAATCAACATAACAATGTAAATACAACTTGTGATAAATTGCATCACCACCAAACCTGGGTCAAATTGAAAAGTGTCGACCATATTCAAAAAAATATATATATTGAAAGGTATATACCAGTCCGTGGCTAATTTGAGGGGCTGTGTGACAGAATCAGTCAGAGCTGCGTGTCCAGTCCACAGATTTAATGTGATCCAATATGTTATAATTCATTGATGAATAATCACTGGAACAAAATAAAAAATTATGGTCAGTTCACGGACAATAATACAGTTCAAAGTGAGAAATGGACAATGGTTCAAATAGCAAAACTTGATGACACAAATGGATCAATTACTCACTGCCTGTGAAGAGCTTGTGAAGGCAGCACTGTGCAACGCAGCTGTAGACTGTTAATCAGAGCTTCCATAAACTTCAATGGGCTCTCTTCATAGCTCTAATCTAAGCCGAATACTGGCTCCAGAGACGGCCACTCAACGATGGTAAGGAGCGAAGAACCGCTATGGAGAAGACTGGCTGACTGCCATATTAAGAGTAATGCCCCGTACACACAATTGGACTTTCCGACAACCAAACAGTGGAATTTTGTTAGAAGGTTTTTGGCTTCAACTTATCTTGCATACACACGGTCTTGCATACACACGGTCACACAAATGTTGGCCAACAATTACGAACATAGTGACGTACAAGACGTACGGTGGGCCGATAAAAAGGCAGTTCAATAGTCATGTGCCACCCTTTGGGCTCCTTATGCTAATGTTGTGTTTGGTGAGCATTGATTCCGAGCATGTGTGTTTGTACTTTGGACTTTTGTCCGACGGACTTGTGTACACATGATCGGAGAGTCCGACAACACACATTTATTGGTGGAAAATTTGAGAACATGCTAGCCAACATTTGTTGGCAGAACGTCTGACAACAAATGTCCAATGGAGCATACACATGGTCGGACTTTCCGGCAACAAGCTCACGTCCAATATTTGTGTCATTGCTTTGCAGTAACCTTTCTCTGTCTGCTTACCTCTCCTCATGTGTTCAGGCTAAGAGGCCAGCTACTCTCACCTGGCTGTTTTTATAACCTCCCTGGGTACTATCCGCAGCAGTCAGTCCTAGGGTCCACTATCTTAGCGGTGCACTTCCGACTCCTACGGAGTGCATCTGTCACCTGGTCTCAGGTGACCTGACAATTTGTTGTCGGAAAATCCAATTGTGTGTATGGGGCATAACAGCTCCCATGTCTCCTATGTCCGAGACACAGCCGACACTGCGGACCGGGTAACAGCGAGGTGGTGATGCCGAGTGATGCTTGAAATGGCAACATTGAAGGAAGTGACGTCAACGCGTTTCACTGGGAAACCCCAGTTTCATCGGGACAGCCAAAACCATAGCAGCTTTTTGATTATCATCAATGAATTATAACATATTGGATCACATTAAATCTGTGGACACGCAGCTCTGATTATTTTGCATAGCCTAGTGGATTTTACATGATTTGTATCTGCAGACGGCTCCTCTGTCCTTGCCTCCCCTTTTTCTACAATCCCTTGGACTGATTCTGTCACACGGCCCCTCAAATTAGCCACAAACTTGTAAATACCTTTCAATATATATATATATTTGAATATTGCATCTGCCTTTGCTTTTCAATCAATTTGACCCAGGTTTGGTGGTGATGTGATTTATCACAAGTTGTATTTACAGTGTTATATTGATTATAATATTTTTGGGTGGTGTCTATTGTTTGTTTTGTGTGTGTATGTTGTTTGTCTCTGTCCCCAGACCTTTATGTTTATTTATAGTGTTAGGTGTGGAACTGTTCTATTTTAACAATTGGTCTTTTTTCAATAAATCATATTTAATTCATTACTATATTAGTGTGGTAATTATTTCCCAGGGCTCATCTATGTGGCACTTAGTACTGGGTCATCTTTATGACACAATGCACAACTTTCCAGTTCAGAGTAAACAGCGAGATAGAACTTTTATTTCCCTAACCATAAAACTGGTTAGTTTGTTAATGCCTTGCACACATAAGACAGTTTCAGTTAAATTGAGTTTCCTTTTTTCTGGGTCCAGGTGTTATGTGAACACAAGAGTACAAACTGCATCCCTGAGATAGGAAAACATTCACATGACACATTTGTTTTTGGACAATTTGAAGTCCCTCACAAATCAGGTTTAAAATCTGAGAAACCATATATCATAATTTTTATTCATAGAGACTCTGACATAGTATTGATTAGATTAAACGGGGGTTTGAGCATGAATGAGTATACAGAAGGTGAGCTCAGACACAGTCCACTAGACAGTATTGTCCCTATGTCAAAGTAACTTAGAATGGAGTTGTGCACCACTAGACTGGAATCAACACATACATCAGCAAAGTCAGTATTAAACAGTGCATATTGTATAATCATTAAATGCAATCTGAATAATAATACTATAATGAGTCTATAACTAGTGCACTCCAGGAGAATGGCTATAACTAGGATATGATGCAATGTCTCCTGAGAGGTACCTCTTAGCATGAGCAATAGTTAGAGGTCTTTGTGTAGCATCTGTAAAGGGGCAGCCTTTAGTCCTAACTCTTCAATCAGCTAGTGTTGGAGCTCTGTTGTACCATTGGTGCAGAAGAGTCCCGGTCAAGCCTGCAGGCAACAACAAAGCTGCCAGATGGCTACATGGTCAGTTCCTAAAGTGCTCAGTCCTTCTAGAAGCAGATAGTAAATTCCCACAGCTGCATCTCACCAGTGATTAGTCTACTCTCTGCACCCAGGTGAATCTGTCTGTTTGTACCCCCGAACTCCGCATTCTCCGGATCTCACTCAGGCTATCAATATGCAGCAGTGACGTTGCACACTGGATAGCAATGTGCTTTCTCTGGTCTCCCTCACGAAAAAAAGGAAGATGTGTCCCCTACAGCCTGAGAAAATGCAGCTCTCCCCCCTCCTCCTGGCAATCTCTTCTATGGGGAATGTAGTTCAAAAACTCTTGATTACACAGTAGAATCTCTCCTCAGGACTACAGTTCCCACAGTGTAATGCTGCCTGACTCAATCTATTGAACTCTTCCTTCTCAGGAGCTCCCTCATCTTGCTGATATAGCTGGTAACCAATTCAGCACCACAGGGCAGCAGCTACAGAGAGCAGCTGCAGCCAGTGTTTCCCTTACGCTCCATTCTTAGCCAAGCACCTGGCTACAAATGTAACCTAAATTATGACACCCTGAAGTATTTAATTGCTGTATATTAAAAATCATTTTTCTTTTTAGTAAGCTGCCACCATTGAATAAAACTGGATTATTTGTAATCTCTGTTTTCACTCTTATTGAGTGTGAGCAGAGCTAGTTAGAAAATTGAACCTAATATCCAAACTATGGGTATGGCTAATTACAAAAAAAATTGCATAAATCCTTAGCACAATGGATTATTTTTTTTCATAATTCACTTATGGTCGACGTTCATCCATACTCCATGCTTCCATATTGCTTCAACAATTCCTGAATAGTCTGGATCTGTACTCAAAACAATAGGAAACTTTGCTTCAACCATACCACAAAATAAGAAGAATAATCAATAGCCAGAGCTAATGCTTGTCTCTTCTTTAAGTAAGTCGTGTATCAAAATTAGAAAAAAAATATTTTTAAAATGTGTCTCAGTAGTGTAAGTAGAAACATCTTGTTAAAAGAAACCTGCTAGTTTAAACAAGCAAACAATACATTTCTTCACTTAATTGAAGGATACTGTACATTCTCCCGTGATATAGTTGCAAGTAACATCCAAACCACTGTCCATCCAATTAGTTATACCTAAAGGAATCAATGGTCTCAAAATAACATGATCAGTAAACAGACTGGAGGAGGAAAGTTCACAGGCACACATAAGCAAAGCAAAAATGCTGCTGTACCCTCAAATCCCGTAATTTCACTATTAAAGTGCAAATTCACTCGAGACTTACTCAGTGTAAGGTATAGACTGTACAGGTGTTTTCAGGTGTTGGCATTCTATATTATTAAATGCAGTGATACAACATAATAGGGGAACCCTTAATTCATCAGTAAAGCAACACTCAACAATTCACACCTACAAAGAGAACTATATTTCTGAGGTGTCAATTTTAGTTTTATGCTTATAGTTTTTAAATGTTTGTTTTGTATCAGTTTAATAATTTTATTATTAGTTCTGACCATAATGGATAAGGAAAATAATATATAATGACAAACAGCCTCACAGTTTCCAGGGGCAGCATCATGGATGGGGTTTATCTGCCACTAAGAAGGAGCTTCGTGGCTCTGTATGTTTAAGGCATTCAGCATGGATGATTATGATAGCTTCCTACTGTCAATTGTTTCTAAGGATGCAGTTGGTGCCTGCACCTACCACATCCTAAGCATTCACTGACATAACCTGACCCATTCACTTACATGGCCAAAAATCCACCAACCTTGTAAGTGAATGGGCTGGGTGATGTCAGTGGTTGCCAAGGACACAGTGGGTGCAGGCACTTGCTTAGTCCTCACTAACCGCTGTCATCACATGGCCAGGAATTGCTGGCCATGTAAGTAAAAAGAGTGGGGATAGGGGGTTGACATCACTGACTAAATATGTCACATGGGCTTATTTGGGCAATGATAGCACCACTATCCCTGTCCCTTAGCTTATATTGCCAGTGACAGCTTGGGAAACTTATTAAAGGTTATTTTTTGAGAAAAGACTCAATTTAGATTTATTTACTGTTGAATCTTTTGTGTGAATGAGTAGGGGTACCTTATACCCCTTATTCACATAAAAGAGGGGAAGAATCACCCCACAGATTCCCACAACCACTGGGTCAGTGTTGTTTGGAAGAGGCCCTTGTCCTCTTCAACATCAGGACAGGGTATTTTGCCAGGTGCTTTGGGGGTGCTATCCTCCAATAAAGGGCATGTGGCCAGGATGAATTCTCAGATTAAGGATCTGGTATTTTTTTGGGGGAGGGGGCACAACACAATGTTTTTTTTTTTTTTAATTCTTGTATTGGATTCCCTCCTAAAATCAACATCAGATCCATACCAGATAGTACATGTCCCCCATGCCATTTGTTTGACAATTCCTATCCTAATAGTCAAGAAAACTACCATTAACAATTTTACAGATTCAGTTCGTATTGATTTCAAATTCTGATTTTTGTACCCAAACGTATCTAATGTTCACCGAACACTGCTCAAACCACCCCAGTGACAGCTCATCACTACCTGCCGTGTATACTGTGGCACTTTTTGTTTTTTTTTATTTACAATTTTTATTATTATCGAAAGTTTACTTACAAAACATTGCCAATTGGGCATACCCTGGCTTGATTTAGATACAAAAGGTTACTAATCTTCAACATATTGTTAATCGATTAAAATATTATAACAATAATAACAAGTAAATATAGAGATAGGGTGTTAGCCTCTATTTTGATTGTGTATATTAGAACTAGAGATCCATCTCTGTTAATAGTTGAGGGATTACCTGTAACTAGGTAAGATTTAGGAAGTATCGCATAAATTCTTTGTGAGAATTGAAGGGTTAGGTAGGGTTGGTCCTAGAGAGAAACTTAATCAGGGGGAGTAAGTGGTTTGTCAGAGTTGTAAAGGTAATGGTTGGGCAATAGTTCAATTTTTATTAGCATCTAGAGGTTGGTCCGGTTTGCGTGTTTTAGAACAGGGGTGCACTTCTCTGGTCGGCGATCCATTTTTCCCATGAAATGTAAAAAGAATTTGTAGTTAGATTTGCCTTGGTGAACGAAAATTCCATTTGGTAGTGTAGGTTGAGCAGACAGATGGTGTCTTTCAAGACAGGAGGGTGAATTGATTTCCATGTTTTTGCCAGAGCTAGGCGGGCTGCTATCAGTATGTGCGTTACCAAGGTTTGTAGATGCCTAGGCCAAGAAGGAATTGATAGCCCCAGAAGTAGGTCTAGTGGGGACATTGGGATGGAAATGTCACACAGAGAGTAGTTTAGGTTCATCACTTTTTTCCAGTAGTTCTTGATGTGTGGGCATTCCCACCAGATGTGGTGTAGAGAACCCCTACTGTCGCAGCCTCTCCAGCAATTTGGTGAGGTGGATGGGTAGATCTTTGCCAGTCTGTCAGGCATGTAGTACCATCTATGGAAGAGTTTCAGAAGAGATTCCCAGTGGGAGGTGCAATGGGATAGATGAGAGGGAGTTCTAAGGGCTTTTTGCCATAGTTCAGTTGAAGGAGGGTGGTCCAAATATATGGACCAATATCTGATAGATGATGAGAGCAATTCCGGGGTTGGTGCGGTGAGCATTTTGATTCTCTTAATTTTGGTATGGTTCGAGTTGTAGAACTTCAGCAGAGCTTGTGAGAGAGAATTTGCTGATGTCCAGGATATTTTAGATAAGATGGCTCTTATCCGGAGGTAAAGGAAGAGGGTAAGAGTACCAAAACTTAAATAAAGGAGAGTGAGAGTGAACCCATACAGCTAGTTTTGATACAGGTAACACTAATATCAGGTAACACTAATACAAGGTAAACACTAATACAGTGTAAACAGATCCTCAAAAAATCCTAGGCGGTTCCCGGTCAACCATTCAAAACACTCAAAGCTCTGAGGAAACCAGCAGTGATTGGCTGGTGAAACGCGTCAGCACGTGACGTCAGCACGTCACCTCGGAGCCGCGAGTTCATGGTGTTTTGAATGGTTGACCGGGAATCAACAGCTGACGGCCGGCCCCCATCTCCTTATTGAAGGCGCCGACAGAGCGGGACATTTTCTACCTGACGGCAAATGCAAATGCAGTTTGGACTGACATCTACAAGCCATCATCTGGGGTAGAGCTTATGACTTCATGAGCTGCTGATCCACTTGGTGAGAGAAGTATCACTCCAATGTATATAAGTTTACACAGTCTGAGTCGTTTTTGCTCCCCCTATTGCTTTCTACAAACACAACTGCTTTGCCTGCATATCCTGGGCTACAATCACCTTCAGTAGTCACTGCCGACCAACTCAACTGCTTTACCCACACTATGGGACGAGTTCCCGGACTGCTATTAGTTTCTATGCAATGTTGAATACGTCCCATTAATTTTCTATAAACATCCATTCATTCACCCATACTCCCATACCACCTTACTATCTATACTTGGATTGATCTGAGGTCTCCTTTTACACGATATTGGCCAATGTAGTAGGAAATTGCTGCTGTGATTGGTGTGTGTATGGGGTATGTTTGGCCACGGCTCCGGTGTTTTTAATGATAACGTTATCAATTTTAATATGGTCATTTGACATTTTCCCTATATTGCCCAATTTTTTTATTGTTGTGTTGTGTTTTGTAGCTTAATAAATATACTGTTTTTGGCAGATTGTGTTTGGACCACTTGCCTTCTTTGGGGGAATCTCTTTTTCCTTGTTGTTTTGTATGCTTCACAAGGCAATCCAAACTGCATCCATTCTACCTCTTTAGATGAATATCTGATCCTATTATTTATTTTTGAATTTTTTGTGGTCGATCCAGGCAAACCCCCCCCCCTTTTTTTATTGTAATCCTGAGGGGTTAAGAACCACCTGTGCAATATCTTTTGAGAATTATCCCAATGATCCAAACTATCTGTGTATTTACCATTATGGGTAACAGCTTTGTGCCATTGTGCAAGCGAGAAGATTTGTGATAATTCAGCCTCCCACTTCAACGTTATTGGTAATTTCTTATGTAAAGGGTGAAATTGCAGTACCCATAAAAAAAAATCCCCTTGACCGACCTTACATGCTTATTAGTCAGGTATTGCCAGACTGGTAGACTGAAGTCTATTGTAAGTTTTGGGTGCGTTTGATGGAAATGCTTTATCTGGTTTATGGCATAAAAGTCAGGCCCTGAGGTACAGGATTGCAGTTGTGTTAGAAAGTTCAGACCCCTTTCCGCCCACCGGTAGGCAGAGAAGAAAGGAATCAGGAATTCATATGCTTTGAGGGGCACACTGACCTTTTACGTTTGATCTGGTTCTAAGTGTAGACACAATAAAGAAGACTATGCGGTTAGTGTGGCCATTATGCTAGGTTAATCAGCCCTTAAGGCCTTATGAGGCAGTGTGGCCATAGCAAGAGCAGGGAGGTCATGGCCAGGGATAATTTCCCGCTCAATAGAGGCCCATAGTTTCTTATCTGAGGAGGAAAACTACCACCTCATTTGATCTAGTAAGGCTGCTTGGTAGTGTGCCAAACTATTGGGGAGACCCAGACCTCCTAAATGTTTGGGTGCAGTCAATGACAAAATAGCTACCCAGCGTTTTTTACCTGCTCAATTATAGTTCCTGATCATAGCTGTCAAACCTTAGAAGAATGTATGGGGAAGAGTTCTTAATGCATAGAGCAGTTTGTGGAGAATCTGCATTTTAAATGCAACTATTCTGCCCACCCACGAGAGATGTCCTTTACTGATACGCTGCAGCTTTGCGTTTAAGTGGTCTAATAGAGGGAAATTACCATGGTACAGATTGTCTGATGGAGAGGTCAGTTGGATGCCTAGATAGGTGATAGAAGGGGAATTCCAGTTACATGGGAACATTTGAGTCTGAAAAATCTATGGGAAGTGCATAGCATTTGCTTGTGTTAACTTTACAATAATAAATCTTTCCAAATCTCTGTATGATAAACTGCACCGAAGCAAGGGAGGACAGTGGGTTTGATAGCGTCAGGATGATATCATCCACAAATAGGCTGAGTTTGTGCTCATTAACCCCTACTTTGATACCAGACACAAGGGTAGTGGACCTAATAGTCTCAGCCAATGGCTCAATTGCCAAGGAAAAGATTATAGGGGATAGGGGGGAATCCTTGGTGGGTACCATTGGTTAGATCAAAGCTCACAGATAGCATCCCTGACGTGAACACCTGAGCAAATGGATTGGTATAGAGAGCCATTATAGCAGAATAGATGAACCCTGACAGGCCAAATTTCACTAAGGTTTCAGACAGGTAGCCCCAATGAACCCTGTCAAAGGCCTTTTCTTCATCCAATGCAAAAAAGGGAGGGTTTACAAGACCTTTCAGCATATTTAATGAGGTTTATCATCCTCCTAGTCCAATCAGGAGCCTGCCACTTGGTCTAACCCAATTAAGAGGGGGGTGACTTCCAATAAGCAACAGGCCAAAATTTTGGCATAGATCTTAAGGTCAGAATGGATCAAAGAAATAGGCCTAAATAGTCCCTGTTTCAGAAGGGTAACTATAACTGTCTGGAGCATTTACTTCGGAAGGTACCAGAGGTTGCAGAAACATTGCATACCCTAGTAAAGCAGGGAGATAATGGGGGTAATTTACTAAAGGAAAATCCACTTTGCAGTGCACTTGAATGTGCACTTGGAAGGGCAGTAACTGTAGATCTGAGGGGGACATGCAAGGAAAACAAAAAACAGAATTTTAGCTTCCACATGATTGGATGATAAAATCGGCAGAGCTTCCCGTCATTTCCAATCATACCTTTAGATCTACAGCGACTAAATTTCCAAGTGCACTTGCAGTGCACTTGTAGTGCAGAGAGGATTTGCCTTTAGTAAATCAACCCCAATATGTCTGAGAAGGCTTTATAGTACTCGGCTGATAACCCATCTGCCCTGGGAGATTTATTTAGGGGGAGTGATTTGACAACAGCTAGTACCTCTGAGGCTGTAATGGGGCAGTTTAGTATGCAAATTGTAGCTTCGTCAACAGACAGGAGATTAATAGAATGGGGAAATTCAATTATATCCTCCTTGGTTGTCCAAGGCATATAAGAATCATCCTTAAGGTTATACGGGGATTTTTAATAATCACCAAAAACCTCCGCAATTTCCTGGGGGTGAAATATTCTACCCGAGGAGTGATGCTGTAAGCTAGAAATTTTAGCCTTTGCTTGCCGTTGTTTTAGTTGTGAGGCTAGGATTTTGCCGACCCTGTTATTCTGGGAATAGTAACAGATTTTTAACCTCTTAAAGTATTTGTCATAATTCGAAATGAGCAGTTGCCTCATCTCCTCCCTGCACGCTGAATAGGGAAGAGCTTCGAGTTTGAGTCGAACTCATGTTTGACTCGAACATCGGCTGTTCGCCAGTTTGCTGAAAAGCGAACAATTTGGGCAAATTCGAAAGCCGCAGAACACCATTTAAAAGTCGATGGGAGAAATCAAAAGTGCTAATTTTAAAGGCTTATATGCATGGTATTGTCATAAAAAGTGTTTGTGGACCTGGGTCCTGCCCCAGGGGACATGTATCAATGCAAAAAGAAGTTTTAAAAACAGCCGTTTTTTCTGGAGCAGTGATTTTAATTATGCTTAAAGTAAAACAATAAAAGTGTAATATTCCTTTAAATTTCATACCTGGGGTGTGTCTATAGTATGCCTGTAAAGGGGCGCATGTTTCCCGTGTTTAGAACAGTCTGACAGCAAAATGACATTTAAAAGGAAAAAAAGTAATTTAAAACTACTTGCAGCTATTAATGAATTGCCGGTCCGATAATACACATAAAAGTTCATTGATAAAAACGGAATGGTCGCGGCCATCTTGGTCCACCTATACACCCAGCCCTCATTGAGATAGCTGTGCCTGCCGCTTTCTAAATAAGGAAAAACCTCCTAGGGGACCTAGAACGCACCTATGCCCTCCTATACAGACCTCCTCTGGCCCCCATTACCCCAGAAGGAGCGGCGGCCGCACCTAGGCAAGACCAAGGCTTCGGCCTACACACTGAGGCCGGCGGCCATCTTTCCACACTCACAGACCTGGCCTGTGCTGCACTTCTAATCTGCTGCCTTTTCAATTCTTTCTGGGAAAAACACTTTTTTTTTGGAGAACCCTCAGAATTTACACTGTGCATTTAGATCGCTAGTATCCCAAACGGTACCGCAACCCAGTACACACTTGCCACATAGGGGCAGACTTTATTTCCGAATATCTTAGGGGCTCTGTGACTCTAGCCAGCACTGCTTCCCTTCTCACAGGCTACTAAATCTGCCATAAAAATATCGAGGACCCATTTAATAATACACCGGACTCCCCAAGTATGTCACCAACCAAAGCACAGAAGGCAGCGGCGGCGAGACTTGACCAATACCGCCGACATGACAAAGAAGATATGGAGAAAGATGGGGCCTCTGAGAAAGCAGAGGGGGGTGAACGAACAACGAGTGACACTGACAAATTACTTGAAGCAATCACCTTCTGTAGAACTTTCCTCACAGCACAAATTGAGGAAGTCAAAATAAATATTTCCCTTATTAGGCAAGACTTTCAAAAGCTCAGAGACAGATTGAAGGAAGCTGAGACCAGGCTGAGCACAGCTGAAGTCGCCATTCCACCTCTTCAAACATCCTCAGACTGTGTACAAAGGCAAATACAACAACTCCTTACCAAACAAGATGACATGGAGAATAGGCTGAGAAGATGTAATATACGCCTGATCGGTCTGCCAGAGAGGACTGAGGGCAAGGACACAACTACATTCTTGGAACAACTACTCATCAGCACCTATGGAAGAGAGGCCTTTTCCCCTATGTTTGCGGTGGAGCGAGCACATCGTATGCCAGCCAGACCCCCGCCGCAGGGAGCCCCTCCTCACACTTTTATAGCTAAACTCCTCAATTACAAAGATCGGGATACAGCCCTGAGGATGGCAAGAGAAAAAGGCAACATCCCAGTCGGGAATGTCAAAGTTGCCATTTTTCCAGATTTTTCAGCGGAGGTGCAGCGCCGTCGGCAGAGCTTTACAGAGGCCAAGCGCAGGCTGAGGAATTTACAATACAAATACTCCATGCTCTTTCTAGCACGCCTCCGTATAGAACATGATGGACGTGCTCTCTTTTTTGAAGATCCTGAAAAAGTGATCTGGTTGGAACGTTGCGCCATTCCTGACAGAGTTGATTGACTGGAGTTATATGACTGCATTGTTCCTCGCTGTCGTATGGAACCCTTTTTGTGGTCGCCTAATTGGAAATGTAAACTGTTCCTTACTACCCGCAAAAAAAAAAAGAAAGTTTTGAACATGATATGGAATCATTTACAAACCAGCGCGTATAAAAATATAAATCCTGGACCTTATAGTATGGGAGTCCACTTACTTTCCGGGGCTCCGGAAGAGCAGAAGTCCTACCAACAACGTGCATTGTGCAGCGAGACTTTACCCTACACACCACTGGGAAGCAGCACCATGATCACTGGAATTTTTTTTGGAACACACTAGATACATTTAATCGGAAACAAGGAGATGGAGAAACCATGATATATCTAGTACTAATAATATGGATGACAACTCTTACTCTACTCCAAACCTGGAGTCTTAGCCAGTTGTGTTGTATTTCCTATGTAACCTTGAAGTTGGAATGTTTCCCAGTTGGATACAAGTTGACGGAATATGCCCGCACCAGTTTGGGACAGTGTAGGGCAGGAAGGGGGGGGAGTTCATTTGTTTATAATTTGGTTTAATTTGATTGTGCATACTGACTGCAGACAACAGGTAACGCTTCGAATGCTGTGTTCATGTAAGTGTTCATGCGTAATATGTGTTATAGGTCTGATGCAACAAGACTTGCATACTAGTAACCTATATGTTTTGTACATAGAAAGCAAATTGCTTAACATAACTGTTTTCTTAGATTCTAAAAA
The DNA here is from genome assembly GCA_037952925.1 of Lithobates clamitans. NCBI lineage: Eukaryota > Metazoa > Chordata > Amphibia > Anura > Ranidae > Lithobates > Lithobates clamitans. The sequence continues at coordinate 2,574,894 of JBBGZY010000806.1, forward strand.
GTTTTATTTATAGCATCCCTAAAATTCCTTACATGGAATGTGAGGGGCATGTGCGAGAAACTTAAGCGCGCTGCAGTTTTCACATTTCTTAAGAAACAGCGTGCTGATGTGACAGTCTTGGTAGAGTCCTTGTTGAGGGGAGCATCCAGATGGCACTCCGCCAACAATGGGTGGGATGGGCATACCACTCTACCCATACATCCCATTCCAGGGGAGTCTCAATTTTGATAGTCAAATCGGTTCATTTTGAGTTGTGCGAATTGTCCACTGATCCACAGGGGCGTTATATATTTATTCTAGCTAAATTATATGGAGAACCCATACTTATATTGGCTTTCTATGTACCACCCCCATTTAACATTTCCATAATTAAAGAAGGATTTTCATTCATGACTCGTCACTCTGATATATCTGCAGTTTGGCTAGGAGATTTTAATACCATGCTAAACCCGACCTTAGATAGACTACTGCTCACTGCGCTCACCCCTAATACTCCCAATGAAACCAGGTTTTCTAAACTTATTTCCACCTTCCACTTAACAGATACATGGCGTCACAAGTTCCCACAGACTAAATCATACTCGTGTTTCTCATCCTCTCACAATACTATGTCTCGCATAGACTTCATATTAATTTCCCACAGATTAATACCAAGACTGTTGGAGGCGGTATTTTGCCCCAGAACACTCTCGGATCATAGTCCTTATTGGATTACGTTAAGTATCCCCATAGAAAAACCAACACGATCTTGGCGTTTAAACCCATTTTGGCTCTCTCTTATACCGGAGGATAATGAACTCACGGATAGGTGGAAACTGTACTTTATAGAGAACGACAGGTCAGCATCACCCTCTGCAGTATGGGACTCCTTTAAACTTTTTGCTCGCTCCACGTTAATTAGTACTATTAACAAAATCAAGACAACTTCCTCCAGTGCCCTCAGTAAGGCGCTGGAGGACTTATCCTCTGCTGAAAAAGACTTTGCTACCACTCCAACCCCTGCAAATGCGGATCTGCTAAAATTACAAACCAGAGTAGTTACCCAGTTACAATACCAGAAAGCCAGACAAAAACTTTTTTTCTCCAGACAAAAAATGTTTGAGTATGGGGAAAAGGCGGGCAAGTTGTTGGCCTACTTAGTGCACAGTGAAGATAGGCCCCCTGTGGTGATCACGTTACATGGTACTGGAGGGGGACAAATAACAGACCCACCTAGTGTTACATCTATCTTCAGTGATTTCTTTACTGACTTGTATAAAACGACAGCTCCTACTGAAACACAATCAATGTCCACCTTTCTTGAGAAGGTGGTTTTCCCACAGTTAACAGAGGAACAGATAGACCTATTGGAGGCACCCCTTACTACAGATGAAATTACAATTGCCATTGCCAGTTTTGCCAGGTCTAAATCCCCAGGATCAGACGGACTCCCAATTGAGTTTTATTCGCAATTTAGCAAAATATTAACCCCTAAATTGTTAACCTTATACAATCATCTCTTTGAGACTGGGACTCTACCCCCATCTATGACAGAGGCAATAATAGTCCTTATTCCCAAACCAGGAAAAGATCCGAGATATCCGGAGTCCTATCGTCCGATATCCCTTTTACAGGTTGACATTAAAATACTCGCCAAAGTGCTATCTATTAGGCTTAATCAGGCTATTTTATCACTAATACACACAGATCAGGCAGGCTTTATGCCTGGTCGCAACACCTCGTTCAATCCCAGAAAACTTTATATGAACTTACAGGCTATACACGAGGAGGTTGGCACACGCGTTGTGGTAACTTTGGACACAGCAAAAGCCTTCGACTCGGTAGAGTGGAGGTATCTCTGGAGATGTTTGGAGGGTTATGGCTTTGGTCCGAAATTTATCAAATGGGTTCAATTGCTATACCAGGCGCCCAGGGCCAGGGTGGTGGCTAATGGATGGACATCTCAGACGTTTGATCTCAGCAGAGGCACGAGGCAGGGCTGCCCCTTGTCCCCATTACTGTATGCCCTTGCGGCAGAACCCCTGGCGATATCCATTCGAATGAACCCGGAGATTAGAGGCCTAAGATTGGGCTCTCTAATTGAAAAAATCAGCATGTATGCTGACGACACGCTATTGTATTTAGCGGACCTAGGCCCATCTCTATGTACTGCACTCCACACGATCAAACAATTTGGAATATTTTCGGGATTGAAGATCAATTGGGATAAGTCGCAAATTCTACCAATTGATAGTTTCCCACCCCCAGAATCCCAAGCTAGACTACCGCTTCAGAGAGTTAATGTTATCAAATATTTAGGGATCCGTATATCCAGATCCCCTGCAGATTACGTATCCCTAAACATAGACCCCCTCATTTCCATGGTTAAAAATAAAATCCGTGTTTGGTCCAAACTCCCACTTGGGACTTGGGGCCGCATACATTTAATTAAAATGATCTTACTCCCTAAAATTCTGTATGTTTTATGGCATTCTCCGATTTACCTACCCTTGAAGCATTTTAAATCTCTAGAGTCCCTTCTTAAGCCATTCGTGTGGGGCGCTAACAGACATAAACTGGCATGGCAAATTCTCAAAAACCAGACTGATCTCATTGGCACAGCTCTCGCAGACCTTAACCTAAATTACATTGCATCACAGTTGTCACAACTTTTTCATTTGGATAAAACGGATAGCGAGAGGTTTCTCACGCTCCTATATCCAAGGTGGGCACAACAAACCAAGGACTCGATATACGCTATAGCATCAGGCTCGGGAGGGATGGAATTAGGGGAAAATAGATTCTCTATGTTATATCACTACAGGAAAATTTGGGACTTGGCCACCTCTAAACTTGAAATCCCACAGTTCAATGACTACACGCCAGTATGGCACAACAAGAATCTTCCTGAATTCAACAAAATACAAGACACATATATATGGTCCATGCAGGGAATATTTTATCTGCATCACTTGTTAACCACTTGACGACCGCCTCACGCCGATGTACGTCGGCAAAGTGGCACGGACAGGCAAAATCACGTACAGGGTACGTGATTTGCCTTCCGTGGGTGGGGGGTCCGATCGGACCCCCCCCCGGTGCCCGAGGCGGTCGTCGTTTGTCCAGCGGCGATCGGTGATGAGGGGGAGACCATCCGTTCGTGGCCCCCCCCTCGCGATCGCCGCCGGCCAATGAAAACACTCCTTTGCTGCTGTATGCTAAACAGCAGCAAAGGAAGTGATGTCATCTCCCCTCGGGTCGGTATTTTCCGTTCCGGCCCGAGGAGAGACGACATCTATGTGAGTGCACCAACACACACACACACAGTAGAACATGCCAGGCACATAAAACACCCCGATCGCCCCCCGATCCCCCCCCAATCACCCCCCCCCCTGTCACAAACTGACACCAGCAGTTTTTTTTTTTTTTTTTCTGATTACTGCATAGTGTCAGTTTGTGACAGTTACTGTGTTGGGACAGTGTATATTACCCCCTTTTAGGTCTAGGGTACCCCCCTAACCCCCCCTAATAAAGTTTTAACCCCTTGATCACCCCCTGTCACCAGTGTCGCTAAGCGATCATTTTTCTGATCGCTGTATTAGTGTCGCTGGTGACGCTAGTTAGTGAGGTAAATATTTAGGTTCGCCGTCAGCGTTTTATAGCGTCAGGGACCCCCATATACTACCTAATAAATGTTTTAACCCCTTGATTGCCCCCTAGTTAACCCTTTCACCACTGATCACCGTATAACCGTTACGGTTGACGCTGGTTAGTTCGTTTATTTTTTATAGTGTCAGGGCACCCGCCGTTTATTACCGAATAAAGGTTTAGCCCCCCGATCGCCCGGCGGTGATATGCGTCGCCCCAGGCAGCGTCAGATTAGCGCCAGTACCGCTAACACCCACGCACGCAGCATGCGCCTCTCTTAGTGGTATAGTATCTGATCGGATCAATATCTGATCCGATCAGATCTATACTAGCGTCCCCAGCAGTTTAGGGTTCCCAAAAACGCAGTGTTAGCAGGATCAGCCCAGATACCTGCTAGCACCTGCGTTTTGCGCCTCCGCCTGGCCCAGCCCACCCAAGTGCAGTATCGATCGATCACTGTCACTTACAAGGCACTAAACGCATAACTGCAGCGTTCGCAGAGTCAGGCCTGATCCCTGCGATCGCTAACAGTTTTTTTGGTAGCATTTTGGTGAACTGGCAAGCACCAGCCCCAGGCAGCGTCAGGTTAGCGCCAGTACCGCTAACACCCACGCACGCACCATACACCTCCCTTAGTGGTATAGTATCTGAACGGATCAATATCTGATCCGATCAGATCTATACTAGCGTCCCCAGCAGTTTAGGGTTCCCAAAAACGCAGTGTTAGCGGAATCAGCCCAGATACCTGCTAGCACCTGCGTTTTGCCCCTCCGCCCGGCCCAGCCCAGCCCACCCAAGTGCAGTATCGATCGATCACTGACACTTACAAAACACTAAACGCATAACTGCAGCGTTCGCAGAGTCAGGCCTGATCCCTGCGATCGCTAACAGTTTTTTTTGTAGCGTTTTGGTGAACTGGCAAGCACCAGCCCCAGGCAGCGTCAGATTAGCGCCAGTACCGCTAACACCCACGCACGCACTGTACACCTCCCTTAGTGGTATAGTATCTGATCGCATCAATATCTGATCCGATTAGATCTATACTAGCGTCACCAGCAGTTTAGGGTTCCCAAAAACGCAGTGTTAGCGGGATCAGCCCAGATACCTGCTAGCACCTGCGTTTTGCCCCTCCGCCCGGCCCAGCCCAGCCCACCCAAGTGCGGTATCGATCGATCACTGTCACTTACAAAACACTAAACGCATAACTGCAGCGTTCGCAGAGTCAGGCCTGATCCCTGCGATCGCTAACAGTTTTTTGGTAGTGTTTTGGTGAACTGGCAAGCGCCAGCGGCCTAGTACACCCCGGTCGTAGTCAAACCAGCACTGCAGTAACACGTGGTGACGTGGCGAGTCCCATAAGTGCAGTTCAAGCTGGTGAGGTGGCAAGCACAAGTAGTGTCCCGCTGCCACCAAAAAGACAAACACAGGCCCGTCGTGCCCATAGTGCCCTTCCTGCTGCATTCGCCAATCCTAATTGGGAACCCACCGCTTCTGCAGCGCCCGTACTTCCCCCATTCACATCCCCAACCAAATGCAGTCGGCTGCATGAGAGGCATTTTTATGTCCTCCCGAGTACCCCTACCCAACGAACCCCCCAAAAAAGATGTCGTGTCTGCAGCAAGCGCGGATATAGGCGTGACGCCCACTATTATTGTCCCTCCTGTCCTGACAATCCTGGTCTTTGCATTGGTGAATGTTTTGAACGCTACCATTCACTAGTTGAGTATTAGCGTAGGGTACAGCATTGCACAGACTAGGCACACTTTCACAGGGTCTCCCAAGATGCCATCGCATTTTGAGAGACCCGAACCTGGAACCGGTTACCGTTATAAAAGTTAGTTACAAAAAAAGTGTAAAAAAAAAAAAAAATATGAAATAAAAAAAAATAGTTGTTGTTTTATTGTTCTCTCTCTCTCTATTCTCTCTCTCTATTGTTCTGCTCTTTTTTACTGTATTCTATTCTGCAATGTTTTATTGTTATTGTTATTGTTATTATGTTTTATCATGTTTGTTTTTCAGGTGTGTAATTATTTACACTTTACTGTGCTTTATTGTTAACCATTGTTAACCATTTTTTTGTCTTCAGGTACGCCATTCACGACTTTGAGTGGTTATACCAGAATGATGCCTGCAGGTTTAGGTATCATCTTGGTATCATTCTTTTCAGCCAGCGGTCGGCTTTCATGTAAAAGCAATCCTAGCGGCTAATTAGCCTCTAGACTGCTTTTACAAGCCGTGGGAGGGAATGCCCCCCCCCCCCACCGTCTTCCGTGTTTTTCTCTGGCTCTCCTGTCTCAACAGGGAACCTGAGAATGCAGCCGGTGATTCAGCCAGCTGACCATAGAGCTGATCAGAGACCAGAGTGGCTCCAAACATCTCTATGGCCTAAGAAACCGGAAGCTACGAGTATTTCATGACTTAGATTTCGCCGGATGTAAATAGCGCCATTGGGAAATTGGGGAAGCATTTTATCACACCGATCTTGGTGTGGTCATTTGCTTTGAGGGCAGAGGAGAGATCTAGGGTCTAATAGACCACAATTTTTTCAAAAAAGAGTACCTGTCACTACCTATTGCTATCATAGGGGATATTTACATTCCCCGAGATAACAATAAAAATGATTAAAAAAAAAAATATGAAAGGAACAGTTTAAAAGTAAGATTAAAAAAGCAAAAAAATAATAAAGAAAAAAAAAAAACAAAAAAAAAAACACCCCTGTCGCCCCCTGCTCTCGCGCTAAGGCGAAAGCAAGCGGCGGTCTGTCGTCAAACGTAAACAGCAATTGCACCATGCATGTGAGGTATCACCGCGAAGGCCAGATCGAGTGCAGTAATTTTTCCAGTAGACCTCCTCTGTAAATCTAAAGTGGTAACCTGTAAAGGCTTTTGAAGGCTTTTAAACATGTATTTATTTTGTTGCCACTGCACGTTTGTGCGCAATTTTAAAGCATGTCATGTTTGGTATCCATGTACTCGGCCTGAGATCATCTTTTTTATTTCATCAAACATTTGGGCAATATAGCGTGTTTTAGTGCATTAAAATTAAAAAAAGTGTGTTTTTTCCCCAAAAAATGCGTTTGAAAAATCGCTGCGCAATTACTGTGTGAAAAAAAAAATGAAACACCCACCATTTTAATCTGTAGGGCATTTGCTTTAAAAAAATATATAATGTTTGGGGGTTCAAAGTAATTTTTTTGCAAAAAAAAAAAACTTTTTCATGTAAACAATAAGTGTCAGAAAGGGCTTTGTCTTCAAGTGGTTAGAAGAGTGGGTGATGTGTGACATAAGCTTCTAAATGTTGTGCATAAAATGCCAGGACAGTTCAAAACCCCCCCAAATGACCCCATTTTGGAAAGTAGACACCCCAAGCTATTTGCTGAGAGGCATGTCGAGTCCATGGAATATTTTATATTGCGACACAAGTTGCGGGAAAGAGACAAATTTTTTTTTTTTTTTTGCTTTTTTGCACAAAGTTGTCACTAAATGATATATTGCTCAAACATGCCATGGAAATATATGAAATTACACCCCAAAATACATTCTGCTGCTTCTCCTGAGTACGGGGATACCACATGTGTGAGACTTTTTGGGAGCCTAGCCGCGTACGGGACCCCGAAAACCAAGCACCGCCTTCAGGCTTTCTAAGGGCGTGAATTTTTGATTTCACTCTTCACTGCCTATCACAGTTTCGGAGGCCATGGAATGCCCAGGTGGCACAAAACCCCCCCAAATGACCCCATTTTGGAAAGTAGACACCCCAAGCTATTTGCTGAGAGGTATAGTGAGTATTTTGCAGACCTCACTTTTTGTCACAAAGTTTTGAAAATTGAAAAAAGAAAAAAAAAATGTTTTTTCTTGTCTTTCTTCATTTTCAAAAACAAATGAGAGCTGCAAAATACTCACCATGCCTTTCAGCAAATAGCTTGGGGTGTCTACTTTCCAAAATAGGGTCATTTGGGGGGGTTTTGTGCCACCTGGGCATTCCATGGCCTCCGAAACTGTGATAGGCAGTAAAGAGTGAAATCAAAAATTTTCACCCTTAGAAATCCTGAAGGCAGTGATTGGTTTTTGGGGTCCAGTACGCGGCTAGGCTCCCAAAAAGTCCCACACATGTGGTATCCCCATACTCAGAAGAAGCAGCTAAATGTATTTTGGGGTGCAATTCCACATATGCCCATGGCCTGTGTGAGCAATATATCATTTAGTGACAACTTTATGAAAAAAAAAAAAAAAAAAAAAAAAGTGTCACTTTCCCGCAACTTGTGTCAAAATATAAAATATTCCATGGACTCAATATGCCTCTCAGCAAATAGCTTGGGGTGTCTACTTTCCAAAATGGGGTCATTTTGGGGGGTTTTGTGCCACCTGGGCATTCCATGGCCTCCGAAACTGTGATAGGCAGTGAAGAGTGAAAGCAAAAATTTACACCCTTAGAAATCCTGAAGGCGGTGATTGGTTTTCGGGGCCCCGTACGCGGCTAGGCTCCCAAAAAGTCCCACACATGTGGTATCCCCATACTCAGGAGAAGCAGCTAAATGTATTTTGGGGTGCAATTCCACATAGGCCCATGGCCTGTGTGAGCAATATATCATTTAGTGACGACTTTTTGTAAATATTTTTTTTTTTTTTGTCATTTTTCAATCACTTGGGACAAAAAAAATAAATATTCAATGGGTTCAACATGCCTCTCAGCAATTTCCTTGGGGTGTCTACTTTCCAAAATGGGGTCATTTGGGGGGGTTTTGTACTGCCCTGCCATTTTAGCACCTCAAGAAATGACATAGGCAGTCATAAACTAAAAGCTGTGTAAATTCCAGAAAATGTACCCTAGTTTGTAGACGCTATAACTTTTGCGCAAACCAATAAATATACGCTTATTGACATTTTTTTTACCAAAGACATGTGGCCGAATACATTTTGGCCTAAATGTATGACTAAAATTTAGTTTGTTGGATTTTTTTTATAACAAAAAGTAGAAAATATCATTTTTTTTCAAAATTTTCGGTCTTTTTCTGTTTATAGCGCACAAAATAAAAACCGCAGAGGTGATCAAATACCATCAAAAGAAAGCTCTATTTGTGGGAAGAAAAGGACGCAAATTTCGTTTGGGTACAGCATTGCATGACCGCGCAATTAGCAGTTAAAGCGACGCAGTGCCAAATTGGAAAAAGACCTCTGGTCCTTAGGCAGCATAATGGTCCGGGGCTCAAGTGGTTAAAAGACGGATATCTAAAAACTTTTGATTCACTTAAAGCAGAATTCACAATTCCAAATCAAATGTTTTTTTAGATTTTTACAAGTCCGTCATGCAGCAAAATCACAATTTCCTGATTCCCTTCCATGCCCTACACCTAATATTCTAATGGCAGTAATTAAGAACACTGACCCACATAAATTGATTTCAGCTTTTTATAACATACTCTTAACCCCAGTGTCTACTAGAATAGCATATGCTCTTAAACCAAGATGGGAAAGAGATGTGGGACCAATAGAGGATGAGGAGTGGGGCGAGGCACTGGAGTCTTGTAGGGATGTGTCCCCCAAATTATAAGATCACCTTTCACAGCTTTACATTCTTCATATCTCACACCCCTCAGTGTGGCAAGGTATAAACACACACAATCCACTACATGCCTAATGTGTGGGAGAGAGACTGGTACCTTTTTCCATCTGATATGGACATGTCCAAAGATTCAGGGTCTGTGGGAACAAATTGTGACATTCCTCCATGATACAATGCGCTCACCCCTAGCATTAGATCCAAAACAGTGTCTTTTAGGTATAATTCCAGATACAAATGACAAATACACAAAAACATTTCTCCATGAAACACTCTTTGCAGCAAGAAAAGTTATAGCCAAAAAGTGGATGAGACAAACATCTCCTAAACTAGTGGAATGGAAGGTTGAAGTGAATAACACCCTGCCGTATAAGAAATGTATATATATTAAGATATATATAAAGATAACTCCGAGACTCTTGACTTTTGTGCTCGGAGAGATGGTCTGTCCTAAGATGGCAGGAGGTGTCCACAGAGTCTTGTTTTTGGCATTTTGGTTAGCATGTAGAAGAAGAAGTTCTGTTTTTGAACCGTTGAGTTTGAGGGAGCTAATGGTCATCTAGTCATCTATCATAGTGAGGCATTTTTCTAGCTGTTGATGGTGGTCTTTTTGTCCGGTGATGCGAAGGTACAGTTGGGTGTCATCAGCATATGAGTGGAAGGAGAGGTACGATTTTCTGATGATTTTGAGGAGTGGGCGGATGTAGATGTTGAATAGGACTGGTGATAAGGGTGAACCCTGCGGGACTCCACAAGCGATTGTGCGGGTTTCAGAGGTGAATGCTCCTAGATTCACTATCTGAGAGCGATTCTCTAAGAAGGATGCAAACTATTTTAGACCAGAGTCTGTGACTCCTGCTACTTCTGTGAGGCGGGCGAGTAGAATGTTGTGGTCCACTGCTGCACTGAGGTCTAATAGTACCAGGAGACATGATTCTCCGTCATCTGCTGCTTCAAGGGCATCATCCCATATTTTGAGAAGTGCTCTAATATACAGAGCACACGGGAACTAGTAATACATGTCAACATGTCCAATAGGACAGGTAAGCTCACTGAACATGGAGGCATATTAGCTATTCAAAGTTATAGACAGCATGCTCTGTAGCAGAAAGTACAGCCCAAATACCTCTAGAATGTCCAACAGCCCATGACTCCACGGCGGAGGTACGTCCGCCCACTATGCTGTGCGTTCACTGTCTCTGATACAATGAGAACGCTAGCAGCATCTCCTTAAAAATACGTGATCCCTCCGGAAGTGAAGGGTCAGTAATGACCCCTGACTGCACTTCCGGAGTGGGAGCCCCTGTCTAGCGCGTGCGCTGTGAGGCCAGTCATAGCCCGTATCGCACATGCGCACACCGCTGCCCTCCGAGGCGAGCAGGGGAGGTGAGAGAGGGAAAGAAAAGTCCCTACCCTCCGCCAGGGGCACCCAAACAGCACCACTAATAATCCTAGGTCCCAACGGAGGCTCCGAGCATCAGTCGTCACCACACCAGCTCACACAAGCATCTGCAAAAACTACATACATTGTGTTTGACAGGGAGAAAATGATTATACCTTAACTATTGGTTTGACATGTTTATACAGGTATATAGGCTATGTGTTATACATTTTATATACATCCACCATAATAGAACAAAGGGAAAGGAAAGGGAAAGGGATACTTGGTGGTATGGGGAAGGGGAGGTAGAGAGCAGTTACCATACATAGGGAATAATTCACCATATGCAATATAGTGCACATATGACAACTCTTAGTGCAGATATAATTACCTTGAATATATGGAGCTATGCATTTATTGTCTGCGAGGGTGACATAAGTACGTGTATCTCGAACAGCAACCGAGTTCCGGTTAGAATATCTGTGTTCTGTTCATATCAGTTATAACTTGGAATAGGCTGCTGATTGAAAGTGGAAGACCTATATATACAGATCATTTTTATTAATGTCATAACTAATAGAGGAATCGCTCCATATAGGCTATAATAAAGTTACAGAAAAGGTTTAAATGACAGAGCAGTATTCAACCCTGGTGGATAAGTGGCTCTTTGGTTAAAGATCCACCTGGAGCTTGTGATAAATTATTGTCCAGAACTAGACAAAGAGATGGGGACATCATGTGCCCCATCGTACGCCAACCTGTACCTGGGGGGGTGGGAGCCTTGTTTTTAGACGACAGCGCCGCGATACACCTTCGCCACATTCTATTGTGGCAGAAGTTTATTGATGACGTTCTGCTCGTTTGGACAGGTTCAGCTCCAGAACTTTCGGAATGTATGATATATTTGTCAAATAACAACTTCAATCTCAAATTTACTATCCAGTCAGATACTTTAAGTATCCCCTTTCTTGATTTGCGTCTCTTTTTGCACAATGATGGATCAATACGTAGCAATCTGTATAGGAAAGAAACAGTGGACAATACAATCCTGCACTACTCCAGTGCTCATCCCCGTCCCCTAGTACGAAGTATAGCTTTCGGCCAGTATTTAAGACTGCGCCAAAATTGCGCCAGGGAGGAGGACTTTAACCGTGAAGCCAAAGCATTATATGAACGACTCATCATCAGGGAATATAGTAAGAAAGTTTTAAAAAGAGCCTATCAGAGAGCGAAAGCCAATACACGTGAGACGTTAATTTTTAAACCAAAGATACGAGAGACAAAACCTACAACTAAATTTGTTACAACGTTCAGTGCACATCAGAATATTTTTCGTCAATTGATTGAAAACAATTGGCACTTTCTATCTGAGGACCCGATTATATCTAGATATGTAGCAAATAAACCTGAAATTACCTACAGGAGATCTTGCTCCATTAGAGGACAATCTGGTGCATAGTCACTTTGCACCTGCCGCTCCCTTAACCGGAGCGACAGGTGGAAATGGGACTTATAAATGCGGGAATTGCGACCAATGCCCATGGATTAGGGAGGGCACTGGTTGCTCCCTTCCAAGAGGAGGGTATTATAAATCAAAAACCTATGCTGATTGCAATACTATCGGGATCGTCTACCTAGCAATGTGCCTATGTGGCACATTCTATATTGGAAAGACGAAACGCCCATTTGCGAAGCGCATTCAGGACCATCTTTATTACCTGGATGCGGGTTTTCTATATACTCCAATATGTAAGCATGTTGGATTAAATCATAGTTATGACCCAACATATATATCTTTCTGCACATTAGAAGCTATACCTGAATCAGAAAGAGGAGGGGATTTCGATAAGAGAATCCTTCAACATGAAGCCAGGTGGATCTTTAACCAAAGAGCCACTTATCCACAAGGGTTGAATACTGCTCTGTCAATTAAACCTTTTCTGTAACTTTATTATAGCCTATATGGAGCAATTCCTCTATTAGTTATGACATTAATAAAAATGATCTGTATATATAGGTCTTCCACTTTCAATCAGCAGC